>AP028920.1:3177500-4377500 GCA_036186465.1 Nesidiocoris tenuis
AACTTCAGTTGAGGTCGGAATGCTCATTTTTTTAAACTCAACTTTAAACCTTAAACGGCGATGTTGGCTTGAAAAACAGGGGAGGTTTTCTAAGGGAGAAAAAATACTTTTTCACCAGGGGAACCTGAGACTCGTAAAGCTCGCACATGGCGAAGAGAGGAAGCATTAGCGTTGAGCATTCGACCTCCTCTTTTCGCTCATAACTCGGCCGTTAGTCCTCTCTTTCTTCCGCTATTCCAGAGTGAATTTTAATTCCACCTAATGTTGTTTGTGACAGGTTAACCCGTAACTTAGCAACTCTCGTAGTTTACATGCTTGAGCTCTCTTCCAGGCCAGTAACCAGGCTCGGATTCAGTCGAGTGCAAGGTTGATGGGAATCCTTTGAAACAGGATCTTGCGAAGGTGTAGAATTGAATTCGATTTGTTCCCAAGTTCCTTCGTAATTGTTGTATTTGAGGATAGGTACGGATATTTTGAAGTACAGATTGTGTAAAACTAGTTGTAATACATTTTTCTTGGAATTTCAAAATTTCCTGTCGAGGCGTCTCTGAGAGAAAGTGCGGAGATGGCAAACCAACAGAATATCTGATATTTTGCTATTAGATTTACTGATTCTGCATACCAGCTACTTTTGACTACCTGGGTCAAAAATCAAATTTTTAGGGGGTTAAACCATGTTTTTCTTGTAAAATGTCAAAGGATAGTTATTGAATAATATACGAAAATAAATTTCAAATATGGCTAAAAAAACAGTCAATATTTTGAAATACCTAAACTATCTCGTACGATCGGTAAAATTGCAGTGAAATTTAGCCAATACATTAAAAAACAAACTGCGTTTCTTTCACTAATGGCGGTGACAAACTGACCTTCACTTGTAGCTCTACCTGACCGTAAATCAGATAACTTCCCTTAGTAATTATACCACCCTGATCGTAAGTAGTTACATGTGAGCGTATATCCATGGGGTGGAGCCGGAAGGCGGTAATGGCTTCTAAGCTAAGAGAACCTCCTGTTGTGCGTAGACTTTCGCTAATTGGCCCGGCCCAACCCTCGGCAAATAGTCTTAAATAATAAGGATAACTTACGGCTGTTTAACCACGAAAAGGTTGATTTATCGTAATAACAAGCCACGAGCTTTAGTCACGCATTTAATTTCCACTGAAAACCAACATAATGCTTCAACAACCGCACAAACACTAAAACCAACTTTTTCTCAAAATTAGCACTGTAAAGCCCGAAATGGTTGCATACTAAAGTCGGCCACACGCTATCCGATTTGCGTGGTTAGAGTGGGGGTGAACATGAGAAGGTTGCCTGGCAACCCCGATAAAATGTATAGGGTTTGAACGCCGACGCCACCTCGACCAATCACAGCAACCCATTTTCTTATCCCCTCCACCCTTTTCAACTTGGCATCCTCAAGAGAACGGCATGGGTTGAAAATGGATATTGGCTGAGAGGAATACGTAATACGGTAAAAAGCAATACTGCCTGCATGGAAGGGTCATTCTGACCTAAGTTAACTGTGATTCGGTTGGAACGGTTCAGATACGGGGTCGACCATTGAACCGCTTGTACAGGGTGCGTTTAAGGGAGGCGCGAACCCATGAGAAAATACTGTTATCGCCTCATATGGCGCCAAGCCACGCGACCTATGGTCCGCCATTGATTCTCCACGCCCAATTGTCCCGTTTATGGCCGACTTTTTCCCATTCCGCTCCGATGTTATTCTAGACCTGCTCAACATGAGTCGGAAATTGGCGATTGAAAATTTCTTATACTTTTTGCTCCAAAACTGCATTGAATTTCAAGATTATTTACATGAAAATCTCTCAACGAAATAATTACAGGTGAAGGATGAGAGATAATTTTGGTGGGATTTAAATTTTTGAGGAATGTTTTTCCATCCATCGAAAAATAGCGGATTTGTTCCCCTTTTGACTCCTGGTTAAAATACCTAGATATTCAATCAGAAACATTCCATCAATGGTGACTCGAAATTGTCAATTGAAACGATTATTCTCCGCCATGACGAAATATTGTCTAAAAGTTGACCCCAAAATATCCCAAGCATTGATACTTCAAACTAACCCGATTTCGACATTATACACCTATCGAGATATTTATTAAAAAAGGCATTCTGGTTGCAACAAACCATAGCTGGGTCCAAAGTCGATCGATAGCCTATAATCTCCTTCGCAGGCCCGTTACCGGGGGGGGGGGGAGCAAGGGGCCATGGTAACCCCCAAAAATTTTCTAGATCCCCCCGACGAACAAAGAACCATTTTTCATCATCAAACTGTCAAGCGTCAACCTCACAATGAAAAAGAAACTCGAACTCATAATCGAAATCGAAGTCAAACTCACAATGGAACTGAAACTCAAACTCATAATCGAAATCGAAGTCAAACTCACAATGAAACAGAAACTCAAACTCATAATCGAAATCGAAGTCAAACTCACAATGGAACTGAAACTCAAACTCATAATCGAAATCGAAGTCAAACTCACAATGAAACAGAAGCTCAAACTCATAATCGAAATCGAAGTCAAACTCACAATGAAACAGAAACTCAAACTCATAATCGAAATCGAAGTCAAACTCACAATGGAACTGAAACTCAAACTCATAATCGAAATCGAAGTCAAACTCACAATGGAACTGAAACTCGAACTCATAATCGAAATCGAAGTCAAACTCACAATGGAACTGAAACTCCAACTCATAATCGAAATCAAAGTCAAACTGACAATGAAACAGAAACTCGAACTCATAATCGAAATCGAAGTCAAACTCACAATGGAACTGAAACTCCAACTCATAATCGAAATCGAAGTCAAACTCACAATGAAACAGAAACTCAAACTCATGATCGAAATCGAAGTCAAACTCACAATGGAACTGAAACTCAAACTCATAATCGAAATCGAAGTCAAACTCACAATGAAACAGAAGCTCAAACTCATAATTAAACTCGAAGTCAAACTCACAATGAAAGCAAAACTCATAATTGAAATCGAAGTCAAACTCACAATGGAACTGAAACTCAAACTCATAATCGAAATCGAAGTCAAACTCACAATGGAACTGAAACTCGAACTCATAATCGAAATCGAAGTCAAACTCACAATGGAACTGAAACTCTAACTCATAATCGAAATCGAAGTCAAACTCACAATGGAACTGAAACTCAAACTCATAATCGAAGTCAAACTCACAATGAAACAGAAACTCAAACTCATAATTAAACTCGAAGTCAAACTCACAATGAAAGCAAAACTCATAATTGAAATCGAAGTCAAACTCACAATGGAACTGAAACTCAAACTCGTGATCGAAATCGAAGTCAAACTCACAATGGAACTGAAACTCAAACTCATAATCGAAATCGAAGTCAAACTCACAATGAAAGCAAAACACATAATTGAAATTGAAGTCAAACTCACAATGGAACTGAAACTCAAACTCATAATCGAAATCGAAGTCAAACTCACAATGAAACAGAAACTCAAATTCATAGTTAAACTCGAAGTCAAACTCACAATGGAAGCAAAACTCATTGAAATCGAAGTCAAACTCACAATGGAACTGAAACTCAAACTCATGATCGAAATCGAAGTCAAACTCACAATGGAACTGAAACTCAAACTCATGATCGAAATCGAAGTCAAACTCACAATGGAACTGAAACTCAAACTCGTAATCGAAATCGAAGTCAAACTCACAATGAAACAGAAACTCAAACTCATAATCAAACTCGAAGGAGTTGAGACTCATACTCATAATCGACATCGAAGTCGAACTCATTTTCAAGTTTGACTATGAGTATGAGTGTCTGTTGCATTGTGCGTTTGACTTCGATTTCGATTTCGATTATGAGTTGAAGATTCTGTTTCATTGTGAGTTTGACTTTGATTTCGATAATGAGTTTGAGTTTCTGTTTCATTCTGAGTTTGACTTCGATTACGATTATAAGTTTGAGTTTCAGTTCCATTGTGAGTATGACTTCGAGTTTGAGTTTCTGTTTCACCGTGGGTTTAACTTCAAGTTTGACTATGAGTATGAGTGTCTGTTTCATTATGAGTTTGATTTCGATTATGAGTTCGAGTTTCTGTTGCATTGTGCGTTTGACTTCGGTTTCGATTTCGATTATGAGTTGAAGATTTTGTTTCATTCTGAGTTTGACTTCGATTTCGATTATGAGTTTGAGTTTCAGTTCCATTGTGAGTTTGATTTCGATTTCGATTATAAGTTCGAGTTTCTGTTGCATTTTGCGTTTGACTTCGATTTCGATTATGAGTTCGAGTTTCTGTTTCATTGTGAGTTTGACTTTGAGTTTGATTATGAATTGGAGTTTCTGTGTTATTGTGAGTTTGACTTCAATTTCGGTTATGAGTTAGAGTTTCTTTTTCATTGTGAATTCGACTTCGATTATGAGTTAGAGTTTCTGTTTCATTGTGAATTTGACTTCGTGTTTGATTATGTGTTTGTTTTTCGTTTTCAATGTGAGTTTGACTTGGCGTTTGACTTCGAGTTTGTGTTTCTGTTTCATTGTGAGCTTGACTTCGGGATTGATTATGAGTTTTAGTTTCTTTTTATTGTGAGTTTGACTTCAAGATTGATTGATAGGTTTTTTCCTAATGTTGGCCACCTAATATTGGTTTCAAATGTGATATGATTTTTGGGTGTTTCCTCCCTCCAAATTGAAATTCTGGGCACTGGCCTGCTTCTTCGGTCTGCTCCATCGCTTGCCTCTATTTGATTTGGTCAGAATTTACTGTCATTATCCTAGAACATTTGGACTAACAAATCTGTTAGATGAAAGTTTGATAGGAGCTAATGTGAAGCTAAGTAATTTGTTTTCTTTCTATAGGTAAACTGTTGAAAAATCGGTACCTCACACTGTGAAGTTCGCAGGTGAGTACAGAAACTGTTATTTTATGCGCACAGGACGAACCTGAAAATTGTCCCTTTGAACAAACAACGGAGCCCTTCAATTTCAACAAGCCTTTAGTTTTCAGAATATATAAGGGTGGAAACTTTGGTGAAAGTCGAACTTTGTCGTCGGATGTGAGCACTCCCTTTTACGGGCAATTAACCGGAAGAACAATTATTTAATTTAACCATGTTATCGGCGAGAGAATTCTGGTAGCAATTTCAAGTTGCCTTTGAATTCGCCAAAGAAAGGCTCTCAAAACAGGATAGGTGGGAGAGGTTTCTTTAGGCTTTTGAAAATTAGAACGAACGTATGTCACCAAATTTGATCAGTCGATAATAACTCTTTTTTCTAAATTAAAATCTAATAAAAATCCAGAAGAAAAAAAAATAAATGCGAAACAAGAAAACTCAAGCTCAAATTTAAAATCCAGAATCAGAGTTTGAAGTGAATAGAGGAAAAATCAAAATCACCATTTTAATTTTTGTCTACCGACACCTTGGTACCCCTTGCACCCCACCACGGCTCTCCCCAATCCATGATTTTCTAAATTGTTGATACAACGCGTGGCGAGGCCTTTGTCAACTTGGTTGACTCTTGTTGCTGTTTGCCTTGCCTGGGACCGAAAGGGAGGAAGATAACAGGAGATGTAAACCTTTGTCAACTTTGAGGACGTTCATTGACTCTGCAGAGACGGGTTCACACGGCGTAAAAAATGAAACGTTTCGGAAGCTGTGGATGATCAGAAATGGCAGCGTTGTCATCATAGCAATCCTCAAGACTGTTCTGAACAATTTGACGATCTTGAATACCTATTCTTGAACGATCTTGAATGATCTTGAACGACCTAGAATGCTCTTGAACGACCTAGAATGCTCTTGAACTTTCCTAAATCTTCAGTTAGTGCTATGCACTCTTTATGTCCGCAGTTGGTACATAATAATATTATGTCATATTATGTCATCTAATTGAAAAATTTCTTGTCAACTAGGTATAATATACCTAGTTGGCAAGAAATTTTTCAATTAGATGACGCTCGGTCCTCATTTTTTATTATGAGGTTTTGAACTCAAGTTTTATGATAAATCCCGTGAGGATTTTCGCACAATAGAAAATTAATCATCATCCCGCCGGTCCAACGTTAAAGTCGGGAAACTTTTGGGCGGCTAAAATAATCAGAATAAACCGCCGGGCGGGGAAAGGTATGGAAATTTAAAGTTCCACAATAAAACAAAGCTAGCCCGCCTCTTTTGGATTGTATTTTTTTCCTGGAGTCGCGAGTCTCGCGTTTTTCCAACGCGAGATACCGCGGGCGATAATAGTTTTATCTTTCCATCGAGGGAGCTTTCCAACGGCTTCATTCCCACAGTAAATCAACTTGGAACATTCTTCTTTGTTTCACTCCCTTCCGCAGCCCTTTCAACCCCTTTGCTGACTAATTTTTCTACAAAGATATACCGTCCTAGAGGGGTGTCCGTGTCGTCAGAAACAATAGAGAAAAAGTTGTAGAAAAGTTCAGAAACAATTTTCCCTCCGGTTGTTGTCGGAGCTTCTGTTTTCTCTATTCGAGGAAATACAAGCTTGCTCGAATGTGTCTCCTGTTTCCATTTTATTGCCCCTCTTCGAGGAAGAAGCCGTATAGATATAATATCTCTATAATTCCCCTATACTATATCTCTGTACGTTTTTGAGACATAATCTGAGAGTCAACTAACCCGAGTTAATTTTTTCATTGAAGAATTATTGGTTTTTTTTAATTGGCTCTCGAGAAAAGCTTTCAAACTCAACATATGTTCCTCCCGCAATTGAGAAATTGTAAATTCAAAATTTTTCGAAAATGTTAGTAAAATCGTTGTTCAAACCCAAAATTTGAGGCATTAGCCTTTGAAATTCAGAAATCGGATCATTGGTACTCAAGAAAAGCCTATATATCTTACCAAGACAGTTCAGATACAGATATATCAGTGCTGAATGGAAATTTTGGGAAAAACTCCCATTTTCCACTTTCCGCCAGCATTTTTAAACCAATCTGAAATCTTATTTGTGCAAATTTGTATGAATTACGTTTAAAATGCGGGTATAAAACGTTTTTCTCTATATTAAAAAAATGTCTCTAATTTCGTTCAAAGCTGAGGTAAAAATTCGTATCCGTCGATTTCTGCCGCCATTTTTAAGCCAATGTCAAATCAGATGTTTGCAAATTTGTACGTATCACGTCTAAAATGCGGGTTTGATACGTTTTTTCTCGATTTTGGATAACTGTGTCTAACTTCGTTATTTTTATCGAATAACACGACAGTAGAGAATCCTTACGACAAGGACGGCAACGGAAAACGTTCGCAACTACTTTATCTATTAAACAAGGATTAAACTGGCCCATAATTTCAATAATGTCAAGGCTGTGAAGCGAGACCGTTTTCCGATGGCGGCCAAACTAGTTTCCTTGCTCCGAAGTAATAATATTATGAGAATGGGAAATGCCCCATGGCATTTTCGACTACAAACTCGGTCTAAACGTTCTTCCCCTCGGCAAGAAATTGTTTGAAATTTATTCATGAGAATCGTAAAATTCTATGGCTGAAACACTTCGACGAAAGTTTTTGCAAATCTAATCGACTTCGTGTGCGGTATATTCCAACTATCGAGCCGGGAAGTTGGCGGATCTCGATGTACTAACCATATTGAACCGCATAATGTTGTCTAGGAAACGCTATTTGCGTTCATTGGGCCGATCGAGGGATTTTGTTAAAGAGAATTTTAACTGTGTCAGAATTCGTTTTTCCAGCCAAAATGTGGTAGTTAGAACTTTGAAAAATGCATTGTGGTAAAACTTTTGTATAACTTTTCACATAGCTACTGAAGAAATGTGATAAAAAGTTCCTGCGCGAGTAAAAAAATTCTTTTTCTGACGTCAGAGTTGACATTAAAATCTAAAAAAAAAAATCGCGACATTTGTCGCGAGGTGAGAGACAAAATGCGACCTTTTTCGAAGCTTTCTCCATATGCTCTCTTTTATTGAAGTTATCAGTGTGAGTTTATGTATCAGTATCACCAGTTTGAGTTTGAGCTTCAGTTTGAGGTTCCGTTTTAAAGTGAGTGTATCAATTTCAGCTTATTCATTATCCATTATTTTCCTCAAACACCCTCGATGATTTCCCAGCAGCTCCATTCTGCAGACAATTTTGAGTTCTAGGATAATGGTCCTCTGTCGAAGTTTTTATTTTTCACTTTTTTTGACATACCGATTGGATCCATTAGAATGAAAAGTACGTGAAAGAACAACTAATTATGTGGCTAAAAATCGTATATAGGTACATTCTATTAATCAGTCAACTGAGGAGCATGAATAATTTTGATGCAGAATATAATATTATAATTATGCCGAATTGTCCCCTAGGAATCAGATGTCTCGAAAGCGCCGGAACTTGTTCGGTCTCATGTGCTCGTCTCATGTTCCCACAAGATGTTACGTCACACACGTGTTCATATGAGAACCAAATCGTCCCGTGTTCTCGCTTAGTTTCATTTAGGGAAACGTTTTTTTACCGAGACGCTGTACAGTGTTTTTTCGAGCATCTTTAAATAGATTGATTATGTTCCCGGTATTAGAAGGATGTCAACGGTTTATTCAATTTCACATACCTAGCCTAAGAACAGAATAATTATTTTAGATTTACCTATTTATCTATAATACGAGATAGGTAATTAGAATCCTATAAAAAAATAGTCGTTTAGGTTTTTTGCCGCATACCGTGCTCGGATATGCACATCTGATCTTTCCGGATCAATACTTGAAATTAAAACAATTTCAAAGTCGACCTAAGTTTCGTCGAATTACTTTAGCAATAAAGGCAGCGATGACGTGGGATACTCGGTTATGGAAGCAATAAGCCTGTAACACCGGGCGGGGTCTTAACATCTCAAACTATACCTACAGGTTTAATGAGAAATGTGTCGGCAGGAGCTTCCAAACTTTTGAATTTAGGGCATGAGAAACTGTATACGTTATTTCGCGAAACAACAACGTGACTTCAAATAATGTTAATAGGCTATTTACGTGCGGCTATTTCATAATATGAATTATATTATAATTTAAGTCGTACTGAGCAGCTGAAAATTTTTGAACATATAGTTACCATAAATTTTAGTTTATTTACCTACAAAATGAAAATTTTCAATTATTAAGATAGCTCAAACGTAAAAAATGACGATTTCAGAAATTCCGCGAACAGCGTCTTTTTTCAGCTTTACCGAACCTAGCAAGATAGTAATAACCGTGAAAAGGAAAACTTCGGTCGTAAAGATGTTCCGATATCTTTTTCCCCTTTACTCTCCCACCTTAACCGTGTTACCAAGGGGAGGAAAAGAGTGGCGTTTAAACCGCAGTTTAAAACTGTCGTTAAGAGCCGTTGACTGCGATTTGCTGACGCTCCCCAGACCTTCATTAAAGATAGTGTTCGGGATAACGTTTTTCGGCCTTTTTAACAATCTTGGATTTCATTCGTTGGATGAAAAATTCAAATGTTCCTAAAACTGTGGCTTCATAAAAACCATCAAACAGCTGACATGAATAATAAACAAGCCGTTTGACCATTGTAAACATTATTTCACGAGTGTGAATTCCTCAATAATTCCGCAATAATTCCCATCATTAGCCTCAAAACATTGACACAAAAACTCCAAATCAGACGGTATTATTTACCGTTGAATTTGAAAAATTGATGGTCATATCGACGGTACACGTGTTCCTCAGACTCGAGGGCACTGACATTCGCGTCTCGAGACCATTCCCACGTGCCGCCAAAGTAATCCTCATCTCATCACCTTTCGACGGAAGTGGGACGTTGTAGGATTCAAGGGGAGCGAAGGGGATGATAGGGGGTGGGGGGTGGCAGAGTCGGAAAACGGCGAAAACCTCGGGGATCCAGGGATCCCGCACAGCACGAATTTACCCTTAGTTCCTCCTACGTTTGAAGGAAGGGCCTACAGAGGGCGGATATATCTCATTTAATGTAAACCCCTCCGACAGTGTCTTTCCCTTGCCTTCCATGTCAATTCGCAACGTGTCGGACGAGAGTGTTGTTTTGATTTGATATTCCTCTCATCCCTAAATTTACATGAAGGCGGTTTTTCGTGCGGCGAACCAGCTTTATATACACCAAGGGCCTTACGAAATAATTGTACGTACCTACCAGCGATGGTGAAAACAATTACGTTATCATATAGCTAGGTAGAAAAGCATTCTCACGTGGTTGGATAAAAATTGAGTAGGTATCCATTATTCATCACCAGAAAAATAATTTTAAAAAACCCCGAGAAAAATTTCAAAAATGTTTCAAAAATTTGATTCTTTATCTTTTTAAGAAATTTATTAAGCACCCTTAACCTTGACTGCGTGGAAAAACGTACGTGATGCACCAGAAATACGGCGGTATTGAGGCCAGTACGTGTTACAAAACTCAATACTGAAAGGAGCTGGAAACCTTTCGAGGAAGAATGACAGGATTTCCTCTAATTCAATCCGGGCCAACTCGACCTCGAAGTGTAGTCGAACATAGGAGGGTCTGCGAATGCCACGGACTTTGAGAGGCGTTGAAATACGTGCCCTTTTTCGCTTCTTCCTACGCGGTCACCTTCGAGGGCTTTTCTTTATGGCTGAGGCCTTTTCCCGACATTGGTTTTCTGACGTTTAACCGATGGAAACCTCTTGAGATATGGTAAAATTTCCGGTAACTCTTGCTGTAAGGATGGAGAGCTAAAAAATGCGGGAAAGAATGTTCGATTCTTTAGGACGAGTTTACAATGATTTCATGTGCTTGATAGTGTCACATTGTGCTAAGAATGTATTCAACCGTTACGGAGACAAATTTCTCGAATTTTTCAAAATAATGCCTGAATGACTCCTGGGGGGACTTCAAAACACCCAACTGAATCAGAGAGAAAACGAAAGCCACCCCTGACCCCTGTAGAGGGTTAGTTTTAACTGACTCCTGGCAAGGAACCTGTAATAAGCTCTTAACTGGCTCCCGAGAAGTATTTCGACGTAGAATCAACACTGACCAATCCTTTTGCCATGGAGTGATATGCCACATTGTAATCAATCCAAGTTTTGAGAAGCAGGCCCAAAAGACGCCCCCAAAAGACACGAGTGGGCAGTCACCGTCGATTTTCAACGATTTTCCTCCCAACTCCACGGACACAGACATATGTCTAATTTAAAATACAGGAGCTTTTGAAAAAATACTGATCATCGTTGGCCTGATGCGTATTTCGAATTTTACAGTCTGTCAATTTCAGCGTTCTGAGCATGACCCGCTGAAAATCATGTGACTAACTTAAGGCCCGGCTTATTGACAAAATTTATCTATCCGATATCCAAAGAAGCACCCGATACCCATTACCGATGAGATTTTTACATTGAAATTTGATGCGTATACCTATTTGGATAGATGAATTTAGTCAATAAATCGGGCTCAAGCATGGTTCAACTCTCTGGTAATGACTTGTGCGAAAGGCCTTCACTAACGTCCTCCAACATTTGAAAAACGCCTATCCCATTCACTGATGATGGACAATATTTTCTACGCACGAGCGTAGGTACAATCTCCATGTTTCCAATTCATCTACCTCAGGGTGACACGACCTACCTCGAAGGCGTCCACATGGACGGGTATCCATCCATCAAAAGGGAGAATCCTTTCATTCTTCTCCGAGGAAAAAAGTAATGGTTGCCCCTTATGAGCTACGTGTCCGTTCAACCCTCGGGGACGATAAACCAGAAAAGAAATTCAGACGTTCCGCACTTTTGGGAGTCGACCCGGATTCTGGCTCCTTTAATTGTCCCATCAGTCAAGAGGTTAGTGCCCTTGAGTCGTCTCTGCTTTAATATCTGGAGAAAACGGTGGCCGAGAGACCCTTCTTTTTATATTGAAGAAAGTGAGTGGGCTCGTAATATCGGACTGCAAGATGGCTCCGGCCGAGCAGATGGTCCATTGCCATTTCTTAAAACGTCCTCCCGCGCATAGGTAGACTGCAAGTGGTGGGACAGTGACCTACGAGAACCGTACTTGAGGAAGGTACGTTATGATGCCATCTTGCATGAAGGCACGGGGCGCGAGGTGTGTGGAGGATCACCTTTTTATCAACGAAATGAAGGATGGTTCCGAGATTTTCCAGAAGGTGCTGCCATGGGATTGACTATTTCCTTGGGCGTTCCGTGAGTAGTTTCGGGTGCATTTTGGAAAAACCTCCCAAACTCAAGTTTTTCCGATACCGATTAGTAGGCTGAATGTTCATTTCTTGAACCAAAATATTGCCAAAAATAAAGACATATTGAGAACGATTTGATACGAGTTCTCCTCTTTGAGAACTCCTCGTATTTGTGCACAACTAACTCCTTCCACTCCTTTGCTGGACGTAAGAAGAAGAAGAAGTCAATGCAAGAGAAGAAGATGAAGAAGGAGAGGGAGGAGGGGGAGAAGAAGAAGAAGAAGAAGAAAAAAAGAAGAAGAAGAGGAGGAGGAGGAGGAGGAGGAGGAGGAAGAAGAAGAGAAGAAGAAGCAGAAGAAGAAGAAGAAGAGAAGAAGAAGCAGAAGAAGAAGAAGCAGAAGAAGAAGAAGAAGAAGAAGAAGAAGAAGAAGAAGAAGAAGAAGGAGAAGAAAAAGAAGAAGAAGAAGAAGATGCCAAAAAGAAGAAGAAGAAGAAGAAGAAGAAGAAGAAGAAGAAGAAGAAGAAGAAGAAGAAGAAGAAGAAGAAGAAGAAGAAGAAGAAGAAGAGGAGGAGGAGGAGGAGGAGGAGGAGGAGGAGGAGGAGGAGGAGGAGGAGGAGGAGGAGGAGGAAGACGCAGAAGAAGAAGAAGGAGAAGAAGAAGAGGAGGAGGAAGACAAAGAAGAAGAAGAAGAAGAAGAAGAAGAAGAAGAAGGAGAAGAAGAAGAAGAAGAAGAAGAAGAAGAAGAAGAAGAAGAACAACAACAACAACAACAACAACAACAAGAGGCTGTTGTCTACAGGCAAGTAAAGCCAGCTTCTGAACCTCCTGAATCGGACCTTGGCGTCCAATAGGATTATGGGCCATAGATTGATTACAGTAAATTGTGTGAAATGTCATATCTATTGGGAAAATCACTTTGAACCACGGGTGAACAAAAAATCTGACATTTACAAATTTCTCAAAAATGTTACAAAGAACGTTTTGACATGTCACCGAGAGAAGCCTAGACGCTATTGTGGAGTTCACCAATAAATCCACGACCCCAATAAGTCAGAAACACTGATTATGATTTAACTGTCGAATAGTTCGCTCAACACCCGGCATAATTCGATTATCTTTCACGGCACACCTCCTTTCCCAAGGATCGTATATCTTGCCCTCGGAGTCTTCCGCTCGGGTGCCTAAGGAAGGCTCCCCGAGTCACCCATTCAAAGGACTTTCCTTCCGACCCACCAAACCCGAGTTGAGAAAGTTGCTCTCTATACCGAAGAAGTATAAACTAAGTTAGACCGACTCTCAAGAGGCCCGAACTTGGAGGTCTTTTTCACCCGATCGCGGTCATTGACACCTTTGTGGAAAATAATTCTTTTTCGTAGCGAAAATCGGCAATATTTATCGCAAATAAAAGGCTAGAAAACAAAATTTTGCCTTCCCTAGAAGAGGAAGTTTTGTAGTTTTCAGACAATTCAATCTTGAACGAGGTAGATCCCGTATTACTTGAAAATTATGTAGCCTTTTCTCCTTTTTTGTGGTATTGGTGGCCTCTGGAGGCCATTTCCATCCTTCTCAAATGATAAATCGTCAACATTTTTTTTTCAAAAAATCAAAAATCTGTTTTTCTAAAAAACTTGAAAATATGTTTTTTTAATTTAAAAATCCGGTCAGATTTTTCATTTTTGGTAGGTACCTAAAGTCAGGGAGTATACGAGAGACCGCTTTTGCTCCTAATTGGAATTTGATAAGATTTGCAATAACCTCAATGTCTAGGGGTAATATATTTTTTACATTTTGTTATTAATATTTAACTCGTAAAACGAACCAAACTCGAGGGTGCAACTTTTTGAAAACTTCCATCTTTCGATAAGCCAAATCTCAGAAGCTATTTAGGCTACAAAGCTCCAGTTGCGCTCAAAACGTCAGAATTTTAAATTTGTTTGGGACTTTTGTCGTGACACTTTGCAATTCCGAGGTGAAAAACCAAATATTCGAGTTCAATACTCCAAAAAACATACATACCGTTGGAAATTTTGAAAAATTGAATTTTTTTTTTAAACTGATTCTTTGAACCAATTAATCATTTATCCAATTTCCGAATTTTCGAGGATCGAGTCGAAATGACATCCATGGCCTCTTCAAGACCTCCTCCCCACGAATCTCGTAGTTGAAGCACGCTCTGCAGAGCATTTCTCCAGAAGCGTACCGCCCAACGAATAAAAAGGATGTGCCGGTGTTTCTGACAGGACCTCTCTCAAGGATTGCTCAGTTGAGAGAGGCAATAAACAAGGAGGAAATTCGGACCGAAGAGAGAGAAAAGGGACTTGGCAATTTCATTATTAATGAAACTCCTGACCTCGCGGAATAATTGCTCGGGTTGCCTACAGCCTCGGACCATCCATCTTGGCCAGCTGACATTCAGCTTTGAGATGTCATGAAGGGGAAACATGCTGGTAATTATGCTGAGGTTGGCGCGATAACATTTGCGCTGATCGAATCAACATTCCGAGTGGAATGCTGAAACCTCTCCCTTTGCATACAGAGGGTTGCTCGAAGTTTGAGAATTCCAAAAATCTTTATTCATAGAAGGTACCCACGGTATTTTTTTTCAGTTTTAAAGATACAACCAAACCAGTCACGGCCTATAAATGCAACTAAAAAAATAAAAGAATAAAAAGTTGAAAAAAATTCAGAAAAAAGTTTTGACAGAATTTTTTTCTTTTTGGAAAATTTCTCATTTGAATATCCCAAGTGGGTGCCATCATTAAATTTAGGCTACCTTCATGCATAGGCAAAATTACCTATCTTTAAGAATGAATAACAAGTGATAAATTGATGAAGTGATGAAAATTAATTTAAAAAATTGCAGTATTTTTTGGGTTCATTAAACATGCGTCTTTTTAGAGTAGTTTTTTATCTTATTATTAATTTTTTTTAACGATAACTCGCATTTTCTTCGTAAATATGGGCGTGGAAACCTGTCCGTCACTTGTATGCCGACAAGGGAAACTAGGCTTCTAGGCCACTGTGTCAAACTGACTAATGATTCTGGGAAAAAGTCATAAAACGTGACCAGGCGTCGTCCGTCGCACATCTTCCGGCCTGATCTGTTTTCCGCCTCATTCTCTTAGTCGGGGACTGAATTAGGAAATAAATCCCTTCGGAAAGTTCTCGGAACCCGATCTTGTTTATTTGCGACGATGAGGACAAACAGCTTTTCCGAAGGGAAAGTGAAACCTTTAAAAAGAGAATCGCTCGTTTCCTCCGCCCTTCTTGTGTCCATGAAGGGCATTTTTACGTCGAAAAAGATAAAAAATCGAGATTTTATATTCTCACTCTGAATAAAGAAATCGATCTTAATGGACCGGCATGAAAAATAGATTTTCAATTTATTCATAGTTATCTTGCAACAAATTACCATTCAGCCCTGAAGCCCTGAGGAAGAAAATATAAGCTTTCAAAAAAAAAAACACAAAATACAAAAATACATTTTAAAAAATCGGCAAATCATCTAGATCCAAAAACAACTTCTAACAATTTTTTCACAAAAAAACACTTAAGCGGTCAATGGGCCAATCTGCATTTGAGAAACATTCAGATTGGCCAATTGGCCGCTCAGGTGTCATTACACGTAATGACGTAAGACGTACGTGTACGTCTTTGCCCAGATTAGATACCTACATGGACAGATACCTATTATTATGTTAGGTATGCGACCTAAAATGAAATTCACTATTTCATCTCTTTGGCATCTTTACAGACTTGTCCATCTCTTTTTTGGCCCACGTTCAGTTCGCCTCGTATTCAAGGACAAAATGTCTGAGTGGTTTGACAGGTTGAAATTAGTCAAGTAGAATTTGAGAAATGAAGCGATTTTGGGGAAACTCAACTCAAGATATGGCGCGTACCTTGTAACGAGCGTACAAATTAACTTGTAGGGGTTGTTGGTCGCTTTTTTTTTTGTTATACCTGTTCCCCTCTCACGCAGCCGATTTTGATCTGCATGATTCTTTTACTGACATGTCAAAAAAGTCAGCCATTGAGTACCACTTTTTTAATGATTTTTTCTTTCATGCTGGGTATTGGTAGAGCCTCAGCCAAAAATGCAGAAAAAATGTTCAAAAGAAATGTCAAAATTTTTCTGAAAAAGTTAAAATTATTGTCAAACTAGGTACCAAAATAAAAAGTGGAATCTATATCTAATAATAAAAGCAAGTGTTTGTTTGTTTGTTTGACCGCGCTCTCCAGCCAAATCTATTGCACGCAGGGACCTGGAATTTTTTACACGGAAGCACAAAGGGGCTGGCAACAAGACCTCAAAGCCCAATTTTCAATTTTTGAAAAATTTTTTTTAATTTTAAAAAAGTGAAAAAAGTGAATTTTAAAAAAGTGAGTTTTTAAGTTTTAAAAATTGAAAAAAGTGAGTTTTAAACGTGAAAAAAGTGAATTAAGTGACAACACGGGCGGGTACAGATATCAATTTTTTACAACTGATTGTTTTACGGGGTCCTAAAAGAAAGTGTACAATGTTTGTGCCGATAAAACTCAAGAATGACTGAAGATCGTACCTAACGGGAGTTATATGGTTGGGTAGCCCTGTAGGTTTCTGATTTTTATCGAAGGGGAATGTTGTGTGGGGGGGGGGGGGAAGAGAGAGAGATTCCTGCGCTATTCACTTAATAAGTGCAGATAATGTCTGCATTTTCTAATTTTTTGCACGGGCAACGCCGGGCGGGTACAGCAAGTAATAAATAAATCTAACTTCAAAAACTCATAAAAAATGTAAAGTAAAAATGAAAAAACTTGAATAAAGTGATCTTGGCAGCAGTTTTTGAAATGATGAAAAAGTCGTAAAAAGGGTTCGAGTTTCCCTTCGAAATTTTCTTTACCCCCATAAATTCTATCAGGAATTCCGGTTCAGACCAGGCTCAACCCTTATTAGCGGTTAGGGCCTACTTGCGGCTTTGTTGAGCAGGGTCAAGACACATCCTCCAAGGTCCTTGACTTTTCTCGCCAAGTTGAGAGATAAAGTCGATCGAGGCAATTTAAGCTAATCCTTCCTTCCTTTATCTCGCGGATCAGTCTGCCTAGCCCAATGAGCTGGCTATATTTCAACTATAATCACCCCATTTATTTTTATGCGCTCCGCTCCGCGGGGAGGGGGCGGCGTTTTGCCAAATGTTATTGTGGAGGCTTAAGAAGATTTCCCCCTCCCTGCTTTTTACTCGAGAGGAGGACAATTGAAAGCGTTACTGGGCGGAATGGGGCTCGTTTATAATGTTTTTGTTAACCGGCAGTACAATTGAAATATGACGGTGAAAATTCGCATTTTTTCGGAAAGATTGTTGGTCTATGCTCATCAAGGGGTCGTTAAAGAAATGATTTAGAAAAATCGTAAGTTTAAAACGCGAACAAATTAAAAAAAAAAAGGCTGTTTAATTAATTCGCACTTTTTTTGCGACGTGGATTTTTCATACGGTCGAATAAATTGTTAAATTCCAACTGCACTCCAGTCCCGGTGC
This sequence comes from Nesidiocoris tenuis, assembly GCA_036186465.1. Classification (NCBI taxonomy): domain Eukaryota; kingdom Metazoa; phylum Arthropoda; class Insecta; order Hemiptera; family Miridae; genus Nesidiocoris; species Nesidiocoris tenuis. Next base: position 3,195,167 of record AP028920.1, read on the forward strand.
AGCAGACTCAGTAAACTAGTAATTCCATCCAAAGTTGTTAGGATGCGAGCCAAGAGCCGAGGTTGAAAGCCTTATCGAAGCACTATGTTTCATGCTGACCACGTTCCGCTACTGATTGCTCTCAGATAGGCCTCCCTCGCATCCGAGCGACAACTGCCCCCCAATCAGCAGCCTGCTGGTCCAGCCGGCTCATAAATCAACCGGACCAATCCCTTTATGGCCGTTACCCCTCGAACGTCCAGTTTCCTGTTACAACTTTGTCAACCCCTTCGGACACAAATGCGAAATCAGGTGACTTCCCTTTGAAAATACGAAGAGAGGAAAGGGAGGGTAATTTTTCCAACGAGGAAATCCAATTCCGGATACAATCAGCTTTGACCGTAGGTTTTTTTTTGTCACAGCGTAATCAAGGCAACCCTTCACCGCAGTCGTTTGAAAATGGCCAATTAAAACTGGAAAAATGCCCCGACTCAAATGATTGTATAATGTATGCTACCATTCATTTATTTTCTGCGTACCGGACTACCTAATGAAGGGATTCATTCTTTCGAAATCATTCCGCCTCCGTAGGGTGGACAGGAGATAAAAAATAGTCGTACCTTCCTCAATTCTCAACCTTCTTTCAAATTTCTAAAACCACCGTCTATTTCTTCACAGCCATGTTCAGTTGTGATTTCGATTAGTCGCAGTACTTTCGAAATTGACATTTTCAGCGTATTTAATTTTTTCTTATCACAAAATTAAGCTATTTGAGCGTTCTTGGCCTCGAAAAGTAGATTTCACCTTGCAGAATACGTGAATATTTTTTAATTAATAACCTTACGGTTATTTAATAATATAAATGCATATTATGCATTCATTTTAAGAATTAGCATAGTGAGGGGATCGATTAGATCCAAAATGTAACGCAACAATTAATATTATGGACGTTCTGTACTAGGGATGAGCATCGATGGTCGATACTACCAAACAATCGATGTTTTGCATCCGATAGTCGATGTTTTTACCATCGATGGTTTAGAACCGATGTTTCATCACTATCGATTACTTCAATGTGATAGTATCGAATCTTCTCTTTATCCTTATCACACGGTATCAATATAAATAATTCAGTTGTTCGGTTGACGATTGACTCTCTCCAATGTCGAACGTGGCCTAAGGCACAGGCCAAATATAAAGAACAACAACAACAACAACGATTGACTCTATTTAGCTGCGATGTGTAGTGTAGCTGTTTTGGAAGAAATATACACAAATATAATACACGACAAAATTAAAGTATTTCGATATTGAGTTGAATCTGAATCCCACTTTTGAGCCTATTTTTAAATGGAAAATTCCTCATAGCATTTATTGTTCATTTTTGGTTGATTTTGATTGACTAAACAGACCAGTGGTTTCACTGAAATTTGTATCATGCAAATTGCAAAGATAGATTCTTGAATTACCCTAGGCATCTATTCAATTTTAAAACTTCTTCACTTGAACAAAGAAGTATCGATACTATCGATAGTTTTGTACCAATAGTTTTTATCAACCGATGGTTTCTTCGATAGATTATTCGATGGTGACTATCGATAGTTTCCAATTGATGCTCATCTCTAATCTGTACACCACTGGTTGTTATTTACCTACCTTGTAATTCGTGGAAAATAACTCAAAATCGAAATTATTCAGGAAGACGCCAGCACGAATTGAGCAAGTTGAAATTATGAGAAAAAGTTATTTTCTGTTATCGATAAAATTCCAACTTGGCTTCCTTCGGTTCAATTCCCACCTGATGGAACATTTTCATTTCCGGCCACCCCTGGGTTCACATTGCGCTTGTTATTCGGTCGACGCCCGAAAAAAATCGCTCGATCGACGTTATATTATGGGGAAAAAAGTAAAATATGCGAAAAGTTTCGATCGTTTCCGACGATTGAACTGGAGGACGTGGAAAAATCCGGCGGCGTCTCCGACTCGCGAAATGGCGAAGTGAGAATTGCGAGAGGAAAAGCTGCCGGCGAAAGAAACGTTTCCGGGCGGCGAGAATTTATTCGCCGACCGTTAAAGTAAATCCGACAAACAGGGCGATATCTCAGTAGCCGAGTACCTTAGGTTCTTTTCTGTTGGCTTCTTTTATACGACTTGCCCTCCCATCATAGGGCCAATTAAATTTCCCCTTTGCCTCAAAGGTTTGGAAAAATAGGAATTGAATTTTTGACGTCGGTCCGTTGAAAAGAGAGAGGGCCAATTTCACCAGCGGATGAAACCTGGATTTGGAAAAATGAATAGTTTCAGGGCGCGAAGGACGACGATTTCGACACAATTCTTATTGTTATCTTGAAAGTGTTGTGTTGTTCTTACAACATCGGGGTTTTCAAAAAAATCCTCAAGATCAATGAATTCAATGTTAGTTGGTCTTCAAGGGATATTTCATGTTGAAGATGGGAATATCGACCCACAAGTTGATATCGACACCTTAAAGCACAAAGGGCAAAATATCGATTTTGAGATTTCGGTACCGAAAGAATCTACTCAAGGACCTCCGAGAATCATGATCCTTTTATCTATTTTTGGGGCCAAAAAACGATATAATAGAAAAAACGACAAATATTTAAAGAGCGTTTATCTTGGAAGTGTTAAGGGGGTGATTTAAAAATCACTTTTGGAAAATAATAAACATCTTCCTGGACGCGTCTGAGTCATCCGAACCGCCATTTTTCCTTCGCTAACTCTTATTTCAATAATCGCAGATCGTGAGAGAGCCGAATTGAATTTATATCGTAATTTATAACGCCACTGTAGAACCTTAACGCGTAATATAACACAACTATAAATTACATAGGTTAATCGCCGTTTTGCCAGGCTCGAAAACGCCTCGTTCCCCGGCCACGTTTAAAATTGAGTCGTCGTTATACTTGAGATAATATACATTTCTAAACTTTTCCAGGCCCTTATCAGCCGAAAGAAAAGTAATGGTTTCGGGCACGATTGACGTGTTCAACTGGCCCATTCGTTCCCATTCGATAAAAACGCAGTCGGCCTCCGATTCGTGCTGAAATGGATTGACTGGTCGTAGAAAAAGTTCGCGTACTCCGAATGATTGATGGAGGGGCGAGAAAAACTCATTTGTTTCTTTCGCGTGATTAGCTCAATTAAACTGGAACTTCCACACCCTTTTTCTGATAATGCGCACCCGCTGTTCACTTGGCCTGATTCGAAGTTTTTCAGTTAATGCAGCGAAAAACGCATTAATCAACTCGACGAATACATCGAAAGTTCGCAGGTGAGTACAGTTGTGAGTTCATACTGGGAGGTTTTTTCTGTCCTATTTAGCGAATATACTCGCGTGGCGACCATCAGGTTATATTCTGAGATAGTTGAATGCTTGATACCAATTGATTAGTCAGCTGTCTCTAAATTTATTTGAGAAATTGTAGTAATTAGTAGTTGGAATTGTATTTCTAGCTACTCATTTCCTTTTCCCTTCCATTATCACAGATCATCTACCTAACAATGCTTCAATTGATTGATGATTCATGAAGCCTTTTTCACACAATTTTTTATCTACCTAAAAATTCTTCATTCGAGGCGAACATTTGAGGCGGTGGATTCCAAAACTGCCTATGTTCGCATCAATTTTTCAGGAAACACGAAAAACAAATGAATATAGGAAGTTTTGATATTCACTTCAACTAGAGGCAGTTGCGGAATACACTGCATCATGAAAGTAGAGAGTTTTGGGACAAACCCCAAAGTTTGGGAGGCAAAACCAGTGGAAAGGAGACAGTTTTTCTCGATTCTGATGTCATTTTTCGAAGGAGCGCGGGAACATGCAACAGAATCCACTGCTAACTCGATTTGGCCAAAAATGAAAGTAGACAGTTTTGGAATCCACCGCCTCATTTCAATTTTCTCTTTCAATTTTTTTCAGAAATAAAATTTCAAATATTCTGTCAGAAATTGATTCAATCATCTATAGGTAAATGTTCTATTTTCATGCAATTAGCGAACTAGCGGAAGTAGGAGCCAATCAATATCGTGCAATCATGAAAGTTTCGACATCGTTATTTTTCATTTACCGAAGCAAGACAAATGTTCTCAGCATGGCCGAAAAAAGAAAAGACATTCCTCCAAACGACCTTCTTTCTCCCCAATTTCCTGTAGGCCCAGCTCGTTCGTCTTGGGGAAGAAGAGCCTTCCAAGCCCCCAATGGCCTTATTTCGTTTCCTGGTTCTTCGTGAATTTTTTACGAGCCCGTAGATTGTGACTGTAACCTTTCCTGATTACGTCTGACTTGAGTTACCTCCGCCGAAAATCGCTGAACTTTGAAAGGATCGACGTTTTTTCAGCGAGTTAACCGAGATTTAAGGCTGAAGCGAAATTTCCATAGGGGCCAAAATTTCGCAAATTTAGGTGATTTTGGGTAAAATCTAGTCAATTTGCATCCCGAAGATTTTTTTTAATCATGTCGAACAACAAATCACGCATGGATTTAAAAATGTCTCTACCTTGGTGATATGAGTTAATAATATGAGAATTTCCTGTACCCCGATAAAGCAGGTGGGCACTTTCTCGCAGCACAATGACCAGATTTGGGATACATAAAACGAGATTATTATATATCTTATGCGCTACAATACAACCGTCCTTCTTGTGAAGGGAGGCGAACATTCTTCATACCAAAAAGGCGGTAAGTCGGCAAGAATAAGCTGGCGGCGGATGAGGAAAATGTTATAGTCGACCTCGACCAAAAAGGAAATTTCCTTGGGTTTGACGCGAATCATCTTATCATAGGGTTTCCCGGAGCGGGTACACTGGGTAACAAAGACATAACAAGAACCGTATACCTTGGGAAGCTATTCTCGTTCGTAGCTCTTTGGGCTCCTCAAAGCAAATTGGAACCCCCCAAGGCTCAAAGGTATACGATTTAGAGCCAACGGGGCTACAGAATGTTCGTGGGTTTGTTGATATTGACAGACGTCACTGGAAACAAAGGAATCGCTTTTTGTTACGAGTAACCTCAAAAATAGGTAAGCACTCCAAAAGGTAAAACATAGGTACCTACTCTTCAACATTAAGGTGCCTACTCACTATCCGATTGCAGGATGTTGTCGTGGGGATGAACATGGGAACGCCAATGAAGTTGTTTGAGTTTTTTATTGAGCCATCTCGACCAATTAAAGCAATAAATTGTCTTGGCCTCACGACCAGCAATCGGATAGTGAGTTGGCACCTTTAGCGGATGAAGAAATGCCCATGTCACCGAACTAGTAGGTGATAACTTATCACTGATAAGTACCTATTTTGAATTTTCTGATGTTTTTAGGGTTATTTCTAGGATTTTCTCTAGAATCGTTACTCATACAAGAATGTCTGCCTGTACGTTCGATTTGTACAGACATACTTCATTTTTCCGTCATTCATGGCAGCATCAGCATACATGGTGTATGAGCTCAACCGAGGACGGCATGGTGAGGGGATTTTTAATGACTGCGCTACCAGTGGCGGCTCCTGCCCTTAAACCCAGGGGGTGCACTTGGGCCATAAGATAATAATATTATCTAGATCTATAATATAGATAATAATATATTATATTATGGAACAATCGCGAAGGGAATATGTTATCATAAACAGTCAGTTGGTCTCAGCCAAATATCAATTTCAACTAAGTAAATGCAAATTAATAGGAAAGTTTTCACGTCTCATTATTATAAAATGAACACCAAAAAACGTTCACTAGTGATAACAGAGGAATTTTAAGATGATTACCATCTATCAATTTTCAGAAACCCTACTTTGTAAAAGTTGAAATTGAAGTACCTAAGTATTGTCGGTTGTATTTCCGAGTCGTGGAGCGATTTTTAGCTTTTACCTTCAGTAAAAGTCCTTCCAGTGCAGGTGAGTAGCGGCCGGGTTCCCGGATTGCTATTTTCTCCTCCAAAGTAAACTCCAAAGAACTCCAATAAACTCCAAAGAACTCCAATAAACTCCTCCAAAGAAAAATTCAATTGAACTACCTTCACATCACTCATTTTTATTGAACCACAGAAGAAAACACCGCGATTTTTACTAAATCATATCAGTTTTCGAACTGATAAGATAAGATTACCTCGATTAGACCGCATTCGACCGCAGATTCGATCGCATTCGACCGCCGGAGCAGACAGAAAATTTGCACCTGGACGGTACGGTTAGGCATTGGCTGGCTCACTCATACACTTCCACAAATACACGACTACTAAGACCGATGTAGTGTGTTACTAGTTCGTGCACGAGCCGCCCCATACAGTGTAGCGCTAGTCCTATTCGTCGGTGATCCTGAGGCTTTGCCAATGACGTTGTTGTTGTTTTTCAGAGAGGATTAATAGTGAAGAGTTGTGTGGCAGTAATAATGTTATTATTAAGGTAGGTCACTGTTTTTTTCTTTCTCATTTTGGTCAGGGGGTGCACATGCTCCTCTGCTCCTGCCAGGAGCCGCCACTGTGCGCTACTCAGCCCTGCGGTTTCTCCAGTTGGTGGGAAAACCTCCAGTAAATAACAGAGATTCGCGCTTATCTTGAAGCTGGAGCAATAAAAAAGGCCCTTTATGACACTCGAGACCGATAACAGTAGTAAAGAAAATGCTCCATAACGTTTACAACGAGCATACTACGCTTTCTGCGTAATGAAAGCAGAACAAATCCTCCGACGAATTCATAGTTTCTATCGGTTTAATATGCAAATCGAATTACCAGGATGGCGTTCGAAGGAATAATGTTTACGGTTGAGACGTGACGAAGGAGGATCGGCACTTCCTAGAGAATGAGTACCTACTATTGAAAGGATTTGATTATAACTGAAGCCAAACGTGAGTGGAAAATTGGATAATAGAAACTTTTACTCGTTTGGCGAGCGAAAGCAGGCCACCTGCGGCACGCAGTGTAATCTGAAGGAGGATTGCCGTTAGCTTCCTTTAATCTCTTGACGACAGATGTTGAGACGAAAAAAAACGAACATTCTGCTATGAAAAAAATGTTTAAAATCACTTGAGGCTATAAATTCCTGCAGTTTCCATGTCCCTTGCGACGCGCAGGTTTGCAATTGTACAAAGCTCCTGAAGATGGCCGAGGTGCCGAAAGCGCTCTAGCTGGAGAAAATGACAATGTCCAGAGGTAGTCGTCAATTACCCAAAAATGTTGATATACTGCTCCAAATTTCACCACCACCACTACCGCCACCACAACCACCACCATCTAACCTCTGTTTTTCCTCCAACGTCCTGGTTCCACCTCAACTATGGGGACAAGTCGGACGGGCTAATCGGAAATCCTATAGGAGTAGTGGGTTAATGGCGCTTCTCCTACGTTCAGGTAGGACTGCAATCGCTGGGAATTTTTCTCTCGAATTCTCGGTGGAGGGGGACATTTTGAGCGGAACTTTCCCGGTTTTTAAGGTGTGTGACCGACAAAATTTTCAAACAAATTCTTCTTATTCATCCGACTTTTGCCAACAGGGGATTTTTTTTATAATTTAAAGAAATGTCATGTTAATTTGAAGAAAAAATGCGTTAACCTAGTTTACTACAAGGGAAAATTCGTGTGCAAATTATTGACCAGGAGAACCTATCCCAAGGGGCTTCAAGGCGCGGAGACTTAAAAGGATTGTCCCTGTAAATTCATCGAGTCTAGTTAAATTCAGCAGGAGCTTCGGTTGGACGAGAATTCAATTAGGTCTCATCCGATCGGTAGTAGGCAACTCTGGCAGCTTTTCTAGCCTTGTCTACATTAGCGTTTCTTAGCCGGTCCTCGTATTTTAATTCCAATAGCATTAGCATCTTAAGAGGATGGGCTTTTCGACTTGTTAACTAACTCCGTTGCCCGAGGAGGAAAAATCTTAGGGTAGGCCTCGGACTTTGGATCCTTAAGTCCTGGTGGGGGGCACGGGCCCCTCATCCTCTTAACCCGGCTGTCCGACCAGCTCAATACGAATCGCGTTCTCCGATAGGATTATCTTTCTTTTCGCAAACGAAAGAGAATTTAACCCCATGGGAGAAAAACAGTCGGCGACCGGCTGAAATTGTTTATTTCGCGCCAAGTCCATTTGGCAAAAGAGCAAGTTTCTTTCTTAATTCACTTAATTACGCCGGCATTCCTAATCACTTTTGAATTCCGTGCGACTGAACCGCCCGAATATTTCCCTCTTTCCTGCTGTTGATTGCGAATTAATTGCATTTAGCCAGATTTATTGCCCAGCATAATTCCTGGGGCTTATGGCTATAATAATCTGCTGTTTGCTCGCTATGGCAATTATCAACTATCTGATTTTGATAAAATAACACATTTGATATTCAAAATACGAGTCTCAAAAGAAGGAAATCTCGAAGCCTTGAACGCTTAGGTTGATGACTCGTTTTTGTGATGACTAAAAATTAAAATTGGAAAAAAGTTACGGAACTCAAGATTGCGGCAGGTCCAGGAAGCTGAAGCTCTCCTACCCGTAATTCGGACCAAACCTTGGGTTGCAATTGGTACCCCAAACTTCATATTTCAACAGCCTGAGCCGCATTGCCCATGGATATTAGAAAGAAATGAGATTCAGGGTGGGCAAAAATTTTGACAAAAAACACTAAAAACCACTTCAATGGCGCACAAAAAAAAAATTAATGTGGACTACAATTGAAATTTTGTTTTTGAGTACTTTTTACATGAACATTATTTACTTTGAAGTCAGTGCCCCTCATCTCCTGTAGCTAATGGATTATGAAATTTAATTTGGAATAAAAACTATTTGGAACAATCAAGGCAATTGTCCTACTGACAGATAAACTTTCTGAACATTGTATTAACTCTTTTCGAATTTCTAGAAACTGCGTAGGGTAGAAACGGACAAGAAACTCGGCAAAAACATCGGAGGTCATGGCTCATTTTGAACCTTTGACTCAATAACGGGAAACGAGAGAAGGTAGGAGCCTGAGTCCGACCTGCTTTGGAACCAGACCGGAAGGAGGGAACCGGCCTTTCTCTTTTGCCGTCACCGCCTCACTCGTCCCAGGGTCTTCTCCTTACGGTCGGGTTCCAGAGCAGATCAGGCTCAGGCTCTTGCGCTCGCCAGTTCCCTCACTCGTCCTAGTTGACGAGTTATTAGTGCCGCGTAAAAACGTGGTATCACTGGTGTTTTTACCTATGTTTTCTTTATAGGTACCTGAATTCGAAAAGAGTAAATAAAACGAAATGATTGCATTCTCCAAGGAATTTTGGTATTGAGCTCTCTTTCTTCTTATGCCAGACGCATTGGTGCCTAGCCATGAAAAAATTTTTCAAAAATGTAATTAGGTACCTACTTAACTACCTACTAAATTCGATTAAAATAAATTTTTAAATGAAAACTTTATGAACCTACAATATGGTGTTTAATTTTCTAGGCCCATTTGATACTTTTATTCACTCTAAGTACATAATGGAAAGATCAATTTCCTATCCCACCTCTTCCATCTACCTATTCATAGGCGTATTTCACTATCTTGAGCCCAGTTCGAAAAACAAAGTTTGTGAAATGTTACGTATCAATAACAAATTATTCAAACTTTGAATTTGATGAAAGATTCGTGTATTAATCAGTTGGATTATTATTATTATGCTATCCGTAAGGGTTAGCATTGAACATAAATCCAGTAATACGCAGGCAATTTCTTCGATGTTTTTCAACTCTTACTGATAGTGTCAATAAATAATAGCAGATCGAACCTTGAGTTTTGGGTTACTAGTGGTAAATTAAAGCCACGAAGGCTGAAAAGCTCAACGATGGCGAAGAGCGCTTCAAAATTAAGTAGTTGGAGACTTCGGTTAGTTTTTAGAGAAACGACCATTAGTGGGGTCCTAGCCAGTGAATATTTCAAGGGTCTAATGGAGGCTAAGCCCATTAACAACCTCGGGAAAACCCTCCAAAGTTGCCGATGACGCTGCGTGAAATCAAGTAAGTATGATTTTTAAGGACAACAGAAATAGTTCAATGCAATAGAAATTATATTTAGCCCTATCCGATATCCAACATTTATCCCACGAGTTTTGAAATGGTACAAACTTCGATAACATTGTCATAGTAAACGACGGACCCATAGAAAAACATTCGAAACTTTTTCTGATTGTTGCTCGCCGAGGTCGTTGGAGCTTTTTTGAAGTATTTTGGCAATATGCCGGTTTCTTTTCCAACGTAAATATTGATCCCGTGCCAGCTTTTTTGTGTCAACTCTGAATCTGATTGTTGGAGAGGAATAAAGAGCTTCATTCAACCGTCTTATATTATTTGCAGCAGATTCGTACGACAAAAGCGCCCCAGTTTGATGTTATATCGGTAAAAATAAAGTTTCTTCACGTGTATGGGATTCCTTCGCTCGGGACTGTGTTCCAACCTTCGCAACTTTTCGAGGGGAAAACGTCGAAAATGTTTGGTGATTGTTGAAACAAGCGATCTGCTTCGATACAACCGTTGTACGAAATTTTTAATATGCAGTTTTGAGTTGTAATTTTCAAAATGCGCGGGAGGAATGCTAATGTTTGATACAATTTGATTGCCTAACACATTTTTAGTTAGGTACTTTCTTTAAACATGAGAGTGGAAAACGGTGCTTGTTTTATATCCTAAATTGACTACCGACGTAGTTCGAAAGAAAATCACCAAAAAAGTTTTCATTTTGCTGAAAAATAAAACCACTTTCTTTGATTTTCGTACGAAAACAGAAATGGTCCATCTAGCTTCAAGGAGATAGTCGCACCTAGTCAGAACAAGTCTCAAGAACTAATATGAACTTTGAGCTATGGATATTATGCATTGTATATAATCAACCTGCACTTACGGGTAACCCAGCATTGATCTAGGGATATCAGATCAAAGATTTGGTGAACAAGGATCTTGCCAACTGAAATATTCTCCCCTTATGTCGACGATCTCTGCTTTCTTCGACAAATTACTTGAAATGTCGCAATAATTGCGAACCTGAATTTTTCAATTTTAATTTTGACCCGCCAAAATCTCGATTTTCCAAGCTGGGATTCAAGCTTCAGTAATATTTATTTTCGATCCATGCGAAGCATAAAAAGTTGTCTCACGTATCGAAGACAATTCCCACTGTGACGTCGGCCGTCTAATTCCGTCCGACGGATCAAATGCTGCCAAGAATACACACATCCGAGACCTGAAATGACGTTGCGTCTTTTTCCGTTGCTGGGAACACGTTGTCCGACAAGAGGCTGACCGAGGAAATAATAAACTGACGCCGAAATGAAAATGACAACTATCGGACTACTTTCGGGTCAAGGAAAGTTCAAAAAAGAGCGAAAAAGAGGTGCCATTCCTAGTGCAGCGATCAAACAGAAACTGCAGTTCGGATGATGAAAGTGAGGTGAAAGTCGAGTGCGATCTTCCTGCTGATCCAGAGCCGAACGGCGAATCGGAGCGTCAGAAGCCCCCAGATGACCTGTACCGCTTTGGGCGGGACAGTCCCGCTTTTGAGGGCTGTGGCCCTGCGGCTGCAGCTGTCGGAGCTTTATGATTTTGGATATTTGGTCACCTTACCTTGGCCAGCACATGCGGGGTTCATGGAACGAGCTATTTCAATATTTATATCAGTTTGCCATCGAAAACACTGGGAAAATTCGGTCTCAACTGGGAATTTGCAGTATGGAGCATTGTAGGTGTATCTAGGAAAATGTTCTGAGCTCAATACACCTGCAGTTGAATAAAATAGTCAAGTTCCCAATGGAAGGAATATTTTCTATTGTTTTCCAGTACCTACATGTCCCGCGATGACAGTCTTTGTACGAGTTTTGTCCAGCCGGGCAACCCCTCGGGCACAGTTCATTAAAACAACGCTTATTTGCTCTGGGCCGCTTCATATCTGCCTTTTGTGTTGGGGTTGTTGTAGATTTTTTTTCTTCAAAAGGAACCTGTGGTCGTTATTCTTCCCTAATCTCTGGATTAGAACAATACTGGTGTATACGAGAGGAAAATAATCTCAACATAACACAAACGATTCGACTTCCGGTTTTGTTTGAAAAAGAAAGTTTTTTTTTAACGCCAGATTAGATTAGATTTGTCGGGGATCTCCGGTTAAATTGGAGCGAAGGAGAAAAAATATTACTCATTTTCCCAATCAGACAATAGATAATCCGACGACTTTGGTCGAGCTTAAAAAGTGTCCCAAATGAAAACCGAAAAATGCTGAAAACGGTAATATTCTCTCAAAAACTGATTCTAGTGGCCACTTTCGTCAAACTTGAATTTCAAAATTTCGACATAGGTATGTCCCTCTAACCATTTTCACCCAATGTTCCTTCCAAAATAGTCATCTACTGTAGATTACTGTGACCAGTAACCTGAGATGGTTAGTTGCGTAATTCGGTCGAAGTCAAGTTCCATCTTTTAAGAGCATAATGGAAATCTTGGGAAAAGAATGTTTTCACAGTCTCATTTTGTCTGAAACTAAATATTGAGTAGCTTGAGGGGCGATTTTATATAACCTAACCAATTTTCAGTTTATTTGATCGAAATTTTCATGACGGATGGATTATTTACCCCTATTTTGAATTTTCATGATTTTAAAACCTATTTTATACGTGAAGAAAATTACAAGAAGGAATGTTCTGATGTGAGTGTATAAACACCTTATTTAGACGCCTTTTAAATAGAACTAGCTCAGTGAGCAAGTAAATTGAAAAATACCTGATTGTTTAGAATTCATTTTTTTATAGTTTTTCTTCTTTTTCTATTTCTTTTTAAGGTTTTTCATTTTTTTTTAATCTTTATAATTTTATACTCCTCAATATGTAAAGGTACCATCTTGTAGAGGCAGGTAACTGTTGTTACATCCTCAAACCCAAGATAGACTCGTTTACTTAACTCGATTGAATGATAACACCTCCCCCCTCCACATCCGGAAACAGGCGAAGAGTATAAATTCATGAGATGGCTTTTGAGTGTGGCTCGTCGTCGCCTCTCTCTCCTTTATCCAAACCAGAAAAAAGACACAGTTGAATAATGAAGCTCTAAGTGCCAATAAGCCGCAGGGTCGAAGGGAAACAAAAGGGGAAACCCGAAGAAAACAAATGACCTGATGAAGGGAAAATATAGACGGAAAGCGACGGGTGTATGCGAGAAAAGAATAGGAACAGTCCGGTCCTTTAGGGGACAAAAAACTCGAAGAAAAAGCCGTCGTGAACACGAGAGCAGAGAATGATACATCACTGGTCCCATTCTAACACCCTGCCATAGTAACAATGGAGACCGTATCTAATAGGTTAACTTAATTGCAATTTTCGTGAATTATGGTTACGACGAACGAGGACGGAAATCTTCGGAACGCCGGAAGATAACGAGAAATATATCGAATAAATGCGCAAACCCGGTGACCGTATTAGCAAATTATTCCCATTGGCGACGCGATTCGTCTTTCGACTTGTACACCAAGACAGATATGAGCTCGGAATTGGTATATTTACTCAACAAGTCAGCACCGAGGAGTTCGAGCCAATTGCGACTGGCACTAGTCATTACACCACTTGCCAAAATTGCATGAAGTCGCAAAATATTCCAGCTCAAATGAAAATAAATTATAATATCATGGTCTAATAGGTAAATAGCAATGAACAGAGTGAAAACGCAAGATTTCTGGCAGTTTTTGGCATTTTGGGAAATTTTGCCTTTGTAACTTTGAGCTTATGTAACTGGCCACTGCTGGGTGCAAAATCAAGTTTGACTACCTCAGTGTGTGAGTAATTTTTTCTACCTTAATCGATAATAATTATCAATACTCAATTATTATTTCGGTGAAAGGCTTAGGTTTTTAAATATAGCTTAAAAAACGGCATAATGTCCAAAAAATCACGATTTTTTGCTCCTCCTGAAGTTAGCATGAGGTTAATTGACCACATTTTTGTACATAGAAACCCACCAAATTCGCGAAAATTTCGAAATCATTGAAAGCTCACTCCCCGTTTTCGTCTTCAATAAAAACGCTTTTTCGAACTGTATGCCATACAATCGAACGTTTTTTCCAAAATTAATTTTACCGACTACTATAACCGAAATTAACATCAAGTGTTCCTAAATGGATTACCCCGAGGGATGCGTATGAACTCGATCAAGAGGAACGTGAAACAATGAATGGCGTTTAGTCTCGTGTAAACTTCCCGTTAGTAGGTTGAGGTCGTAAACTTTTGGGAGCCGAACCTAACGCTGAATCGATGCCTCTTTAATGGGAAACTCAGATGTTCGCCAAGGGGGCTGTTGCCCCTCTCCAAATGAAACTTAAGTGCTTGATTCCTGGAGTTGGTGAATATAGCGATTGACCTAGAATATCAACTTTGCGAGGTAACATCAGGGGGACACATGTAAACTATAAACTTATCGTACTTGTACTTGTACCGCCCGTATTTTTGGGAGCCGCGTCATATTTTCGATTTATGTTAGGCATCGAAGATTTGTTCAGGTGACGATTTATCTATCCAGGCTCATGAATTTTTCTTCAAGCGAAAGATGATTTTCAACAAAGTCTCACGGGCAGGCTCAACCTGGGAGTTATGTGTTCGATTTCCACAGATGGCATGAACACTTTGTCCCATAACCTTATGGTTCATATCATCCTTGGTAATCCGGGTTTCTGGAAATAATCGAAAATGGAGGACTAAACGACTATGGGCTAACACAATTGAACCATAATTTACTTTCAATTTTCAACAAAAAATGCCTCACCTTTTTACACCGGAAGAGTGCGATAATGGTGATCAGATTTCCAGGGATGCCGACCAGCATGAACAGCAGGCAGAAGACGGTGGCAATCGTCAGCAACGAGGACGGATAGCCGTGGAACAATTCGGTTTCGAGGTCCTCCTCGGGAAGGAACTCCACGAACTGCGTGGCCACATCGTCCGGCAACGGCGTCGTCAGATTGGCCAGCAAAGACGCGTTTTCCTGCCGATTGCTCCAGTACGTCTTCTGCTGAGGTACGTGATCGTTAACGTGCTGCAGCACCGAAGTCGAAACCAAAATATCGTCCGGCATCTGCCAGCCGATGTCCATCATTTTTCCGAATTCGATTCGCCCGAAGTCGAAGTTTTCAACCCGAGTTGCACCGAAGCTTAACCGGCAGATAACTGGTTGACTTCATATTCGGCGACTGCTCTGCCTCTGACCTGGAACATGCGAAATTGTTGAATTAGAGTTTGAATTGTGAAAAAGTAGAATTGTTTAGCTGTTTGTTTGTTTGGTAGCTCATTTGTTCGTTTGTTTGTCCCTTCGTTCATATGTAGGATTATTCACTGTTTCGTTCGTTCTTTTTGTTTGTTCGTTCATTCAATTGTATTTTTCAACCGTTTGTTCAGAAATTCGTTGGTTTGAAATGTTCTTCTGGTCTGTTTGGCGAATGTTTCTGTCACCCTATTAACGTTTCAGGAGGTAATTCCCAGCAAAAATAATCTCAAAATAAAGACCAAAATCATGAATAAGACCTTCAGAAAACGGAAAACCTCAGACTCCAAGTTCTTGAAGAAGAGTTTGAAAAACAAAAATGAATTCTTTCCAGCGCCTTCATTTGTTTCCCCAAGGCTACAGGTCTGAGACGCTACGGAGCAGACAAAGCGACACAAGGCTTGGAACGTGGACGAAATTTTAATCAGTTTGATGCACCTCTGGGATTCCCCATAACAGGTCGAACAGGTCACCAATAGAGTCGGTTATTGTTCCTGTCCTACACGTGTCTTCTGGGCGCACCACGTGTTACAACCCCCTTCCACGATGAACCCCTCCGACTTCGTTTTCAACTTCGCTCGATTCTTCGCCGTTTCTTCCCACCTTGCCCGCGAGTACGTGACTGTCGAAGTATTCGTCGAATTAAATACGTGATGAAACCTCCAAAGAGATCATATCCCAGCTGCTGGAAAGTTGGTGTTAATCTTTTAGCCAGTTCGGACCCTTGCCGTGATTCATCCTTCGGACTGAGTTCGGAGATTAAGAAAGTATCAGGTCGTTTACTCATCGGTCAATTGCACGATGACCCTGCACGTGTTGCCTGCTGTCTGTTAGCGGGAAATTTTGAAAAACTATTTTGTGTTTTCGAGTCGATACCTACCTAATATCACACGCTGGGAGGAACACGCTAACATTTTTCGCTATCTAGCGGTCATTTTTTGAACTTCCTTCAAACCAGTAGTACCTGTGCGTAGAGGGCGCCAAGAGCCAACGGTTTAAAGAACCCCAAAAGTCAAAAATTGGACTTATACCAGAGTTCCTCCCTTCATATTATGAAGATTCATGCAACACCGCATTTTTTGCGGTAATTGTAAAAAATGTATGGGTCTGAACAAAAATTGTTTTGGGGTTTCTTCCTTTGAGATTTCTTAAGGCCTGATGATGGTTTGGGTGTGGCGAGGTTACTGCCTTACTACCTGTGGACGAGGGAGGCCCAGGACGACCGAATGAACATTATTTCCCCAAAGAGGGCTAAAAAGCCGAAAGCGCTCGATATTAGACTCAAAATCAGAGGAAGTTGCCATTGTCTCTCGCCTCAACCACTACAAAACATCTCAAAAGTGGCAACCGCAACAAAAGTTGCCTGCAAAAAATCGGTCAAGAATTGCATTTTTTTGCGGGGTAGAAAATTTTCTTTTCTCGTGAACTGATACTGACAGTATGATGAAATTTACGGATCCCCATACAAGTTCTCCTATTCATGGAATCCGTACGAATCACACCTCAATGGATTCTGGTCATTCGACAATGACACACTCGGCATCGCAAGTGGAGAGCTTATTCGTAAATTGGCCTCTTCAAATTCCCCCTCACGATTCCGACGTTTTGCACAAGCTTTGAAAAGGGTCGACAGTCGGCAGAGATTCGTGACACGTGTCGAGGGACGAGACCACCGACACGTGTGCACTGCACATTTCGGAATCATTCGCCACGTCCGTAACGGGAACTTCTGTGTGAAAGGTTCGCATTAAACTGATTAAAACTGATTACCCCCTCAAGCCGTTGTTAATGTCGATAAAATTAGGCGTAATGGGAGCTCCTATCTTGTACAAATGTTCTCCGTTGCGTGGAAGCCGTGTACAGCACGCGATTGTATAATCAATCGAGTGTTGGTTGGTCTTTGGTCCCTGCAATTTGTGGGGGCAGAGAGAACATTTTTCTGGATGGACGGTGAAAATTTCATCCGAAAACCCCCAAATGTTTAGGTTATAATATTCTTTTAGACCTGCTAAATGGGTAATTTTAACGAATGGACAAATCGTCAAATTTAGCGATTTTTATTTGCTGGTCATGAATTCTGGCGTTTAGCAGATTAAATTTCTACATTTATTCATAATTATTCTAAGAAAAAATGGATGGATTTAAAAAATGAAGAAATGCATGGAAAAATGAACCGCAACGGTTTTATTAAAGATAGAACCAACTCAAATATCGGAATTGAAGAAGATGGTTCTTAGGAGCTAAGGAAGTCCGATCTGATCTTTTTTACTGTAGGCAGTCGAAGGAAAAGAAACGTCTGTCCGAAAACATCCTTCTCGCTTCCGGATCTGATCAAATTATGAATCTCCTCCAAGTTGGGATTTCGATTTCATCCGAACGTTGTCGACCCTTGGGTAGGTATATAAATCCCTATGAATGATGGCCGGAGGAAATTGGGAAAGAGTGCCGGGAGAAATAGCATTAGGTGCTAGATTAAATCGAAAAAGAGCTATAGAAAGGGGAGCAAGAGTAAGCCAACAAACTCCAAAGGAAGCGGAAAAGATCGGACCGGGTGTTTGGCCAGGGAGGGTTGGTTATTTTTCTTTAAAAGGTTCGACCAAACTTCTGCAGACGACCAAAAGAGGATCCGATGGGTGGGAGAATCGAGTTCGATGAATCAAAACAAGCGAATGTTGTTGTTGCTGGAAAGTTAGCCGATGGTGCGAGAATCAATTCCACTACAAAGCTTCGGGTTTATCCTTCGCAGTTACCGTGAAAGTGCGGAAAAAACTGGGAGATCATTCCAGATCCGTGTCTCCGAAGTCTGCCTTGGGAATAGGGAATTTGGATTTTCATCAGAGATTTCGAAGAGTGGAAATTTCCCCTAAAGGCCCGATCCCACTATCCGGCTCCGAGCCGTCCGTCGATCCGGCATGCCGGAACAGTGACAAGTGTGACTGGGCCGACCGCAGCGACCCTTGAGGTTTTTTGTGGAACGTGCATTGATAACCTGACACGGAAAGACGGTGTGTGGGTGTGGTGGGGTCGTGTGAGGGTGAGGGAAGTTGTCGGGACTCCATGTTGAAATTGTCACGTCTTCAGTTTGATATAAATATTTAAAAAAATATATATACCATATATATTCAGTAATTTGGCAGTCCCTGGTCGATTGTGATTTTATCCTGCATTCTCCATCGTCTCCAAATTCGAGGTAAGTACGTATGTAATAATTAAATAGGTACTCCGTGAATTTATTTATTTACTTATGTAGCTTATTCTGGAGATAAAAAAGTTAGTGATATCGGACGTTGGTTCCCTCTAGGTACGTTTTCTATTATTCGGGTTTTAATTTATTGCTGCAAATAATTTTATGCAATAAATTAGTAAAATATTTAATTATAAAATATTAATATTCTTCAATATATATATGCCCTTATAATATTATACATAAATGTATAACTATTTATATGAATATTTTTATAGGTATTACTAGAATTTAGTACCTAAATATTGTAGTTATAAATATTAATATTTAATATTTATAAATAAAGTATTTAGGTACGTAATTACTGTAAAATTATTATTTTATAATTTATAAAATTATTATAATTTTATTGTATTGTCAACTATGTACACGCCTGCTGGTTAGCATACATTACACCGCTGTATATAACGGATAGGTAATGCTAGAAACTCGACCTCTATAAATGCATCATGTTCAATTTTAGGATACGCTGATGATGCCGAAGGAAACCCAGGGCTTTGGAGAGAAAATGGCACTGCCCCCGGGATTCCGCGCATAGGACGACAAGGTAGTGGACATCACACTCAATCAGCAGGTGCAGAAACATAGTACTCGTAATTTGGTACATGGAGCTTATATTTTTATTTACAGGCTTTCTCGACCTAGTGTACGGATGAGTGATCATTAGGAGCCGGGTGTATAGGTCTTAACTGCGTCATGTGAGCCCATAGAAGTGGCTCATACAACCATTTCTGTGTTCTAGCAGCATGTTGATACTTTACCTGTTTTGTTTCAGCTGTAACTCGCGACAAATTCAAGACCATATTTAACACAACTATGCAAGTGCCTTGGCAGGCTAACGTCGTTTGATAATCGATCAGCTCAATAAAAAATAAATTGTTTACTTACATTCAATAAGGTTTATTCATTGTTTAAAACCAGATTCTATAAAACAGTAAAACTTAAAAAGTAAAGCAGTACTAGTACGTAAGTAAGTACTTGAAAAGAGTAAAAACAGTACGAATTTACTGATTCGGCCATATTTGATTAATTCGTAAATTTTTCAGCGAACAAAAATTTATTCGTAAATCTTTCTCCGAATAAAAAATTATTCACAAATTTGGCTGGTGAATTCGTGGGTTTTCCAGTACCTACTTCCCACTCAGATATCGAAGAATTCCTGAATTTTGAACCCAAATACCGTCTTTCTCGCAGCGAAAATTTACGAATACGATTTTATCCGTATGTTTTTCTGTAAGTACACATATATTCGTATTCGTAAATGCGAGTACGAATAAAATCGTATTCGTATCCGCAAGTTTGGGATCTTAACGAATATTCGTATTGTATTTACGAATACGCCCATCTCTACTACTACCTAGGTAGGTAAAAAAAAATGCGCAACAATTTTTTTTGACAAAATTAACAAAGAAGACAGTGTTTTCAATGAAAATTTATTTCAAATTTCTTCACCAAACAAATGGACGAACAACCTGGAAATTCTTCCGGCTCTTTGTTCTGGAGGGACAGCTATAATAAAAGCAATGAAACATATTCTCAAGCAAGTTCGCAATTTCTCGGCACGAAGCGGTTGGGACTGAAGCGATGAAGTGGCCTGAGATTCCAAGTTCATCTGTAACAAATGGAAATAGAGTTTACCATCTGCCAGTTTACCAACTGATTACCATCTACCGGTATTAGCAAAAAAACCTAGGTTATATCCACTTTATCAATACTTGATTGCCGGAAAATCAATTATTACCAATGATAGTCATTGCTTGTTCAGATAACCAACGATTGATAAAGCGGCATTCAATGTTCAGCGGTATGGCTTACTTACAGCAGGACACGATGTGATGCTTTCAGCCTGCTTCATCGATGGAAGTAGCAACGTCATCAAAACCATAGTGCTTGTATTTTTTTTTTGGGTCTCATCGGTGCGACCGAGAAAAGGCATCCCTCATGCTCGTCCACTTCGATTTCCATCCTGGGACCGAAAACAAGCCATATAAACTTAAATACATTTCCATAAGGCCTGTTCGGACGAGCCAGTCCTGGGCAGTCCCGGACTAGTTTCTAACGCCCAACAAATTCATCGAATATGGCTCGGATTTGTTTGTTGTCAGTATCGAAAAGTCCTGGACAGTACGGGACTGCTTCTCCGAACAGACCCATAAACGTCGGCCAATATTTGACGAGAGCTTAAAAACGAGTGGTCAAGAAACTGCCAATCTTTAGTAATTTTCACTCACCTGACTTCCCAACCGCCTTGTCTACCTCAGCCCACATTAGCGCCTTCAGAGGGGCCTGCTCATACTCCCGGGATGCCACGTTCCAAAGGACTGGCCAAAGGGCCTGCACTGGGTATATTATTTCGATTTCCTCATTAACTGTCCAACTCTGCAGGCGGGAAATTAAAGAGAAAACAGAATCAGAGCTTAATTCGAGAAGACAGAATCGTCGCTTAACAAATTGGACAGAAGTTAACTGCAGTTGGTTTGTTGGTACAAACCTTATGTAGTAACAATAATTCCGCGATGTAGGTACACGAGTGCGTTCAACTGATGCCGTTAACTGACCGACAATAAAAACATAGAATTCATCAAAACATTCACTTACCGTCATTTTTCAGTCGGAGTAGGTGCTCAAAATGAAAAATCAACAATGTTTCAGCGATGGCACAAGAGATAAGTATGTAAACAAGGGAGATAATGAGTCCGTTGAAGGTTTCAATCACTGCTACAATCGTACGGCACGGGGGCGAAAAATTCAGATTTCTGAATTTCTTGACGTCCGTCACGGTGGGGTCGCTCAGCCAATCAAATGACAGGATTATCCTTCCCGAGCCGGACGGCCTTGCAGTTGCCTCCGGCTCCACCAGGGGCGCCACTGACTGTTCCGTCTCGAACTGTTCCGGCACGGAACAGGTTCCTGAGCCGGACGTCTTCGAGCCGGATAGTGGGATCGGGCCTTAAGCAGAAACCGAAATGTGCGTACACGGGGTGCCCGGTACATGGCGTGGAATTTTTTTTGGGTGAAACTAGACCAAAAAGGTTCATTGCTTAAGAAAATGAACCAAAATGAACCATAACGCCGCCAACCGCTTTTTCAGTGAAGGATTCCCAAGGTACGATTTTTTCAGCAAAACCACGCTCTGCTTTATAAGATGAAACCCTATGTTTCTCCGCTTCAAAACATTTTTTCTCAACTTTCAAGGACTTTTCTGGATTCGGCGTTAAATTTTCTGTACGCCCATTGTACATTTATTATCAAAAACCAACTCCTAAGGACCGCAATTGCATTATGAACATCAAAATCGAAAACAATTTCCATCAACTACGCTAATGCATTTTGAAAAACGTGCAAATCGGTTGTCAATTTTCAGGAAAACTTTTTTTGAAAACTGATTTTCATTTTTGTACAATCACCGTAGGTAATTTTGCTTCGTAAATGTAAGAGTAAAACTACCGTGAAGATCGATTTTTACTTCCATATTTACAGAGTAAATGGAAGTATTGTGATCGTCCT
Organism: Nesidiocoris tenuis; assembly: GCA_036186465.1. Taxonomy (NCBI): domain Eukaryota; kingdom Metazoa; phylum Arthropoda; class Insecta; order Hemiptera; family Miridae; genus Nesidiocoris; species Nesidiocoris tenuis. Next base: position 3,217,125 of record AP028920.1, read on the forward strand.
AAAATCGAGAATCGGAACGGAGCTTCAGAAAAAACTTTTTCTTATACACATTTACTCAGAATCACTTCCTGAGCAAGTGTCTGTGTGTCCGTTACGTCCGTCTGTCCGTCTGTGTGTCTGTCCGTCTGTCCGTCTGTCCGTCTGTGGTCATTTACAAAAATGACCATAGCTCCCTCAATTCTCAACCTTTTTTCAAATTTCTTGAACTGAAATGTTTGTCTCGCCAAGACCTAGCGCAATACCTTGCACAATATGTGGATATTTTTTATTTTCCAATAATGTGGCGTATTTTCATTTTTGGTGAATTTTAAAATTTGAATAGTGAATTTTTTGATATTTTTGACCTGAAAACCCTTAAAAGCATTCAAAATATGATCAAATTGTGTCTCAATTTTACGTTTCAAAATATGGAAGTATTGTGTGTTATCGACGCACCACTGGTTCATCTTCTGTTATGAACCAAGAGGTGAAACGTATTTCAAAATCGTTTTCGTAAAAGTCGTCCACATTATTCCGCCATCTACGTAATTCGCATTGAGATGCATAGGTACGCTAGATGCCGCTTCAATTTTCTCGCTTCCGCGTCTCTTGGTTCGAATTCGACGCCCGGATGGAATTCATTCATTCGAAATGGGAACTGAGCTCATAACGATTGCAACGCTCCCAACCCGAATGGGAAAACCGCGTTTTAAATGCGTCGGAAACAAGATGGGACCAGATTGGAACAATCGAATCGTCGGAGCTTCCGTTTTCCACCGCCATGTCGGTAACAAGTTGGCTGAAATTGACGTCGAATGCAGTCCGAGTGGAAATTGGTGGAAAATTAGTACGACGGAATAGCGGAACAAAGCTTGAATGAAATGCCGGTGGAAAAGTGCGATAGTCATTTACGAGTGAAACCTAAATGAAAGAAAGTGGCTGATTCCATTCGACGCCCAAGTTTAGATCAAACGTATGTAATGTTAGGTGCCCTCGTTCTGTTTGGTAAGTCCTATTGTAACCATGAAAAAGTGGAAATCGGATCGGTGGTTCGGATAAACAATCGTGATTTCGACTTCTGAACGAGCGATGTGTTCATCTGCCTGACCTACATTTATGAATAAAAGGGGGCGGTTCCCTTTTTTCGTAAATTTTAATCACACAATCTTCAACCCTTCAATTTTCCAACACAGGAGCGTATGTATTTAAACCCGCACCACCATACCCCCAGTTCTACCGAAATTTTGAATACACAATCACGAAATCGAAAACTCAATCCATTACTCAACTCACAAACTCAACTACATCTCCAAAGTCTGCTCTCAAACTCAGCGCTCAAAATTAACTTTTAAACTCAACTCACAGACTCGAGTCTCAAACTCAACTATCAAACTCAACTTACAAGCTCAACTCTCAGTCCCAATTCTCAATCTCAACCCTCAATCACAACCCACAACCACAACCCACAAACTCAACTCTCAAACTTAACTAAGTTAAGTTAACTTACAAACTCGACTCGCAAACTCAACTCTCAAACTTAACTTACAAGCTAAACTCACAAACTAAACTTTCGAACTCAACTCACAAACTCAAGTCTCAAATTCAACTCCCAAACTTAACTTACAAACTCAACTCACATAATCAACTTACAAACTCGAGTCTCAAACTCACCTCTCAAATTTAACTTTCAAACTCGTCTTGCAAACTCAACCCACAAACGCAACTCTCAAACTCAAACCTCAAACTCAACTCACAAACTCGGATCTCAAATTCAACTCTCAAACTTAACTTAAGAACTCAACTTGCAAACTCAATTCTCAAACTCAAGTGTCTAAAAGATGAGTTTGAAAGTTCAGTTTAAGAGTTCAGTTTGTAAGTTGAGTTAGTGAGATGGGTTTCGAAGTAGGGTTTGAAAGTTTAGTTTAAAATTTGAGTTGGAGAGTTGAGTTTGACAGTTTAGTTTAAAAGTTGAGTTTGAGAGTTGAATTTGAGACTCAAGTTTGTGAGTTGAGTTTGAAAGTTTAGTTGGAGAGTTCAGTTTGAAAGTTGAGTTTTAGAGTTGAATTTGAGACTCGAGTTTGAGAGTTGAGTCTGAAAGTTTAGTTCGTGAGTTGAGTTTGTGATTTGGGTTTGTGAGTTGAGTTTGAAGTTCAGTTTGAGAGTTGAGTTTGTAAGTTAAGTTTGAGAGTTGAATTCGAAACCCGAGTTTGTAAGTTGAGTTTGAAAGTTTAGTTTACATTTTACTCTCAAGAGTTTGCAAGTTGAGGTTGTGAGTTAAGAGTGAAATTTAAGTTTGAGAATTGAGTTTGAGAGCCAAGTATTTCAGTTCAGTTTCTTAGTTGAGTTTGTCAGTGTAGTTAGTAGGTTGATTTGGTGAGTTAAGTTTGTGAGTTGAGTTTGTGGACACAGTTTGTGGGTTGAGTTTGTGAGTTGAGTTTGACAGTTATAATGTGTGAATGACCCCGTTTTGGAGTAAAATTTATCAATGTTGGGCGTCTCACAAGTAATGAAGTCAATCTTGGAGTAGGTACAAAGTTAAAATAACTTCCAATATTTCGTGGGGACGCTATCGTTGTACTACTACCACAAAGTGGAGCTTTTTGGCGGATTGTTTGATACTGTTGAAAAGGTGTATTGAATTTCAGGACCACTTTTTTATTTAACGAATCATTTCATCAATTAGTCATTTCATGCATTACAAGATCTCTTATTTATCAACTCACCTTTATGGAACTAAGCTTATAACTTCTTAAAGGATTGAATTTGCAAATATATGAAACCAGTATTTAGCAATCCATTGATGCGTTTACCTCCCGAATAGGTGAGTCGTATCAGCTGGACAGTATTAAATATTATTCAAATTTCTAATGAATTTCCACTCCAAAGTAATTTTTCAATTCGGGTGTCCATACTGTCTACGGACAATGGCAAAAAAATGAAGTAATCCAAGCGATCCAGGTATTAACCAAAAAGGAAAGACCACGTGGTAAAACACGCGTGTTCTGCGGGTAAATAAAATCGCTCGCAACAAGCGGCCGTATCGGTACAAAATGTATTTTCACGTATTTATTTTGTTACGTACCCGTACGTGCGTGATACGTAGATAATACACGGACGAAGTCGAGTCGCGCACGTCCCGTTCTCGAGAGACCGACTGAAGGGGTTGACAGAGCCGCCGCCGCTTTATATAGCCGCCCCCTTTCATCCTCGGGGGCGGAGACGGGGACGGGGAGCGCTAATGCCGCCTACAAGAGTTCGCCGCCCCCGAGGCCGAGGGTTGGGGCTGCATAGGGAAAGTGCGTTGGCTTTTCCAAGACAACTTGTGGCACCTTGGTGTATCCCCGGCGTCCGCAGATTGTCCGTTTTCTGAGCGACGCGAACAATTGTTCGGCGAGATGATCGGTTAACGGGTTAGTGAATTTTTTTAGTTTTTGCACTAATTTTTCCAGACCGTAAAGCTCCTAATTTTCAGCCATGCATTAGTGAGCTGAATGGCGTTTATCTCGAAATTTTATTTGAAAATTTGTCGGCCTCCCTATGGCTCAACTGGGTTTATCACGGTTCCCACTTTTTCGCTGAATTTAAGAGTTTTGCTGGACCGATTTTATCGTTTTTGGGCAAGGTATGAGTCTTCAGGTGTTATTCCAAAAATGAAATATAAAATGGGCCGATAAAGAATTTAATAATTTTATATTCCAATTTATGATACACCTTTTGAAACCATCACGTTCCGAATGAGAAGTAAGAAAAGATGTATGCGTACATCTATGGTTATTATTACATGTTTGCATATTATTGCATGTTGTTGTTGTGTTATATGCCTATTAACAATATGTATCTAATACCAAGCTGATTTAATGGCCTTTATATTACATTAATCATTAACAATTGACGTTTTTCCTCATACAAAATGAATTTTCCTTGGGCTAAAAAAATGATTCCAAATTGAATAAGCCTATCTGTCCACGTCACGATTTTCGCCACTCTGCTCTTAGCACACGTCCTAAGGCAAGCAGTTTTCTCTTCTGACGCCGAAAAGGAAACTGTCACGTCTTTCTGGCTCCCAAAGAAAGGGTTTCAATTTCGTAAGGCATCTCGAGTGCTAGGGCACCGAAGGGATTCATTCCGGTTCTCTCAGCTAGGCCACATCAGGAGGAATGTTACAAGGAGCAGTGCGTTACGCACCCCAACACCGTCTGTTATACGGTAGGGTTATTGCGTTCTTGTGTGTACGCCACGACCTTGGTACTTACGAGGGGTGCGAATTCAAGCGAACCCATTACGCATAGAGGGAAAAGGAAAGTTGGGAGAAAAATTAAATTTTTGAATAAAATGAAAATTAAACTCTTTCCTGAACCTTTGATTTGATCTTTAATTTCAGAACGATTATCCTATCAACAATAGGTATCTTCTTGTATATTCTAAAATAAAATAAATACGTTTTTAAAAAAGCACTCATTTAGATTAGTCTTGTATGATTCGAAAATGTGCCATAGTTTCTAATTATGCTAAAAAATCGCTCATCTAACTGGATTTCTACGATTAGTGTAACCTATTCCATTCAGGAGGCGTGTGGTACAGTTCACTACGCATAATTTGGTTTCATTCTATTGATTTATTTGGTTGTTTCATTCTGCTGTTTCATTCTATGTTGATTTATAAATATACCGACCCATTCCAAAACCCAGAACGGCATTGATCCAGCATTCGACGTCAAACGCACCCTCTCGGCGGGCACATCAACTATCGTCGCGGTCCGATCTTGAGCCGTTCACTGGCTCGCTCTGCTCGGCTGCGGTCCAAAACACGATCCAAGGATTTCGGGCGCCAAACTATGAATGAATCGTACCGCTTGTATGGACCAATGAAATATGACGTCACCCCAATTTAGATCCAATGAATGACTCTGCAATGATGGCTAACTTGTTGGAGTTCGGCCCACCATACGAACTATAAAATCAAATTTGGTAGTTTTACCAACAAATATCAAAAATTTGACTGGCTACTTATTTTGAGTAGGTATTGCAATTTTCTCAGTGCAAGACTGGAACAGCAAAAAAAATTTTTTACATAACTTTACAACGAAATTTTGGCGGGATCGGCAGTTGAAAATTTTGCCAATTAGTTTGGAACATCCGGACCATAAGCGTTGTTGGGAAAGGTCAGAAATTGAGTTTCATTAATCCATTAGAATATTCATACCAGGTATAGTAAGCACCATCTTAAAAAAAACTATGCATTTAGGGCCGCATAAAAAATTATTTAGTTGGGCTGTATCTTCCATTTACCAATATGGATACACACCCATACATCTCTCCCCTAAAAAAATTATTAAACCCATTCAGAGGAATCATGGGAGTTTTTAAAATTGGATGTTTGATAATAAAACAAGTACATATTAGGAGCTAACAGTTATGTGTCTATAAAATAACTTTAGCACCTCATTTTTTCCGATACCTAATTCTCAGCTCATATTTATATCATATATCGCGTTTTAAAAATTCTCCATCAGTCTGTAAAGCAGTCAGTTCACTGCGTTTAGAGCACGCGTTGAGTCTGATGAGTAGGGGCTCGATGATTGAAAGGAAGTACAATAATTGGAGCCATTCAGCCCTGAAATGAGGAAGCTGTTAGAAGTTGGCGGGGATTGTCACCTCTTCGGCACAGGTGAGCTGCTCTTTTCGCTCTGTATACGAGCCTGCATCAGCTCATGGATTTAACACCTTGAAAATTTTAAAATTCGATACTGAGAATTGAAATTACCAAAACACATTGAAAATTTGTGATCCTAATTTTAAGAAGTGATGCAAATATTTGGCTTATTTTCGTTTCACTATTTTGACGACGGGTGAGGGCCAGAGAATGGCATAAGTCAGCTCAAGCGCTTTCGGCCGTGCAGCCCTCACCACGAGCCGGTTCTCGTCAGAGTGACGGGAGGCCAACCGCGTTTAGGATGAGTTTTTGTGCATCCAGTTTGTCAACCTTTCAAAACCACTTCGACATAATATGTCATATTATGAGATGAATGATGAGTGATATGAATGATGAGTCTCATATTATGAGATGAAAACATGATTAAACAATATAACATCACTGCGCTCTTATGAAAAGGTAGGATCTCTCATTTCTCTATTTCCCTGTCCTTCCTTCAGCATTACCATAACTTACCAAGACATTCTAAAACGCGTCACCGTTAGCGCGCAAGTTGCCCCGACCCTTTGTGCATGACAATGAAACGCGGACAAAAGGGGTAAGAAACAGAAAACTTTTCGGAAAGGGAAACTGTTTCGCGGAGTTGTATTATAATCGTGTTATGGAAGTTGTGCCGTTTCCTTGATCTCTTCGGGCTTTTGGAACTCGGCGAAAAGGGGAATTCAATCGCTTCGTTTTCTGTGGGGCGCAGCGTCCGTAGAATGGGGCCGTCTCGTTCCTCCCGGTTTGGGCCGATCTTTTTTCGGGATTTTCCACAATTTCGACTCTTCCGGAACGTCGGAGTCGCTGAGGAACTTCGTCTCCGTACCCGTCGATCCGATACGTAGAACGTTCCTTTTCAAGTCTATCACGCACTTGAAATGAAGGAAAGCAACATGGAGCCACAAATTTCCAAAACAACTTGGCGAAATGTGTGCAAATTCATTGCCGAAGAGAAAATTGGCGGTGGCAATAAGGAGCCGGTACCCCGATTGTCCATTAAACAATCATGAACGTTCCTGAACAATCGAGAACTTTCCTGAACAATCAAGGAAGTTCTTGAACAATGCTCTGTTCGTGTCCCGGCACCTTCGGACGAAGGCCCCATTCAAGCAAGACGCTGTGGATTGGTAAGCTAATATGACAATATGAATTCAATTCTCCACAGGACTGGAATCAGCTTATTTGTTCTTTTTTTACCTGATGTCTTTTCAGCATGTCAAGACCGAGCAGCATGTCCATAGGTTGTTTTTCGATCACAGAAAATGAAGTGGTCAAGTGGTCATTTTCGATAACCAAGTCGACCATGTGCACTCTACCGATGATTCTTTGTACACCGACTCCTGCAAATTTCGCAATCAATAACCTTTCAGTCGAATAAAACGTATAATTATTTATTATATCTTTTATTTGCACTACCATCTTCATCGAAAAGTGTATGTCGTAATCACCTACCTCTAGCATACCCGGACCAACGGGTGTCTACAAGGCGCATAATATTGACTCTTTCTGCGCATCTGTCTGACATGATGGTCGTTTGTGCACCTGGAATCAGATATTGGCTACTTGACGAACTATGGGATTCAATAAGACTATTCTTTGACTGGAAATAGACGCTGTCCAACATTGCATCTCTTCAACTTTACTGAGATAGATAGCAATCGTACTGTGTTTTTCCAAAGCAAACAAGTGATTCTTGAGTTTACCCACCCGAATCGACGAATGCCTTCAGCGGATGACCGTTGACGACGCAGTTGATGTACAGCATCGTGACCAAAGCAAACGTTTCCGGATTGTATTCGAGAGCTGCTTCCATATTTGCTTCGATGTTTTTCATTCTGATGTCTTCAGCAATCAGCCTCTGAGCTTCAGGGTCGAACGGATTCGACTGCAGGAGCTTCAGCCTTTGGCGCTCGACCTTCTCTCGTTGGGAAAGCTGCTCGTTCAATTCCCTGGCGAATTCGTCTGGAAATTGGATTGTTTTCAAAAATCAGATTTGTACCTATACGGGATAGAATTTGGGATAAAAAATGCCTAGAACTCACCCAAATCGCCGGTTTTCAATGCTTTGAACAGCCTCGGGTTGTTCTGTTTCAGAGCCGACATGTGGTCCGGATTCGACATCAGTAGATCGCGTATTCTTTCAGGCTCCGCCACGGTTATTTGGCGAGGCTCTGATGGCTCGATCTTTGACACTAAAAAATAAATTGTAGCGAAGAACAGGGTATTCAAAAAGCAGACTGACGCGTGAAAAGGCTTATTTGAGCGCCAAAAATATTATTTTTTTGCGTGAATACTGATTTTTTTTTAATTTTTATAAATTCCTCACCCCTCCAAGCCCTCCAGGCCTCCAGCTCTTGCTGATACTACATTACGAATATTCAGCTCACCGGTCCTCGGTCTGCTGAACGCCCCCAACGGCTGAACAATGACGACGTCTTCATCCTTGAGGCCTATGCTTCGCAAGGATCGCCTCTCGTCCGGCAGCCGTTTGCCGGCGACGACGAGGCAGATCTGGGAACGGCTGAAGCCCGTCTCCACAGCACATAGGCCGATGAAGTCGGACAACGTCAGGTCGCCAGCCACCTCGATGTGCAGCAACTCGTCGCTGGGCGATGCGATCGTCAGTTTCATCTCCGTTCATTGTCGATTCATGTCCATTCGGTGTTCTTAAATGTGCTCATTTTTCATTCCCGAGTTTTGGTGTGTTCCTTTCTCCAAAGTTTAATGGGTTGAGGGTGGAAAAGAATTTTTTTATTTCGATGAGAGTCATTGGATTGGCGTCCACGCATGCCTGTCGGTAACACAAGGTTGCCATCGAGATTTTATCAGCAAAATCGAAGAAGCAAAAATAAATAGGTTTTCGATGCACATCTCGATTCCTATAGGTAGATTAACAAGGTTTGGCAAACGGTTTGTCCCAGGAGCCCGAGTGTAGGCGTAAGGTAAACAGGTTTGGTAGGCAACGTCCCAGCAACGAGACCTATGTTACTCTCCAAGCTAATAGAGATAATAAAAGGTCTCGTCACATTCAATCCATGGAAAGAAATAGGCCACCCTCAAAATGGGTTCATGGGTCTAGACAATTTTGGCTGATTTATTTTTATTGTTATTTATTATTTTATTTTATTATTTACTTTTTATTATTTTATTGTATTCTTCAATTGAGATACGCCTAGAACTAGGTACCTATCTTATCGAAAAATAATATAGCATTTCCAAGTCAAATTGAGAATTTCCTAGAACAACTTCAAAATTTTCCAAACCAAGTTGAGAACATTCCAAAACAAATTGAGAACTTTTCAAACCAAATTGAAAATTTTCCAAACCGAATGAATTGCCGCGGTGAATTCTCAATTTGAATTGGAAAATTCTCAAATTCTTGGAAATGTTACATAATTATTATAATCTCATGTTGCATAATTTAATGATGCATTTATCCTCAATATTATAATATTGAGGGCTGCTTTATCAATTCACATAGTAAACTGATTATCCGTGGACGCTTGAATAAATCATCCCATGGAAAAACAAAGCATAATATGCTTATTATATGCTTATTATGATTTATTCATATTATGATTTTTACTTCCATATTTACGAAACATTGTCATCGTCCTGAAATCGAAAATCGTATCGGAGCTTTTGATATTTTGATGTATTTGCATTTTTATTGTTTTCTATTTTATTTTTCCTGACAACAAAAAAGGGACCGATTTGATCTCTAATGCTCTTAAAATCTTTGTTTTAGCTTGCAGAATACGCGATAATTCTTTTACGTTCCGATAACTTGACATTTTATAATTTTAGGCGAGTTTTAAAATCTGCATAGTAATTTTACTGATATTGTTGACCTTTACACCCCAAAAGTAGTCAAAATACAATCAAATTGTGCCAAAATTTCACCCATCAAAATATGGAAATATTGTTTGTTATCTACTCATCACTGGTTCATAATAATGTCACCGGAAAAATAGCTACTTATCAGGGCTTTCCTGCGTAATCAGCCATTGATGAATAATTATAATTTTTATACAGGCTCGCAATAATTGCAAGATTTTCTAATATTCGAGGGCAACGAACGGCCTCCACTTGATTAGCTTCCGATTGCGTCCGATTCCGGACATTTCGTACTAAAGATACGCGATCCTTGGAGGACACGCCTTTCTGTCTGCGTGTGTATTGTGAGTGTGCAATATCAACGTGCACACAACTGTGCAAACTGCCGTGGCAACTAATCGTAAGGTGCAACGACGCATATCAAAACTCCGGTTATCGGTCGGAGATTTTGAAAACGCAGGACCGAAGACATTGGTGGGAGTTCCTTCGCGACTGTCCGTATATAAAGATAATTTTCGCGGTGAAGTATCGTAGTATCACGAGCTAACCAATCATGGCAGTTAAGGTGAGCCGAAATTGTACTTGCCACCGTTAACATTTTACTTATGTATCTACTTCCAATTATTTCCGACAATTTTCTTTGGTCTCATAAATTATTTTGAACCTGGAATTAATTTTCCAGTTTTAAATTATAGACAACAACCTAAACTTCAGTGTTTTTCGTTATTAAGTTGAGAAATTATTTATGATAATGATTATCACAACATTTTCTTAATTACTGTAAAATTTCTCATGTTTCCGTAGATCTTGAGTAGAGCAGCCTATTTAGAAAACAATTCGAATAATATGAAAGTATAAAGAAACTAATTTTTTTCTTGGTATTTTCTAATAATGTTCTTGACATTTTCGTTTGGGGTATTACCTGCCACCAAAAAAGAATTAATACACCTCCAATTATTTTTCAACAGATTGCTCTCTTTACCGTGTGTTTGGTGGCTGCTGTTGCAGCTCATGGAAGCAGCTATACCAAACTTTGTAAGTTTAATTTCGTTTCGATTCTATTTTTTTACTGCAGTTATTATATTTGTAGAAATTTTCGCAGCTGTATTTTCCTTCATCAATACGGTATGGGCCTAGGTATAATTTAATTTTGAAAATTATTAAAATATCTTGAAATTTGAGAATTGTTTATTCTGCGGGATACCTATTTCCAATTCGGATTAACGAAGGCTATTTATATGAACTTTTATTTATATGAAATTTTTATTTATTCAGCCAAACCGCACGAAAGTACCTACGATTACTCGATTGAACATTCAAAACACGGTTCGTGGCACGGTTCGGCCCACCCTCATGGATATGGTGGCCTCGGAAGTCACGGTGGTCGTTGGAGGAGATCGGCTTACAGTCAAACCTCGTTCTGTGAGTGAAATTTCTTTGATTGCACTTTCTCAAAGTGAAGCACCATCTTTTAGAGATTTGAACAAGTCGATGGCTCTTAGAATGTCCTGAAAGATCCTTTTACGGTTTCAATTCATTTTATTTATAATCTAAAATTGAATTCAGTTAGAAATCATTTTTATGGTTTAACCTTCCTGGGGATCAATAATAGTGTTAATGTCATAATTTCATTTGGATACCTAGAAATACGATTATGAAGGAATCTCTTCGACTTCTAGCATAAATATAAACAAGAATTTAAAATTTTGGCTGTCATGCTAACATAAAATAATGTTTATTCCAACCAACTTATCGGTTATTAAACAAACTGCTCTAAAAGAACAGCAAAATTAAAAGATGACCAAAATTCATGCTTCATCAAAATTTTCTTTCAACCCCCAAAACACTCAGGCCGCAAAATAAAATTTATTTATCCCTTTTTAGCGAAACCGCACCAAGGGAAATTCGAATACGACATCGAACATTCGAAGCACGGCTCTTGGCACGGTAAGTCTCACCCTGACGGTTACGCGGGTCTCGGCGACGGTACCGGCAGTTACCGCCTTGGCGGCCACACCAAAGTCATCGGAGCTCTTCCCCAGGGCGGCGGCTACGGATCCTGGGGACGCTACAGGAGGTCAGCTGCTCACGGTGGATGGAGCAAAACTTCAGTCTGTGAGTAAATTTATAACATTCTCCAAAATCAAAAAAAAAATTAAAATATTTTCCCAAAAAAAATGATTTTCTAATATCGGGTGTGGGTTTTTACGCATGATCAAACTCATACTCAATTTCAAAATCAAACTCAAGCTCGAAACCATGATCGAACTCAAAACGAAACCCAGACTCGTACTCATAATCGACCTCACAATCTAACCGAAAGTGAAATTTATTTTTCCAGCTCGGCCCCATTCTGACAAGTACAGCTACGACATCGATCATTCCTACCATGGCGGCTGGCACGGATATTCGCACCCTCACGGATACGGCGGCTTGTAAATACCTCGATTGATTGTTCGGTTTAATCGCATTTTTACCAACAATTTTTAATAAATCTAAAAAATATATCGGTTGTTCTGATCACACCCTATGCAATCAATTCAAAAGGAATGTTGATATTTTAGTTAAGTACTGAAAACCTTGGTGGTTAATAAGGGGAATACAATTTCTACCCCAGCTTCGAAAAAATCAAGCTTGTTGTATTTAAGATCAAATTACAGGGACTATTTTACTGGAATAATTACCTAATAACAGCAAAAACGGGCAAATTGGAGAATTTAACTCCAGGCTCTGAACAATTTCGAAAATGAATCCCTAATCGAAAATGTCACATATCAGACGACACCGATGACGTAAATTGTACAGCTCAGTATTCCTGGTAGGAATGTTGTAGGAGGTATCTCTAGTGACTTTTAAAGGCCACCTGGCTTACGTCCGTGTTGTTTCCCCCGACTCTTCCGACACGCAACCGCTTCGAAGTAAACAAGGGCGTAAAATGGTAAGCGTTAAAAAGGGCTTCTTCTAAAGTCACCATTACAGCTTCGATCCAGGGTGCATACGGTGAAGAATTCTCGAAACGTATCACTCTTGTGCTAGGATTGGAAGTTTTCTATAGAGCGAGAAAATTGACATTTCAGGAGAGGAAAGTTCGAGGTAGTTCGAAAATATAACGACACGGGTAGCACCTGCTCTAAAACGTCTGCCAGATGTGATAATGCGTCTGGAGACTCGAAAGGCATTAGGGGTTGAAAAGAAATGTCTGGATTATAGCGTATTAGATAGGGAGGACGTCTGTTTTACGATCCTTTTCTACGTAGGTACGAATATCGTCCTAGCTCGCTTTTCAGGGATGCACCTTCAAGTTTTAATAGGTTGTTCACATACAGCAAGTGCAAATCCTTGTAGAGATGTTTGGAAATGGGTTTCACCCATGAGAGCGTTGGCTTTTCGAGTCGTGACCGAATTTGAAACGATTCAGCAGACTTGAGTTTAGTCCCACAAGATGAGGCATGGTCAACAAACGAAAAAAACAATATTAACTATTATACCTAATTAACCAATCGGACCAAATCGGACCAAATTTGACAGAATTGGAATATACCAGACAATATTGGACAATACCTCACCGCATTAAAGTATATCGGACCATATCGGAAAATATCGGGCAATATCAAACTATATCGGATGAAATTTGACAGTACTGGGCTGTATCAGGCAATATCGCACCATATCGGACCGGATGGAACCATATCAGACAATAACGGACCATATAATATATGGCATAATATGCTGATATATTATGACATATTATGGCATAATATGGCTGATATATTATATCAGCCAATACCGGGCAATATCAAAAAATATCGCACCAATTATCGGCAATATCAAAAAATATCGGACCAAATATAGGACATTATTGGACTATATCATACAATATCGCACCATTTTAAAGAATATCGGGCAGATAGGACCGTATCGGACAATATCCGTCAATATCGAACCGTATATATCGAGGCCTAGGGACTATACTGAATATATACGATATTGTATGATACAGTCCAATACTGTCTGATATTTGGTACGATATTTTTTGATATGGAAAGTATAGAACAATATCGGGAGGTATCAATGAATATTGGACCATATCGGACCATATCAGACAATATCGGGCAATATTAGACAGTAGGTATTCGACAATATAGTATATATTATTCGATATTAGACAGTATAGAACAATATCGCACCATATCAAACCAATATCTTGACAAGCTAAAATTAAAATTTCATTTTTCTGAGAAGATTTTAGGCATTCCCTTTTTATGGCACGAATTGATAGGTAATTATTCAGGTCTACTCAGCCCTGCTCTCTATTGTTTGCACCTTTTTACAGGCTTTAAGCATCGAACCGTTCTTAATTCGTCCAACAGCCTGTCTAGATACCTGCAAAAGTCGGGCTCAGGGTCCAATAAATCGTCCAAATCCCATGTTTTTCAGCTGTGAACGCTGCAACGTCACGTCAACAAAACTGTGGGAAGTTAGGGGGGCGAATTGTCTCCGTGAAATCCGGCATAAGCGAACAATAGAACCTCCGTCAAAGGTCTGAGCCCCAACTGGGATGACAGAAATCTTGTACCCCTAAATCGCTCGAAGGCCTGAGGGGATTCAGGAAAGCAATGTTTTTCACTGGATTTTGAAGAAGGGTAACAAAGAAGGGTCCCAAGTTAGGGTTGAAACGTTTTGAGAAGAATGTTGTAAAGCAGCACGGATTTTTGAAGAGTTTTGAATATAATGTTCGCTTCTGTATTCGGAGAATTTCCATCTACGAGGCGGGCCTAAGCTTTTGAGCACATTTGTGAGCTCGAGTGAGCAGAGGTACCTATTTGAGGAGAGGATAATCGGTAATGCGTAACTCTTTCATCCAGTGGTTGAAGGGGTTCTAAAAGTTATTAATTTTTTTATTACTCCACCCTGAAACATAACTAGGAAAAAACTATCGGCCGTAAAGGCCCAGTAGACAAATAAGACTCATATAAAAAGAAAAATCTTATGATTCAAGAGGTCTGGTCATCCGAGGTCCATTTTGCCTTAAGACGCAGAAGTTCCACTGTACCCAAATATTCGACAAATTAACGTAATTTCCAACTTCATTATTTTCCAAAGAGCAGGGGCTATTCTTACTGGAAATTAACGCAGAGCACACCCATATGTCGGTTGATGGGTCTAAAATACATTCTTGGAGTGTTTTTACCCAAAAACCATAATTTTTCACCGATTTTGAAGATTTTTGTTCACTAATCTGACGATTCTGCAAACCTTACTACATACTACAATTTGAATCATTGATTGATCACGTCTCATTTAAATTGTTTACAAATACTCTCATAGAAAAATGCCGGTAACAATTTTTCTGATAAACGATTCTACCATTCTTTACAAAGACTCAATGCCAAGGATCGCCTGAACATGAATTCAAGGCTCGTACTTGCTCAGGAATGGACAGTTTCGTAATGAAAATCGTTACGCACTATGAATCAACTGACACAGGTTCCTCGTGTAAACACACGAGGCCGGGCCCCACGTTGTGAAGGTCCCCCACCTTTCCACGAAGGGCCCCCTGCTCTTTCTGGTTTCTTCAGTCAATCGTCAGTCGGCCGATCTTTCACCTACAAACGTGTCCGATCTAGCTATAGTTGGGTTAGTAGCCGTTAAGCGCCAGTTTGGATGTGACGCGTCGTCAATTATTATGCCGCGAGTGACGTGTTTGATTCGCCGCATCACTTGAGCCGTAACGATTGCCTGTTTTTGAAAATCATCGGTATGTAACTTTATTCATAAATTGTTTTGAAATTTAAATGACCCTATGAAATAGCCCCACGGACACCAATATTTTTTTTCCGTTCATTCATTATTTGCAATCACCCAAGTTATTATATTCAAATTTATGCCAACGCTCAAATTAATTCTGTTCGTTTGGCAGAATTGAAATTTGAAAAATTTTCCAAATTGGACCCCCGGATTATTTTGATTATTATTATGCATCTGCGTGTATCAGTAAATAATGCCTGTTCTCGCCTGAAGCAAGTAGTAGGATTCGGACTTGATGTTTTATGCCTGAAAGATATAATGTCTAAAATTACATTTTTTTAATACAAAAAATAACTTCCCAACTGTAAGTACTAAAAAGTGCAGCGATTGTAAAAGAAAATAGCGATTTTTCTACAATCTAGTATTAGTTGCTAATAATGAAATTAATGATGATGATGATCCAGAGACTGATAATAATAATAATAATCATAATAACAATAATAGATATTAATAGTAGTCAGGAAGAATCCAAAATGAAATCAATTTTAAATGGACAAATTCTTCACGATTGCCGATGTATTTGATAAGAAACTCTCGACATGCATCCTTCAGCTCCCTTGCCTTCCGCTCTGGCGCTTTCGGCCGTTCGGCCTTCCCCGACGTTCTACCCTATAATATAGAGGCGACTTGATGATGCGGCTCAGCATCGGGGCTTACCGAGTAGACTAAAATATCCCAAGAGAAAGTGTCTGGACGAGAAAGACCTCGAGTACCTAATGGCGCCTGAGGTAGGATACCGTATCGGACAATATCGGATCATGGTTTTTCCTTGACCATAAAAATTTGCTGTGAAAAGAAAAACTGCAGACGTAGCATAATATATTTTGCAAGATGCCTAAAAAATTTTGAAAATGTAGAAATCTGGAAACATTCTTGTTAGCATTTCACAATCACATCTTATGAAAATGGTGGATAAATAAAAAATAAAATGGCAAAATTAAATACTATTCTCATCTATACCTAGACTTCGACGCAGATCTTCAACTGGTCAATGAGTAAATTTAGCTCCTACGAAAAATGATGAATGCTCAGGATACTTTTCCGCATTTTGTGAGATGATTTGTTTAAAAACGACAAAGCGTTTGATGTTGTAAAGTGCTCGCTGGCTCAATCCTGAAGAAAGAGGTCGATATTATAAACTTCTGAGACCAAGATGAAGGATAGAAGGTGGCTGTTGTTTACGTGCTGGAGACCGTGATAAGCCTTATTATGCGCCAAGTGCGTAGCTCCAGTATCCATTAATCGAGATCGTCCTTATTCAGGAAAATACTTACTGCGGAATTTCCGAGTGTATCAAGTACATAATTCCATCAAAAGACTGATCGTTTAACGTCCTGTCGACAAGATACCGTTCACGCGATCTCTAAGGTGAAATAATCGCATTAATTTCGCCTTTCCTGTATCAGAAGGAAGGTAGGCTAATGTTGTTATCTCGCATTTAGCGGGATCGGCTCATTCTGACGCGTTTTGGCCGTATCATCATCCCTCGTTAAGAGCGTATCTCGAATTTCCGCTCCATCGAACTTTACCGGGGCGTAACTGACTGAAATCCAACTGACGCGTTTGCTATAAAATATATCCCATAGTAAGTTTCAAAATACATGGTGCGTCCTCCAACTCATCTCCCGCCATGAGGATTTGGTGTTGGTAATCGTATCCTTTGAGAGTGCGAAAAAGTATCAACTCTAAAACATTTAGCCTATTGAACAAATTAAATTGATATTGGCTAATCTATAGGTATTCTTATTGATAACTCTATTTAGATTCTTTATCCAAGTTTTTGTTTTTTGAACATAATTTCCAGATTTTTATTCAAAAATTTTGTTACCTTACATTTTGGACTTGTCCATTCTAACTTGATCAAAATATTGAAAGAAGATTGAAAGATTGAAAGAAATCAAATCTGCTTGGTTGCAGACAATAAATTTTTTATTTTTTTTTTATTTTCATTGTCTTGTTATATTGCAGATATTGGTTTATATACCCATAGAATCCAAGCCAATTTTCCTCCAATAGCTCGAATGATTCATGCATATGAGATTTCTAGAAATGAGAATTTCTAGAAATGAGAATTTCTAGAAATGAGATTTCTAGAACCTATAATGAATAGGTAGGTCCCACCTATTTCCTTGGCAATCAACTCTCTCCGGACTGAGTACTGAGTCAGTCGAATAGAGGACGTGTCAGATGTTTGAGTCATCACCTGTCGAGCTTCCGCAGATGTCTTTAGGTCATCTCTAGCACTCATGCAGTTGTATCCTTTCGTCGAAACCTCTTTAAAGTGAAAGGTTGGCATAGTTCTCATGAAAGTCCAAAATAAGACGGCCAAAATAAAAATTAAATTAAAAAAAAAAATATACGTAAGTGAGTATTGCAGATGTTCTAATATCTAATCGATCAGAGTAGAGTAGTAAACCAATTTTTAAATTATGAAACTGTTAGGATGTTGTACCTATTTAAAAGTGTAGCACTTGAAAATCTGCTCAACTTTGGGACTTTGGGACTGGAAAGGACGCGTGTAGCAGGTGGTAGTGCAGTTGCACTCCGGTTCATTCGAGCACCCAATGGAAGCTTCAGCTGTCGCTTCAGGCGAGAGTCAATTTATCGGTGAACGGACACGGATCGTCCATCGGGAGTGGCTAGTTCCGATTGCAGTGAGAAGTGCGTTTATTGTACGAACCGGCACCGTTTCAGAGTAAGGTGACGCTATCGACTATTGTTGTCAAGCTGGTAAACATGTGCAGACAGTATAGCCACATCCGCTTATCGCAGCCCAAGAGCTCAGGTAATTCGATCGAACCGTTGAACCAACGCGAAGTCATTCGAGAGCAATACGGAAATGCTCGTCTTTTGAACACCTCTTGGACTATTGTTCGTTATTGCCATGCCGACACCAAGTTGTGATTGTAAGGTTGTATCGTTCGTGCAAGTTTGTTATCTGATGAGAAATAACAATAACTTCAATTCTCATTGACAAACCTAACGAGGGGCTGTGACCCATTCCACTTGAAGTTGGTAGGGTAACCGGGTAATGCAAAAAACCAGCTAATTTAAACATGAAATGAAACATAAACTCATACTTGAACATGAATTTGAACTCATACTGTCGCTCAAGCTCAAACGTGAACTGGCACACAATCAAACTCAAACTCTATTATGAATTCAAACGAGAAGTCAAGCGCAAACCTAAACAGAAAATGAATTTAAACTCGTACGAAGTAAACTTAATACTCAAACTTGAACTGAATCTCAAACTGAAACTTGATACTCCAACTTGAACTGAAACTAAAACTTTAACTCAAATTAAACACAAACTAACTCGAACTGAAACTGAAACTCACAGTCAAACTCAAACTTTAACTTGAATTCAAACTTGAAGTCAAACCCAAACTTGAACACAAACTGTAACTCAAATTTGCAACACAAGTTTGAACACAAACTTGAACTCAAACTTAACTAAAAGTGAAACTCAAACTTGAACGCAAACGTAAAGTCACACTTATGACTAAAACACTCAAACACAAAACCTAAGTGGAACTCGAATTCAAACTGTAACTCAAACTCGACATAACAGTGGGACTGAAGCTCACACATGAACAGAAACTCAAAACCAAACTGGAACTCGAATTCAAACTGAAACTGAAACTCACCATCAAACTCAAACGAAAAGTCAAACGCGAACTTGAACACAAACTGTATTGGAAACTGACGAACACAAAACCGAAGTGGAACTCGTATTCAAACTGAAACTTCAACTTGAATTCAATCGAAAATTCAAACATAAACTTAAATTGAAACTGGAACTTAAACTTGAACTCAAACATGAACTGGAACTAAATTCTTTTCAGTCACAGTTCAAGTTTGAGATTGACTTTGCGTTTGAATTTTAGTGCGAGTTTATGTTTGAGTTTCAGTCGCAGTTCCAGTTTGAGTTAACATTGAGTTTCGGTTTGAGTTCAAGTCTGAGTTACAGTTTCAGTTTGAGTTTGAGTTTTAATTTGAATTTGATTTTCAGTTTGAGCTTGAGTTATAGTATGAGTTAAGTTTCAGTTTGATGAGTTACGTTTGAGTCAACATTCGAGTTTGTTTGTTACAGTTTCTGTTTAAGTTTCAATTTTAATTTGGGTTTCAGTTTGAGGTTGAATCAGTCAGTTCGGTTTTAGTTCGTGTTTCAGTTTGACTATATATTTGAGTTTGAGTTTCGGATTAAGTTTACCTTTCTTTCGACTTTTGAGTATCAGTTTCAGTTTGAGTATCAGTACTAGTTTGAGTTTGTGTGTCACTATCAGTAAGAGTTTGAGTTTCAACTGAGTTTACGTTTGATTTTCAGTTTACGTTTGAGTTTCAGTTTTTGTTTGACATTGAGTTTCACTCCTTTCATCGTTACCTGATGAACGCCGCGCCCTTGGGAGCCCGAGTAAACGTTATTCGCAAGGTTTGCCGTCCTCTGAACAAATACAAGCTGACTCATCGATCTCAGAGAAAACATTCCGTCACCGGAACACATAATGAAATTCCTAATATGCGCAATAGTTCGAATCTTCGGAAATTGTATTTCTTGGGAATACGCGCGCCACTGAATCACTCGAGATCACAGTGAGAGCTTTATGTCTCTGTAGGATTCGGTTTCACATCGTTAGGCCGAATGAGATCTAAATTAGTTTACCTTTTGGCAGAAGAAAAACAATGGAATCTTGATGGCCACACTGGACGGAACTCGCGTGCGAATCACGTACATGGACAGTGAAAGTTTTTTGGGATCTTAATGGGTTCTGTTGGGTAATGTTTTACGAAATATTTTTTCCTTAGCCACAGCAGAATCATCTGTAGGATTTTGAATCGAAATTACACCACACGATATGAGCTTGGGGCCATTTTATTGAAGATTGAATATTTCTCGCAAATGAATTCGATCTCTTATGTTTGCTATCTGATTTTTGATGGGAGATGTTTGATTTTGGACGTCTGATGTTAGATGCTCAATGTGTGATGTTCGCTATCTGATGTTGGGTCTTTGATGTCTGATTTTAATATCTGATGTTTAATGTGTGATTTTTTGAAAAAATTATAACCTTTTTTATTGTTTTGAGTTTTCATCCTTTGATTTTTGAGACGCCTGATGTCTGATTTTTTATCTTCGATCTTTCAATGTTTGATCTTCGATCTTTGATGGGTGTTGTTTGATTTTTCATTCTTTGGTTTTTGAGACGTCTAATGTTTGACGTTTAATGTTTGTTTCAATCTTTCAATGTTTGATCTTCGATCTTTCAATTTTTGATCTTTGATGGGTGTTGTTCGATTTTTGACGTCTGATGTTTGACCTTTGATATTGGAAGTGTGTGATGTTCGATGTTTTGCATTCGATCTTTGATGATTGATTTTTGACGATTGATGTTTGATGGACGATTTGTGATGTTTGGAGTGTGATGTTCGATCTTAGGTATTTAATGTCTGAATTGAGTGTGATGCTTGATGTTCGACTTATGATCTTTGATGTTTTTTATTAGATGTTTAATATCTGATTTCTGACGACTGATGTTTGAGGCTTGGTGTTTGATGTTTGGTGTGATTTCGACATTCGATCTTCGATGTTTTATCTTCGATGTTTAATATCTGATGTTTGATCTTTGGTGTTTGATAGGTATCTGATGTTAGGTGCGTGATGTTTGATTTTGGTCGTCTGATGTTTGTTGAGTTAGGTTTGATGTTCGGTATCTGATGTTTGGAGTTTGGTGTGACTTTTGACATCTGATGTTTGATGTACAATCTGTAATGTACAGTAGAAATTTACAATAACGTAAATCAATTTTCTGAATCTCTGCCACGGATGTTTGGATTGATTGATATTCCTCAAAGTTTTGGGCTCCAGTGTCCCGAATAGATTGTTGTAGTATTTTTCGGCAAACTATTGTACTACCTCGAAGAAAATTTTATGAAGTTCGTACAATGAATTTAACTCGAGAATGCGTAATGTGCATGCATTCCCTGACCCTGAGCACCGGATCTTCCCACAGTTTGGCCGCTATTGTTTCAAGTTTGTCGATTCAACGGCTACCGTATCGTCTCGTATTCCGTCCGCTCAGTTTTCTGACGATTCGTTTCGAAATATCGTGTTCGAATATTTGAAAATGTTTGCAGTCCTTAGTTTTTTAGCACTTCGAATAGGATTGCGATCCCGATGTTGAGCTGACCTGTACTTTTAAAAAATCGCGTATTTCCTCCGAAGAAAAAAATCAGATTTATGGAATAGTTTGCCTCACAATAAAGCTAGATTATGCCCAGTGATTTATGTGTTTTTTTCTAGTCATGAAAAGTATTTGATACCATACAAATTGGCTATTGTGTAAAAAATTCCGACAATTTTAAGATTTTTTTATTTCTTGCGGTGAAGCGCGTAATTTTGAGGTGAAAAAAATTTAAATTTGGGATTCAGCGCCCAAGAAGGAAATACTTAAGAACCTAGTTTGGCAGTTTCTCATTCCAGCCAATAATACGAATTGTTATTTAGCCTTCAAACGTAGGTAGTACCTAGTTAGGCTAACATTTCGCAATCCAATTCCCATCTCCCGGGGGGAGTGGCTTTCGGGAGAATAATTTCCTCGTGGACTGTCCGAGGTTGGCCACCCTTCAATAGTGCGGTTACTGCTTCGAGGGTTTATTGCCCTCGGTTCCCTTTTAAGCCCTTACCTCCCAGATAAGCTTTGGACGTCCATAAGGAAGAGAAGGCGATTGTTACCACGATCTGGATAGGATCATTCGCTTCGAGGGTTCGCCTGGCATAAGCTCTTAATGCTCATCAATGGATCGGCCCTTTACTGTCCGTATCTTCTGGTGCACTGAAGTACTCGGGGCTGCTAATAAGGCGCCTTTGAGTGTTCTAAAAATACGAAGTTACTTCCGGTCAAGGCAACATAATGGATGATAATTCTGAAAATGTGCTCCAAAAGTCGTATTTCAGGCTGCATTAGATATGACTTGCGTTTGCCGTTAATTTCAAAATTTGGATAGACTTTGAGGGTTTGCAATAATTTCGCTTCTCAATTTTAGTTTTTTCAATTATAGGCCCTAAATTTAGTGGAAAATTGAGATTGCTTCTTAACAAGGGAGTGGCAGATCATTATGCATATGATTTAGCTACCGTGTGGTGAAGAATAAACAAGATGCAGCCTTGACCAATTGGGATTCTCTTGATCACTCCGTCTGCAACGTCCGCCTCGGAGCCGGAAGCATTTTTGCTCATGAAGATGCGAGGATCGAATTTTTGTTTAGCGTTATTAATTCTTACAGCACTTCAGCAGTTTTGTACAGCATTAAAAAAGGTTGAGGCTAAAATTCAATATATTTTTTCAACTTTTGCCAGACATGATACCTTGAAGTCGCATTGGAATATAGAAAATGTTTATTTATTTATCTTTTTGTTTGTCCCTATTTGCCTTATAAAGAAAACTGATTATTTATAGTGAGAGAAAACATAATCAGCATCGTCAAATTAAAGGGAGAGCAAATTCTACCGAATTCCCTCAACCGTAATCGAGAACGTTGTTATCTAAGTAGAAAGGATCCTATTCACGTTGATGGGATACCAAATTAAAACTAGTTTCAGAAGGTATCCTGCTGGTATGGAAAGCTCCGTGTGGGAGGGCCACTGCACCTTCGACCAATTTCAAACGATAAAGACAATCAGACCGAATGAATATAAAAACGAAAGGGTTCTGGTCAATTAAACGGGTCAACATCGCCCCGTTAGATTGGGGTCAATTGGTTTCCCTCATTCTGACTCATAATTCTTCCCTCGTGGCTTCACTTCCGAGAAAAGTATAGAAGGCCCTTTTCCCTCTACACCAATTCAGTAAGAAAACCTTTTCCTCTGAAGAGTTAACGGTTCCAAATTCTTCCCACTCTCAAGATAGGACACGAGTTTCTAATCAGCAAAGAAATACCCTAAAGAAGGGACTATGTATTATCTATAATACAGGGTGCTTTTAACTGAGTCATACCGGCTACAGGCTCGTTTCTACAACTAATTTGCAGCAAATGTTAGGCATCCTAAAACATTTTTCTCCCTTCTAAATGCCACATTATTTATTTTATGATTTTTCCTATCTTTATTCACTAGAGCGGCCGTAACTCACTCAATTCACTGAGAAAATTCTAAATCAATTATACCGCCGGAAAGAACGTTAAATTTCCAATCTTCCTAGTGCGTCAAAAACATTTTGCAAAATAGTTCTTTTGGTTGAAAATCGGTCGGAAAACTTAATTCGTTTAAATTTTCAGAATGATCACTTTCTTCATACTCTGCAGATCTAATGATTTTCTACTCGTTAAATTTAGCCTGTAGCCCCAAAATACGGGCCAGAATCTCAGCTTTTCAACTGTGTAGTCGAAATTGTCCGTACAGCCGAATTTAGTGGGATAAATAGAGTTTAAATGGGGGAAAAGCTGAATTTCTCCGAGCAACCGACGGAGTTATGGCCGTTTTAGTCAATAAAAATCGAAATTGCGCAAAAACCCTTGAAAATAAATAGAGCTGGATTTAGAAAAGAGTTAAAATAATGTTACTGGGTAAATGTTCGACAAGACATTTGTAGAATTGTTCCCAAATTTGCCTGCTATATTTTTCTGTCTAGAAACCTGAAAAATGAAGGGAAAAAATTTGAAAGACGTAAAATTTTACTCTTTACACTAATAAAAGAGAAATTTGTTATAAATCAACCTTCAAGATGCCGAAAAATTCAGATATAGGCGAAACAATTCGGTAAACCAAAGCCTCAAACTCTTGTCAGAGGCACTATTTCATCGCGTAATCAGTATTTTTATTATCCTCTGAAAAAGTTTAATCATTTAACCAACTGATGGCCGGATACAAGAGCGGATTCACACGGTCTTTATCCCGAGATAGAGAGGTTGCTGTTTTCTTTTCACTTGAACTCTTTGAACTCTCGAAACCGACCGTGAACCGAGTTCTATGCCACCGTTGCGTAAGATTTATTTCCGATTAAATTATATTCTCTCTTTCGACTGATTTTTGTAAATTTATCATCGGTTGCAAATCAATTCAATTTCTGACGATGCCGATTAGGAGAAATGCCCTTTGAAATATTAAAGGGAGTTCAAAAAGGTCAGTTTTCTTGATTGCTGAATTCTTTATGCACGAGTTTATAAGTTTATCCAAGATTTTTACTGTTAAAATCGGTAGCATTATTGACGAAAATCGAACTTGTCGTCCATGAAAATCGATGGCGTCATCCCTAAAATTCGATGTCACTTTTCATGAGAATCTTTGTCATTTTCGATCAAAATCGGGGACTGAGAAGTGCGGACTCTGATCATACATGAAAATCTAGGCCGTTATACATGAGAATCGATTTCGTTATTGATTGATAAGCAAAGAACGACTAAGAGTTGAAATAATAAAAAAAAAATATCAACGAAGAATTGTAGTTGTTTAGTGAATGGTAGTTGAATTGTTTTCGACTAGAAGCGTTGAACTTTTGTTCAGACCAGGGATAGGATTTTTTGTAGCCGGTTAAATTCCCAACAACCGGGTATGGTTGAAAGTTCGTTTCGGAATATCGTTCGCGAAGAAATTTCGACTTTTTTGAAAAAAATTCGAAATTTTTTCGTTTTTTGCTCATATCTTGAGATTGGTTGGAAATCGAATTTTGAGAGACGACGGATTCCGATTGCTGAAAAAATTTCCAATATTTTTGGACTGGTGGAAATTTTCCGCCGGACGATTCCTTCGGGCCGAAAATCCGCCTCGAAAATAACCCCGCGCGGTCGGGCGGAACTGCCAAGTTGGGCTGCCCTCGGGTTTTTCCTGAACGGCTCGACCGATTTTGATGTGTCGCACCTTGTTTTGTCCGTCTTGACTGGACGAACAGAAGAAAACCTAAGCCGGCCGATTAACGGTTCATGGTCGGCCCACACCACCCAGTCATTCCGTTCTAGGCAAAATTTATTAAAAGATTGGCAAAATAGTTAATATACTACAATACAATATTATTGTGTACCTGCCTACCTAATCGGACTTGAACCCATCACGAAGTTTGTATCTCGTCGAATTTCGAAATAACCTCGGTTACGACAGCGAATATTAACCGTCCGAAAATCGTCTGCCATGTTGCGTCTGACGATGATGGATTTCACTTTTGCTCACTCCGTAATATTAACTGTCAGCAGATCGCGAACAAGATACGCACCTCAACCCAACAGCCGCTAAACCTACACCGAATTTCTTGGTTCAACGGCTGGACGCGATTTAGCCCCGGTGATCGGCCAAATTGAACTGTCCCTTCCAACTGCGGACTCGAACCTGTGGTCATGGTTTACCAAGATTGGGCACCATTTCCACCCCTATTGCATAGTCAACATTGAGTCAGTCCGGCATTGCAATATCCAGCGTGTCATTCAGCTTGGCGACATCCTTGCATGTTAACTAGTCAGAATGAGCCCCGCACCCGGGGCCGAGTCCCAGGAGCGACGCACTCTCGCGACTGAAAATTGTCCACCGTTGTATTTTCATTTCAAAATTTAATTAACCCCGGGCCG
The DNA here is from genome assembly GCA_036186465.1 of Nesidiocoris tenuis. Lineage (NCBI taxonomy): Eukaryota > Metazoa > Arthropoda > Insecta > Hemiptera > Miridae > Nesidiocoris > Nesidiocoris tenuis. The sequence continues at coordinate 3,242,997 of AP028920.1, forward strand.
ACCCCACGAGATGCCCTAGAGGTAATATAGCCGAAATAAAACGACCTCGTTTCTCTCCCTGCTCCGGAAAAATTGAACGACTTTTTCTTCATGACAGCCTTTTCCGCTTTTAAAAAATTCACAGTGACCCAATAATGTCAGAAAAATAATAAAGTAATCCCTTCTAGCTGGTGGTAAAAGTCTCACGTTTTTTAGGTCGAATTTTACCTTTTCAATCCTGCAGCACGTGTAAAAAACAGAATGTTTGGTTTTATATTATTGTAAAATGTTTTGTGGGCCCAAATTCTACAATTTTTTGCTTTTGTTGTACAAACATTTTTAAAAGTGTAAACACAGTTTTATTCGCTTCAAAGTTTTTTCTAGTTTTTGACTTTGTCTCAGTAAAATGAACCTAAGTGCTTCACGTTTAGGAGTAGTCACAAAAATGACTACTAATCCAAAATCAAAAATTGATTACCTATATCATTGTAAAGCTAGAATTATTATCCAGTTTCTCCTAGAGCGTGCCATTTGCTTTTTCTCAATTTTTCCAGTTTCAAACGTACGTTAAAAAACGGAAATTCTCAAAAATTTTGCCAACTCCTTACTTTAGTCCAGTTTTTGCCCCTTTAAAATTAATGTTAAAACGCTGAAAATACCACGAATTTATGGGAAATTTAACGGCCTTTCTAATGGTATACTTATTTTTGTGATTACTCCATGATTTAAGAGACTTATTGCCATTTTACTGAGGCAAAGTCGAAAACACGAAAAAACTTTGAAGCAAAAAAACTGTAGTAACATTCACAAGAATGTTTGTGCAACAAAAGCTTTCGACCCCTGCACAGAAGAAAATCTTAAGAGTGAACACCCTGCTTATTGATTTTTACTCATGCATGATTTCCTGGATAAGCCAATACCAATTTATGTTCTGGTTCCCGCGCGTTTGGCGTAATCCTATACAAAATGTTTCAACGTGCCAACACTTTTTTTTCAGATCGAAATGTCTAGTGATTACACGTTCGTAGACGATGACGTTCTCACAGTTCCAGTTTCCGGCGGAAATGGCACAGTACCACAGTAAGTACCAATAAATGGCGTTAATTTGAATTTTTCATTTTTATTTCCCATTCATTTGAGAAATGTGGGAAAGTGCGGTTCGTTTGAAATACAAGGCCATCACATCGAAAACCAATCGAAAACATCAATACCTCCGTATTTTGGTACCTACCACGCAAAATATGAGAAAATTAAAAAAAATTCCGAAAATCTTATTTTACAACAAACTACGCTTACATTTAATAGAGGGATGACCGCTAAATTACGGTCAGGGTTTCAGAGTTGGCCCAGTTAAACGCATACCTTGACATTTTTCTTTCGTGGTCATGGAACGACATGATTTTCACACGCTTTGCCCCAGAACTACCTCAAGGGAAATCTTCCCCGTGGAAACGGCCACTACGCGAGGTCGAGTAGCGAACGGATGGCATCTGATACCTAAATGTGTTATAAAGACGTACTTATTCTGAAATTGTCAATTATAATAGGGCCGTGCAACTAGACGAAAAATACCCAAATTGTCGAGGCATCATGAGAAAATTCTGGTTTATTCAAGAGCCAGTTAAAGCCCGTGTTAACGACAGACCGACACGACGTACAGACCAGCGTACAGACCACAGACCCTATTCTCTGAATGGCTGATGTTTTGGATATGTTCACTTTTGCGCACCTGCATCAATGATTGTATACTCTGTACCATCATAAATATTAAAGGAAAAAGATACCTATACGTGCGGACATCTTTTGGTTCATTTTTCTATAGAAATGAACCTTTGTAATCGGTCAGGAAAAAAAAATTTTTAACACCCCCTGAAAATTTGTTGGTTTACGTTTCAAGGGGTGTAGAATCCGAATCTGCAATAAAAATTTTTTGTCCGTCCGCCGTACGCCGTCCGCCGTACGCCGTACGCCGTCCGCCGTCCGCCGTCCGGGGTTTTTCAGGGGGAAGGAGTCGACGTAAATTTTTGAAATTTTCACCAAAAATCAGGTTCCGTATCTAGTTGGTCCTAACATCTCGACAGAACCCTACCTTAATTTTAAGGCCAGTAAAACAGCTGTTGAAGTGGGAAAAAATTCGTGTTTTTCTGGAAATTTGAAACATAGGCATGTGACACATCATTTTCTATAGATTTTTCTATGCTGAATCGAATGAGACCATCGCCACGCCGGTAGCTCAAACCGTTTAGGAGTTATTGCAGTTTTAGTGAAGCAGTTTTGAGTTTTTCAAAATTTCTACAATTTTTAATAACTCGAAAACTACTCGAGCCACAAAATTCGTTTTCCACTCGTTGGAATCCCCACAAAAACTTCTATCCTCCCGATATCTTCAATTTAAAGAATTTGGTCGAATTACACAAATCAGCAAAACAAAAATTGAAGTTGAGAATTTGGCCTCGGCTCTTAGATACGGTTGATTGATCTACTTACGACCACTAGCCTATTACACCAACATGGTGACGCACTCACACTACGACCAGTTGCGCTTGGCAACATACGAACGAGACAGGCTTTAACAAATGTTCTGAGGCATTCTTGACGCATTTTTAATTTCAGCATTCAGAGAATTCAATAATTATTATTATTCTGTTGGTTATGTAGGTAAATAAGAATAGATTAAATCATGATTTCAACAAAAATTAACGACGCCTTGCGTTGAAAAGATAGATAGGTAGGTCAAGCAAGGAGGACCGAGCAAAGAGGATGATTATCTTTTGCCGGGTTGAAAAAACGTTTTTCTAAATCCCCCTCTAAAATACCAATTTATACTAAAATTCTAGAATAATAACAACTAAATTCCGTGTTTAAGGAGAACCTATATATCGTAAGATTTGTCTTTGCAATCGAAAAATGAACCCCTGTGCAAAATTTGCAGAGTTCTTCGGATATACCGAAAACTGATGTGCACATGCCACTGATCTACTTAGCAGCGTTTTACTTTTATCGTAAATGGGCAAGGAACCAATGGGAGGTTGTCACATCGTATTTAGTCTTTTTTTTCGCCGCCTAGTTTTTGCAGAGTAATTTTCCCCATTGGTACCTTTCCATATTATTCATGTCACCCTAACTTCTCTATAAATGAACCCCCGATAAAAAATTCAGCAAAAAAAAAACAATTTTCAGACCCCGATCTGTCCGGGTGTTATCCCACTAATGTTTTCCGGCGATGGAATTATGTTTAAAATTACCTCAGATGGTGGAGAATGTCCGAACCCGAGGGTTGATTGTTGACGTCACAGTGTGAAATATCGTCCCTTATAAGAGGAATTCTTCACCGCCAAAGAGATCAGGTAGAAAACCTTTGGCCTCAATTACCGTGGCGTAGGCGTCCGATATTCCTCCCTCGGTAAATACCCTCCTTACCCCTTCGTGTAAACTCAACTTGCGGTCGTCAGGATCTCAGGTGGAAGCTTCTTCCTTTCTATTATTACTCGCCGTTTGCTCTGGAGGAGAAGCTGAAGAAAATATTTAGCACGCAGCTGCGTTGTAATAATTGCTTAAGATAATATTGAGGTCCTCGAAAGGGTTCGAACATCCTACCTTTTTGCTCGAATAGGTATTTACTGTTTGGAAAAAGGTGTTTAAAATCATTAAAGATTTTTCATTGACACCTATAAGTACAAATGACTCGTTTTATATAATGAAAATAATTTATTTTAATAACTTTAAACGAAATGCCAGGCAAACATGATTATGGATCTTGCTTTAGTTTATAATTTAAATGCTTTCTTTCGTTGAAGTTGAATTTGATCTCGAAGTTGAGTTTGATCTCGAAGTTGAGTCAGAACTCGAAGTTGAATTTGTTCTCGAAGTTGAGTTTGATCTCGAAGTTGATTTCTATCTCGAAGTTGATTTCGATCTCGAAGTTGAGTTTGATCTCGAAGTTGACTTTGATCTCGAAGTTGATTTCGATCTCGAAGTTGACTTTGATCTCGAAGTTGACTTTGATCTCGAAGTTGAATTTGATCTCGAAGTTGATTTCGATCTCGAAGTTGATTTCGATCTCGAAGTTGAATTTGATCTCGAAGTTGAGTTTGATCTCGAAGTTGATTTCGATCTCGAAGTTGACTTTGATCTCGAAGTTGATTTCGATCTCGAAGTTGATTTCGATCTCGAAGTTGAATTTGATCTCGAAGTTGACTTTGATCTCGAAGTTGAGTTTGATCTCGAAGTTGAGTTTGATCTCGAAGTTGATTTCGATCTCGAAGTTGATTTCGATCTCGAAGTTGAGTTTGATCTCGAAGTTGACTTTGATCTCGAAGTTGACTTTGATCTCGAAGTTGATTTCGATCTCGAAGTTGAATTTGATCTCGAAGTTGAGTTTGATCTCGAAGTTGATTTCGATCTCGAAGTTGATTTCGATCTCGAAGTTGATTTCGATCTCGAAGTTGACTTTGATCTCGAAGTTGATTTCGATCTCGAAGTTGAGCTTGATCTCGAAGTTGATTTCGATCTCGAAGTTGATTTCGATCTCGAAGTTGACTTTGATCTCGAAGTTGATTTCGATCTCGAAGTTGATTTCGATCTCGAAGTTGAGTTTGATCTCGAAGTTGAGTTTGATCTCGAAGTTGATTTCGATCTCGAAGTTGACTTTGATCTCGAAGTTGACTTTGATCTCGAAGTTGACTTTGATCTCGAAGTTGAGTTTGATCTCGAAGTTGATTTCGATTTCGAAGTTGACTTTGATCTCGAAGTTGAGTTTGATCTCGAAGTTGATTTCGATTTCGAAGTTGACTTTGATCTCGAAGTTGAGTCTGAACTTGAAGTTGATTTCGATCTCGAAGTTGAGTTTGATCTCGAAGTTGAATTTGATCTCGAAGTTAAGTTTGATCTCGAAGTTGAGTTTGATCGAAGTTTGCTGATAGGGTCAGGGCACTGGTCCCTCATTAGTCGGTAATGCGGGGTACTGGCCCCTTTCATTTTACCCCTTTTCACCTTGGGGCGCAAATGATTATAACGTTGGAGCAGTGGGGGGCGCAAAAGACTACTTTCACTAAGCTACTGAGCTCATTATCCCCAACGTCCCCGACTTTTAAGGGGGAGCGGGGCGCAAGTGACTACTGCCCCTGAATTTGATTTGAAGTCGAATGAAAAATCTTCCTGAACCTCCGGTGCGACTATCAATTTTTTACACATCATTTATTTCCGATTGCTCCTCAAATACGGTTGTGACGAATATTTAAATCTCCGTTCGTAAAATTCCATTCCCATCCTCTCATTTCCGCAAAATGTGAACTTCCCTCCGCCGCTAGAAATAATACGATAAATCTATCTTCCTCCGAGTATCTCGCACTTGTACCTTCCAATACTCAGGTATTGAACACATGGGGTGACATTTACCCCCAAGATTCGCCCACTTAGACTATTGTCTGCCAACGTCTACGCCGGCGTTCATAACTCGGCGGCGCTCACGCTAATAATCGAGTTTAGCCCCGAGTGAGGGCTCACCGAAAGCGAGTTATTGCGGTTGACTCGCCTTCCCACGTCAATCCTTCTTCTCATATTGGAGCCAACGGGCGAGATTAAAATCCTTCGACGTGACAGCGGCTTTTGCGGATCGTAAGAACATCCCCTTTTCGTGTTCGTCGAGGTGCTCTCCAGGATCCAATCTGGAAATAATCCGGTGGATAATTTTCGGAACATCGTGATGTTATAGATAAATATGATCAACAAGTTTGTATACCCACAGTACTCAAGTTTCACGAATAAATTGCGAGAAAATGAAAAGATAAAAACAAATACATATTTTGACTACTTCTGAGGCTGTTAAAGTCAAAAACGAAAGTGAACCTGGAGGCCTATTCTGTAAAATTGGCAGTCGCTATCGACTCATTACACAAATTGTCATTTATTTTTATTTTTTAAATTTTATTTTATTAATTTTTTTTTAATTTTTATCGACTTGTATTTATTAAATTATTTATCAAATTTATTTTTCAAATTTATTTATCAAATTTATTTATCAAATTTATTTTCTAAATTTATTTATCAAATGTATTTATTAAATTTATTTATCAAATTTATTTATCAAATTTATTTATCAAATGTATTTATTAAATTTATAATTTATAAAATATTAGGTACATCATAATAAATTATTAATGATGTAATATTTTATTAAACTTTTCGTGTAATAGGCTCCAACTATGCCTTTTTTTGGTAATTTGGCCAGCTGAGAAAGAAAAATTGCCCGTTATTCCAAAATCCGACTTACCAGAAAAGTAAGCGCACGCCCACTTCTCTATGTTTAACCCTCCTTTGATCGGCTCATTTTTCGTAAAGTTTATGATACGCTTACGAGGTTGAGCCGATTAGCATTAAAGCACCGCAGTTGGTAAGTTCATCATTAGCATTGTGTTCGGAGAATGGCGACAATTTTTTTTAGGCCTATTGAAAAGTTTAGGCCTTAACGTTGCGGTATAACAGCGTTTTGGTACATTTTTATTTAAATTTTATTTTAAGTCGGCCACATACATAAGAACTTGGCTTGCAAACGCCGATAAAATTAATAGGGTTCAACGCCGACGCCACCTCGACCAATCAACCGCATTTTCTAACCCCCTCCACAAGCACCGACGTCAAGTCAAACAAGTCATTTTCGAAGTTGTCAATTGAACTTATCAGCCTGCGCAACATTGACTCATTATTCGGTTTCCAATTTCGGTTTCACTTTGAAGTGGAAGCAGAAACGCTACCTATTCCACTTAACAGTGTGTTATGGTACGAAACAGAGCGTAGCACCGTTTTACAGGCGGAGGATTCCTACTGGGCACTAGTTCGGCACAAAAAATGCCGGTTCTTTTTTTTGGTTTCTCTAAAAAAAAACCTTTAAATTATTACAGTTGTATTTAATACAGTTACTGTTGTATTAAATACAATATTATTTAAATTTTTAAATTAAATATTTAATAAATTTTATTATATTCATTAAAAACGCTTCATTTATGATTTTTGAGGTTCTAAGAACGTCAGAACATTATCATTAAAGAAATGATAAATATAGAAAGAACAATAAATATTAAAGAAATAAAAAATATTAAACCAGTGGTAAATAACACACTATTGTGTCATATTGTGTTCCATATTTTGAACATATTTTGAAGATGATCATATTTTGACTGTTTTTGAAGGTGTTTAGGTCAAAAATTTCAAAAAACTCCACCACTTTTTTTACCATTAATGGATCCTAATTAGGATTAATTAAAGGCACGACAGCCAAGAATGTCGCAATATGGAAATTTCGTTTTGAAAATTCGAAATGTGGCGTCTGACAGCTTTTTGATCATTGTCCAACGCTATTTCCAACTTATCCCGATTGTTTTATGTGTTATTAAAAGAGATTATTCCAAAAAAATTCCAATTTTAATTTTTCGAATTAAACTCAGATGGAACTTTCAATCGCCTGCGTAAGTTTAATTAGGTTGATGAACGAAATTGAAGCTCTCTGAAGTTGGTACTTTTTTGAGCCGGTCCTTCATTCACATTGTAATTAATATCAATCAGAAAGCTTACTTTCATGATGACTGTAATAATTGTAGAATAATGTAGAAAGTACTTCCCGACATTATCCCGGCGGGCTCACAATTGTTAAATTAACTCAAGCCACGATGATACAAGTCATTTCACTCGAACTAATGAAGTCGGCCATTTTCGGCTAATTGATTAATTGCACCACATGGGACCGAGTGGGGTGGGGGTGAGCCGACTTCAGTAACCGATGATGTCAACAGTCGAGCCAACCCTTCAGTTCTGTTTGTCTCGACGTCTGGTCGACGGCGGATTGTGAATTGAAAAGCGGCCGCGCGTAAGTGTCGGCATGGTCCGAAAACGAAGCGGAAAAGATCGTTAACGCGGCGTTGTCTCGGATCTTCTCGTCATGCTCCCCGTGGGCCGGTAAGTTCCGACTTCATGGATCACAGTGTGCGGCCGGTGCGTCCCATAAGTCGTTCCAAAGTTCAAAAAGCGGAGTCGAGTTTTAATTGTAAAATGAAAGTATCGTAGCACTGGTCGATTTTCATTTTGGGCGAATTTTAAAATTGGCATAGTAGTGAGTTTTTCGATGTTTTTGACCTTAACACCCTCAAAAGCAGTCCAAATATGATCGTGTCACTTTCACGTCTCAAAATTTGGAAGTATTGTGTGTTGTCTACGCACCACTGGTTTATCTCGGTGATAACACGTTCGGAACAATCCAGGCGAGAAATTGACGTTCTTGTTGAACTTGAGTCAAGCAATAGGAATGCCATTGGTTAACTAATTCGCTCGTTAAGGTTAAATTCCTGCAATTGTAATGCCGCCAAGCAGACCTAACGGTTTAAGTAACTTGAAGGACCTTGAGCTTCTGTGACGTAATATCTTCCTATAAGTACCTATTTAATTTGTCAGAAGTAGGTACCTACCTATCCTCAATATTCAAAATTCAATGAATAATTATAAAAAATATTAACAAAAAATAAGACCGACTCCTAAAAAGCTTGAAAAAGTAAAAAATAAGAATGCAAATGGAAGAAAAACGAACTAAGAATGCCCAGAGAATTTTTTTTCTTAGAATAAAATTTATACTACATTTAATGTAGACACGGTCTAAGAATTTTTTAATCTAGACGGTAGGTACCTACTGATAGAATGCAATGCGCATAACATTTCAGCAGTAGGCACTCTCTAGATTAAGAAATTAGACAGTGTCTTATTTTAATTGTAAGGAATATTTTTTATGAAAATTCTCAATTTGGCTGGAAAAATTTTCAATTCGTTATGGAAAATTCTCAATTCGGTATGTGAAATCCTCAATTCTACATGAAAAAGCTATTAATGCTATTAAAAAAATTAATGCTATAAAAGCTATGTATGCGCTTATCAGCCACACTATTTCACCGCGATTCTCAAGCACTCCGGATCTCAAGTACCGACTCAGGAAACTTTACCACTTTCCCGGCGAAGCGTCGAAAGAAGCTCGCGGAGTTTCCGCGCGAAGAGAATCAGCTAGCGGCGAAAACTCGGAAACCTCAACCGGCGCCTTTTTACGGTTTGATTGCATTAGGTCGGCCCGTCTCGCGTTTCGCGGAACAGGGCGAAGATAAGACGCGACCTATTCCTCCTGACTTCCTCGGGAGATAGTCCGTCGGAATCGGATGACACTGTCTGCCGGTATCAGGGCCGGCCGAAATAGCGAAGCCGAAATATCGCCCGGATAATATAACTCCGGTTTTATGTGCCAGAGGTGTCCTATATCGGTATTAAAATTCGATTTGGAGAGAAAATGAAAAATATTCGTTTCTATGTATAATATTGTATACGAAAAATATTGAGTTATGCCGTTATTTTCAGTTTATTTTCCACTTTCGACTTCAAACACCAATTTTTTTTCTGTTAGTCAAAACCGTCATTCATAATATTTCGTACTATTTTTTTTTTAAAACCAAAATGACGATTGAAGGAGAAGAAAACAATTTTTTCCAACTGACCTCAAATATTTCGAAACATTACCTCATACTTTTCGACTCATCTCAATAATACTAATGATTACAAGTAACAATTATTGTTGCTCCCCTCGCAGTTACTCGCAGCCGCTGCTCACCTTTGCGGCCGCCGCCACAATCACCATCATGGTCGTCGGTCTCGTCGGCAATCTCCTCACGGTCTTCGCGCTGCTGAGGTGCCCGCGCGTACGGAACGTCGCCGCCGCATTTATCATTAGGTAATGCATAATTACGTAATGCATAATTTACTCGAAGATCATGCGTGCGCATACTGAAATTCTCTATGAGCAATTTTATGCATCGAATTAGCTAAAATCATGAAAAAGAGGTTGTAAAATCTAAAATTGTGAGATAACTATAAATGTGTAATTATGAGAATAAGACCCGGTTTATTGACAAAATTTATCTATCCGATATCCAAGGAAGCTATAGATGAACATTTCCAATGAGATTTTTACATTAAAATTTCATTTTAATGCCACCGTGGTGACGTTTATCTAAAGCTTCCTTGGATATCGGATGGATAAATTTTGTCAATAAACCGGCCCTTAATCATTCAATCATAACAGAACAGTGATTATTTCACATAATATGTGAATCTATATTATAGAATTATTCAAACGTGTTTAAATATGCATATTTTCTTTTTAAAATGTCAAAACTTCATTTAAAATATCAATGAAATGAGGTATTTTTCGTTTTTTTCTCAATTTTCCTCAATTTTTTAAAATTTCTTAATTTTTTTTTAATTTTCTCAATTTTTTTCAATTTTCTTAATTTTTTTCATTTTTTTAAATTTTCTTAATTTGTATTTTTTCAAATTTTCACATTTTTTCAATTTTTTTATTTTTTTAATTTTTATTTTTTTATTTTTCTTAACTTTTTCAATTTTCTCAATTTTTAAATTTTTTCAATTTTCTCAAAAAAATTAGGTACCTAATTAATTTCTTCTATTTTTTCAATTATTTTCCAATTTTGTTATTTTCTTCAATTTTCTTAATTTTTTTAATTTTTCTTAATTTCTTTAATTTTCTTAAATATTTTCCAATTTTCTCATTTTCTTAAATTTTCTTATTTTTTTTTATTTTTCTTAATTTCTTTAATAATTAAAGAAATTAAGAAAAATTAAAACCAGCGGTGCGTAGATAACACACAATAATTCCATATTTTGAAACGTAAAATTGTTACACAATTTGATCATATTTTGACTGCTTTTGAGGGTGTTTAGGTCACAAATATAAAAAACGCTGCTAAGTAGATCAGTGGCATGTGCACATCAGTTTTTGGTGTAGCCGAAGAACTCTGCAAATTTTGCACAGGGGTTCATTTTTCGATTGCAAAGACAAATTACGATATATAGGTTCTCCTCAAACACGGAATTTAGTTGTTATTATTCTAGAATTTCAGTATAAATTGGTGTTCTAGATGGGGATTTGAAAAAACGTTTTTTCAACCCGGCAAAAAATAATCAACCTCTTTGCTTGGTCCTCCTTGCTTGACCTACCTATCTATCTTTTCAACGCAGCGCGTCGTTAATTTTTGTTGAAATCATCATTTAATCTATTCTTATTTACCTACGTAACTAACAGAATAATAATAATTATTAAATTATCTGAATAATTAAATAAATTTATTTATTATTATTATTTATATATTATTTTATAATTAAATAAAATTTATAATAATAAAATTAAAAATGCGTCAAGAATGCCTCAGAACCATTGTTGAAGCTTGACTCGCTCTCACGTTGCCAATCGCAACTGGCCTAGTGTGAGTGCGTCACTTTGTTGGTGTCATAGGCTAGTGGTCGTAAGTAGATCAATCAACTGTATCTAAGAACCGATGCCGAGTTCCCAACTTTTTCCAATTTTTGTTTAGCTGATTTGTGTAATTCGACCAAATTCTTTAAATTGAAGATATTGGGAGGACAGAAGTTTTTGTGGGGATTCCATCGAGTGGAAAACGAATTTTGTGGCTCGAGTAGTTTTCGAGTTATTAAGAATTGTAGAAATTTTGAAAAACTCAAAAATGTCTCACTAAAACTGCAATAAATCCTGAACGGTTGGAGCTACCGGCGTGGCGATGGTCTCATTCGATTCAGCATAGAAAAATCTATAGAAAATGATGCGTCACATGCCTATGTTTCAAATTTCCAGAAAAACACGAATTTTTTCCCACTTCAACAGCTGTTTTAATGGCCTTAAAATTAAGGTAGGGTTCTGTCGAGATGTTAGGACCAACTAGATACGGAACTTGATTTTTGGTAAAAATTTCAAAATTTTTCGATAACTCCTTCCCCCTGAAAAACCCCGGACGGCGGACGGCGGACGGCGGACGGCGGACGGCGGACGGACAAAAAATTTTTATTGCAGACTCGGATTCTACACCCCTTGAAACGTAAACCAACAAATTTTCAGGGGGTGTTAAAAATTTTTTTTTCCCGACCGATTACAAAATTCAGTATTAAAATTTTAAAATTCGCCCAAAATGAAAAAACGCCACATTTTCGGAATATAAAAAATGTCCACATATTCTGCAAGGTAAAACGAAGATTTTGAGACCAAGAACGCTCAAATCGGTCCATTTTTGCGGCCGGAAAAAAATAAAATAGAAAACACTAAAAATTCAAATATCTCGGAAGTACTGTGCGTTATCCAAATTCCGATTAAACAGGGTGTTAGGTCTTGCCGAGACAAACATTTCAGTTCAAGAAATTTGAAAAAAGGTTGAGAAATGAGGGAGTTATGGCCATTTTTGTAAATGACCACAGACGGACAGACGGACAGACGGACAGACAGACAGACGGACAGACGGACACACGGACACACGGACACACGGACACACAGACACTTGTTCGGGAAGTGATTCTGAGTAAATGTGTATAAGAAAAAGTTTTTTCTGAAGCTCCGTTCCGATTCTCGATTTTAGGACGATCACAATACTTCCATTTACTCTGTAAATATGGAAGTAAAAAAATAAGAAAATTGAAGAAATTTTTTATTATTTTTTTTAAGAAATTTAATTATTAAAGAAATTAAGAAAAATTAAAAAAAAATACGAAAATTGAAGAAAATGAGAAAATTGGAAAATAATTATTGTCTTAATTATTTTCCAATTTTCTCATTTTCTTCAATTTTCTTATTTTTTTTTTATTTTTTTTTCTTTTTTTTTAATTACGTATTTTTGTTTTTTCAATTTTCTTAATTTTTATAATTTTGTAATTTTTTCAAATTTTTAATTTTCTCAATTTTTTACATTTTCCCAATTTTTCTCATTTTTACATTTTTTCTATTTTCTCAATTTTTCAATTTTTCTCAGTTTTTAATTTTCTCAATTTTTTCAATTTTTCAATAAGGTATGTTTCAATTAGGCATACTTATGTAAGCATAAAATTAATTCCTATTCAAATGTTACAGTTTATGTATAGCCGATTTCCTATTCTGCGCCGTCGTACTGCCGTTCGCGGCGTCACGTTTCATCACCGACACATGGGTGCATGGCGACATCCTCTGCAAGGTCGTGCCGCTGGTCCGATACGGCAACGTCGGCGTGTCGCTTCTCTGCATCGCCATGATTACTATCAATAGGTACTTATATAATATAAGTTATATTTTTCGTTAACTTTTTCGTTTGCTGGAGACAAACGTCGTCGTTGACATAAATACGGCCACACCATCAGTTTGGTATTCAACCAGTTTTTCTAGGTTGTTGCTTGTCTAAAAAAAAAAAATAAAAAATAAAAATTACATATTACTTATCCAATGAAGTCGAATCGAAAAAACGCCAGTTTTGAGGCATGGGTAAACTGAATTCACAAACCTGATCAATTTCCTATCATAATTCTGTACTAACTGACTATGAAATTTATTAATTTTATACAATTTCAATTCATCCGCAGGTACATAATGATCGCTCATTACGGGCTCTACACGAAAATCTACAGGCCATTTTGGATAGCATGCATGATCGTCTTCTGCTGGTCTTTGAGCTTCGGAATGCAAGTTCCAACTTTCCTCGGATATTGGGGTAAAAACGGATAAAAACCTCACAACAAATAATTGAAACTTCACTGTTTTTCAATTTAGAATAAAGTTTAAAAGATGAAAAACAATGGAAAATAATAATTTTAAAGTTATACAAAAATAATGAAAAATAACTCACCTAATCTAGTTCCTGCAATGATTATTTACAAAGTACAATTTTTCAGGAACCTACTCGTACGATCACAACCTCAGAACATGTTCGATCATGAAGGATCAGTGGGGAAGATCGTCCAAAACTGCTCTTTTCATGATAGGCTTCGTCATACCATGTCTGATTATCGTCGGCTGCTACGCCAGGATATTCTGGGTCGTACACAGGTAACTGATCTCATTAGAAATTTCAAATATTAGAATAAAATATTAATATTTAATTAATATTTAATATTAGAAAAAATACTATATCAGTAGGTGTCAGGAAATATGAAATTGTTCGAATTTCCTTCCGACGTGTCGCTTTGAGATTTCCATAATTATGATGAATTTTTCGAAATTTTCCGCCAGCTCGGAAAGCCGCATGCGCCAACACGCGTCCGCCGGATCCGGCAAGGACAAGAAAGAGCTGAAAACGAAGAGGAACGAGTGGAGAATCACCAAAATGGTGCTCGCCATATTTTTGTCATTTTTAATCTGCTACCTGCCCATTACGATCATCAAAGTTTACGATAACAACGTCCAGCATCCAGGTGAGGTTTTTGAATTCTTTTTTATTCCATAGTAATTTCCAAAGATATTTTTTACGCCTGTAACATTATTTCCATATTATTTATAAATATAATTTATTTATATTATTCATTATTTCTATAATAATATTCCTACCTGAGTGTATATTTCCTATAATATTATTATAATATAATATTATTAGACCTTTACAATTTTTGACGTTCATCGTATTTTTTTGGTGTTTCCAAGTTTCTTTTAGTTATTCGTTTAATTTTTTTTCAGCCCTTCACGTTGTCGCCTATCTGCTGCTTTATCTCTCAGCTTGCATCAACCCGATAATCTACGTTATCATGAATCACCAATACAGACAGGCGTACAAGACGATTCTGCTCTGCAAACGGCCACGTCTCCTGTCTCTGACGCCTGCCGGTTCGAGCTACGGAGGTCAGTTACCAAACAACGCTGTATGACAACGTGAGTCCGGCATGAACGAACGTGCATTATTTTCATTTTTTTCTACGCATATTGCAAAATTGAAATGCCTCGAGGGTGAAACGAGAAAATTTCATTGCGCAGATAACTCATATACGCGAAATTTTGGGCCAAGCTGATCATATTTTGACTGATGAGGCTGGAAAAAGTTGGAAAAACTAACTTTGCAAATTAAAAGAAATCCAAAAATCTATTTGATTGGAAAAAATTACTCCCATTTTGTCGCGAAAATCGGCGGTGCTGCTCGATAGTCATGAGTAGCTCGCCGGCGGGCCGCTAGTCATGAGTAGCTCGCGCTTCTGAGCCGCTTTGTGGCCGGAAAAAAATAAAATAAAAAACACTAGAAATTCAAATATATCGGAAGAACTGTGAGTTGTTTTACTTTTAGTATGGAAGTGTCGATGTTTTCAACCCACCACCGGTTTCTGTACCACCGACCCGATTTTCGATTTTAGTACAGTTACAAAACAATTAACTCTGCAAATTGAAAAAAATCTAGGTTTTTAAGGTCAACTCAGCGCGACTAGTCTGGAGAGTGAGTACCTAAATTTGAGTTTGACATGAAAATTGACCACGAACGTGTCATGTGATGTTTGAACAGATTTCTGCGATATTATGCACTTTTACGAAGTTTTCAACTTGCACGAACTGTAGTTGCAAAATATGCATATTTGACACGAATTTTTTACGTAAAAAAAGCACGAACAAACATGCATACGAATTTTGAATGTTTATTTCTTTAGACAAACTTTGACAAAACAGTCGACAATTTTTGACTTTACATTTTAGTATTAATAAATGAAGATTTTTGGGAAATTTTCTTGAATGAAACCAACTGGAGAAAATGTGCGATTTTTCCTAAACGGCTCAGCAATTGTGAGGTGGCAATGTTCAAATAAAAGCTCAAAAAAATTAAACAATTTCAAGTAAAAATCAATTCTAGAACATTTTCAAAAATTTTTTTTTCGGTTTGGTGGATGTACTACCAGGAATAATCCAAAATGACGATCCTTTTGATTTTTTTCAGCTAAATCAAAAGACGACAACAGCAAAACGATGGTGTCGAACGTTTCAATAGCTCTGGCTCCGATTCGCATGCAGGACCTTCAAGATTTGGCGGACCGCCATCTTTGAAATCGAATTTTCGGGCGGATTTCAAATTGGGAAATTTCGGCATCCCGAGGGAATTTTTCTCGATTTTGAATCATTCGACGAGGAAGAGCCAATTTTAGTCTTTCACGCTAGTCTAAAACGATTTTGGCTCGGAGGGAAGCAAATCGGGCATCGTCAGGACGGGGAAATGCCAAAAGGGAATTTGGTGGATGCCTGGATGGTTTTAAATACGCGTATCTCTCCTATAAGTTACCTGTGTAAAATTTAGAATTTTCGCACATTTTTCTCCCCCGATTCGACCAACGATATTCTAGCGAGATATTAGAATCTCTGATTTTTGATGTCTATGTACCAAAATAGTAGCGCTCGCACGTAGAGAGAAGAAATTGTTAAAAGACATGTAAATAACGAGGAAAAACAATCAAATTTGTAACTAGAAATATAGGAATGTTTAGCTTTTAGGTTGTAGTGAAATTGTTTTGAAAATCGTTGTTCTCCTGATGTAAATGTCGTGAATAAATTTTAACGTGGATTTTCCAGGCTTTTTACAAATTTTGGGCGAAAGGTTGCAATTTTTACGGATCAAATTGCCGGTAGGTTGAGGGTGAAGCCCGATTAAATTTTTTGCAAGATTCAATTCACGGTCTAGTCTAAGTTGTTGATGTTTACATTCTATTTTTGTACTGATTAATTATACGAACCATTATTCGATCTAATCTATAAATCGCGTTGGTTTTTTTCTTTTAAACCCACGTTTTTCCTAAGGAGTTAAATTTTTACAGCGAATGAAAATTGAATAAATGAATGAAATAAAATTAAATAAATTGAATTAAATTTAATATTAAAATAAAATTAATAAATTAAAAATTAAAATAAAAAATTAATCAAATAAAATAAATTTAATTAAAATAAATTAAAAATTAAATAAATGAATGAAATAAAATTAATTAAATTTAATTAAATTAAATTTAAATTAAATATTTAAATAAAATTAATAAATCAAAAATAAAATAAAAATTAATAATTAATAAAATAAATTCTATTTAATAAAAAAAATAAAAGTTAAATAAATGAATGAAAATAAGCGAATGAAAATTTCACAACAAGGTTGGTACAGGAAAGAACAATAATTTTACTGATAATTTATTATAATTTCTTCCCCCCAAACCCAAATGTTCTGTACGCAGTTCTCTCTAAAAACTTATGACAACAAACCGAATGACTAGATAGCGTTATAATTTTTGTCCTCTCTCTTTCTCACAAGGAAGCACAAAGATGGTCAACGTATTGAAACTCACGAGTGACTACAATATGACAACAGCCATGGAAATACGGAATAAAATGAAAAGCGATAATTGCGACAGTTAATGCAAGATTTACAATATGTATAATTCATTCAACTACCGTCGACGAGCATTTCCTTAACCAGTCAGAGAGTAACTAAGTGTTTGTACATATTTATTTATTATGTACATCCGGTATTTCTATATATCTATGTACAATGTCGGCCTTTCGGGTACTTCCGAGGTACAAATGTGAATACGAGAATTTCAGGATAAGGCAGACGGTTTGAACAACAAGCTCGAAAGAGGAATTCGACTAATGTCAACGAAATAATTGGGAAATAGCTAATTCCGACGATCACCACCAGCGGTAGATACGAGAAGAAAATTCCAAATGCTTTTGAAAATTCTAAAATTTTTGTAACAAAGAAATTGAGTTTTTAACATCTGCAGGTTAAAAATCTAATATTTTATGAATAAATCAGACAAAATTAAAGGACAAAAAAAATTCAAACGTTGCGTATTTACCTGGGTACTTATTTTGTAATATTTTCAAAACATTTCGGTTTTCAAACATTCCAAAATTTTTGGAACTGAAAAAAACTAGAGTTTTGTCAAAACATCACCTAAAATGTTCAAACATCTCAACTTTTTAGACCGGAAAAATTAAAAACCAAAAAATAAATTTAGAGAAACTTGAAAAAAAATGTTGTGGAAACATTATCTGGAAATAATTGCAACTCGCTGATGAAGATCGTCAGTCTAAAAATAATGCACATCTACCGCTAGTACGATTGAAGCCTTACGACAATTTTTTACACACGAAAATGGACTGGCTGACATATAATTAGGCTAAACTCAACACATTATGAAATCAAAACTTCAAAAAAGACTTCGATAAAAAAAGGTATAATAAATTTTCCCACAAGTGGACCCCGAGATATTTAAAAAAGCCTCATAACGTGAAAAATTAATTGCCTAAGGTGCTCACACTCGAATAAAATTACAAGAACCGCTCTAATAATTTTAACAAATTTCATAAGCCGTAAATATAATGAAAACTAAGCATTTAAGACTAGAAACATTGCAAGTGATGGGAATTTCCAGCGATACAATATATTTCCAATAATTTATCTCGCATTCAATTGGTTCTCCTGCGATCATCAATTTGGCACGAACTAATACTTCGTGTGGCAATGAGTTATGTATTTTTATAGTCCTTCTTTTTCCGTTATTGCTCAGATAATCTCGAATAACTTGGATACAATAGTCTTTTTACGACGAATACATTGAGGACGAGGACTTCGGCGACTATAATCTGGAGAAACGTCAATTTTTTTACGCAAAAATCCGGAAATGGTAAATGGTTAGCAGAGAAAAAGTTTCTAAATTCCGATGAATTTTTGCAAAAAACGTACGAACCAAAATAGAAAAAAGAAAATAACTTACTTCTCCTATTCCTCACTAACTAAAATGGCGAAAGCTCGCTAAAACTACGTGGGAAGAAATTAAATCAAACAATTTGAAAATGTTACTTAGGCGTCAGCTAGGTAGCCTACCAAGTAAATCTAAAAAGAAGAAAATTTGGAAAAAATTAACAATTTCCAACAATCTACAAAAATGAATTGCGAATGCATCCTGATTAAAGTTTTCATTTTTTCAAAAATGATTAAAGATTGTTGAAAAAATTAGAAACTTGAAGTTTTTTTAAGCGGGTCAGTCAGAAATATTTAAAAAATTTAGTGGGTAACCTCTAAAGTTTTAAAAAATGCAGACATTTCAAAAAAGTTCTAATTGTTGTGAAACCTTTTTTTCCAAAACTCTACAACCCGGTAGGTTTACATTTTTAAAATAGGAAAATTTACGAATTTTCAAAAAAATTTTAGAGCATTAAAATAATTTAGAATTTTTACCCAGTTAAATTTTTTTTAAATTCCAAAAAGTTAAAAACAATTTTTGAAATGATTTCTATAATTTTATAAATTGTAAAATAAAGCAGGCATTTCAAGTTTTCATATTTTTAAAATTGAAGAAATTTAAATTTAAAAAAAATTTAAGTATTCAGAAGTAGTTTGAATTTTTAAGAACTAAAACTTTCAACTATTCTCAAAAAGAACGAACAAATTCAGTATCTTGTATTTGTTTTAAATTCCCAAAAATCGAATTTTCAAACGAAAAATTCAGAATTTTTTAACTTTTTCATGAAAGATTTTCACTTTTTTTAATTTTTAAATTATGAAAAAAATTGAAAAAAATCAGGTTGTTTACATCGCATAAAGCGACGTTATGGCATGAGGTGCAATTCAGGTAGGGCACATTCAAGTCAACTTGAGCCGCCAAATTAATCTGGCCCAAAAATAATTTCCCAAAATAGCAAATTGCAGTCTGACGATAAAAGAATTTTCACCGAAAATTCGGGATTCTTATACTTAAAAAATTGCGAAAACGCTATTCGCCGATCGCAAATTGTGACTGGCTAAATTTGGTGATTAGATTTCAGAACGAATGGCGTGAATTAGGTAATTTCCTATCTTACGCGGCGAAAAATGGAAGTTGTCCCCTATTTTATTCTACGATTTCTACGTTTCTTATGGTCGATTGAGCAATACCGTCCGAAACTACTTTAAGGGAATACATTTCGGGTGAAATTTGGAATCTACGGTTCGCTTATTTTGCAAGGTGGACGAAAACCTTTGACCTAAATCGCCTATCTAGTTCACTAAATCGTCTATAACCTTTGTACAAAACGTGCTATTTTAAAATAATTAAAATCGCCTTTTTTATTGAGAACCAAATTTTTTCGGAAAATTTGAGGCTAGGAAAAATTGCAATAGAAAACTCAGGAACTGCGGAAAATTGGCCGAATTTCGGGGTTTTACGAATGAGTGTAACAATGTTTAAAATCATTTAATATAGATAAAAAGCACCAGTGCTAGAGCAAGACAGCCGAAATCTAAATTCCATTTGGGTTAACATGGACAGGTCATTTTGCAGGGCTCAATAAAACCAAAAAGGTCCCCGAAATTCTTTGAAATTGTTTCATATCCCAAAATACCCCATACATGAATTCGATGGCACTAAAACGCTTATTTTGAGTCTCGAATTATGTTAATGGAAACACGTTAATTAACAATGAGATCAACCAAGCAAAAAAATTGTAAAAATGGCACCAAGATTAGCCAAAAATTCTCTTCAAAACAGCCGATAGTGTAATCGCAGGCTACAGTTGAGAATTTGAGAAATCTTTTAAAAACGGTAGCATTAAATCGGTATTTATTATTACCCAGTAACTACCAATAAGTAGTGATCAGCCCCGAAAAACGAAAAGACTAGGATGGTGAGTTGAAAATGGTGCTTTTCACCTATTTACAGGTTGGTTACTAACAACTAAAAAAGTGGGGGTAACCCGCAACCCGTCGCAATGGGAGGCGCCATCGCCTCGTCTGGACACGCCTACTGATGGCTCATACCGAAAAGATTCAATCGTTGAATCTTTCAGGGTGACTGACGTGTTGTTGGAGGGTTGCGGGTTGAGCTGTTTACGGTGTACGGCTTCAAGACCCAATTTCAACGAGAAACTAAGACAAATTAGATCTTGGATTCAATTTTTGGTGATTTTCGACTTTTTGGCCCAAGCCGAAGCCGTTGAACTGTCATTTTCGCAATTTCCTACTCTACCTATTTTGAGAAAATTTCAACACTCAGTGAGAGCTACTGGTTGCTTACTCCTGGGACAAATCCAAGAGCATACAGCACATTCCCAAAATCGACACCCATATCGAGCACCAATCTTGAGGCCGCGCGGGAGTGAGTTAAGATAACCTTAGAAAAGTTGTTATTTCTTTTTAACCAATTCATGGAAATTAAACTGTTCAATTTGTGAAAAATTGCAAAAAAACTTGATGAATTTTTGAATTTTTCAAGTTTTACCTTTAGGACACTCCCTTACCATGAAAGCCTCCATTTGGAATAACCTGGAGAAATTCGAATTCCCAAATTTAGTTTTGAGGACCTGACGTTGCCGCGGTCGGCGGAGTCTGCGCCGCCCGGCTGGGGCTCTGCCAGAATCGGCGGAATGTCTGCGGAGTGAGGACGGCGAGACGTGTGTGATGCGGCGAGCCGGGAACGGAGACGGACTCCGACAAACGGCGGGGCGGAGGCTGCGGGGGCGAAGGGCTGACGTACCTGGAATATGAGTCACCAATTAAGGAGATTCTAGTATCGTAATAATTAGGCCAATTTTATGAATAAAGATCAATAAAAAGCTGAAAATTCATCTTGCAAAATTAATGGTAACCCCCCAATACCCCAATCACCCCCTAGCCCAATCAGTTGACAACCATAAATTCGTGGGTCGATCCTTCGATGAAAAAAACTTATTTAAACGGGTTCTTCAGATTCTAATTTGCATAAAAAATGAGAGAGCTACAGCTATTTGAAAAATTGTTCTTTGAAACGATTTTTATTATGAATGCTTTTAGATATTTTTTAAAAATGGTTGAAAATTAGTGGTACAATAGAAACTATTACCTATTGAAGACGCGATAAAAAAATTAAGGCTTACCTCCTATTCAGAATAGGAGATGACGTCAGATCTGGAGGAGAAGTGGGGCCCCGCCTGATCAGCAGAGGCGAAGCTCCCCGGTTGGACCTCGGTGGCGGCTCAGGCGGACCGCCGCCGTCCCGCCTCCGGTCGGGGCTCCCGCCGCCGCAGCTGCCCAGTCCCCTCAGCAGGTGTGACAGCTTTCGACGGCCGCCGCCCCCGCTGACGATTTCCTCGCCGGCGGCGCAATTGCCCGCATCGCCCCCGCTGACTAGAGTCCCGCCGCTGGCTAAATACTTGGACAGGCCGTTGTTGTAGGTAGGTTTGCGACAGGGCGAAACTGAGGTTGACCTGAAATCAGTAATTCAGCGAAGCAAAATTTGTATGAAAAAACTAATAAGAAGAAACTTTTGATTTTAGCAACTAGGTAATCCAAAAATGAAAATTCGTAGCAAATTTCAACAAAAAAATCACCCACAGCAAATTTTAACAATAAAAAAATTGAACATGATGAAAAAAGATAATAAAAACCGCCTTAAATCGAGCGGAATACTTTGGTGGTTTTTCAATATATAAAAAAATGGTCGAACCTGTGTCTATGCGCTTGCTGCTGCTGATGGTAGAATCTTTGGAGCAAGAGCGGCGACGAAGGGCCACTCCCCGTCCGCTCGCTCACATCCCTCGCCAAGCCGTTCATCATCGCTCTTCGCCCCAACAAAGGCGAATCGAACCTGAAAACGTTCGATTAAATTTAATAATTTTTCAAAAAAGTTGTCAAGTTGGTAAGTTAGTTGTGATAATGAAAGTGGAGGAAACCGCAGCTTACCTGTACAAAGAGTTGCTCTCGTAAGGTCCTGAAACATCTGAAAGCGACCTCTGGTGGCCAGCTGCTGAGCTAGAGTTACCCTCAGGCCTAAAAACGATAGCGAGGTAGAGCGTAAAAATTAACAGTTGCCTTCCCATACCGAGATAAACCTAATTAATTTTTTTCAACTCGATTGCAAAATTAATGGGTTTTAACGCATTTTATTGAGCCTATACCTGAAAGCCGGCGATGGCGAAACCGGTACGCAGTGAGCGTACCAATTGGACACGTCGACATTCTCCTCCATGTACTTCTTGAGGAAAACATGCTCGAGGAGAGCCCTGAACTTCGGACGTTCACGGTAATCCTTGAGCAAGCTGTAACGACCAAATGTTTGGAATTACAAATTTATCAAAATCGACCACCATAAATTTGTGTATGGAATACGTTCGCTCACCAAACCCTGATGAAATCGCGGAACTCGGCGGAGAATCCCTTGTCTGCGGGGAGGGAAGGCGGATCTTCCTCCAAAACCCTCGAAAGCACCTGCAAGATTTTTTTTTTGTAAACAGTAAACGTCAAAACTACATTGGTTATTTAATACCAATTGGTATCAAATAAAAAATAAAAATTAAATAAAACTTAATAGTATTCAGTAATATTTATTATTCAGTAATATTATATAGTATTCAGTAATTCAGTAGTATTCAGTAATAAGTATCTAAGTATTCAGTCATGTTTAGTATTAATTTTATTAAATAAAAAATTGAATAGGCATTAACTAAATAATTAACTAAATTAAATATTAAATAATTGCATAAAAACAAAATTGGTTATAAATACCTCAAAATCGGAGTTGCACCCTGGATAAGGAAAAACACCTGTTGCCAGTTCGACCAGGGTGATGCCTAGGGACCAGACGTCAGCTCTGATGTCATAGGCAGGCTTCATGGGGTTAGGTGGGTTGATCCGTTCCGGCTAAAGAGCAAAATAGTTTTGGTTCTATGATTTTCACAATGAAACTTCCATTTCATCCGTTTTTGGGTAAGACAGGTTTTCCACTTATGATAACAGTTTTCGAGGTTTTTTTAAGAAGCTGCCTGCTCGGATTTTGTTGTCGTACATGCAAAACAAACAGGAATCACTTCGAAATCCATAATTATACTCACAGCCAAGTACGCTGTACAGCCGGCGTTTTTGGTGTTCGCTTTCGAATTGATCAAATGGCCGGAGATGCCGAAATCGCAAAGTTTCACGTTTCCTCGATTGTCCAACAGAATGTTGGAAGGTTTGACGTCTCTGTGGATCACGTCGTGGTTCTCCTTGAGGTAGTGAAGGGCTCTGACAGTCTGAAGTGAAAGAAAATCAACATTTATGGCAATTTATTTGACTAAAAAGCGCTTTCATCAAGGCCACTTGGTCTTGAAAAAAATGCAAAAAGCGCACACCCATTTTTTATCGATTGCATAGTATCCATTCCAATCGAGTCGCATACTTACCGCTAGAGTAACTTTGCCGATTATCTGTTCTGGTATTGGCGTGCCCAGGCGTTTGAGCAATTTGTCAAAACAGGTCGACATGAGCTCCATGCAAATCCAAACTTCGGCCTGCGTGATGAAACAGCCGAGACACTGGACGATGTAGGGGCAGTCGTGAGACTTGAGCACCACTTCGAGGTCCATGGCGATTCGCTTGTTTTCTTCGGCGTTGCCGGAACGTCTCATTTGCTGAAAATTAAAATGCGAGTCAAGTTGTACAGGATCTTTGCAAAATCGCATAAAATTGTCTCAGATTTGAGATCAAATTGGAAAAGAATCGGTGAAGTCGAAACCAGGTCACCAATAGACCCATTTTGACAAACTTCGTCTCAGATTAACTTGACTGATTTTGGACAGAACGAATGAAAACAATTTTTTAACACAAGTTTTTACCTTGACAGCAATGACCTCTTGACTAGGAACGTGCAGCATCTTGAAAACGTGGCCGGACGTACCGAATCCGAGCTCTCCAAGCTCCTTCAGATCCGTCATTTCGCTTTCATACCGCTGTAAATATTGCAAGATTGTCAAATCGAGAGCAATTTTCGAGAAATTATAATTTTTCCCTTTTTCAGCGAAGAACCACTTACAATGCCGTTTATGTAGAGGATGCCAGACTGTTTCATGATTTCCCTGAGCCTGCTCTCGACCACATTGTTGTCCGTTACTTTTGGCTGCGTCAAGTTAGCTCCGGGCAGTTCGAAAGGTTGTTTGTTCGTCCGGAGCACAGCACCGGGTCCCCCCTCGCCCCCTGAAACGAAAATTGGAACTGTTATGGTCTTGATCACAAAAAAACTTTAATAAAAACTCAAATCTTCTTTATTGTTTTAGGTTTTACAATGCATGGGATTCATTTTCCACAAGTTACAGTTAAATGTAATTAAAATATTATATAATTTTTTTTCTTCTCAAAACAATAGAGCAGACTACAGACCCAGCAGAAACCCGATACGGCATTTTATGTAGACAACTTGGCCCTTTGGTGAAAAAACTGGGAGAGATACTCTTGGGGAAAGCCGCAGTCAAAGCGAGGATCTTGTTTTCTCTGATCTTGCCTTAGGGCTGGTTTTGAGTGACGCCTTTGAGTATGAGTCGATTACACCTCAAAACCGTCCAGAAGACCGTGGGAAACGGATAACAAACGCCAGCCGCCCTCAAACCGCCTCAGCGGCCTGCTAGGAAAAACCAATCGAAAAGCCAATTCATACCTGCCCTCATACCCATAAACGAATTCCTGGGAACTCGCCCATCTCACGTACCAATCAAAGGGCGTCACCCAACTGCCACCCTGCCGGGCGATCGTCGTCCTCCATGGTGACAACTGCCACCCGCCAAAGCCTGAGAGATACCCTAGAGCCATGAAGTTTGAGCTTACTGCTTTCCTGCGGCTCAAGTGTCATGGACGGCTAGTTCAAGTAGGTGACCACCGAAGTTCTTAGTTGAATATTGTTTACTGTACATGGTTCCCGGAAATAAGCTAGAAAAATTTGAGTCTTCGTCGATAATTGCCATGGACTAGGAATTGGCCCACTGAAACCTACTAGCAGCCCTACTGGCAGACCTGGTGACCTTGCATGCTGGCAGTCCTACTATTTTTGAAGTTGGTACCGAAAACGTCTGAACCTTACGACCAAACTTATGAAACCTTGGGTGAATTCCCATCAAATTCAACTTTGCAGGTGTTTTGCCCTGATCTACAGCAAGATACCAATACTGTTGAAATACCTTTTCAACTTGACGTTCCATCCACTCTCCAAATTTGTCCTAAATTGTTTTCTAAATGTTCCCAACATGGTTCCATCAACGCCGTTGCTAACTTCACTCCGGTGTAAAATACGATATTCCTAGTGGGGTTGTCAACTGGGACAAAGCTACCAACTACATCAAATTTTTGGTGAAATTGGCATTCAATCGAGAAATCTGTTAGGCGGCACAGACTTTTCACTGCTGCAATGTCATCAGCAATGAGCCCACATTATCAATCGGTCGAAGTTGGTCGCAGTATTTTCGATTCCCCATGTTAGTGCCATGTTAGTCGTCGCATTATTATTTTCGAGTAGACGTATCACTCGAGGTGCGATTTTCAGAAATGACGCTACGATGTTCAGCGTCCAATTGCATAATTCAGATACCGACTCGCTCAGGGTCGTAAAACCAAGGAGACGGCGCTCTTCACTGCGGATGTTTTTCAAGTGGTTTCCTCGACTTTCCGAATTCCCAATATTGGCAACGTCGAATTTTGGGATCTGTCCGACGCTCGTAGGATAACTCCTGTTTTCCGCCACCGTCAGACAGTTCGTTTGAATCGATGGCAATTGAACTTTTATGAGAATCCGCCTCAAAATTAGGCTTATTTCGCAAGGTGGGTGTAGGAAAAGGTTAAGTTCACTTACCTCTGGGTAGCCCCAGCTTGAAAGTAGGACGAGGGGCGGGTGGGGGCATAAAACTCGTCGCCACCGTTTCGCTATTTTCTTTCTCTTCCTCTTTCTTTTCCTCAGCCTGTCGTCCATCGTTTCCATCGTCGTTTTCCATTATTTCAATAAAAACACACTTGAGACGTCCGCCATTCTACTGTCACTCGGTAATAACGAACAATGAACACAAAAGCCACTCTTTATCAACACACTCAGCCGCAGATGGTTTTCGCTGCAGTAAATCACCGAAACTGAACCCAGCTGTCACTGTTACTTGGAACAAATCATGGGATTGCAACCTTCCAGTTGGAACTAGGAGTATACGAAATTGGAGAAACATTCGAGCGCTTCCTCTTGAACTCAGCTTACGACAAGTACGGCAATTTCAAACATTTTTTGGCAAAACTTTATTTTTTATTACTCGGGGCCGATTTCTCCAACAACGAAAACCTAGGTCAAGCGAAGGAAAGTTGGTATGATGAGCCAAAAAAGAAGAAATGCTTCTACCATGACGAAAAAGTTGACGTAAGCTTCAATAGCAGCTCTTCAGTAACCGTTTTTTATTTACGTTCCTCGTGCCGTTCTCGCGGTGTCGTTGCGGCCCAGTGTTGCCAAGTTGGGGGTTTTCCCCCCAAATTTGGGGGTTTTTCTTTGCCAGAGGGGGATTTTGGGGGTGACATTTTTTGGGGGTTTTTCTTGGGGGTTTTCGTGGAAGTTAGGGGGACTAGGAAAAAGTTTAAAAATGAAGAAATAACAGCTAAGACTGCCGTTGCATAGCTATTTGGTTTGAAAGATAGGTACTCAAATAAAGTTGCGAGAATTTGGTTGCTACATACCCGATTTGTATTAATCTTTTAACTGTCTTTGCGAGCTACACTTGTCAGTGTAATTGTCAAGTTTGAAGGTTCGTATAAAAGTTCGATTGTACGTATAAATTGGATGATAGGAAGTAGGAGAGAATGAGCACTAAATAGTTTATGACGAGGGGTTTTTGACGTCCGCACCTTGGCAACACTGTTGCGGCCGGTTCACATTACTTCAAGCTTATACGGATGTGGTGCTCATGAGGGTGTATATCATTCCGTCTACACTTCAGAGCGTCTAAAAATCCTTATCAGTCACTGCGTCTAACAATTCTTATCAGTCACTGCGTCTAACAATTCTTATCAGTTCTTGCGTCGAAAAGTACATTCGGGTCAGCCCGACTAAGATTAAAGCAATCGATAGTGGCGTTTTTATCGATAGTGAGTTGAACTTGTTCAGCGGAGGAACGCGATGTAACATCGATTGTTTAATCGATTAAAATAATTTCTCGACGGACTGACCCGCCTCGTGATTTCGACGCTTTTTTGGAAGACATTTTTTCGACGGTCGGTCGCGTAGACGCTTTGTTGGCCACTGTAAAAGTGACTAATTTCATGTATCGATCGATATATCGATTGAATTGATGCGATTATTCGCTGGAAGTTTTTTTACTTCGCCGTTCGGTTTGAGATTGTTCAAGACGTTGAGAATATATCCGCGTAGAGCGCATGTGTGTCAACGTCCACACATTGGTGCATTTGCGTGATAGGTATCAATTTATGGTATTTCTTTGCTTTGGCATGAGACTGGATTAATTAGAAAATCCTGTCTTTGGTTTTTGAATTTTCAAAGTCATTTTGAGTTTTTTAACGGTTTACCTGCCCAATTAACTTAAATTGGGCAACTCAAAAATTGAAGTGAAAATTGGGCAAAAACTCAAAATTGAAGCGAAAAATCCCGTCTTTGGTAATAAACCCAATTTAAGTTTAATTGAAAAATCCCGTCTTGGTATAAACCTATTATTTTGAGTTTTCTCACGATTTACCTACCCAGGTAATTATGACATGGCTCAGATGGCATGAAAAATCGTACGGTAGGTAGGTCACCCTCCTATTTTTTCAAGTAGGTACCTACCTAAATTTGTTAGAGGTAGGTAGGTACCTTAGTTCTGAAAACAACAGAACGTCTTCTATTAGGTACCTATTGCTGGTATTTTGCGCTCTAAGGCTTTCGGCCAATTCTTTGGCCTTCAATCTTGATAGACTTGAAGACAATCAAAGTTTTCTTTGAAGATAGTCCCCCTTCTTCCGACGATTGCGTGCCACGAGTGGCATGCTGTCATCCCTTTTATCTTCGAATCAAAGCTCGCTTATGCAGTTGATGTTAATGTAGGAGTTATTGGGTCGTTTTTGTGCAATGAGGGATGCGATCACAGAGAGGGCACGAGGCAATGTAAAATACTAATTTACTAGGTAATGTGAACAATAGCAGTTTCACCCATTTCAGGGTGTTCATAGGAACTTCGTCGTTAAGAGGAAGTTCATACGGAGCCTACCATCCCTGTTGTCGGGATCTGAAAGGAAGTTATTTTTTCGACGCTCCCCCCCTGGGGCTAAGTTCTCCAGAAACAGCCGTTTTCCCTCCAAAATCGCTAAGGAATTTTGCCGTAAACAACTGAAAAGATTGAAATTTTCTGAGCTTAATTGCAGCTGCTCTTTGCACGTTGTGAAAAAACGGTTGTGAAGAAACAGGTTGCATGGTTAAAAAATGATTAAAAGGGAACCTTAAAAGGGTTAAAAAACGCCTTTTCTTGCATTTCGTATTTTTGATGATATTGCACTCTTCCTAAGCACGGCAGTATGAGCATTTTGAGTAATTGAATAAATAACCCTGAGCTACCTGCGAAATTGCAACCTCCCAGAGATGGCAGTGCGGTGGATCAAATTCCTCGAGGAGTGGGGTCGCTCCAGCGACCAGTCAGAGAAACGTTCTTTTCTTCTTCTACATAATTAGATTACGTAGGTAGGTGTTAATAACAGTTTCCGATTTGATAGGTACCTATGCACTGGTGAACAGTGTAATAATTGAGCCGTTCAGTAGCCAAGTGGGATAAGTCCATTTTTACTTCCATATTTACAGAGTAAATGGAAGTATTGTGATCGTCCTAAAATCGAGAATCGGAACGGAGCTTCAGAAAAAACTTTTTCTTATACACATTTACTCAGAATCACTTCCTGAACAAGTGTCTGTGTGTCCGTGTGTCCGTTAGTCCGTGTGTCCGTTAGTCCGTCTGTCCGTCTGTGGTCATTTACAAAAATGACCATAACTCCCTCAATTCTCAACCATTTTTCAAATTTCTTGAACTCAAATGTTTGTCTCGCCAAGACCTAACACCCTGTTTAATCGAAATTTGGATAACGCACAGTACTTCCGAAATATTTGCATTTTCAGTGTTTTCTATTTTATTTTTTTCCGGCCACAAAAATGAACCGATTTGAGCGTTCTTGGTCTTAAAATCTTGGTCTTTGTTTTACCTTGCAGAATATGTGGATATTTTTTACATTCCGAAAATGTATTGTATTTTTATTTTGGGCGAATTTTAAAATTTTAATAGTGAATTTTTCGATATTTTTGGCCTAAACACCCTCAAAAGCAGTCAAAATATGATCAAATTGTGTCTCAATTTTACGTTTCAAAATATGGAAGTATTGTGTGTTATCTACGCACCACTGGTTTCAAATTTCACAGGAGCGAAGTATTTGAGTTTGGTGCTGTAGTTTTGTAAAAGATTAAAGATAGACCAAATCGACCATTCGATTCTGTGTTCGATTACTCAATAAAACATAACTCCAGCACCGTTCGTCAACTGGAAGAATATGACATTTTCTTCCGTTTGGCGCAATAAAACAAAAATCGGAAAAAATGGACTTATCCCATTTGGCTACTGAGCGGCTCAATTAAAGAGATTTATTTGAGCTGGCCTAGAGATGATACAACGATATTATCGTGATGCTGTAATATTGAAGAATTGAATGAGAATAAAAAATAGTTCAATTGAAACAAATTTATTGAAATGTATGAACCAAACATCACCGGTTTAATCAATTGTTTCATAGAAAAACGCTGCAAATTCTTACACAGGGGTTCATCATTCACGTGGCTTGTTTGATTTTCACTCACTACCTGCCTATGTTAAAAACTAGTCTAATATTATTAAATCAAATTTTGTGAAAAAGTTTAGCTCGACTGATCTGGCAATGGCCCCATTAGATTCAGCATGAAAGGAGCTATCGAATAAAACAATTTACTTGCAAGTCAGAGAAGATTTTGGAAAAACACAATTTTTTCAAGATTTCAACAATTATTTGGAAGGGCTCAAAACCGAACGATTGGCTTGGCTAAAGAATTGGGGCTCTCCTGGAACAAGGTAATTTTTCCTGAAAATTTTGAAAACTATCTCCAGCCGTTTGGGAGAAAAAGTGTTCACGGGAGACGGAAGGATCTTTTTTAATTGCAAATTCGGATTCTACGCCCTTTGCAACGTAAACCATACAGTTTTCAGGGTAGGTAGGTTAGAACATTTTTCATCATGGACGATTACAATGGATTATTATTGAAAAATAAACCGAAATCAGGTATGTCCACATCACAATTCTCCTCTCATCAATTTTCAGAGTCCAATATTTCAAAACTGCTCGAGCAGATAATCCAGCTAGGCCTTTGGGAAAATGCTGAGTCGATGGAAATTCAGAAGCTGTTGTGACTACTTCAACGTTAGCTTTCCCATCAATGGTTGGAAGTAGGTAGGTATGTAGGTCCACTTCGTAGTGGTTAATCTCGCTTCAGGTTGCCATCCATTGACGCTTCCTCATTTTGCGACTTCGCAGCTTATCTTCTGTGAATTAAGTCAACAATTTAGGCACAAGGCAGGGTTTACTATAACTGAGGGCTTACAATACAATCTTGTGCAAACAAAATACAATCCCATTGCTCAAGAACCATATTTTTTCTGCTCCCTTCAATCCAGGGTTTCATTTCGGATATAATCTTATAATATAGGTATATAGTACCTATAATAAATAATAACTATGTTCGGTTAATAAACCTACAGATGTATGGATTTTCAAGTCGAATGAGGAACATGCATGAAAAACGAAATCCATTTTTCCGCCAGAATGATGCTGTTTAGGATGCGAAAATGATGTAGTGATGGTCTACAACGAAAAAACAACATTTTTCCTGGTGAAAAACGCTAACGAAAAGTGCCCTTTTGAATGTGGCGGTTAACCGTATGACGTCACTGTGCGGGCAAGACTGCGCGTAGTTTCTTAATATAACGGCAAAAAATCCGTTATCGCCGTCCTATCACAGCATACACGCATGAACTCGGATGAGGTTGCACTGGTGTTCACGGGAAGATGACACACACTGTGTAACCTTGAGGCTGGCCATTTTCCCGCTCGACTTCAAATCTGCGATTTTCACTAAGCCTCCCTCCTCTTTTAATTACCTCTTTTCCGAACCGTCATCCACCATACCTAACACCATTTTCGAAGCCTAACAAGGAATATTATCGCGAAAAAACAGTTTATTTTTTTTCATGCATGTTCCTCATTGAGAACATTTCAAACAAAATTGAGAATTTTCCAAACCTAATTTGGAATTTATTTTCCAAGGCAGTTAGGTACCTACACTGGAAAAATAAATTCTGAATTTGGTTTGGACAATTCTCAATCTGACTAGGAAAATTCTCAATTCCGCTTGGAAACGCAATAGCATTCAATAACATTTCTACGTTTGGACCTCCGGGGCAGCTTAGTGGCTCGCCCGACTGACTAGCTGCAGGCTATACCCAGGGTGGGATTTAATTCCCATAGGTGGCATAAACATTTTTGCCCATAGTCTTATAATTCATGTCATCCCTCGTACTCAAGGTATCTCGAAATTATCTTAATTGGAGAAAGATTATCTGCATGGCTATGGAATGTTTCATGCCACCAATGGAAATCTAGCCCATACCTCCGGCCGTGGCCTGTACCTAGAGACGCAAGACGACGCCACTGAACTACCCGTGAGACCTTAAAAGAAAACCGTTTCTGTAACTGAGGTTGGGTCCTGAGGAACTCAGATGCTTCATTATCACAGGCCGATTTAACCCGGTCTATCGACAAACTCATGAAAGGACAAACTCATTAGAAAGGAGGCTTCGAAAGGCAATGATCCGCCTCCCACACTCTGGTAATCTTAACGAGCTGGTAAATGTTTGGTAAAAGTGGACCTGGCGAACACAAACCGGTCAACATAGCCAACACATTTGCCAAGGGGGCAAAAATTGGGCTCATAGCCTCAGTTATGAAAACGGCATCTTACTGAAATGAAATACAGTTCACTGACTTACCGAAACACTAGCTTCCAATGTCTCCTACATCTTTCTCGACAGAAACAGTCATCTTCCACGGCTAGACGATTGCATCCTTAGGTCCTACATGAATAGCTGAGAGCTACAATATCTGCTTATGTGACACGTAAACTACTTTCAAAACCATGTTATTTAAACGGATAGATCTAAATATAAGTTATAACAATTATTTATTCACAACTCTGTGGTTATTCCACTAACCAAGTGCTAACATAAGTGAATTTTGTACACTGTCAACAAATGACAGGTCCTACAATGGGGAGGCGTGTGACAGCAACAGTTAAGCAAGCTTAAAAACAGCGTACGATTTTACGCCCCTGGCGGCAGCTCTGTAACCATTCTAGAAGTGTCTCAAGTTGAGGTACACTATCCTACTATCGATACGGAGGATTGTGATCGATCTTAGACGGTGTGACCCGCTTATCATGTTAGACGCTTTGGCGGAAGC
The DNA here is from genome assembly GCA_036186465.1 of Nesidiocoris tenuis. Classification (NCBI taxonomy): domain Eukaryota; kingdom Metazoa; phylum Arthropoda; class Insecta; order Hemiptera; family Miridae; genus Nesidiocoris; species Nesidiocoris tenuis. The sequence goes on from AP028920.1 coordinate 3,276,074, forward strand.
TATTTTTTAGACGCACTGAAGTGTAGACGGAATGACGCACTCCCGCTCATGACATGAACGGACCATGAACTAGAGCTGGGAAAAACGGTGATTTCCCAATCACCTGTTACCAAGTTCCTGTTACTCACCAGTAACAGGGTGAAATCACCGGTGACAATAATCACTGTCAGGGCGGCTCAACGATTTTTAACGAACTTTGGACCTACCTCATTCTTACGTTAGTTTCACGGGGTAACCAGTGGTGCATAGGTAACACACAATACTTCCATATTTTAATACGCAAATTTTAGACACACCTTTACTGAATTTTGGCCTACTTTGGAGGCTGTTTGGATCGATAATGTCAAGAAACTCACTAACCAAACTCGCCTAAAATCAAAACACGTCAAGTTAACAGAATATAAAAAATTCCCACACATAAAGGACACCCACGTATCTAGGTAAAACAAAGATTTTAAGACCAAGAACGCACAAATCGCTTTACTTTCTGGCAAAAAAAGCCTTAACACTAAGGTCATGTTACAGTTTCAAAAAACTAATTTCATAAATATTTTAACGTTAGCAAAATCATCAGATTCAACTAACAACTACGCTGCAAAAAAAAATAGATTTCAACACAAACTACGTCCTTAGGGGTAAATGCCAACAAGGAGATGAGCAACAACAACAACCTGCCTAAAATCAGAGCGGATCCACCTCCCTGGATCACTCTCTCGATCGCCTATGGGCTGCAGAGAATGAAAATCACAGGGGTATTACTCAATCACCCCCAGTGATTTTCACAGGGGTGTTACTCAGCAGTGATCGGTGATTGGCTCACCTAGTTGGCAGATGCCGTGATTCGTCATGTGCCCTGTTCTCGGTAGCAGCCATGTTACTGACGTGATCCAGTCACCCCCGTGATCCAGTCACCCCCGTGATCCAGTCACCTCCTTGTTGTTGTGCTCACCTAGTTGCCTGTCGCTATCGGCTGTTATTCGTGATCTGGCGCGTTTGTAAGTCGCCTGTGATTCGTATTATTAAATAATTACAAATTTTGTAACTCCCTCCTCGTCTCGTTTTTGGATAAATTGATTCCTTTTGCTTGAACAATTTTCAAACTCATCTAATCTCAAGTTGGGTATCCTTTTTTCACCCAGTTTCTAGTGAAATTGAATTAGGTATTTATAAATTAACTCCACTATTGTTTTCTTCTCAAAACTTGTTATGAGCTTTTTAATGCTTGCGTTCAAGTCTCTTGTGGTGCGTTCATCAGTGATAATTATAGCTGTTTTTCAATTTTTTCTATTTCTCCTGAAAAAAATCTCCCGCGGGCAAATTCCTTCTTTATTTTTTTGCAGTGAAATTAGTAACGGGGTTTTTTCAGTAACAGGTGATTGGGGTAGCAGTGAAATGTCGGTAATAGGTGATTTTCACCGGTGAAGTGAAATCACTCCCAGCCCTACCATGAACCAGGAACCATGGGATTGCGGTTTTGTGTAGTTCAGCCCGAGCGAAATCGTAAAAAAAATCTAAATGAAACGTGAGATGGCTAAACTTCCTTCTTAATGTGACTTTGACTTGACTCCGAGAACAGTAATTTCTCGAAATTCATCAATCTCGAAAATTCCGTCCTACTTATTATGTTCCTTTTAGTCGTTCTATTCAATTATGTTTTTAGATCATTTGTAGAGACAATCTTTCCAAAAACTAGATTGAATATTTTGTATAAAAGCGAGAATTTCATTGTCCTAAACAAGGAACCTGATATTCTCATCAACAGCAACGATCCGTCAAAGGTAGTACGATTACTAACCGACTCGTTAAACTGACCGGTTCGAAGGTTACTGTTGGTCACGTTTGTATCAGCAACAGCGGCCAACGAATACGCCTTTAGATAGTAATATTGTAAATCTCAAATCCTATAAATCTCAAATACCAACTCAACTCCCAAACTCAACGTACAACCTCAACCCACGAAGTCAACTCTCAATCTGAACTCACCCAACAAACTCGACATTTAAACTCATCTCACAAACTCAAAATTGAAACTTAACTCACCAACTCAAACTCAACTCACAATCCCCACTTACTTACTGAACCCACTAACTCAACTCACAAACTGAACTTGCAAACTCAAAGGACGAACTCAACTCTCATCGAACTCACGAACCCAACTTTGTACGTCACCCACTATTTCAACTTTCAAACTCAACCCACAAACTTGACTTTCAAACTAAACTCCACTCAACTGACAAACTCAACCCACAAACTCGACTTTCAAACTCCACCCACAAACTGAACTGACAAACTCAACTTGCAAAGTCAACCCACACACTCAACTCTCAAAAATGAACTCACAAACTCAACTTTCAAACTCAACTCTCAAACTGAACTGACAAAGTCCAATTCAAACTCCAGTGAAACTCATCTAACAACGTCAACTCACAAGCTGTACTAGCTAACTCAAACAACAAACTCAACCCACCGGCTAAACTCGCAAACTCAGCTCACAAAATCTCAAATCCAACCCACAAGCTGAACTGACAAACTCAACTTTCAAACTGAACTGACAAAGTCAACTCTCCAACTGAACTTTCAAATTCAACTTTCAAACTGAACTTTCAAACTCAACTCACTCAAACTGAACTGACAAAGTCAACTCTCAAAATGAACTTTCAAACTTCAAACTGAACGTTTGAAAGTTCGGTTTGAGAGTTGAGTTTGAAAGTTGAATTTGTGAGTTGACTTTGTCAGTTCAGTTTGAGAGTTGACTTTGTCAGTTCAGTTTGAAAGTTGAATTTGGAAGTTCAGTTTGAGAGTTGAGTTTGAAAGTTGAATTTGTGAGTTGACTTTGTCAGTTCAGTTTGAGAGTTGACTTTGTCAGTTCAGTTTGAGAGTTGACTTTGTCAGTTCAGTTTGAGAGTTGACTTTGTCAGTTCAGTTTGAAAGTTGAATTTGAAAGTTCAGTTTGAGAGTTGAGTTTAAAAGTTGAGTTTGCGAGTTGACTTTGGAAGTTCCGTTTGAAAGTTGACTTTGTCAGTTCAGTTTGAGAGTTGGGATTGGAAGTTGAGTTTGTGAGTTCAGTTTGAGATTTGACTTTTTGCGTTGAGTTTGTAAGTTGAGGTGGTGGGTTGAGATTTTATTTCTGTCCTAGGCAAGTCTGCACCGACGCCTCTGCACTGAATTTCCAGAGCTCGTCAATCCTTCGCTGCGCCATAGCTTCCACTTCGTCCACCGTTTGGATTTTGTTACCAGCGGTGTCATCTGCATAGGCCTCAATAAAAAGGCCAGTTCAGCTGCCGCTGCGTCGTTCGAGGGCCGCCGCGTCGTAAAATATTACTTGGCCATCGTTCGAGGGCATGTCAGCGGCGAGATCATCCAGATCGATATACCTATTGGTGGGTTTGAGGTTATCGGACGATTCAATAGAACTGAGAAGTAAAACATTTTTCCTAGAACCCATTGATGCAGACTTCAAAAATACAGGTGAAATGAAGAGCGAACTCGACGGTAGCCATCAGATGACGGCGATTAACTCCGTGGGAACTTGCGTCAATCCTCGTCCGTCCATCACTAAATTGCTGGTCCTTGAACGGGGATTTTTCCAAGGCTATCCGTCGACCAAAGTGCTGCTGCAACCTTTGACCGGACGACGTCATCAGCTGCGGGTCCATTGCGCCCATCTGGGCCACACGATCGTCGGCGACTTTACCTACAGCGGACGAAAAGACGTCGTACCTGATCGAACCTTCCTCCATGCTTTGAGGTTCGTCAATGTTTGTCCAGTAGGACCCATTTCGTCGTACCTAGTGGCAACACCGATTAACTCATTTTTTCCAATTTTGCAGGGCAAAAAACTGATTATTGTAAAAACCTTGAGCGACATAATAATAAGTTTACCAGGTTCCCAATTATTGTTTTACGGTCAAATTTGATCAAGTTGGCTCTAAAGACGTCCAGAGACTTGGGACTTGTCGCGGCACTGAATTATCGTATCTTGGCAAAGATTTTAGATGCCCTCAGTTGAACAACTGCGATTTACGCGCTCCCTATCGAACTGACAGTGAAACTAGCTTCACTAATCGATCCTCTTTTTCCATACTAAAACCGTTCTCAACTCAAAAACCGCCCGAAAATGAGATACCCTGCTTCCCACCAGCGTGGCGATTTGGACATACTTTTCGAGAGCGATAATTTATCTGAGTGGCGGTGGGACCAGGAAGGTGGAGCCTTTTAAAGCTAAAATTAGAGGACTGTTCCTTGAGTTGTAACCTTCCGTACATGGGATTCGTACCTGAACCATGAAGGCATTAATGCGATGCTTTTATCGTCCCAAATTAGTCAATTTTATTTTTGTATGAACATGGGATTTGTACCTGAGCCATAAAGGCAATCCAATGCTTTTATCGGCAATTACCATTTATTTTATTTTTTACTGTTCCAGGCTATCGCTCCCGAATTCGGTGGAGCCGCTTGATATTGAGACGGAAGATCCGTTCTACAAAATACCCGGTTGGCTTCCGATCGAGTTTCTCAACAGTTTACGAACGGAAGATGTATTTACGAAATTGAAAGTGGATCCGAACATTTTATTGGTTAACAGATGACATGAATTGGTACGTGGTTGTTTAATTATTTTCCGTTCTCCCGAACTGAAGTGTTTTGGAGGCCCAATTTGGAAACTTTGGAGCTTACTCAAATAACGACTTGTATAAAATCGTCCGTATTTCAGTGATCCCAGAATATCTCAAATTACCTACCAGTTTCATCAGAATCAGTAAAATTAACAAGATCTTATGCGGTATTTTTAAATATGGAAGCGACTTGTGAATTTTTCAAGAAATTTGAGCCCAATTAAATACTACGAAAAGGCCAATCATTTTTATATTAAAGGTGTGCACTGTCGGAGGAAATGAGTCAAAACCGCCCACGTCAGCTACAAATAGTCTGAAAATATTTCAAGCTCCAGCACACACCCACCGCTTACGTCATAAGATTGCAACGTCTGCCGAATTTTCGCTTCTAAATTTCGACGACGATTGAGGAGTGGGAATGTTGAAAAACAGGAAACTGCCCAAACAGTTGGAAGATGAGATCTCGGAGCGGGAGGGAAGATGAGTCGAGCCCAGTATTTATAGATGGTAAACACTTCCAAGGAAAGGCCCGTCCCTTAATTTTAGCTGGATAGCAGTCGTTTCGATTTTGCAACAGTTTGCTACAGACGTCGGCACAAGTACGTTGACATGCGCATTAGCCTGCGGACTCAAGTTCTAGTTCAAGTCGAGACTTATCGCGGAGATCTCGCCTTCAGCGTCAACCTGGTTGGCAACCTTCGCCGGTATATTTAACCGGCTTTGCACCGCCAATGTCAGTCAACGCTTTTTTGGCCACCGACCAGCAGACGCGGGCCATTGTGTTTTTAGTATCAATCGACAGACCCAGTTAAGAGGGTTTCTTCTCATTTGAACCGCAGCTTCATGCCAAAAAAGTTTAGTCGTCCAATAACCGACGGGGAGTCTTCGCTTTTCATCGCGTTCACGGCCGGTCGGAATCGGATTTGGATGTTTGTGCAGCATGGTGGGCCTGTTGAGGGACATGGAGCACTTCCAGACTGACAAGGACACCAGCGACATACAGCAGGAGACGACGGCTGCCGCAGAAGGGAACAGCCAGCTGGCCGATGGTGCGGATCAGAACGACATCAGCCAAGTGGAGGTGATTTTCGAGTCCTATTATAATTTTCCATCCTGTAGATAGGCCAAAGCCGCCGAAATTTTAACGAATCGATTCGGTAAATTGATCGTTACGATTTCATTGATGTACGCTGACGTAGATCTTATGCAAAATCAACGGCTATGCGCCACGTTAACCTAATCAAGATGTTGAAAATTGGCAGAAATGGATTAGTTTAGTTGCCATGGTGCCAGACGGCCTAGCTTGGCAAAAGCTCTTCAGCTGGCCTTAAACAAAAATGGGTGAAACTAGTTCGAAAATGGAACCAACCGACCGTATTTTTCTGTCTCAACTCATAGCTGGTATTACAAATATTTGTACCTACAAAACGAGTATATTTCGAGTTTTCATGCTATTTTTAGAGGGGATTGATTGGTCGAAATCGGTCCAGTAGTTTCAATGCAATTTGAGAAATAGGTTTTTAACGTTTTCACTTTTCGTTGCCATTAGTCAACCGAGTTGAAAACTGAATTTTGCACCTTTATTAGTTTCACCTCCGAAATTAGGTTATAAGACCAATTTTCCAATAAGAAGATAATTTTATTCCTACAAGAACCAGGCGAGGCCAAAATTTGAAAAAACTTCCTACAAGAACCAGACAAGTCAAAAATTTGAAACCGGCCCTTAATTATTGTCGGTATTATCCAGAAAAAAAAATGTTTTCTGGAAAATAACTTGCCGATGGCAATCCTGAGGTATTGTTGAGGTATCTTACTAATAAACAACAAATTCATAATATTCTTCGTTGACAGGCTGAACCTACGAGCAAACAGCTGAAAAGCATCCTGAAGAAAAGAGGCCAATACACATTCCGCAAGGTTAAGGTAGACTTCGACCTGATCCCCAAGGAAATCCCGTACGACGAGGAGAACGACTACACGATCGAGATACAAATCATCGAAAAGGAGCCGGTCAAGATCAAATCGTGGGCGGCCATATTCGCAGCCAAAAAGGCCGAGGCGGCAGCTGAAGCAGCAGCGGCGGCTGAGGCGGAGGAGGCGCTGAAGAAAGCGGAAGCCGTCAAGAGGAAAGAAGAGCTCAAAAAGGCGGCGAAACTGGCAAAAAAGGTAACGCTGACCGAAGATGGAGAAGGGAAGAGCGCAACTCTCGGAATTGAAGAAGATGCAGTTAACGGGAATTACATATCTGAGTCATCTGACAATGAGGTAACGGAGCCTATCGTTTCAGACGATTCTGAAAACGTGAATACGGACGAGCACGACCTCCCACCGTCGTCGGCTGCGCAAGAGAACGACGACAGCAGCGTATCGGCCGTCGATTTGGCGGACATAGCGTTAGCGGAAATCGACGACATCATCGACGAGTCGCTCTCGCAACTGTCGTCAGTCGAAGATAAGCTGCCCGAATCTGAAGAATCGCTCGCTGATGAAGACAAGTTCAGGAAGGTCGACCTGATCGTTCCTGGGCCTGACGATTCGTTTCACGAACGCGTCAATTCGAAAGACATTCCGGACGAAGTGCTGGGGACGGCGGCGGAACTTCTGGAGGACATCTTGGCTCAGACGCCTCTGCTGTTGAATGTCGAAAACCTCGAAGATGGAAACGAAGATGTCCATCTTGAAATCGAACGTATCCTGGGAGATGCTGAAGCTGAGCTGGAAAACGTGCCGGGGACTGATGAAAGCGAACGAATTGCCAGCCAGGAGGAATCTACGGGGCAAGAAACGGAGCGGAATCTCCCGACGACCGACGAAGATTCTTCAACATCTGAAGACACGAGCCCTAAGCGTGTAAAGGTAACGCCGGAACTTTTAGACATCGCTGCCAGTGTCTTAGACGAAATTGAAAAAGTGACCAGCCTAGTCATCAGCCAAGTGGACACTCCCGTGTGAATTACTTGGTGTTACGTGAGGGACTGAATTTTTAAATTATTGTTTACGGTATAGCGGACTTATACCTGTAGTTTTAACTTGCACATCGACAGTTTTAGGACACATCGGTTTATTGGTTACGTCCAAGGATCATTTTTGGGTATTTTGTATGCAACCCATGGTTCAAAGGAAGAAGAACTGTTTCCAAGTGGGAATGATTTTGGATGCTGTAGAATATGATCGGGTCATGTCCGAAACACTTTCTCTCCGAAAGGACACCGATTCAGTTTTCACTCTCAGACGAACGGCTCAACCCGCAACGTGACAGGCCAGCCCAAAACATTTGACAACCGAATCCATCTCGGCCAGCGGCTTGAGCCGCAAGTGGGCGGGTGCAGTCTTGGCGATCGAGTGCCGCACGTCCCGTTCCTCGCTTTGAATGAGGAGCCCCAAGTGCCGCTCAACAGGCCGCCAGCGGCCGAGTGCCGCACATTTAGGCGGCACCACGGACGAGCCGGCAGGCGGTTGCACGCCAAGCTGTTCGTCTCATGACTAGAACGTACAAGGTGTGGGGCACGTACAAAGTGATGATTTATCAATTCGCATTCAATTTAGTTGGCTCATTATTTCTATTTTTTATTCAACCCAGTTGATTGACAAAATACATCCATTCGATATTCGAGGAAGCGTCAGATAAACTTCACCACTGAAGCATTTACATCCAATCAATCTAAAAATCTCATAATTAGCGTCATATGATAACCTCATAAATTTTCGAATTTTGGCAATTTTTTTATTGCATTTTCTCAATGAAATCCTTGCATTTCATCGGCCGGTATTCGAATTTTTGCGGAAAATACATTTTTCTGCTCTCTAGCGCCCTTTCTGAGAACCTCGTATTTCGATTTTCAAGGAGGCCCAGTGTCACTGATAACAGTTTTTTGTCTCTCCTGACAAGTTTGGCTTTTCTGACATACGAGGTATATGCCATATATATATACTGATATGACGCCATCGCATTGATGATGGGTATCGGGTGCTTCTTGGATATCGGCTGGATACATTTTGTCAATGAACCAGCCTTAAGTAATTTTTGGGAATATTAGAAAATTAGACCCTTCGGTCCCTCGACCACAATAGGTAAAACAATTTCGTACAATTAATTTTGTATCTTCTATTAATTTAAAAAGAAAAGTCCCTAATTTAATCTGTGAAACGCGCTCAAAAATAAAGTTTCAAAAAATCTCAAAATACTGAAGCATCACAATTAATGTTCCCAGTCTAAAAATTGTCATTCTTCTCTCGTAAATTTGGAAACAAATAGTTAACAAATGGTTTACAAAAAGTTGAAAAGTTTAAATTCAATGTTAATCTGGTTTGAGGAGAAAAATTGCATGATGTTCTCTCACAAAGAGGCACAGGCATTTGAGAGAACTATTTTACTCTCACTCAAACCGAATTGAAGGATCGAAAACAACTCCAATTACAACAAATTATGTCATGTTTCCTTCCGTAGATATTTCCTACATTTTGAACTCTTTCCAGTTTGCAGTCTAATTTGTTGAATGAATTTAAATTCAGCTGATTAATTTTCCAAAATTCTCTCGAAAATAGTGATCATTATCAAATCTAGAACCAGTGAAGATTGACGTTCTACTTCTAAAGGGCGGACGCAGTAAAAATAATTATTTGGCACCAACTGACCAACAAGGAGGGGCAGATTGGCAAACCGTCGAATATCGAGAGGGCATATCTCGAATTGCTAGGCACAATTTGGCCGGATAATCTCATTGCATTCGGATGGGGCGATAAAGCTAAGATATACGCTCCAATTTACTAAGTTAAAATGCCTAAGTATAAATAATTCAGCAATATACCGAGAAAGCTGTTTGATTGGAAATTTTGGATTTATCGAGCATCATTTCAGAAATTAGATCTTTAGCTATCATAAATCCGCTTTAAGTTGGATGTTTTTCATCACAAATGATTTGAAGCTGCTGCATGATATGTTTTCAAAAGGATAATTTTCTAAATAATTACACAAAATAATCACGTTTTCTCCATCTTTGACTGCCTATTTTTTCATGGGATTCTAAAGGCCTGGGTCCGATATCGTCGATGATCTCCTTCCTTCCGTCGCGGATTCAAGGGAAAATAAATCCCAACAAGTTCGTTTGGGTTTGAGGAAAATCTTTAAAAAACTTTATTGTACCAAGGTAATGTTCTATTCGAAATTATAATGCAGTGTAACCGACAGACTTAATATCATTAGTTCCATGTACATCTTATTTCCGATAGGTACAAATTACAATTACTAAAATGTCTATGAGGAAATATGCTTGTAGAAATAAAATGCAGATGCTAAATTCCTCGTAACATTCAGTCTACTAATAAAACGAGAGCCGCCGCGAATTTAAGGCTGGGGAGGGGGAGGGTTTACAAGCGAAAAGGCGAACGAAAAATGCTTAAAACGAGAAACATAGCTTGATTATCATGTATCGTAAATCTATTCAAAGCATGCAATATAATAATCTTTTCTCAACCACGAAGGCACAGGGACGAATCAGACTTATCTATTGAAACAGCTGGTCGAATTTATCCAACAGCAGCCCGGTTAATATAAACAGGTGCGCAATTATTACAATAAAGTATATTTTCAATAATACCGTCAATTAAATTCGAATTTCTGTCACGTCTAGGAATTTCTGTTTCAATAAATAAGTGGATTGAAATAAAGAGCCCGGTGACAGAAATATTGGCCAATCGTCGCTATTGGATAGTCTCAAATTTTGCAAATTTTCGGTTATTCATCGATAAAATTCCAACGAGAAATCCGTTCAATCGGACGTTTCGCAATTATTGTGATTTCGTGGAGAGTATCGAACGGGATAACGATAAATTTTGCCTTTATACCAAGTATGACAATTAATCCATAATTAAAAAAAGCGAATTAAAAAAAAGATCAACTGACAAAGAGGGAAATTTATTAACGTTGTCCGGACGACTATTACTTAACCGAGAAATAAATAAGGGCAACGGCGACGACACAAGTGATGAATCTGATGAACCGGGGCCGTAGTAATGATTGGATTCTGCACAGTATTACGGGTGAATATAGTAGATGTCGCCGCCGCCGGATATCATCAGCTGTTCACCAGAGGCCGCTCGAAAAGCCGCCCGGAGGTACGCGCTGTCTCTGCTGCTGGGCGGCCGCTGGAGTCGGAGATGCCGGGCCGGAGCCGTTGCCGTTCGCCAGACGGTTGCCGTTCAAGACCGGCGAAGTGTTGCCGTTGGGAGTTGCCGGCGTCTCGGCGCCGTCGTGAGCGTCGCCGTTGGTTACTGCGGAAAGGAAAATGGGATAAGTCGAATGGTAAGAGAATAACAAGGAACACGTAAAAATATCAAATTTTCGAAAAATATTTTCCAAATTTTGCTCCCTCCTGTTGGCGTTTGACATCAGAAAACTTATTCTCAAGTTGAGAATCTCAACTTTGTTTTTATGAAAGTAAAAACTTGAAGCTATAAAATGTAAAAAGAAAAAAAATCATCCTGACTGCAATCTTTGTTCTTCGTGCTGCCTATCATAGGTCTCCCTTTCAGTCCAAAAATTGGAATAATGTTTTCCTTGTTTTTAATTTTTGTGTGTAGCGTATTTTTGAAGTCGGTTTTACTTTTTGGTGAACATTTCCTATCTATTTTAGAAATAAACGGAATTTTTGTAAATGTAGATGGGATGAAACCCGTATCTGAGGCTCACAATGATATTTCGCAGGTTAACAAATAAATTTGAATAATTCCCATGAAATCGATAGTTAGCCTGTCGTTTGGGTGACTTTCATGCATTGAATTTCCGCTTTTCCATTTAATGACGCTTTTTCCAAAATTGGCTTAAAAACTCAAAATTTCGTAAAACCGCCAATCCAAAGGTGAAATCAGTTTTCGGCTTGATAAATTCAATAGCTGAATTTCACATGAGCAAAAATGCATGTCACTCGGTTCTCAAAAAGGTCGGATTTGACGAAATTTTGGATCTCAAATCCAAAAGTCCGAGGTTTTTTTCTACTTTGTTTTGTATATACCTACTTATTGATTGGTATGCCAAAAATAATCTGTTTGCCCTTCGTGAGACAGGACAAAACACTCAATTTGGTGCTTAGTCATTGGAGGATTTCCCTTGAAAATCGATGACCGTAAATCAACCTGAACTAAGAGGAAAATAACCTTGGCCCATAAATCCATTGTCAAGTTGAAGAGGTTCGGAGAAATTGACGTGAATGAAAGGCGTTCAAGGCGTGTTTCATCAATACTAACGATTTTCCTGAACTCTACCAAGGTTGAAGACCTAGGCACTAAAAATTTGATGAAAACTGGTTATTTGTCATTTGTAAAAGCCAAAAAAACATGGACCCATCCATGTTACTAGGGGTGACTAGCTGCTGTTCAACAATATTTTTTAAATTTATTTTATTTTTTTTTCCTGTCCACGTACCTAATAATTTTTGACAAACACACAAAAAGACAAGAAAAAAATATTTGTTTTGTAGGTTGATATTTATTGTTGTTGGGGATCCAATCACCATTCTTATTTGAACAAATTTTCCATCGACCAAATTCTGACGAAAAGAGAACTTATTTCAAGTAAATCCTCTATATTGATATTCAGTTGGACCTCAACCCAAAAAGGTTAAGACGATCACAAAAAAGTTAAAACGTTAATCCAACGTAGATAATCGAGGGTTGGCTTTTTAAAAATATGGCACTAACAGAACTCTGAAAAAAATTACCTGCTTAGCTTAAAAAAAAGAAATTGAAATTGCAAATAAAGCGATTGTTAAAAGATGTATTTCGTCGAGAAAAAATTCTAAAATTGAAAAAAGGATATACTTAAGAGAGGAATACAAAGAAATCACACGCAAAAAGGCAAACAGAAAGGAAAAGTACAAGCGACAACAAAACACAAAACAACCATGCTCATAACAGAAAAGCCAAATGAACAAACGAATGCAAAAACACAAAAACTTAGTTATCCGAAGAAATGCAGAAATCATAATACAAGCGAACACAAACCTCATATTGAAATAAACTAAGCGTTTTCATGCTTTGAGGCTCAATTTCACCAAATTTATTTTGTGGTGAAATCGGCCCTAAGCCATTATTGGATCCAGATGAAAAAATATTTGTAAAATAATAATTCTAAAGAGTAAGATATAACTAGATAGGCGTAATTTTATGAAGGCAATAATTCACTTTTTAAGGTTTGAAGGAAAGGGAGAAATTACGATACAGTAGGAAAATAAAAGGATTGGACGGATGGGGGAATAAATAACTGAAAAAGCGATGATCAGTTACTAACGAATGTGCTCAATAAATAGTGAAGCTACCCTGCGTAATTATCATGATAACCTACAATCATGACTATCTAGTGTTAAGCATGATAACTAATACCTAACCTGCTCAACACTTCTGTAGCTTTTCTAGTCGGTAAAAGATTCAACGAAGCGAAGACAGCAGACGATTTTCAAGTACCAAATTTTACTGTTAATCCAAACCCGTGAAATGGCCAGAGAATTTATGAAAAATCATCATTAAAAGAATGCAATTAATTTCTGGAAAAAATTAAATTTTAATTAAATTAAAACTTAAATTTTTAAATTAATTTTTTCAAAGTTCAACAAAAATGTTGGAAAATATGAATTTGAAAAAACTTTTTTTGGAATTCACTTGAAAATTTTTTGAAAAAATTATTAAATTTTTTGCAGAATTTTCTTGACGAAAATCATTTTTTAAAATTGAGACTTATTTCGAATGTTGAGTGATTTCCATCAAAACTCCACACTGTCTACTTTTTTTGAAGACGTTCCGATGAACACATTCGAAGCAAATGATCACCGCTTTCTTACCTTTTTTCTCTCATTTTAGAGCAGCCATGCGAAGAGAGACCTCCTGGTGGCGACATTTGGCATCTGGACATATCTATGTTACGTATACTAGGCTTATTCGTGCAAAATCACCCATCACCAACCGACATAAATTTCTGTCTCAAAAAACGAAATGTTTCCCTTAAAAAAAAAAATGTTTAGTCGGATAAATGTTTTAAAAAATTGCCCCATATTAAAAACACAAGCATTGAGTGTTTTTGCTGTAGAAGAATTCTCTCATTTTGTTTTCACAATTCTAAAAATTCCGCAAACACTTCAGTAATGCTGAATTCTATGTTAATGCACTACTACTTACACAGCAGTACATTGATTCCCACAATCCTTGCATATGAGACAAAAATGTTTGGTTTAAAGTAATTGTGTGCCTTCCTGCATGCATAGTACACGTGGTTCGAATGTTAGGCCATGAAATCGGTGAAAACAAAAATCACAAAAACTCCACCGTTTGAAGAACCTTCACCAAAAGAGATTTTATCGTCCACTCTAAAGGCCAATTTCACCAACAATTAAAACCCAGGTTTATTTTGGTCTATATTAATTATTTAACGAGTTAAAAAGTAACTGCGGCAATTCAACAGCTAATTTTTAATCGTTGGTGAAATTGAGTCTAAATCGAAGTTAAAGTTGGGCGAAATCAAGTTACGTAAAGAAGAAAAAATGAATATGTAGAAATTAGAACGGATAACAATAAAAGAATAGTTAATCGAATAAAATTATCTTGGAAAAAAATTTGCCCACCACTGATACAATAGGTATCAAGAATGAAAATCTAATGATGTGATGGAATATCACAAATTTTAAAAACAGATGAAAAGCAGAGGTAGGGAGGAAACGAGGCGTCGATAAGTATAGGGCAAAGCGTTCAGGATCGAAGAAATTAAATCCTGGGACGAACATGAGATACATGAATGGTGTAATGTTACACTATCCCCATAACTGCAAAGCGCTGAGGTTAGATGGGTAACACTTTTGATTAATCGCGGCTCAATGTTATATGGCGATGAGAAATACCCTGATAAAGAGTATTAAATATTGAAATATTACATGACAGCGAGAAGAGCAAATCTTTGACAAATTTCAAGAAAATTTTAAATTTTACAATAAAATTTTGAATTTTTATTCTATAGGTACATAGGTCCGATAGGTATCTAGCTAGGGCCGTAGAAAGAACTCGATGTAAAAATTGAAAAATCAAGCGGTTTTACAAGACGAACACAGGAAAAAATATCAGGGATACAATTTCAGCTCAACAGATTTTCCCCATACGAAAATGCCGAATTTTGTCAGTCAAAAATTTGCTCTCACTCGATCCCAGCTCACTTGAAATGGTAAGTTGCGCAATATTTATCAACCGTCTGTTTATAACCCTCAAGTGAGCAAGGATGAAACAACAATTTCAATAGGTTCGCAATTGTTCGAAGGCGATCTCTTCGTAATGTATCGATCCTATCCCCGTCAGAATACAATCGCATCAAAAGACTCATAAATGATTCAGACGCCGAGTCCTTCGGCTTTAAGGCCATCCAATGCTCGGCTTATTGTAATTTATCGATCATATTCGTATAAAAGACACGAGCCAACGATCAATCGAATCGTGTAGGTTCGCTTTCAAGGATAGAGGACATGAATTGAACGAAAAGGAAATTGCGAATTGATTTTTGGAGCAGGAATCGCTTTTATGAGTAGGATTACTCCCACCTAATTCTTATTCAATTTTTTTTTCATTTAAACCATTTTTCCTTCCGAAATCGATACAGGATTTTTCAGCTTTCAACGACCAAAATCAATAAAAAATGATTTCTGAGGTAAATCAAGGGAATTCGGAAAAAACCGAGTCCGATAAAATACTTAACGTTAAATAGTTAACGTTTCAGTACAGAAAATTCAGATTCAATCGTCAAATCTACAAGGGAGGTTTGCAATAGTATTTAAGGCCTGATAAGTGGTACTAATTTCACGAATGCTATTGAACGGTCAAGTTGCAGTGAGATGTGTTCTGACGGGCATCGAACCTCTTTAGATCGTAAGCATACTTACCCGTAAACAAATAAGATCAAAATATTTTGTTTATTTATTAAAACGTGAAAATCGCGCGTGAGAGAATCAAATTTCTAATATTCTTCTATTGATAGGGTAAAGGCACCAATTGCTGACACCACCCCAATTACTGACACATGCTCATTCAACCTTAAAAAATAAGCGCTTCAGGCACCCTGGGAATTCGAAATTGGCGCAAAGTCAATGCCACAATGACTGGCTACCAATTCCAGCCAAAATCTTGTCAGAATTGATGATAATTAGTTCAGGAACAAAGTTTTATCATCAGTCTTACATTCGCTTTCGAAATCGTTAGTGGTTTTGCTAAGGAGGTAAGTCGCTATTTCGTCCATTATAACCGTTTCATCTTTGTTTCTACATGCAATTTTTTTTTTCACCGCTCCAATATTGATTTTTGATTGTAAGAATACACCATTCCGGCACAAACTACTGATAAAACATTGTTTGTTGTGGTGTTAGGAATTGGGTATCCAGAAATTGACTTTACCCAATTACTGACACTTGTGTTAGTAATCGATAAGTAATGAAGAAGACGAGTTGGAGAAAGACAAAACGCCATTGAAATCCTAACTGTAAGAGAGGGCGACTACATAACCACATTTATGCCAACTGAACACGAGAACTGATGTCAGCAGATCAGGGGTAGGGTCACCGTAAGAAAACTGCCTCTTTCACCGAGCTTTCGATGTATTGTAACACCTTCATCAGGGCCTATAAAAACAATGCAGAACAACCAAAGTAAGGATATAACAAAACAACTAATCTCTTGAATTTTAGATAGATCGGCCCTGATGAAGGTGTTACAATACATCGAAAGCTCGGTGAAAGAGGCAGTTTTCTTACGTTGACCCTACCCCTGATCTGCTGACATCAGTAAACGTTTCACGGGTCGATCCTTCATCGACAATAAACACGAGAAGATCCGCGTGGCATGCTGTGTTCGTAACAATGCCGATGGGAATATACAAGCTGAACGCATGAGGGTCAGAAATCGCATGAAAACAGATATTTCGACTACCTACTTTGTGATTTTGAACTATACTAGGTACCTAGTATTATAGAGAGGATTACTTTTCTATTTTAAAGTTGGAAATACAATTGAATTGAACTTGATTCAGGATGTCAGTAATTGGTTCCTCACACCGTCAGTAATTGGGGCATGCATGTCAGTAATAGGTGAAAAAAGACGTATCCATATTTTGGACGAAAAAATTATTTGGCTCGTTATATTGATAATTTTAAGGGGTGAAATAGAAAAATCCAATGTTGGCCTAACGGAAAAAATTTAAATTGTGAGGATCGGTTGATAAATACGGGAGGAATGGTTGAAAAACCAAAAAAAATTCCTTAAAGTGTCAGTAATTGGTGCCTTTACCCTATTTTGCTATTTTTATTGTGAGATAAACAATTAATTTTTACAATGGATGATTTTTTGTTTACGTGCAAGTATGCTGGATTTTATGCTAGAGCCTTTTATACATAGAGTGGCAGAAGATTCGGGTTGTTTTGAAAAGAGGGTTGTCGGGTTCGACCCAAACTCTCAGTTCAAAATGAGCCGATTTTTTCACCACAGATGCAATCTGAATTATAGAGTTAAGAAATATTGAACAACGGATTCTTTCCTTTCACTAAAATGCCAACTTTGCAGGTTGAAGCTAATTCAACGCTGGAGGCTGGTCCATCAGTGAGGGAAAAGAAGCCGCATTCGCTCAAAATGAACTTTTAAGATTGCCAAAATTTGAAATTTCATAAAATGTGATTCGTGTCAGTATGATACATGGTGACTCGTGAACTGACCTGTTTTGACTGGTGAGGTTTTGGCTGGGGACAATTTGCTAGGCGACGCGTTTCCGTTTGTCGTCGCAGGTCCATCAATGTCCAAAGGGAGGATTTTTGAAACCGACCTATTGGGCCTGGGTGAGGATTTGGGAGGGGATGCGGGCCCGAAGAGGCGGGAGTGCGAGTTACCCGGAGTCCTGGACGGGGTCGACGGGGCGCTTGGAGGCCCGTCCGAAAGGAAAACATTGCTGGCCAGATGATTCTTCACGCGGCGGACGTTGACGGACTCGCCGTTGGCCCCGAAGATGTCAGAGGTTCCACCACCTGGGGGTTTCAGCACCCTGGAACAGACGGGGGTAATTTTTTGTCAAGCCGAGTCATTAGAAATGAGGAAATGTCATCGAGGTTCCATAGGTATTGATGGTAGAAGCATATAATTCAAACGTGCCAGTTACGTTTGCTGAGAATTGAAACGAACGTTGGTTTGGGCGTTTAACTGAACCAACACATTGGCTAACTGTTCGAAGAAAGCTGTTATTCATTATCATTCATTACCATTCATCGTCATTCGCCGTCATTCACAATCATTCATTATCATTCAATATCATTCATTATCATTCGTCATCATTCGTCATCATTCATTATCATTCGTCATCATTCATTATCATTCATCATCATTCATCATCATGCATCATCATTCATCATCATTCATTATCATTCATCATAATTCATCATCATTCATTATCATTCATCATCATTCATTATCATTCATCATCATTCATTATCATTCATCATCATCCATCATCATTCATTATCATTCATCATCATTTATTATTATTCATTATCATTTGTTGTTCGTTGTAATTCACTGTGTCTGTAAATCATCATGGTATTCATTGTAATTCATAATTATTAGTTACCATTCATTAGCGTTTATTATCATTCATTATCAGTCGATATAATAATTATAATGATTGAATTATTCATTGCCAGTCGTTTTAGTTTATTAAAATTCATTTTAAGTCGCCAGTTCATTATGATTAATAGCAAGGCAGCGGAGGAGTTCCCAAGCTCCCAAATTGACAGCAGTTTTTGCAAATGAGGCACTGCCTTGGAAATTACAGGCAGCCTTCCGAATGACTTGCGTGACATCGAGAATTCCATCCTGGGAATTCGGATTTCTGGAATATTTCTTTATTGGAGTGTCTACTCATACAGCAAGGTACATTAGCTCTTCATCGCGGGTATCTGAACTCGTTTACCTCATCCCAATAGTTGAAGCTACCCGATACGTCCCTGCATAACGAGATGGTTTTCGACTTGATATTATAAAAAAAAACAATAATCCCATGCAGCAGAGGATCAGCCAGCCCATAAAACGAGGTCTTGAAAACCTCACACGTATGTTGAGCCCTAATCGTTCAGATTCGCGAAACTCTTTGGTGGCAATACATTTTAGCACAAAAGACGGTAATAATGAGACTGCCTTCGAACGTTTTACTACTTCGGGGAAGAGGCCTAAATAAATTGTAAAACGAACGCAAAGCCTCCGCTCGACAGGAGAACATAAACGAGGTACTGTAAACAAAGAAGAGATTGGATGCAGAATCCGTACGGCTAATAGCTGCAGGCTATGAAACAGGACGAGGCTAGCGGTTGGCCATTCTTTATCAACTTGACCAAGATACGATGGGCGTTTTCCGCATGCCAAAAAAAATCGATTTTGGCGAGCGGGGCGTCTATTTTGAACAGGTAATCACGCCCTCTTACAAGGAATGCAGTCCGGGCCGATGATCCCGCCCTCAATAACCAGTAAAACTGCACTAGGACGTCCGAAGATGGATAAGGAAAAAGTCAAGAAGCCGACAACGCAGCAGAAATAGAGTTTGTTTATGAGCGATTTTTTCATGAATTGGACCCATCTCACCGTTCAGACGAGACCTTTTTTGGCTTTGGAACATAAAAAACGTAGATATTGCGGCTCAGATGCGAACCTCCCCTTCGTTTCCCCCATTGATGGCTTTCCTCGCAATTTCCTATCTGACCAAGTCGATAAATCATTCCAAAATCAAATGACTCATTCGTCGTCGGGGCAGACCCTCGATTCAACAGACAGACATGACCAGACACTGGGGCAGGCCACCCCACGTGGCAGAAATGATGGAACGAGTCCACATGTTACGTTCGTTAACGGAAATGAGACATTTGGGGTGTGAGAGTGACGCACGCACAATCTCAGCCATTCATTGGCTCTCAGAAATAGTTCCACCACTGTTTACATTGAATAACTTTTTCCCCAATTTATTTTTTCCGGCCCCAAGTCGCCGCACTGTGACTAATTTATATAGGCTGATAATAAGAATGTTTTTCATGCGCCGGAACATACGATTTATCACGCGTTGATGCGAGATGAGTGATGTCTTTGTGTCTTATCTTGGCTTCCTTTTGTGGCGAGCCGTCCCGCTATCAACCCTTTTCTACTTCCTGGCTATAGCTAACAGTAGCCGTTATCTTGGTGCATACTATAGTCGCCTTATATGTTATCTGGGATGGAGACAAGCATCATTTGAGCCTTCTACTACGTATTTAAAAAAAAAATCGTAAACCCAAAAAATCATGACAGAAATTCCAACTGCACGTTGAAATAACTCGAGGATTGTAAAGGATTAAGAGCATTTTCAACTTGAAAATTTCAAGACGAGCATCATAACTCATGATCATACGTCATTTCCAGCGATCAGTTATGAACCCGAGGCACCAAAGGGCTCAGTCCTCGCATAAACCTAATTGCCAATATCTGAACACATTTTATTGCTGTTGTTATTTTTGGACTTCAAACATTTTATAAAATGTTGTAAAATCAGATTCTATATTCTATAACATTAGTAGTGAGATTATGGGGGTACGGCAACAACTTCTGCGATAATCGGGAAAAAGGTGAGTTAAAATATCCCGTATTTGAGGGAAAAAGGAAAAACTTTGTTTAACATGTATGTTTGGAAAGTTTCCCTGTTGAAAAACGAGTGAATTTGGAATATCCCGGTGGTGGCGGACAACCAATCTTATTCTCAAGTACTTTTCTCTTATTTTTTTCCTTTTTCCCTCAAATACGGGATATTTCACCTCACCTTAGTTTCGATTGTCACAGAATCTGTGATATCTAATATCTGATATCTATATATGATGATATCTATCTATCTGTAAGACCTAATACCAAAAGTCCCAAACGCAAGGAGTGATCGAAAAAGTTCCCAAGAGAGAATAATAAATCTTCGTTCAGTGACAAGTTTCGGCCAAGGATTTGTCTGCAACGGTAACAGAATGTAACGGAGATATCTCGAAAACGAGTTGAGGCTTCTCCAAATAGACGTTCACCCTTCGAAGTATCTTCAATCAGTCAAGTCAAATCAGAACGTCGGACAGTGGCAGGAAATAAAGAGGGCAGGTCTAGAGGTTGGAGCTATTCTGACGCTCTAACGACCGGAATAGATTCCATTCCAGATCGGTGACAGTTTCACACCATCGCGCCTTCTCACTCGTTAGGGAAGTTGTTGGGACAGTTGAAATTCGTCATGGAAAACAGCTGCACTCTAAGGACGAAATTGTTTGAGGAAAATGCCGAAAGGATCAGACCAGGAATTTATCATTTTGTAATTCATGATTTGAACCCAGAATGAGTTATAGCATTCAGAAATTAATCGGTGCCAATTTTCAGTTTAGAAATTCTCCAAATGAATCGTTTTGAATCGGAGAAAAGTATCACCGGAAATTCTGCTTACTGGACTGTATAAACCGTCGATAGAACCGGTCTTTCCTGTCCCGGAGAACCGCCATATGTGAACCCCACTGAGATTTTGAACCAGGTGAACAAGTGTTCTAGGTATTAATCATTCCTTTCTCCCCAGCCAAACAAGCAAAAGAGCAAAAGTCGTTGAGAGGCATGAAAATACAAAAACACTGAGCTGCATGGATTTTGGAAAAAAATTCCAATGGCAAATAAATAAAGCGATTCTTTCGGAAAGAGCCTGAGCCGTTTTGTAGAAAGGGTTTAAAAGCTTCAAAAATAATTTGTTGATGGAGAATATGAGGGAGTAAATGTTCGGAACCATTGTCTCTTTATCTAAGAAGTTCTACCTTTCAGGAAAAAATTCCGATCCGTTCCAGTCCTGATTTAACCTGATCTTACTTAGCTTCCATCAAGGGCACTGGCCCTGATAAGAAGCTGTAGAAAAGGTACAACAAGATCAACCTATTTCAGCCTTGGAATCAGCCGACGGAGAAGCAGGTAGTAGGCCCGTTTCCATACAAATACGGAAACGTAACGGACAGAACGTGACGGAATTTCTTCGACATCCGTCCGTAAAAAGTGTTCGGTCCGTTTACAAATTAGTGCGCCAATGATAAGCTCGGGAGAGGACATTGTGCGCCATGACGCAATAGGTGGAGCTCACCTCCCGGTCCCACGGACGCCAAACAAAGAAACGGAACAAGGCCAGCAGAAGGTAATGCGATCCTGCTGAGTCTGAGTAGGTGCAGGTGGGCAGAGAACGGCAGCCTCATTTTTTCCTCGCTCCTTCTGGACGGACGACATACGAAAAATATCGTGACATACTCGGATTTCAAGTGGACGACGAATTTGCAATGAGCGTGATATTGAAAAGTCCAGATGTACCTAAATATTCACAGAATGCCGCGAAAAATTCATTCGGATGGAAAATTGCACCCCTTTTTTATCAATGCATAAACACCAGTCTTATTTGAAAAGTTGAGGCTCGAATTGAGGAACACATTGTTTTTTCCGGAATGTCTGGAACCTATTTCAACGGCGAGTAGAAATAGTACAGTATCTGCCCATTTATCGACTCACTTCAACATTGGGACAGATCTTGACTGATAGACAACTCGAAGGGAGGACATCAGAATCTAATTTAGATTCTATTTTGGAGGCGACTCAAGAACCCGAAAGGGACAAATTCCCCGTTTCAAGTTGTTTAAACAATGCGTCGGATTTATCGATCAGGCTCAAAATAACTGAGGCGCCATGCTGAAAATATGAAGCCTGGCAATTAACTGGAATGTGCTTTATATGGAATGATTTCATCACGATAGAGTTTCAGCTAGTTCTTTTTTCACTTTTCTTTTAGTGTTAGTAACGCTCAAATGCTGGATCGATTAGGGCGTTATTTTTTAACAAACTGAGGAAATTACTCAAGTTGACTAGTCGTAGGTTTTTAAAAAATAAAATAGTTTGGCTAATTTGTTTTTAAATCAAGAGCTCGAGCCAGGCCAAAAAAAAATAGTGCGAGCCAACCGTAGCAACCAGCAAAACACCGGATTTTTCCTTCCGGATTTTCGTGGTCCTACAACACGGCATAAGAATAGTAGGAACTTGGGGGAATAATTTTTTTCTATACTAGAAAATATCAAAAGTTTTTAAACCAGTTTTTTAAAAAAAATTTTTTTACCCCTATTATTATTTTTGCATTATTTTTGAAATATTAATGAAAAAATAAAATATTGAGGAAACCTTGAATTTTATTTTATTTTTAAATTTAATTTTTTTTGAACAAAGGAGAAATTTATTTGCATGGAAGGATCGGACAATGAATTATCTAAATAGGCTAAGGAAAGTTATGATCACTCAATTAAATCTGACTTTCACGACATCATAACCGCGGGGGAGTAGATAGTTCATGCACGAGGCTCTAGATGATCCGATTTCTGGCGCATCAATTAGCCTGGATTTGCGGATCGTTAGCTGCACCCGCAGGCCAACGATTCGTCAGTATGAGGCCACAAAAATTATCCTGGAAACTGGTACGAGCGATCAACCTCAATAATTAAGAGGCGTCAAACCTAAATCCTACCTAGTAGGCATGGGGTTTCAACAATTAAAATTCAAAAATCAAAAACAATTTTCAAAAAATTCAAAACACGCTTCAATGTCGTATTCGTAGATTAATTTTTGAAAATATTTTTTCAAGTTTGAAAATCACTCTGTCGTGCATAATGGAAACGCAAACATTCACCCTACAGCTTAAGGAAATTACCATATATACTTAGAAAACATATAAAAAATAAATTGAAATTATTAGAAAACAATTGAGATGAATTTAAAAAAATTGTTTGATGATAAGAGAAACAAGTAGGACACTGAATCAAAAACTGAGATCACTAGTAGTCAGGAGAAATGCATGAATCGTTCAGATAAAACCATTTGAAGTAGTGACAATGACGCGAATAAAAGCAAACAATAGGTATGCCTAATCGAGAGTACGTTCTTCGAAGAACGAAAATAATATCTCAGTCAATAATAATTATTGACTCAATTATTGAGGTATAGTGAAGTAAAATTATTGGACTTCAGACTTTGACTTCAAAAAAATGAATAACGAAGAATTATACTCAGAAAATATGCGACATTGGCCCGAAAATGTAATTATTTGGATGTCGAAAAACGCACCGCGAAAATCCGCGAGTAATCTAAAATTTATACCGAGAACAATAGTCGTGTTTTTATTTCGCGCATTCTCAACGACAACAGAAGGATTTGGTGAATGTGGAAGGCAAGACCAACAATCGACGGAATACACTTGCCCAAATGACAAAATGAGAAATAGAGGTGAGCCAGGAATTTGATCTCCTGTTCAAAAACCATATTTTCCCGGGCGAAATTCGCGGCAAATCTTTCTTTTAAGAAATGTATTAGAAGAATATGCTAAACATGACGAACATAATGAACAACATTGATGAACATGAACAAAATTGATTTGGCTCGTTGCCCGTTTGGACTTGACCGATAACATACGACTTCATATTTATGTTGCACCCTAATAGAAAGCCTTCCACTTACGTCAAGCAATAAAAAAAAAATGGGACGACTTTTTGTTATTTTGAAAAGTCAATTATTTAATTTTTTCAAGTGACTAGTTTTTTCAACTATTGGTACCTTTGGTGGCTGGGTGTTCCGTTAAATTCAGCTCCGAATATGTCTCTGGACGGTGTCGTCGGGGGCTTCATTGTTTTTGGCGAGTTTTTTGACCAGCAGATGTTGATGGAAATGCACTAAAAAGGGAGCAGCAGATACGAATAAAACGCTAGTCGAGACTTCTCCAGACGGACTGAAACCCGTGAACTTGAGACGAGACGGAGTGGGAGAGAGGGCGGAGATTTCCGAAAGACCGCGTCCGAGAAGTACTGTGTGTGACGTTCAGATGAGCTCCTGCAGGGACTGAAGTCTTCGGCCGTCTGGTCTAGTCTTCCGACTTCTGGGGCTGATGCCGGCCGGGCTGGAGGGTGGCGACAATGGAGAATGCGGCGCTCTCGGGGGCCAGTTGGTCTTGGGGAAATGCCGGCCCTGCGGTCTGCAGCATGCTACTTATTGCAGGCGAGCGAATGCTACGCCTCATGATACGCCCGCGTCGCGAATATTGAGTAAAATCGGAACGGAGGTTCAGAAGAGTTTTTACACAAAAGATTCACTTTGAGTCGTTCGAAACAAGCGATTTATCAAATTTTATGACTTCCATTTACACGAAGTAGGTCAATGAGTACCTATTCTGATCGCCCTTAAAATGAAAACTGGATCGAACAATGGTATCCGTCTATCTCAGCGCACTTACAAAAATTGCCATATCTCCCACAATTCTCAACCTTTTCTACTTCCATACTTACAAAATGAATAAAAATATTGTACAAGTAAAAACCCCATAATAAATTGACGTATTTTGATTTAAGGCGGGGTTTAAATTTTTCATGTCGAGTTTCCGACATTGGTTATCGACAGCCTCCAAAGTAGTCGTATATAATCAATTTTGCGTCGAAAATTTAAGACTTAAAATATAGAAGTATTGTGTGTTATCTCAACTCTGGCTCAAATTTTTTGCACTGGAGCGTCTGTCAAGTCGAATTAAAAATATTACAGCAATCAAATGCTCACCCATTCGGAACACAGAACGCAACTTTAAGATGTCAGCTAGCACACAATTTTTGCATTCTTTAGACGGCGACTCGAGAGAATTGAAGTGCGGCCCTGAGACAAAACAATGTTTTGCGGGTTGCAGAGCTGGGCGGACAATTCACCTCACGCCATCTCAACCTACGAAGCCTAGGACGCCATGTGACTCAACTTCTTCTCTCTGAAAGCGAATGACTCATTCACCTTTTTACATAACTCAAACAGAATGACACTGGGACAATTTCGCTGCAACGGCCAATCTTGGCGTCGCCAGAAGTTGAGCCAGACTGGAAATGCATTTTTCAAGCTTGGCGCTCGTAAATGGATTACAAAATAATTATCGGATAATTTCTGATCGTGACCGCTAAATCAGGACGAATATCTCGATTTGACGAGCTATCTATAATTCAAAAAATCGACATGCATGCTCTATTTGGCCGACTTCAAAAATAACTGTCTCCAAAAAAAAAATTGAAAATTTCTGACAGAATTTTTTCAAGAATTTACATTTTTTTTTACTTTTTGGGTTTTCAGGCGTCTTTTTGAAGTTGGTTTCGTTTGCTGTTTAAATTTTTTTTGGAGGTGTATAAGCTCATTATCAGAGCATAAGGCACACAATGGTCTACATGAGCTAGTACCTAGAACAAGAATCTTAATGCAGCTGCTTCGGTCGGATGAGTCGTTCAATGGAACCATAACGAGATAAATCATTTCCAGACGGCCTAGTTGATTAACGTGTTCAAGCCGATTGATCTTATCAATAAACTATCGGAACAGATAAGAATTTCCGTCGTCTTGTGCCTTTGGAGCCTTCGGCGCCTCAAGTGTTTATTTATAGCAATCGGGTTCCAAGAGAGGATCCTGTTATGTTTGGAATCTTATCCTCTTCCCCTCGGTTCCCTTCCAGACCCGTGGCGGATCTGCCTCGAATGCCGTTCAGCATTTGGCGACCCACTTGGATATCTGAACAAAAATATGCCTACGGTTGGAATCGGCGCTTGTCTCTCGAAAGGCTTGTGCCTAATCTCAAATGGCCCAAACCATGAGGATGGTTGGATAACTAATCGTCCTTTTAGCACAATTGGAATAAAAAATTTCAACGATTTTTTTTTAAATTGAATTGAAATGTTTGAACCCGACGAAAATGACCAAATTCTGTAACAAATTGACTAGTCACTTTCCCAAGTCGAACATGAATCCTACTGAGAAATTTTCTGTGAAATTTCGTTTGATCAAGTTTTTTGTCAATTTTAAACCCCAAAAGTTTTTTTTCGACCGAAAATTAATAATAAATTCTATAATAAAAAGAAGAAGAATAAAATTAGGAGATTTTTAAGTAATAAGTTCGACTCACCTGCTGCTAGTGTTTTGAGCTTGAGGAGAGAATAGAGACTCCATTTTTAAATAACAACCGAGAAATATATTATAACAATTTGCAACGTGCCGCTTCTTCCGAACCCAGGGCGCAACTGAAATGGGTGACTGATGAATAGGCACACGATTCATAGGATCAGAAGAAGAAATAAAGGGGGGAAGTAATAAAGTAAGTGACATAGGTGCTCGAACCTGAACATGCAGGTATTCGCTGTTTGGTGGACTTGGACCTTATTGGGCAGAATGATTTGCAAAAACCTGCTGAAGATGCATAAAACAGGGCCGATTGGCTCCAATATTTGAACAAATATTTGAGAAATTCGTACCAAATCATTTTCTAGAACCAACAAAGATTTATCTTGAAAATTTTGGTGAATTTGAGAATTATTTGATTTTTTGCATCATATGATTTTTGCCATTGTAGGGTAATGTCATCACGCAAATAAGGCCAAACGGTCGACCCAAGGGGGGCGATGAATGTTTTAAACCATCAGCCCCGTGGTGACCTGTCACGACAGGTCAGGGTTATAGAAGTAAATGGAAATTATTTCTGTTCCAGCAGAGTGCGATAGACATTTAGAAAAAGACGATTGCACAAAGCGATCGTCTCTCAAGGCCGAACAGGATAATGAAGCCGTGAACTAGGAAGAAGACGGATAATTGCTCGTATTACGAGTTGAGTTCGAAGCCAGTCCAAATTGATCTGAATTGGCATGTAAATACGAGTCGAATCAAAAAATGATTTGCTTGAACTGCATGCCAGACAAACTACTCAATCCTGAGCACTGGGAGAGGAGACTGGCACAACTAGGTAAATGGTAATTGTAATGATGGTTAAATTGTGTTAACAACCCATAGGGTATCACAAGGAGTGGTTCTCCAATTTCGATAAAATTTAGTGAAAATGTCCTTGGATAAATCGTAATTTAAGTTCTGATACCACCTAATCCAGATTTTTGTCAAAATGTGTTTATGTTTTGCGCATGGCGCGGCTGTGCCGGAGCAATAGGAACAATCAGGCACGAAGCCATTATGATACAGATACTAACTTTTCAGAAAGAATCGCGTGATCATTTCGGAAATAAACAGTTTTTGGTCTCACCTGAAAAATGAGTCAATGTGGATTAGGTGGTATCAGAACTTGAGTGACGAAATTTAGGTTTGTTTAAAGGAATTGAAAAAACCGGCCCTTAGTCGGGGGTAGTTAGGTAGCAACCCCAAATACCAGAGACGGCATGAATTATGAGGCTATTGGCCAAATTTTTCATGGCACCTACGGGAATCGAACCCATAACCCCTTGCAGCTAGGCAGACACAACTTCTAGGTAAATGGGTAATCAAAAGATGGGCAGGTACCAAGTTCACGCGAACCATCGGAGGAAACGTTTTTATTGCGATTTTCCAGGAAGTAGAAATTATAGCTGAGCCAGATAACAATACTATTTCACTATTCCCGAACAATAGCATTCCACTCGTAAAAAGCCAATTCAGATTCAGTGCCATACATTTCACATGAATCGGCCCGACTGCTTCATATTAATGCGGATTCCTGCTAATTTTTTTCATCCTTTCGAAACAGTGGGATCCAGAGGCGGATGTGATTTCCTCCTGGATACTTTACAGGATCTTCCAAGTCTCGAGGCAACAACATTCCTGAGGCGACAGTTATAAGATAAGCCCACCCTGCAGCTGCCACTTAGAGCTAGATCTCCACGTTAAAGGTCGTACAAGTGCATAATACGGCTTTTCAAATCGGCAGAAATGTAAATAGATAAAATGACCATGCGAACGAGGAAATGGGTACGCGATACATAGGAAAAGTAACTGTAAATTCCAGAAGCAGGATTGAAATTATATCGGTAAAGGTACGTATTGTAAGTAGGTACATATTATTTATGGAGATAATAGGTATGTTCATCCAAGGCTAAAGAAAAGTGAGTTGATAATATCATAATGTAAGTTTCTAGAGTTAAGAAAAACTGATTACAATTTATCTTGACTTGAAATTCAATGAATGATGAATGATCTTGAATCAAAAATCAATTAAAAATGAAAATTGATCAATCAATCAAATTTGTAAGCCAATCAAAATTCCACGAGCAATGAAGGATCAATATTCAATTCTGACGCCAGTTCGTTCAGACTCAATCAGTCAAAATCAATCGATCGATTGATCAATTCGACCAACTCAATCAAATTTTTGAAGTCAAACATCAGGGTCTTCAGAGGTCTTTCGCCGAACTTTCGAAAATTTATATTTTCTTCATCAGGGCTTGGAGTGCATCAGAGTCTGATGAAGAAAACATTCAATTTTGTTTTCAATTTTTGTGTTCAATTTGTTTTCTTCATCACTCCAAGCCCTGATGAAGAAAATATAAATTTTCGAAAGTTCGGCGAAAGACCTCTGAAGACCCGAACCCTGATATTGACTTCAAAAATTGAATAACGGGTCGATCATCAAAAATTCAATTCAATCAAACGATCAAGTTCAACAATAAATCAAAATTAAATCGAGCAGCCGATTCACCTTTGCTCAGTTAAATTGATACATTAATCAAATTCAAAACCCATCTTGACTCAATTCAGTACATCAATCAAGTTCACAAATCGATCAAAATTCAATGACTGATGAATGATCTTGGTTCAGAATTCGATTTTGATGTCAATTAATTTAAACTCAGTTCAATCGATCAACCAATCAAATTCAAAATTCATCTTGACTCATCAAAATTCATCCATCTAGCTCAAAATTCATTGGCTGATCATGAGTCAAATTCAGTTCTGATGCCGATTCGTCTCGTCTCAATTCAAATAATAAAACATTTATTGGAGAATGGTAAACTATAATGTCATCGTGTACTGCGAAGATGGTACCAGGCCTTACAGGATGGTAAAGGTCTCCCATCATATTTTCTCCGGTTTTACTTCTTGCGAAGTCCCGGTTTGCCTACGTCAACCTACGTATCTCGGCTGTGTTTCGACGCCTGTCAGCCCCATAACAGTCGAGTAGTTAACCTTCTGTTTTAAACGGCTCTTCTGCAGAGCCTATTGGCTAGATAGGATCAGGTATAGTCTGGGGAGGACATTAATCGCAGTACTGCTATGCGGATAGGGATCGAAGGATGTTTTGTAGGCGTTAAAATACATTATATAAATGATTCATTCGCATAAATCATTTCGTTCCGTCAGAGCGACTGTATCTTGATCGAATGTCTTCACCGCGTTTTTCGGCTGCCGCTAGACGAGCGTAGGTGTAGGATTTAACGATTTGAAGGTTCAAACCCAGATTTCATTAAATTAGGTAGAAGGAAAACTGGTTTGAAGGGCCTTAACTATAACACGATCAATAAAAAAATTCATAATTAAACGACAACTGACCTTTGAAACCTTCAAGCATCACAGGCTTGATTTTTATAACTTTTTTAATTTTTTTTTTTTCAAGTTGCTATTTTACAGAGCATGGAAAAAAGGACACAGGGGTAAATGAAACGTGAGAAATCACAGCAATCCCAAGGCACATCAAACTTTACAACAGACTTCTCGGTACTCATTCTTCAGGCGAGACTACTGTTTGACGGGATGCGTTTTCTCGTAATGTTCCCGTCTTGTTTTTGTTACTTGATTTGCATAAGTGACCGAAACCCTTTTTGTCCATCCCAGACAGTCTCCTAACTCTGTTGTACGCATACTAATGCGCTGTGTAGGATTCGAAGGAAGCAAGCGGAAAATTTTCTATTTTTGGTACCCAATTCAAAAAATGAATTTTTGTATTGCTATTATTTTGTTTGTATAATTGATATCGGTGGGGCTACAACCAGAAAATTAGTAAAATCTGTAGGAAAAAGGAAATTTATTAACATTCGGAATTTTGCGTCTGGGAGCGTCATGGTGTTCTTTTCTCAAGGATATAACCTATTGGTAGTTAACTTTTATAGCTTTTTGGGTCGCTCTATCAATGTCTAGGCCACTGACTTCGTGGAAACAAAGTCTATGCGTATACAGCCAAAAATTACCAAGAAATAGCAAGTGGCCGAGAAATTAGTCAATGATTTTGGGATTATCGACTATTTATGAAGCTGTTTTTAAAGGTACAAATTTAAAAATTGAGAAATAAGAAAAAATTGTTTGTGGACGTTGTCGTTCTTGCAATAATAAAAAATGAGTGCATTTTGGAAATTTTTCAAGAAATTTTATTTTTTATAAATTTTAATTTTTAATTTAATTTATTTTATTAGTTTAATTTATTTTATTAATTTAATTTATTTTAATTTTTAATTTCATTTAAATTTTTTTAAGAATTTTTTTTCAATGAACTTTTAACTCTTTATTCAGCAGTATTTCGAGCGATTTCAAGCTGAATTAGCGATCACGAGCAAATAACCATATTTATTTGTTTCGCTTTCATAATACCTACTCATCTTTTTAACCAACTCCAAGAAAAAAATCGGTTAATCGAGTTGACTTGAAGAAGGTTTTTTTATTAGATACAATAAGACATATTTCTTAGACGAGGATTTTATTAAATATCTGACGTATCCAACGGAAAATGTCCGACTCATCGGAGAAGCCGGATTTTAATTTAGTACGAGTAGTCGTATAATATCTGGTAGGAGTAGACTGGACAGTTGGGCATGAAAAAGAGGAGAGTTTTAATCAAATTACTTCAATATTCGAAGAACGAGTCTGATTCATTGGGCCCATTACACGAGGCCGATCTGGCAACGCAGCATACAATATTAAGGGCCCGGTCATAACAGACGAGAATTCAGTCAGCCGAACACATTGCACAACTCCCGACTATTCAGAAAACCGACCATACAGAAGGGACAGACTGGGAACGATTCAAAATAACGGGTAGATTCACACGGACGCGGAAATATTTAAAAAACTTTCCGGAAGTATAGAAAAAGAGCAGAAAATTAGCTAGATGAACGTTTTTCAAAATTGAATTCAAATCGAGCCACGTGAAGGGCCTTTTTGAACATATTTCATGTAGCAAGAAAGAAAATTTTTATAGAAAATATAGATAAAAATATATTTTATGAAAAATAGGTATTTTATGAAAAAAATAAAAATAATAGAACCTTTTATATGAAAAATATTTTTATGAAAAATTTTATTATCCGAAAATTATTGACTAAATTCATGGAAACAAAGCCCATGCGCATCCAGCCAAAAATCACCTCGAAATCAATGGCCTAGTGATAAATCTAGGATTTATTAATAATCGACTATTGATAAATTGATAAAGCAGCAATCTATCACTTGACAATATTTATTTTTCGGTTAATCGCATTCTCGCATGAATATTGAATGACCAAAAACAAAAAGCTGCTCAAATTTGATGGGCCAGTTAGCATAAAATTATTTAAAAAAAGAGCCGAATCTGAATTGAATCAGAAATTTTTATTACTACAAGGGTCAAATGCGGAAAAATAATTTTTTGCAGAATCCCGAGTGTAAACGATTTGGGACGATACTTGAAAATCCGGATTAGTGTGATCC
Source organism: Nesidiocoris tenuis (assembly GCA_036186465.1). Classification (NCBI taxonomy): domain Eukaryota; kingdom Metazoa; phylum Arthropoda; class Insecta; order Hemiptera; family Miridae; genus Nesidiocoris; species Nesidiocoris tenuis. The sequence continues at coordinate 3,308,233 of AP028920.1, forward strand.
AGTAGGAGGCAATACAGTATAGCTCCATACCGATGTTTTTTACTCGTTTATTTGTGATCCGTGGACCTCGTACAATAGCGCTCCAGGGCAAGTACATGAGTTCTAAAGTCGAACCTTTTATCCCTTGAAGACCACAGGGAACGTTCGGAGGAACAAGTCTATGGTAGTCATGCAGTACTAGACCTGAAGGGGACGTATAAAAACTACAGTAAAAACTGAGACTAGGGTGTTATTAATTTACGGCCCTTTATAAAGCTGTTCCGAGAACCGACTTAAGCCTCTTGGTCACTGGAATTATTTCAAAATCGATGTAGACTGAAGTTCTAACGTGTTTTCGTACTCGGATTTAAAAGTAGAAATTTTACTCGATATTTACCTACTACGACTAGCCGATAAACTTGCATATAAAAATAGATTTCACAGAATATTCTATTGAGTAGGTTGAGGTTGGGGGAGACTGACGAAATTGTCATAACTTTTATTAATGATTAATAGGGCTAGGATTTTTATGTGATAAAAGTCTTCAAATATGTACGGACAATGTGTATTTTTTTCCAAATAAGTGTTGATTTTCTCGAAACATGGATTTCATTTGCAAAATAGCTAGGTATGTATTTTACCGTATGATGCGAAGAATGAAAAAAAAAAACTAATTGTTAAAAAGTCAAATCACTATACAAAACAATGTGCCACCGGAAATTTTTTTTTCGGCAAATTGACTCTATGAAGGCTAAGTGCGAAGAACAGAAGCGCTTTCGTCACGAATGGCCTCTTTAGGGTTTTTTTGTGGGATTCTTTCAAGGGTCGACGTAAGGTTTGGTACATCCTACAGGGGCCATTCTCCACAAATTCAAGAAAAAACTAGTTAAATTAAGAAGAATTTTTTTTAATTGGCCATTTTGTAATTTTTAATTATTAATTTTTCAAGGTCTATAAACATTTGACTGAATTCATTGTGACCGTTGATCAAAATTATAACCAAACCCAATAAAGAAGTTATCAAATCCGAGGCTTTCTTGGAATATTAAAGCGATAACATGTAACGTTTCGGTACCCTACATCGTGAGACGTATGCGGGCATTGATAAAAATAAAATCGGCCACGTAAGAAATAATACATTATACCAAATGGGCTAACTCGTAAGCGATTCGATAACTTAATGGATTCTTGGAAGGTGAGTGAAATCTGGGCCGGTAAGTTGCGATGTTCAGGCGAGCAAACACATTACACCTCAGGGAACATTAGCGGAAAAGCGGAACATTCGAAAGTGAAAATTCGACGAAGTGAAATGATCAAATCTACCAGTTTCGATATGGTGATCTTCCGAAACGATTTTCGGCAGTCAGATTTATTCGAAAGTATTATTTCAAAAGTCGGGAGAACGAAAAAAGACCTTGAATGTTAAGATTCGATTCTACACTTCTAATTGAGTGAAGGAGAGTTATTTTTTTAATTTTTTTTAGCGATTATAATGGTTTTTTTATTCAGCTAAAAACCAAAACAGGTCAGATCTCATCAACGCTATCAACACCAATTCAAACCCAACACAAGCTAAAAATTCCCAAATTACACGACTTGAAAATTTACCGAAACAAAAATCGGGACTTGCTCCGTAGAAGGTTCAATAACTCCAACTGTTCTCACGTTGCTTTGTATGGCGATTCGCCTACAGGCCGGCACCACTGCTTCGCTACACGACCAAATGAGGGGCTTGAATGGACGGAAAAAGGAAAACAACGGGGAAAAGAGAGAAAAAACATAGAAAATGAACTCGAAGCCGCAATAGCATGAACGTAGTAGCAGAAGCGAGATTAGCCGGTGTGCCGGCACACCGCACAGCAGGAGAGCGGAGGTGCCCGTCAGAGGCTAAGGTGAAGGCTACCGGTCCGTTCACACTGTCATAATATTCAGTCTGAAGAGGGAATTTCATAAAATTCGCCTAAAATTTCAATAAAATACTCCTATAGGCGAAATGGGGGTTTGCTCCCCGAATTTGGTTGTTTTTAATGCCAGAGGGGGATTTCGGGGGTGAAATGTTTTGAGGTTTTTTCTTGGGGGATTTTACGGAAGCCAGAGGGGCTAGGGAAACATTAAAAAATGAAGAAATAACAGTACAGCAGATAAATTACAGCTAAGAATGCCACTGCACAGCTGTTTGATTTGAAAGATTGTTACTCGAATAAAGGCCATTAGGGAATCGGGATGTATCTACCTCTTTGTGGGTATATATAATTAGGAGGTATTGGTATGTTTATTGACTTACTGCGAGCTTCACTTGTCAAAATAATTTGACATGTTTAAATGTTCGTATGAAAGTTCTACTGTATTGTAAAAATCAGTGAAATAGTTCACTTTTAATTCGTCCTTAACTTTTCGGGTTTTTCCGGGAATTTTTTTTTCTCATTTGGGGGGATTAGGATTTTTTGACGTTGTCTCAGGGGTTTTTGGCGTTTGCGCCTTGGCAACGCTGCGAAATACCTTCAAAAACACCTCTCGAAGAATATTCCGGAATATTCGGACCGACGAAGTACCAATGTGAATCTACCCTCAATGCTAAGTCGGATAGTCCAGGGTGGATAACCTCGACTCGCATAATCCTGGGAAAACTTATACGACGATTTCAGCACGATGACATGCTAAGTGTCGTTCACACGTTTGCTTGAAGTTAACGATCTTATGCTTCCGTTTTTAGCTCATAGAAGGAATTTTGTGGACATTTCGGGGTTTCACTTTGGGATGGGAGTTTTTAGGACAATAATTGTTAGAATTATTCTAAGTTGATTGAAAATTGCCGGATTCAAATGATAAGCAATGATATAAAAATAAACACCTAAAAAACCTCAGAATGGACAAAATCAAACTTAAGCCCAGAAGCGGGCTATAACTTGCCGATTTATGACTCCATTGTGCCCTCATATAGGTCAGATGGGTACTCACCTGCAACAAAAATAAGAAAATCGTCAGTCGAATTTAAAAGCTATTGAATACTATTGAGGAAAAAATATCGCACAAACATGAAACGCAGGCTCAGACATCCGAACTTATCAGCTCGATAAATTGTGTTTTTTAGTGATTTTAATCCGGAAAAATAAACGAGAAAAATATATAGGTAAGTAGATCCAATCTAATAAAATAAATTGAAAATTATGGGTGTTTCAAAAATAACGTAATAGCGGTCATATTCATGTCGAATCTAATCCAGCATAGAAAGATTTATTAGCATGGGAACGAGTCGAACAGAAAGGATCTCAACACTGAACATGATGGAACCTCTTTCAACAAAGACACAATCCTCGCCTTCAGTCCACTTGATTTACAGGGTCAAACTTTCTACACGACATGAAAGTCCACCATAGGGGCTGAATAAACTGGCGCGTTTAACAACAAGAAAAAAAGGACCAGTTCGAGTGAGATGATAATGTGATTGGTAATAAATGGGTATATCCCGTGTCTCTTCGTTTTTTCTCATCTCAATCATAATCTTAGAGCCACGCACATCCTCGCTCATCGCTTGTAATAAGATAAACCGTCGCGGGGAGAAAAAAATTAAATCGACCGACGAGATAAGTCCCGCAACTTAATCTTTATAAGTGATGACCTCATTCGTTCAATCAGTTTGAAATCATGATAGTTGTTTTAATGAGAGTGAACGAAATCCCAACGTGACGGGAGAACGGAAAAACTTCGGAATAGAAAGGCGAGGGTGGATCCACAGTACAGCCTCCATGAGATCAACTCTAATCATCAAAAATAAAAATATTTGAAAAACCTTGCCCATTTTTGAAAAAAAATTTAACTGAATATAGGTTTGTGGCCTTAATACCTCAATATTTAAAAAAATATTTAAAAATAAAAAAATAGAAATCGAATGAAAATAAAATAAATAAACAATAAAAAGGTAACATTTATGTCTAATTTAGACAACATAAAAATACTCACAGATAACATAAACAAAAAGCGAGTACCTAAACAAATGAGTACATAATCATTTTTCCATTACGTGATTTCCGGTCATGATCTAAGTGAAAAACATTAATCATGGGCGATCAATATGTTCGACTATAAGTTTTATAATCTGAACCGCCAACCTACCTATACAAAGGTGCAAAAGGAAAATTGTGCCCAAAACAGTTTAAAAAAAATTTGCTTTTACGTTTTATTTGGTAGGTAATGATGAAAAATTGGAAAAAGTTGAAAGCAAAGATTCAAATTTAATTAATGGAAGAAAAATAGGCGTAGGAAAAAATAATGTCGCATTTTTTCGCTTATTCCGACCCGCGAATAACGAGCGAGTTCCGAGCAACGGATAACGCCCGCTCGCGGCTGGATAGACTATCACGCCGAGCCGTCCGGTCTTGCAGGTCAGGTATAGCAACGCCTTCTAGGCAACGAACGCCTGTACGCCCTGTACGCTGCCGTTTGGCCTTAGATGGTTTTCGTAATTGCATCAATTGAAACTTGAATTTGTCGTTGATTGAAAAATAAATAATTTACGCTGATTTAAATGTGAAAAAATTGAAATCGTAGATTTCAAGTTGAAACAAAATTTAAAGAAAAATAGGTAATCTCAATTTTTTTGCCAAAGGTGTTGACTGACTGCATTGATGCAAATGACACCGACTACATTGACACTCATCTGCTCGAAGAATGACCTGATTAACGTAATATTTGCGTCATGTAAAATTATATTCGAGCAAGCTCTGATGCAACATTAAGGATATCTTCATGAAGTTAGGAACATGATACGATGAAACTGAATGCAGATCAGAGCCATTCCAAACCCAGACGTGTAACTCGATTTGTATACCACCTTAACAGTACTTTATGTGCGGAACAATTACAAGGATTCTTTGCAAATATCTGCTATCTACGGACGATTTAAAATTTAAAAATTTTTAATGAAAGGAAAATCTTAATGCGTAAGTCTCTATTTTCCAACGGTTCAGAATAAACTTAATTTAATAGAGAATTGGTTGAACCTACTTTTAGAAGATTAATTTTTTCACGTATCGGAAATATGTTAAAGAAATGAAAATAATGAGTATGTCAGTGAAAGTTCAAAATAATACCCGTGCATTTTTTCAATACAAATACATTATTAAATAGTGAATAAAAATTTTTCATTATTTCATCTCATACGATAATTATTGCCAAAAATGATTAACTATGTTTGCTCACATTTAAATGCAAATTACAAAAAAAATTTTTTTTTTAAATTCTTCTGGAGCCACTATAACGTGCATAAAGTATCGATAAGATCTTCAACTACAAAACCAATTCAGATAGTCCAGCTCTTTCATCCGTGAAGCGCATTCAGCTGTTTTCGAATCAATATTCAGCCCATCAGTCCCTGAAGGGTGGTTCGATGTCCCTAATGTCCACTTCGGCCATTGCAGGTCCCTGCTGTTGCCTAATGTTGCCTTGATGGCAACTAAATCTCTTTCCGTGCCGATAACACGGGGCGCATCGACCGTTGAGCAATACTATTAATCATGGCAACCATACTCGCAAGAAATGGTAGGTGTGACTAAATCGACGTATTCCTGCATAAAACCGATTCAAATTGATAAAAACTGAAAGCGCCTGCCATCAATGACGAAAGATTTTCTGCACGACTGATTAGCAAACCAAAAATGAAGATGTAATTTAACGCTATTACATCCAAATATGGCACCGTTCGGACTTCGGAGGAGTGTGCACAGTCTTTACTGGTATATTAGTATTTCAGACATACCATAAACTCGTAAAAAACTACAAATCAAACAAATGAAAAATAGGCGAGATAAAAATTTGAAAAATTGATAAATTGAAAAAAAATTGATAAATAATTTTAAAACATTGATAAATTATAAAAATATAATTGATAAAAAAATTGATAAATAATTTTAAAAACATTGATAAATTATAAAAAGGCAATCGTACACAGGGTGACTACTTCGGTGGGTAAAAATGAAGAAAAAAGTTTAACAACTCAATTACAACGAGTCATGCTCCCATACATTTTTCCGAAGTCCACTAAAAAACCTTGTCTGTGGCAATTTTGTGTTTTCGATTTTTTCGCACTAAAATGGCGATGACTCCTTCAATTTTTGAGTAAAATAAAATCTGAGGATAGCTAATTAATTTTCCTATCAGGAAATGTCCGCGCAAAACAAAACGGAAAAAATGCGTCCAGAGAGAAAACTCCACTAAATTTGATGAAATTCTATTGCACTAGGATTTCTAATGCTCCTCTCCAGATTCAATAATTGTAGAATAGAAAGTGAGGTGTTTTAGAAATAATGCAATAAATTAAAATATATAGTTGTGAATATTCAAATATTATGACAATTTTAAGGGATGCTCTCACAAATCGAATTACTACGAATCGGTTTCAGAATAATGTCTCAAGGGTCATGAGAATTTCTGATCAAACAAGTTAGATTATCGGGTATGGGGAGAAATTGAAAACCATGCTGCAGAGAGAGAGGAATCGAATTATTTTCTATGGAACTTCTCGAATTACTGTTGGGACATTGTTCGGCAATAGTATATCAAATAATACCATGTTTGGGAGGTGGTTCGATTTTTGTAGGGTTCGACACTGCATTACCGTCCCTAGAATGTTTAGGAAGCGCGGGGGTTGGTGATTGATCCGAGTCATGCGATCCCCGCCGGGCGGCGCCGCATTGGAATAGCCGCGAGCTGAATGAACGAACTGCTGTTTACGCATCGAATTTTTGGGGTATAGATAAGATTTTGTACGGGAAAATTCATGTTTCGAAAAAAAAAAATAAAACCCAAGCCAGCTGGAGATTTTACCGAAGAAAATCGATTTCGATAATGAATCTATTTGATTTGGAAAATTCTCAATTTTAACCTCAGAATTTTCCAAATCGAATCGAAAAATTTTCAGACCAAAATGAGAATTTTCCAGCTCAAATTGAAATTGTAAATTTTTGAAAAATTTGAAATTATTGAATTGAATTAGAATCTTTTATCGTGTTTCCCAAGTACTCTTCAAATATCTCAGCAACTTGGTCAAAAAACTTCTTAATAAAAAAATCAACTTATTCCTTACTTTGTCTTTATTATTATAAACATTTTTTCCCTTTTTAGATTCATTTTTTTCTTCATCTTCAACAATAGGAATTTCTAAGAGGTCGGTGACACTTGCACCTGCTCCGTCACACATTTCGCTGACTCAGGCGTCAGTTGGTCTCAGTTGCGAAGGCCTATCTGCCAGTTGTCGCCGGGGCCAATCTGCTACCTTTGGAATGTTCTATGCGAACTACTACGTGCGCGACCGATTTTATTGTCCGACTCCGTGCCCGATACGTGCACTCGAGTTGCAGAAACGTCCGCGCGAGACCGTACAAGTTTCGACCGGCCACTTGGAAGTCTTCCTATACGGCGGCTCATCTTCCGTCGATGTAACGCGGCTTCCCGTATCGGCTCGGCTCACCAATATGTGTGTCGTAACTTGAAATTTTTTTTTGTCATATTCAAATCGCATATTGAGGTAAAGTGAAACATTTTTGGTTTATTATTTGAATGGGTAAAATAATCTCTTACCTATTTTTCTAGTTCATTCACGAGAATAAAGGAAAAATACTGAACGTGGAACTATTCTTTATAACATGTTCTGAAATTGGAATCCACGATCGAAATTACCATCACCGGTACGTTAATAGTTCGAAGGCAACATAAATCATAGTTGCTTTCCACCTGTCGATCCACGTGAAATAATTCGATCCAATCGAGTTCACGGGTATTAGCATTTAACGATATATTCGCCATACATGGCTCGTTACCGGCCTGATAGGCATCTCAAGTTCGTTAGTCGACTTGTGCGACCGGAATAATTTCACTTCGGAGTACATGAGGTGGTCTGTTCCAGTTGTACATTTTAATACGTGCTTAACCGGACGCACTAGGTTGTCAAAATGAAAAAAAATTACGTCAATTTTTTTTAAATAAAATTTAACTGGTTTTTACTTCCATATTTACAGAGTAAATGGAAGTATTGTGATCGTCCTAAAATCGAGAATCGGAACGGAGCTTCAGAAAAAACTTTTTCTTATACACATTTACTCAGAATCACTTCCTGAACAAGTGTCTGTGTGTCCGTGTGTCCGTGTGTCCGTTAGTCCGTTAGTCCGTTAGTCCGTCTGTCCGTCTGTCCGTCTGTGGTCATTTACAAAAATGGCCATAACTCCCTCATTTCTTAACCTTTTTTCAAATTTCTTGAACTGAAATGTTCGTCTCGGCAAGACCTAACACCCTGTTTAATCGGAATTCGGATAACGCACAGTACTTCCGATATATTTGCATTTTTAGTGTTTTCTATTTTATTTTTTTCCGGCCACAAAAATGAACCGATTTGAGCGTTCTTGGTCTTAAAATCTTTGTTTTACCTTGCAGAATATGTGGATATTTTTTATGTTCCGAAAAACTGGCGTTTTTTGATTTTGGGCGAATTGTGAAATTTGAATGGTGAATTTTTACTTCCATATTTACAGAGTAAATGGAAGTATTGTGATCGTCCTAAAATCGAGAATCGGAACGGAGCTTCAGAAAAAACTTTTTCTTATACACATTTACTCAGAATCACTTCCCGAACAAGTGTCTGTGTGTCCGTGTGTCCGTGTGTCCGTCTGTCCGTCTGTCTGTCTGTCCGTCTGTCCGTCTGTCCGTCTGTCCGTCTGTGGTCATTTACAAAAATGGCCATAACTCCCTCATTTCTCAACCTTTTTTCAAATTTCTTGAACTGAAATGTTTGTCTCGGCAAGACCTAACACCCTGTTTAATCGGAATTTGGATAACGCACAGTACTTCCGATATATTTGCATTTTTAGTGTTTTCTATTTTATTTTTTTCCGGCCACAAAAATGAACCGATTTGAGCGTTCTTGGTCTTAAAATCTTTGTTTTACCTTGCAGAATATGTGGATATTTTTTACATTCCGAAAATGTAGCGTTTTTTCATTTTGGGCGAATTTTAAAATTTTAATAGTGAATTTTTCGATATTTTTGGCCTAAACACCCTTAAAAGCAGTCAAAATATGATCAAATTGTGTCACACTTTTACGTTTCAAAATATGGAAGTATTGTGTGTTATCTACGCACCACTGGTTTGATATTTTTTACCTAAAACCCTTAAAAGCAGCCAAAATATGATCAAATTGCGTCATAATTTTACGTTCCAAAATATGGAAGTATTGTGTGTTATCTACGCACCACTGGTTTTTACTTCCATATTTACAGAGTAATTACTTCCATATTTACAGAGTAAATGGAAGTATTGTGATCGTCCTAAAATCGAGAATCGGAACGGAGCTTCAGAAAAAACTTTTTCTTATACACATTTACTCAGAATCACTTCCTGAACAAGTGTCTGTGTGTCCGTGTGTCCGTGTGTCCGTTAGTCCGTTAGTCCGTCTGTCCGTCTGTCCGTCTGTCCGTCTGTGGTCATTTACAAAAATGGCCATAACTCCCTCATTTCTTAACCTTTTTTCAAATTTCTTGAACTGAAATGTTTGTCTCGGCAAGACCTAACACCCTGTTTAATCGGAATTCGGATAACGCACAGTACTTCCGATATATTTGCATTTTTAGTGTTTTCTATTTTATTTTTTTCCGGCCACAAAAATGAACCGATTTGAGCGTTCTTGGTCTTAAAATCTTTGTTTTACCTTGCAGAATATGTGGATATTTTTTATGTTCCGAAAAACTGGCGTTTTTTGATTTTGGGCGAATTTTGAAATTTGAATGGTGAATTTTTTGATATTTTTTACCTAAAACCCTTAAAAGCAGCCAAAATATGATCAAATTGCGTCATAATTTTACGTTCCAAAATATGGAAGTATTGTGTGTTATCTACGCACCACTGGTTTCAATTTATTTGAGTTTTCTTCATTATTAGCCATAAATATTGACGTAAAGTAAAATTTATTTATTTTTTCGTACAGTATAACGATGCTCGTCTAGATTTAGGAAGGGCTCATTAACAAACACGATGAATTCAGCATGAAATATGATCCAGGGACTAAAAATATAGTAAAAATCGCGACATCAATAAATTTGTCATTTTTGCACAACTCAAAATGCTCAATACCTGCGAGGTGGGTTTTTAAATTCGAAAAAATAGAAAACGTTCGGATGTAAAAATGACAAATAAAATTGAAAAAATATGCATTTGGAAAAATATATTTTCATCTGAACATGCCTCTATTTATAGAGGCATTTGTATCGTCGTTTGTATCGTATTTGTATCGTCATTATTCGTTTATAAACGAATAATGACGATACAAAATCAGTTCAAGTATTCACTTTGTCGATGTTTTCACTTCAATTCCAAAGAATATCGATGGAATTGGGTGAGAAAATCATTTTCAGAAGTTAGGAAGTCGAAAAAGCAGTAAAACTCTGATAGATCAATGTTAACGTAAAGTGGAGAATTGGGTTCGGGAGCAATGGGTGTTCGAGTTGATTTTACGACGGCCATAGTAGCGAGAAAATCGTTAACGGAACGTAGGTGAGCTCGGGTAATTACTTTCACGTCACCGGTAACAGGTTATGGGCCCAGTTCCCCAGATATAAAACGGAGCGCGTCCGGACCTCTTCTGTTAAGTCGAGCGTAACGATAACTAATAATACAGTATTAGCCTCGATTTGGTGAAAAGTTGATAATACCGGTCGATAAATCGGTTGTAGGGTATTAATACGGAATTGTTTATAGGAGTGAAAAATTAAGTCTAACACGTCGGAAGTACTGTGGGTTATCGGAATCCCGGCAGAGCAAAAGTTCGGGTCCCAAGAAATTAATTTAAAAAAAAATTTAGAAAAAAATTGTTATAAATTTATTAGAAAAATTTTTATAAATTTTTTCAGAAAAATTTTTATACATTTTTTTAGAAAAATTTTTATAAATTTTTTTAGAAAAATTTTTATAAATTTTTTTAGAAAAATTTTTATAAATTTTTTAGAAAAATTTTTATAAATTTTTTCAGAAAAATTTTTATAAATTTTTTTAGAAAAATTTTTATAAATTTTTTTAGAAAAATTTTTATAAATTTTTTCAGAAAAATTTTTATAAATTTTTTTAGAAATTTTTTTGTCAAGAAAAAATTGAAAAAAAAAATTGGGAATTGATGGAGAAGTGTGTCTGTGCAGTATGCATGCAGTGGATACGTCCAGATAAACGTGTTTAGAAAGTAAACCTGAGCAGAAGTTTATGAACAAAATTTTTCTCAAGTCTCCGAAGCGATTTTGGTTTTTTCAACTAGGTATCCATTTCTAAACCTCTAATATAAAACAAATTAGGTAGGTTCCAGACAATATTTTTTTTACTCAATCCTAAATAATTCTCAATGAGTTATTCCCCAATCTGAAATAGCCAAAAAAGACGCTAAAAAGTTTTTCTCAGAAAAAGATGATCATTTTTTGTGCACTTTTTGCCTTATAGCGTAAAACCTAAGGCTATAAACTGTTCTGGAAAATGGTCTACAAAAAATTGTCAATAAAAATGGACTATGAACTGTTCACGAAAATGGTTCGTAAATGAAGGTGAATTTCCGCCTGAATTGCACAGGTCGTCCACTGCTGCATAATACAGAAGTCACCTGTTAACGGGGACTAGGGCCAAAAGAACAGGATCGATGACACGCGCTTCCGTCGAGGATTGTTCGATAGGGTAACCATAGGCACAGGGAACCCGAGTAACAGGGTGCATGACACGGACCAATAACAGGGCAGGATCACAAGGGAGCAATGAAAACTGTGCCACTGAGACAGTTGGCTTGATAATCGGGCCCAACGATCCTTTATACCTTCTTTACTTGCGAGGCACCGAGAGGAAAGTTCGTCGAAGGCGATGCAACTTCAGAGCTAAATCTTGTACCTGCGGTGATGTCGCAAATTGTACAAAAAAAATCGAATTTTACCAAAAAACGCCCTTTTCTATTGTAAATCGAGCGAAAAATACGAGAAAAATACTCAAAAAAATTCAAGCCCATAGCATCACGTTGAAAATCGGAATTTTGTGGGAAATTTGTACCTAGCTGCCATCTAGAAAAAAGTCGGGAAAGAGAATAGTGTAAGACTTTGACCAGTAGAGCGCAGATAACTCACAATGCATCCACCGATCAGAAAAGTGAGTTTTGCCAAATCTTCAGAATGTGTAGGGGTTTGAGAAATTTAAATCGTAGAAATTAGCCGGTACCCAGTCCTAAAAATTAGTGTAGAATCTCGGCTTTTCAACGGTGTAATCAGAATAGCAGCAACGTTTGAATTTAGCGAAGAAAATAAATGCTGCAAAATATTGCTTTTCTTATGAAAAATCGACGTTTTTTGCGAAAAATTTCCTTTTTTATCGCATCAACATCGTATAAGTGAAGAAGTGGCCTATAGTGTGCTATATTGCCCGCAAGAAACACGACTTCTGCAAGGGTAATGACTTCATTCGTTCTGCGAGATCTGTAGATCACATGTCGAAGGATGCGAGGCAGATCAATTTTCCAAAGAGCGACCGCATCAAAGATCTAACGAGCGGAATCTACGAACCGCAATCGCTCGTTCAAAAAAAAAAAAAAAAAAATCATTCCGCATCGAGTCGAGTCGGGACGCGGAAATGTAATTTGAATGAGAATCCGAATGACTACTCCATTACGTGTCCCGGCCAATTACACCGGGCCCAGACCGCAGGCCAATGACGTGACTTCGGATCAAAGTACTCAGAAGCGATTCTGTAGAGATAGGAGCGATTAATTCTCATCTAGATAGCGCCACTCCGTGATTAGATATTCTTCCGCTCGTCGCTTTAAAACACGTTTCGTTGACAGTCGCTGGAAGATATGGCCTAGTTAACTATAGTACGAAAGAGATAAAATTACTGGAGATTCTATTGAAACTGGAGCGAGGTTCTCAAGTCGAAAGCAGCCAGGAGAAAACTTTCCTTACTTTTGTAGAGAAATTTTCACTAAGGATGAGTTCATCAATTCAGTTTGATGGCATATCAGGTTCATATTGCACTTATTGATTTTAAATATGGTCCCAGGCGTGAAAATAAAATAAGGCCATGAACAATGGAGACAAGATGGAAAAATGAGACCAATACAAAAAAAACCGGAACAGAAATGAATGGAACAGAACATAACAGAACAGATCGGAACAGAAATGAATGGAACCAAAGATAACAACAGAACCGAGCAGGTCAGAACAGAACAGAATTAAATGGAACAGTACGGATAGAAAAAAATTGAATAGAACAGAAACGATCAGAACAGATCAGATCGAAAAAGAACAGCAAAGAAAGCGAACAGCATAGATGAACATGACAGGATGATACAGCCCATCGCAAAAGGTTTACAAGAGAATGTTATATGAGCAGCAAAAAAATGAATGTTTTTGGTAAATGTCTGACCTATGTACTATTTCTTTGTCATCGTATCAATGGAAATTTCTATTCGAAGGATAATGAATGTTCGAATAACAAACTGAATTGATGAACCCGCCCAAGAAAATCTAGTGGAAAACTAGTGGTAAGCTCTAAATTATTTGCCACAATGTTTTTCCTCCTTGAAAAAATTCATTTTGGACTGAAAGAAAACGATTTTCTCTTTGATTATGAATTATTCGTCGGGGGCATTTTGAATACAAGAAATATTGGAAAACCCTAAATGTTCGCCGAGTCGATTCATCACCAATATTCAGGCCATCACGTGTGGCTACTGTGGCCTATAACTCTAATACGGATGGTCGGCTTGGCGTGAAATATATTAATATTCCAATGGCGTAATGAGTGATGACGCCTCAATACGCCTGACCTGTTTGAACAAGTATAGCCAGACGTCCATAAGGCAGGAAGTCAGACGAACACAGCGAACGCTTTTCGGCCCGGAAGCGCTTCGACGTCAGGCATTTGAAGTTCATTCCACAATGGCAGTCAATGGAGTCACTCGACAATTTTTTGAAAAAAGACTTGTAATTATGGCTCATTTTCCTTAAAAAATAAACCCACGTAATCGGTGAGGAAAAAACATTTAACAGCCCCTGAAAATTTGTAGGTTTACGTTTCAAGAGGTGTAGAATCCGAATCTGCAGATTTTTTTGTAGATTTCGTAGATTTTTGTTATTTTTATGAGAATTCAAGTTTTTTATCTAGATCGTCTCGGCAGATCCCAGTCTCAATTTTAAGGCCTGTAAAACAGTTTCTATCTGTGGGGGAAAATTCGTATTTTTCTGGAAATATGCAACGTGGACATTATTTTCGATAGATAGAGATTGTCGATTTTGGATGCTGAATCGAATCAAGTCTATTGTCACGGTGACAGCTTTAACCGATATATAGCAGATATATAGGAGCAGCGGATATATTGCAGTTTCAGTGAGACACTTCTGAGTTTTTAAAAATTTCCCTATTTCTTAATAAATCGAAAACTACTCGAGCTACAAAATTCGTTTTCCACTCGTTGGAATCTCCATAAAAACGTCTGTCCACCAAATATCTTAATATAAAGAATTTGGTCTCATTGTAAAAGTCAGCAAAAATAAGAATCCAACAAAAATATGAGAATTTGGCCTTGGATTTTAAATTGGATTTTTTTACTTTCAAGCTTCTTTTTGAACACGGTTTTATTTTTTGTTAAAATTGTTTATCTAGGTATTCCCAATTACTTGAACATTCAAATTTCTACATTATTCCACGCCAAGGGAAATGAAATTGAAAAATGTTCTTACATCAAAAGTACAGCGTGCCTACTGATTTTCGCACCAAAAATTTTAACACAGTAGGTATATTGGAAATTTTTTCTTCAAATTTTGCGGCCCGAAATTTGACTCTCAGCATGGACTGTCGTCGAGTCAATAAAAGCGAGACCGACCTAAGAAGGCAGATGGTTATCTTCGGGGTTTGGGGTCTCGGAGTGCCCCAGTTACGATGGATATTAGCATCACTACGGAGGCCCCATCCCTTCTGCGAATCGTCTAGTCGATTTACAGGTCTAGGGGTAAGTTATCTATCACGAACCTTAGCTGTTAACCTGGTACAGTATGAAGAAACCAGCTAACATTTATCGTTTGGAAAATGCGGGAGAAAACAGAGATTTAAAAAGAAAATACCTATTGCAGGTAGTTTTGAATAATTCGAAACAATAAAATGAAAAAGTTCACCTCACAACTATTGTAAAGTGAACTTTTTCATTCAATTGTTTATTGGCCAACATGTAATTTTGGTATTCAAGATTTTGGTATTAGTTTGTTGGATATAGACGTTTTTTAAAACTGTAAATTGCTCTTTATGCTTTTTACTCTCACTTCCGGCTAGTTTATTTATTTATTAATTTTTGTTTTGATTCTAACAACCAAATATGATGAATTTGGTTCACAGTATCAAATAGGCAGCCCTGAGAATGGTTTTTTCTAGATCACTTATCAAAAAAAGGCAGTTATACTTTATGCACAATTGACCTTTCACATCTCAAAAAATTTTTATCTGAGGCGAAATCTCGGAAACAATTAAAATGTTTAAAAACGAACGTGACTAGTGTGTTGATAACTTGGTTAATGAGTTCCGGACATGTGAAATATATCTATTGTCAAGACAGATGATTATCCTCTCGCTTTACATTCCTGACAACTTTCAGGTACATAATAAGCAATCCGTATTACCGCCATTCGTTTCACACGGTGTTTCAACAGTGCTTTCTCTTGCCTGCACTCGTGTCTGAGATAATGTTTATTAAGTACCTTTAATTACGATGTTTTTATCAATTTCCGTTCGTACGCGCCTGCGGCCCAGACTTCCTTAAACGTCTAACCTTTCCCATCGCTTCTGCTCAATGAATGCATCTCTCGAATTACTACAGCTGTTACTATGTGATTACGTTGTCTCATAAAATTCTCTAATTCCATTAAGGACAGATAATGGTTTTCTAGCAATAGAAAATCGGCAATGCCTCAAATATGAACCTACGCTTCAGGGTTACGAACTTATTATTGGGGAGTGATAGGAAGGAGTGATAGAGTGGATGGAGGGGGGAGAGTGGATGGAGGGTAAGAGAGAGAGAGAGAGTGAGTAAGAGAGGATGGAGGGAGAGAGAGAGAGAGTGGAGGGAGGAGGAAAGTGGTGAGTGGTGGGAGTCGGAGAGGAGGGAGGGGAAGATAAGGGAGGGGAATGGAGGGAGGGGGGTTAAGGGGGGGAGAGCGGGGAAGAAGAGGGAGGGGAGGGGAGAGAGGAATGGATGGGGGCATGAGGGAGGAGGAGGAAGGGTGGAAGAGGAGGAGGACGAGGTGGTGAACGAGGAGGATTAGGAGGAGGACGCGTCGGAGAAGGAGGAAGAAGAGGAGAGGAGGAGGAGGAGGAAGAAGAGGAGAGGAGGAGGAGGAGGAGGACGATGAGGGGATGATGACGAGGACGAGGAGGGGGAGTGGGAGGATGGCTAGGAGGAGGGGAGGGGTGGTGGATGACGAGGAGGGGATGAGGATTAAGATGAGGAGGAGGAGGAAGACGAGGAGGAGGATGAGTAGAATGATGATGATGAGGATGACGATGATGAGGCTGAGGATGAGTAGGAGGAGGAGGATTTATGAGCCAAGTATACATGCATTTTTTGTACTATAGGGAAACCTATTTGGGTTTTTGAGGGGATTTGGGAGGGAATAATAAATTAAATAAATCAGGTATTGCCGGCTTTTGGATGTAAGCGTCAAATTTAATTTCGGAACAAATTTATACTCAACCTTTTGGCGGAAAATAATGCATGCTCCATTCAGGAAAACATGAAATGCTGAAGATTTGAAGACATCGAATGCGCCGACACTGGCGTCCATTACCGGGAATTTTACCAATTCGGGAGGAATCGGCAAATCGCTGTCGAACGTATCCCGTGATTTACTCCGGTTTTCCCATCCTGGAACGCGTTCGTGGCGCGGATCCCAGTAACGGTACGACAAACGAGCAGGCCTTCTCTTCTAGTTTTATCTAGGTTACTCGGCCTCCACTTTGAGCAAGCTCTCGATTATGTGTGTTAGACAGGTAATCTAAAAAGCCAAGCTATACTTATCGATAATCAGCCTAATTAGAATTCCTCACATAGCCGAGCAGAGGATTCATCCTGTTGAGGATTGTTTAACCACCGGCGGAAAGGAGCTTCGTCGAATTCGGGGGTAAAAAGTGTAGACCAGTATTCTGGAAAAAACTGATCGACGCTCCTTTCCTCATTTAAAAAACCTGCCTCGGATTTTATTGACAATCGATATATGCCATAATAACCTGCGAAAAACGCCAACTCGCCAGAAACTGCGTTTAAAAAACCGATTTTCTAGCTCAGTTCGACTCACACATTTCATCGCCTAAAAAGCTGGAAATGCACCGCCTAGGTTTTTTCAACCTCCGATTTTTTCGCCGCATCCATTCGATACAATTGAATAGAAAAACGGTAAATGCGACACTCGACACAAGAGGGCAAAACGACGATTCAACGTTGAACAATACGCGACAACCGGGCGACTTTTTTGCCGACTCAGCGAAGTAGGAAACGCTTGTTTCGTACGACTACAATGGGAACAAAAAAAATTCCAGTAAAGGAGTACCAGGTAAGAGAACAATGGGCGGGCAGATGAGATATCCGTGGCTTGGGATGATGTTTTGTAATTTTTCGAAGTAGGTATGAAAATTGAAGTTCATGGCGTTGGGGAAACGAACGAGAAAAACAGAACGATCAGGTGGATTATAAAAAAAAAAACACAAAAATTAAAAAAAAAATGAAAAATCGAATTGAAAAATAAAACAATTTAGCTATACATATTAATCTATTTTTTAAATGGCACTGGAAAAGTTGAAGTTTTTTACGATTGAATGAATAGGTACCTAATAAATAAATCAAATCATCAAAAAAATTGGAAAAATTAAATTATCTTTGCATCTGAATAGTAGGTTCAAAATAAAATGTTCTCAAATATTCCTGTTCGTCTGACTGAATGCTTGCGCGCAACGACGTTTTCCCCCATTAATCAGACTCAATTATTTTTAAGAATGCTTGACATTTTACTGCGCTTATATTGCATATTCTAAGAGAATTTGGGTAATTCACGACAGTTAAAAACGACCTATACCTACAGTTAACTAGGAATCCAACACAATATACCATCACATAAAAACGTTATCCTCAATAAAATTCGTGTAAACTCGACACGGGCGTAAAATTGGTAATGGCTTCCTGGCTAGAAGAAATCGATGGAGAAATTCAATGCTTTCGTCTGACCCGTAGCAACGTTGATTTTACCGCATTTTGCTTTCAATGAAGTAAACAAGCTGTAATGGAATAAGTTTATTGCCCAGGCAGTCAAGTAAATCTACCACCTCAAGAGTCGCATTTGTAGATAAATATTGTAGGTAATCACCGACTCTCTACCACTGAAGTTATTAGCCGAGAAGGAATTTTCTAATAGGCACTAAAATTTGTAGTTTAAGTACGAGGAACTGAAAGATTCCGTGTGGACTTTTCACGGGCGAAACTCATTGACCGAAAAACAGTTTACTTGCCCGAGAACTGGATCAGTGATTTTCTCTCAATTGGGTAAGGAACTCACCTGGAACAAGAGGAAAAACAAATAATCAGTAATTGAAAAATGAAAACGTATCGATAAAAATAAAACACTCGCTAAAAAAGTAATCTTCAGGCACCTCGGAAAAACTATCGATCCATATCCAAGTTTTCTTGTAACGTTAAATTCGAATCTGACTTCCGCTTCTCCTATTACAACCGGATTTGAAATAATAGCAATTTTACTTTTTTCTTTTTTTTTTCATGTTAAAAACTTGCAGATTATTGTAAAGGCCAAAATTACCAGCTTTTGTCAAAATTACCTACTTTTGTCAAAATTACCAATTTTTGTCAAAATTACCAATTTTTGTCAAAATTACCAATTTTTGTCAAAATTACCTACTTTTGTCAAAATTACCAATTTTTGTCAAAATTACCAACTTTTGTCAAAATTACCAACTTTTGTCAAAATTACCAACTTTTGTCAAAATTACCAACTTTTGTCAAAATTACCAACTTTTGTCAAAATTACCAATTTTCGTCAAAATTACCAACTTTTGTCAAAATTACCAATTTTTGTCAAAATTACCAATTTTTGTCAAAATTACCAATTTTTGTCAAAATTACCAATTTTTGTCAAAATTACAAACTTTTGTCAAAATTACCAACGTTTGTCAAAATTACCAATTTTTGTCAAAATTACCAACTTTTGTCAAAATTACCAACTTTTGTCAAAATTACCAATTTTTGTCAAAATTACCAACTTTTGTCAAAATTACCAACGTTTGTCAAAATTACCAATTTTTGTCAAAATTACCAACTTTTGTCAAAATTACCAACTTTTGTCAAAATTACCTACTTTTGTCAAAATTACCAATTTTTGTCAAAATTACCAATTTTTGTCAAAATTACCTACTTTTGTCAAAATTACCAATTTTTGTCAAAATTACCAATTTTCGTCAAAATTACCAACTTTTGTCAAAATTACCAATTTTTGTCAAAATTACCAATTTTTGTCAAAATTACCAACTTTTGTCAAAATTACCAACTTTTGTCAAAATTACCAACGTTTGTCAAAATTACCAATTTTTGTCAAAATTAGCAACTTTTGTCAAAATTACCAACTTTTGTCAAAATTACCAATTTTTGTCAAAATTACCAACTTTTGTCAAAATTACCAACGTTTGTCAAAATTACCAATTTTTGTCAAAATTACCAACTTTTGTCAAAATTACCAACTTTTGTCAAAATTACCAATTTTTGTCAAAATTACCAATTTTCGTCAAAATTACCAACTTTTGTCAAAATTACCAATTTTTGTCAAAATTACCAACTTTTGTCAAAATTACCAATTTTTGTCAAAATTACCAATTTTCGTCAAAATTACCAACTTTTGTCAAAATTACCAATTTTTGTCAAAATTACCAATTTTTGTCAAAATTACCAATTTTTGTCAAAATTACCAACTTTTGTCAAAATTACCAACGTTTGTCAAAATTACCAATTTTTGTCAAAATTACCAACTTTTGTCAAAATTACCAACTTTTGTCAAAATTACCAATTTTTGTCAAAATTAAAAAATTTAAAAACGAACAAAAAACGGACAATTTTTTTCTTCTTTTATTCACAGGAGAGACTGTCACAGACCGCGAAAAATTCCAAAACGTTCGAAAACATTACCCAAGTTAATTCGCGGATGTTTATGCTTTTATACGGACATATCCACCGGAACGTTTTCACACGACTCCAACGACGGACGAGTCAAACGAGATCGGGGCATTCCTCCGAGGATAATGATATTCATCGCAGAACAGGACGGAACGAATTCGTTCTCGGCTTGAAACAAACGCCATAAGAGAAACGAGGTTGAAGAAATCTTGTTTACGCTCGAAAACTTGGGAAGTTCGAAAGTGGACAAGGGCCAGCGAGATATGCATAATGCAAGGTCGGGAATTTTAATAAATTGCTTTCCAACGGGAGAACATGCGTACAGGCAAGTTACTAACGTGTATCCAGGACGGAAGGGCAATGGAGTTAATTTAGCACATCGTCAACCGGTTCCGAAATAGGTTTAATAATTGAAGACGCGAGTCAAATTGTATTTTGACTGTTTTTCTACTTCTTTTTCTGCCTTTCTCACATAAAAAATTACTTTCGACAAGATTGTAAATGAATCCAAAAACTGCGATGCCAAGTAGCTCCTACAAAAAGTGGGAAAACAAAATCCTTAACAACAAAAACCTTAGAAAACATTATTTGGACCACAAATTTGTAGGCCACAAAAACTGCAAAAATAATGAGCCGAACTTTAAAAACACCTTTGACGAGACCAAAATTCGAAACCACATTTGAATTGATTGTCAACGAATTAAAAAATTACAGTCGTCAGGAGCAGGAAATAAACAAATAAGTATAATAATAAAATCAATCAGTCGAAGATTGAAACCACAATCGACTTGACCAAAATTTTTGAACTTCTTTTGACTAGATTGTCGACGGGTTTGAGGATTTAAATCTCCAGTAGCAAAAATAAAAGAATAATAATAACAATAAAAACACGCTTTATCAGGACCTTTGAGAAAAGATTGAAAACGGCAGAAATGGGTCAATCATATACAAACTCGAATTTTCGAAAACCATTTTTTCAAACCCCCAAAACGTTTCAAATCATTTCTGACAAAATTGTCAAAAACTTTGGAAAATTTTCAAAAAAATCAAAATTTTTCTGGACGAAACCGCCCTAATTCTATCGATCACGAACTTACTTAACAGCATTTTTCACGATATGCGGTTTTTTCGATCTCACAACCCATCACGGGATTCCAATTTTTTTTTCTCATACCTCAAATGTGGTAAACTGTTTCATCAACTCGAAGGATTGTAACTCGTTCTACTGGCACGAATCTGATCGATTACTTGTACCGGGATTCGCCAGGAACGAGGAAACGTTATTCCGAATGCGATTCTTTTCACTCATAGACCCCACCTTGATCTAGATAACCTCGTATATCACTTGGCCCTCTTCGTGTTTTCGAGTGACAGTCAATAAAAGAAGTCAACCGACATTTCGGAATGGGGAACAAACCGAATTCTATTTCAAAGCGAATCCTTGTTTCCAGAAATAAATTTGCAAACCAGGCATTGAGGCAAATGGTGATTCCAAATTTTAGAAAAGCAAAATATTCGCGTAAATTTACGATATTTCTGTCTGGTTCGACTTTTTGTGGCTGCTGGGCTCAATAATGCTTCAAGACGAGCATTGAAAAAATGAAGATCCCAAAAAATGAGTTTCCAAAATGAGAAAAATTGAATTTTAGTACATCAAACCCGTAATTTATGTCAATTTATACAAAATGTCGAAGAATTGGTTATCTATGAAAAAATCAAATACTTATGGTTAATTCAAAGTAAACCCTCATTATATGTTGTATAGCCCCATTATTATGAGGAACTTGAGAGAAATCTTATTTATTTTGATTGATAAAAAAAACCCCATTAAATTTGGTCAAAAATACGTAAATTTATGAGAAATTCCATTATTTTTGGCACAAAATCTCAATTTTTTGGCCTACTAGTTAAAAATTGTATATTTCTTGGTAAATTTGTGAAAAAGTCCAATACCGTTGGGATAAAATCCCATAATTTTTGTATTATATCTTATTATATTGGATAATTAATGAAAAATCCCGTAATTTTGCCAATTTATAAAAATTACGCAGTACTAAGAAAAAATCCCTCCATTGTAGACAGCTCGTAAAAATCCCACGATTTTGCCTAAATTGAAGAAATTTGAATAAAATGAGAATGTGTTGATTCGATAATTTCCGGTCAATTTTTGAAGCATTGGAGCATTGGAACTTTGGCCAATCTACAGGAAATCATACAATTTCAAGCAGTTCACGAAGAATCCCGCACTTTTCCCTTCTGAAGGGAAACTTGGCCGCTCTTCTCCGGTTCAAGGCCTCCGGGCGGCTCGATCGGCGGCGAAAAAATGGAAATCGTCAGGTTCGAAGTGCAGCCATCGAAACGCGGGCGCGATTTAAGCCGGAAAGGGAGGAGGGCGCGTTCAGGTGGATTAAGACGAAGGCGGCTCATTGAAGCCCGCCGGGCGGCCACGGACCGCCCGGCTATTCTGTTCTCATTCCCCGTTTAATTGAAAAACGGGGGGCCCATGATCTCGGCCGACCGTGGCCGCACTAATGGCCCGGTAATTTGTGGCCGTCCACCTACAACAGGGCAGGATGTGGAAACTAGCGAGTTCCTTAACCTCGCCGAGCACTTTTTTCCGGCACTTTTCACGGCCAAAAAAAAATTGAAAATTTTCAAAAGTAGGAATGTCCTAGAAAGAATTTAAAACCCTTCGAAGAAATCTTAAAAAAGTCCACGAAACAAAAATACGAAGGAATGAAAAATAATCGAAAATTTGGCCTACAAATCTCAGGCCGCACCCCGACTTGTCCACTCGGTGATATGGCCCAGATCGGCCGTCATCGCCTACAATGGCCGAGATTGGAAAACTCCGTTCCGGGCCGTTGAGAAGCGCATTAGGCTCGCAATTTCCTTACGTCAGCCGTCGGGATGGAGGAACGAATCTTCGCCGGTAGCCGCCGACACGCCCGCGGATGTCGCAAGTCTTTTGTCGCGGATTCGGAGGGCGTGACCGATGGCGCGGGGATCCGCCGTAGGCAACTGTTTCTATTGTCGTCGCATACCTCGCATGGCCGGGGCAGCGGATTTTCCAAATAGGAATTTGGCGTAATTTTAAAACATGAATTTTCACTGAAAGAAATTCGGGGTACTTCAAAATTCTCGTTGGGAACTATACTAATTTTTATCTTACAAATTTCTCTCTCTTCCCTCGTTGAGTAGGAAAATTCTGGTAAAGATGCGGTAAGGTAAGAATAAATATTCATGCGTGCCGATAATATTGCATCCTAAATAGTTCCTGTTCGGTTCCCATAGGTTCGTAAAGCCGTTCGTTCCGCTTCTCTGAGAACCGCGACGCGCCTTTGTGCGCCTTACACCAAGGGAAACTCGGGTCGCCTTTCGGCTGCTATCTCCGCGTATTCGGCCGTTCCTTTGTCATCGCGGATGCCCTCCCCCGTATCAAGATCCTGGACGGCGGCGCGGATTTTCCTCCGGCACAAAACGCGCGCGGCTTCTTCAGCGTTGCGGATCCTGAGAAAGGATGGAAAAATGCGCCGGGCCGGGGTTAAAGAACTCGACAGGCTCAACAGCGTATCGTACCGTGTACGAATCACGAAGAGGACAAATCGAGGAGTGGACAAGACGAACATTTCTAAGCCCCAAGAAGACAAGTCATGATGTGTACAGAGGATAAAACGGAAAAATCGGCGGAAATAAAGTGGAAAATGTACGCGTGAAAATATCGTAAGTACGGAATAGACAAATCACGGAGCCTACCATATTTATAGTAAATTAATTATAGAGGGCAAGATTTCAAAGTGAAACAGCACGACTTGTTCAGCTTATAGAGTGGACAAATTGCCAGAAATGAACTTGGAAGCAGCAGGTAGAAAATTTATATTATAGCATTTTCAAGTCGAATTTAAAATTTTCCAAATCAACATTGAGGATTATCGAATCAAATTGAGAATTTTTCAAGCCAAATTAAGAGTTTTCTAAGGAAATCGGTTCGGAAAATTCTCAATTCGGTTCGAAAATACCTCAATATGACTTGGAAATGCTATATCCCGCCGGCTGCTATTATCGGAGTGTACAGATCGATTGCGGGAACGTATCGGACCGTGTACAAATCATGGAAAGCGAAAATCGAGGATTAGACAGGGAAAGAATTTCTAGGCCGCGACAAAGAGACATATTAGGATGTGTACAAATCATGGAGTAGAAGAGGAAAATAACAAATTCACAAAGTAGAGTGGAAAAATCACTGAGCGTACTTGTACCGTCTTGTATCGTCGATTGTATCGTCGGATTGGAAAAAACAATGTAAAAACCATGAATGGACAAATTCGCATAAGAGTAAATTACGGAGTGGGCACAAAACACTACAAGTTAATAAATAGGAAAGTGGTACAATAGGATAAATCACGGCGGGTAAAGTCATCATACAGTGGACAAATCGCCGGGAATAAAACTCAGAAAAGAGAAGTGCAGCAGGTGGGATAGGAGATGGCCAAATCACGGCGCATACAGTTATTTAAGTGGACAAACCACTATACGTGCAGATCCTCGTGTGTAAAAGTCTTCAAGAGGACAGTCCTATGCATTACGGAGTGAAGTTCAGCAAAATTGAAAATTGGCCAAAATAAATCGTTCGATGTAGATTTTTAAAATTTTTGATGACCGAATTTTTCCATTTTTAGATATTTGCGGCATCAGACACTTGTTCAGGCATTAAATGGGAGAAAATTAAAATTACCCCATTTCATAGAAGTTTCAGTTTTTTATAAATAATCATTTTTCAAAGGACGTATACGAGAGTCGTATTACGAGTCATAGCCGATGGTGTCAATTTTCATCTAGAGTCATTATAATTAGAGTCCTGATAATTATCAGGAACCGCCTACGGATTTGGACAAATGCAGGCTTCATGGAAGGTTAATGTGATAATTAGGTATTCTGATAGGAGGAGAAGGTGCTTATCTAAAATATCGTCAAAAAGTAGCAGACGTATTTGTATTTACTTTACGAAATATGTTAAGCATTATCAGTAACTGATTAACTGTTAATCGAGTAAACCAGAGGTAGGTTTTTTTTCAATGATAAAAACCTGGCAACGGTTTTTCTACTCTTATAGGAGCGAATAGATACGCTAAAAAAAATATTTTGTAAGTTTTTAAGCTTATAACAGGGCTACGACCCAAATATGAAGAAAAAATAGGGAATTTCACAATCCTCAGGCCTAGTAGCTTATTATTCACTAATAAATCTTTCATTTCACTGCAGAACGTCACGTAACGCCTCCATATTCTCAATACTACGATTTTCCAAAAATTCCCTATCGGTGGTCTTTCAAGTGTCTTCAGTCACTTTCCTCCGGAGGCAAAGTTGTACATTTTTCAAGCCAGTATTTTACATTAGACTGTGGACGATGCCTATTTTTAAACGTTCCTGGGGTCGTGAACCTTCCACGAGCCTTGGCTCCGACTCCAGTTCCAGTGTCTAACCCCCTGGCATCCGATGCGTTTTGTGGCTTTTTAAATCGATAATCTTTCCCGCTGAAGACCTCGTGACTGTCGTAAATCTTTCATTATATCGGCCCTAACGCAAACGACGACACGCACCAATTTTTTTTTTTTTTGTTTCTTTTAAAGGCAAAAATTGTGCGGGAAAAGACTATATTTTCAAGTCTATTTCATCTTTTTTCACCGGTAACCCGCTGTTTTCCGCCCACGCAATCCGAGTGTCATGTCACCATAACCTTTCAGTTTATTTTACAATTTTAAACCCGACCATTCTCCGATTTTCAGCGAAAAATCAAAAAATTCAACCATTATAAAATCAACATGCACTCCAATGTATTTTTCTAATAGAATATACTATATTACAGTATATTTTAAATTTTTCTAGGTTCCCTAGAATTCCGGAAAAGAATGATGATCAATTTTATACAGGATGGAATTTCGAAGAACCTAATTCCTATTTGCGGATTACCAAGAGCAGAAATTCGAAAAACAAATAAATGTGCATAAAACACGCATCAATTCTCAAATTTCATGATTAACTGCCATCAAGCCTTGATGGAAGTGAGTTTTTATTTTATATGAGTATCAATGAAATTTCTCAAATAATTTTCATAGGATTGAACATCTTCCCGGAAATTAAGGATGTTTTTTTCGGCTCAAAAAAGTGAAGCATTAGAAAAGGTTTTATTCCCCCTTTTTTTGATCACGATTTTGAGCTTTTAGGAGTTTTGACGCATTTGATTGAAATCAAATGTCAGATTTGATGTTGAAGTCAAATGTAAATGTACGGAGAAAACATTTAAGGGTCAAATTTCGAGTAAATTATTTGGCATGGGTTGCGATTTAGAAACACAAATTATGTTCATAAAAAAGATTAGTGTAAAACAAAACCTATTTGTTAAAAATTGAAAAAAATGATTAAAAAATTTGAAAATCTTAAAAAAGATTGATTAAGGTAAAATCATGAGTAAAAATCTAAAAGCAATCAAAAATACCTAAGTAACAAATTTGAAGGAATTAATTGTGGAAAATTAAAAAAAATCCAATTCAAAATCCGTCAATTTTATTCCGACACAACTACTGCTATTCAAGTTTATTGACTCCTGCTTAAAATCAACTTCTACTTGAATCTACTTCGACGTTGAGTTAATCAGGATGTATTAAGATAGGCAAACGATCCGAACAATCGAGAACATTCCAACTGGTGCCAACGCGATTTGGAGAAGCCGTTTCTTCGTAATCGGACAATCGAATGACGCCTCGTCAAACTGATGAGGCTGAACAAACGAATAACATAAGGACTAACAAGAGAAACTATCTGCCGACCTAAGCAAACATAACGACTATTCTTGCAATCCGAAAGAAAGCCAAGTCGGCGGAAGATCTGCTCGCAAAGCAGGCGCCACTTTCCTTATCTGGCCCTATAATTTTGTTAACTAGGCAATGGCGTATCAGTTCTGTCGTCTCCGACTAAGAAAGGCTCAAATTAATTCATAGAAATTCGACGAGAGACGAAATGACCGAGGGAATAAATAAATTGACCACAAATTGCAGACTTTCTCGATATTTTCATGATATAATAGCTTGAATCAAATTGTTTGCATGATAGGTGCACAGACATACCTATGTCGGAAAAAGCGGCAAAAAATCCATCAAGCCATTTTGATCAACCCCCTCCTTTTATAGTTAAACTTTCTTCCCAATTTATGCTTATCTAAAATTTTGGTTTTCGCTTTAAGTTTGTACGTAGGCCTTGAGTATTTGTTTCTTCAAATTTTCGGGACGTGGGTTATTATTTTTTTTAAATAATTTTTCAATGATTTATCATTTTAATGGCTATCAATATTTTTTCGCTTTTGTACCGCCACGGGCAAAAATTCAGTAAGAATTGTTGAAGAAAACTTTTTTCCGAAAATTTAAAATCATACGAAAAACTTTGCATAAATATTTTTTAAAATTTTGGTTTTAGGTTTAATATCTATTACCTATATCAATAACTGTTGACAAGATAATTTCTTCAAATAGGTTCAAACTATGCGTACAAATAACTACATGACACGTTGATAAAACATTGTTTTCAAAAATTCATATTTATGAAGTCGGTTCAATTTTTTGGAAATATTCTTTTTTTTGCATAAATCTTAACGGCCATAAAGGAACTACGTTATAGGGACATTGGAAAATATCAATATTCTGATTGCTATAATTGACTATAGAAAAATTTGCTCTAAAATTTCGATTGCTTCTTAAAAGAGGAGAATATTACTAACAGCCGGAAAACTTGGGTGAAACTTTTGACATTAATCTCATCGACTGATATCAGTCGTAAGACATTACATACACCGGAAGGAAAGGGAATATTATCTACAATGAGGACAGCGAGTAAATATTGGTTGGTCGGCATTTAGATAAAGAACGTCGAAGTGCATTGAAAACCAATAGGAATCGGACAAAAGGAAGTGCAAACCAAAAGAAATGTTGACAATAGATAATGTCGATAAACCGCATTTTGGATAAGATTATCCATATTTGTAACAAATAAAATAATGTATTATTATGTGTTGTTATTATGTATCGTAAACAATAAAATCGATGGTAGTAACCTGTGTCAGCATCAGTTAATCACTGTGACAAACAAAACTCGAAAAGAAAAAAAAATACGGCGCAAGAAAAGTTGGAAATCAAACCGTTCTATTCCTGTCGACGTCGTTCAAGTTCACGCGGTCTGAATTATTCGCGATTCCTTCACCTTGAAGAAGTCGCATGAGAAATTACATGTCTGTCGCCCCGTGTTTACCTACCTAAATATGTCTAGTGTCGTGGATGACACCTGTTTTGTCGATGAACAGAAGTGGGGCACCGCGCAAACAAGACGTCTGCCCTAGATAACAAATTTCTCCAGAAGCAGCCAAACTAAGCAATATAGGAGGAATCTGGGTGCAATTTAATCGAATTTCTGATCGGAGACAAAAAAGCGAAAATTCAATTTTCTGAATCTCTATTTTCCAAAAATTTTAAAATCTTCTAATAGATTTACGAATTTATTTAAATTTTAACCAATAAATCGATTTGAGGAAATTTCGAAAAACTAAATTCCGCGGTTATGGACAAAAAACAAATTTTTAATAATAAACTGGCGTTTTCTATAATCACGAATGGTTAAATATTTTGATGGAGTACCGATTTAGGCTAAAATCCTGAATTAAGCCTTGTAATGCACACAACTATTCAAGAGCAAAGACTAAGAATACATAGGTATATTATTTCTGGAAATAATGTACCAAAACGAACCGGTAGGTAGGTATACATATAAAGTGATGAATTAATTAGGCACTAATGAATGAAGGGTTTTTGCATGCAGAGTAAATAATTAAATTACAAAAAAAAAATTGATAAAAAACTTTGGAAAATAGTAAATAATTTCAATGATAAAATTACAGTCTTGATTTTTTTATTCAAAAATATTATTAAATTTTTAGAGGAAAAAAGTTCATTACTCAAACAAAACAATAAATTTTAATGATGATTTCAATTTTTTCAATTGAAATTAAATCAAGTAGGAAGCATTTACCATTCTAATTCGAGGTAAAAGCTCGGAAATTTCAGTTCTAGTACGACGAAAAGTCTTTTCGGAATGGAGATGGGCCTTTTAAAGTTTAAAGGGGCTCACAAGCCAGACAAAGAGGAGTCTGACAGATGTAGAGACAGGATGCCGGTTCAGACACGCAGACCGGCCCCTGAGCAACCGCCTGAAACCTTTGGGGCTTCGAGAAAGCTTGACGAACTGAACAACAAGGACAGCGGGTAATTCGTTTTGGTTTAGGAATACATTTTATTCAATTATTTTTTGAAAGTCTAAAAGAAACGATTAAGCCGATCTATTTTTACATTTTTATTACCTTCGCACAAAAATATTAAAAATCAATAATGAAATTTTCTTGTAAAATAGGGACCTGAGTGCATGAAATGAGTGCTTGAAACCGGAAATATTCAGAGAAAAGCATGAATTTTAAGTGATAATCACAAATTGCTAATAATTGATGTTTCATAACGGATTCGACAATCAACCGAAAACTGAAACGGTATAATTCCTTGATTGAGGTGAAAACATGTCTTCAGTTTGTTGACAGTAGCGCCAGTAACTTTGTAGAATGTTGTAGGATTGAAAGACTAGACTGGCTGTAGTTCTAGTCTTTACTCTCCTTCCTCAGCAGTGAAAAAATGTTCAATGTAAACAGAGGAAGACAGCGATTGAAGAATTCGAGCAAATCGATATGGTCGATACCGGCCATGACATTCACCCTGCCATTGCGATGATAAAATTTCAATATTTGAGGCGAATAGTTTCAAGAGGAAATCCGACTGTCGATATTCGCAACACCAATACATTTGGACATTATTATCTACTATGACAAAAATTTAATTTAATTTTTTACACGATTTTTACTCGTATTTTTTGCTGAAGAGGACTAGAAAAACTGACAGTAAAAATTCAATGGGAAATTTCCGGGAGCTCACCTCTTTTTGCCATAGCCAATGTTGTCCAATTCGATGTGTCTGTACATGCTGTAAGTCGCCATTTTCCGTCACACGTAACTCGATAATGAACGATCGATAAAGAATAAAATGCGGACCAAATTCGCCGACGGCGGTGGGAGGGTTGGAAAATTCGAAAACAAAATACAACTGAACAAAGAACGGGGGGAAATTTGGAAAAGCGAACGGGCGACTTCCTACCCTCACGGCGCGCGAGAAACCAACGTTATGTCCGGGCGGGTGCCCCCGTCCACCTTCTTATACTCGTCTAGCCGCCGGCCGTCTCCCGCCCCCGCCCGGGCCCCGGTGCCGCCCCCACTCCGCCGGCTCCTGCTGGAACCGCCCGGCCCGAGAGGAGCTTCGCCCGGCAGGACGGGCCCCCCGGGAGGAAGTTCTGTTCCTATTCGCCGGCCTCTCTTTACACTGAAGATCCTCCGCTTCATTCCAAAAAATAAAATTGAAAATAAATAAATTTCACAAAAAATTTTTTTCAAGGGTATGCGAGACACTTCCTCTTTAACAGCAACCCCTACCCTAAAGATCGAGACGTTCGAGAGAATTTTCGAAAATTTTTTGGGATGAATAGCCATTGAACTGTCGGAAGTTCAGCATTTGAAATTTTCAATTAAACCCAACGAATTTCCTTTTTCTAGGCAGGGATTGAGTTAGAACAGTCACCAATACAAAAATGCGAAGGATGAATTTATGTAGTTTGTACAACTGACAGGTGGAGGGCCGAGTCAATCAAATGTGACAAAGACCGATTGAAGGAAATCTACGATTAAGTTGTCATTTTCACGATAAACGACTCAAAAACAGAAAATGCGAGTTCGAAGGTGTAAAGAAATTGTATACCGACAATAAATAAGGATTATAAAACAATTTCGAGATTCGCACGATTTTCAGGTGAGAAAATTGAACTAAACGTGAGAAATAACGATAAAGAAACCGATCATCTTGTACTCCATAATTTACGGTGAGAAGGGAATTTCATTGTCGAAAATTCGAAGATAGGCGATGACCTGAAGGGAAACGGAAATGGCCTTGATGTACTGATCGAATGGTTTCAGAGTCTACGCCCATTTCTTCGAGAAAATTACCCTAAATTTCGATTGCACCGATTCGACAGACAAATTCTACTTTGAAAATAAGGGGGGGGTTTAACGTTTGCGTAATGCGTTTTTCGAATGTGTAGACCTGGTAGCCTCCAAAGCATTCGAAATAAAATCAAACAACAACAACAAATTTTTATTTTTAATAAACTACACAAAAAGCGAAATTTTTCAAAATTAAAACAGAAAAATAGGCAGAACATTAGGTGATTCATACTTGCTCATTGGATCCCCAAGGTCGTCCACCAAACAATACTCTAATCTAGATAGTTTTTCAAGAGGAAGTCGATCTCTAAACTATCCGGAATTACTGCGAGGCCCGTGGGACGACACTTAGCCCACAGGCTCAATTGCACTCGGCTTTTGGCTCTGGCAATTTATCTACTTTTGTTTATACGCAGTTACATAAGGTCGGTTTCCTTTTAATTGTATTTTTCTGCCCTTGAGATGCAGGTATATTAGTAAGACCTTGCCTTAACAGCCGGTTCATTTTCAACCTTGCCTTATATTATCATTTTTTATGCTTATGAAAGTTTTCATTTGTACCCACAGGCCAGATTGAAGCCAATAATAATTATTGGTAAAAGTGAAAAATATTGAAAATACTGCGAATTAAAATGGTAAAAATTCAAATCGATGTCAACGAAATGTATCGATAGCTGTGTAATGTATATTTCATTGATTCCGCAGTAGAACGAGAGTAAAAACAACCGACAATGATCAAAGGCTATGTAAATTATTAACGAGAATCAACTCAGTAGTCAGGTTAAGTAAATAGACCGACTACCACACATTCGGATAATGAGATGATTTTAGTCAAGTCAATGAGCGCAAAAGTATGACGCAGCATCCGACCGTGGCAGTTGCAGTTCGTACATAACGGGAATCCAGAAAGATGCTAGCCATGGTGAACAA
The DNA here is from genome assembly GCA_036186465.1 of Nesidiocoris tenuis. Taxonomy (NCBI): domain Eukaryota; kingdom Metazoa; phylum Arthropoda; class Insecta; order Hemiptera; family Miridae; genus Nesidiocoris; species Nesidiocoris tenuis. The sequence continues at coordinate 3,340,488 of AP028920.1, forward strand.
TTCGCTAGCCCACTATTTCCAGAGTGCAATAAATTGTTCTGCGTCAATCGGAACGTATCGGGCAATACTGGACCATAACGGACATGATCGGGCAACATCGGACGATTTCAGACCATATCAAACAATACCGGATTGTATCAGGCGATATCGGACAGCATTGGACAATGCCGATAAATTTCAGGCCGTATCAGACCACATCAGATAATATCAAACCGTATCGGATGATATCAGACAGTATTTGACGATTTCGGGGCATTTCAGATCATATCGGACAATATCGAACCATATCAAACAATATCGAATAATATCCGAAAATATCAATGCCAAACCATATTGGGCTAAATCGGACGATATCAGAGAGAATTGGATAATACCGCACCATATCAGGCGATATCAAACCATATTGGGCCATATTGGAAATAATCAACAATAATTCATAATCGAATAATATTGGATGATATCAAACACTAAAGGAAAATATCAGACCGTTTTCAACCGTACCGGACTAGATCAAACTATATCAGACAGCATTCGGCCATATCAGACGATATCAGATCACATCAGACACTATCGGACAATATCAAACCATATCGGATGATATCAGACAGTATTGGGCAATATTGGGCCATTTCAGATTATACTGAACCATATCAGACAATGTCAGACCATACCGGACGATATCAGACAGTAGTAGATATTATCGTAGCACATCGGACTATATCAAACCATATTTTACAATACCGGATTATATCAGGCGATGCCAAACAGCATTGGACAATATCAGACTACAACGGACACTATAGGACAAAATCGAAACCATATCGGATGATATCAAAAGCACTTCGAAAGTCAAAAACACCCAAAAATCACTTTTCCGCATTTTCGCACTTCAATTTTCAACTCACCAAAAAAGTATATGCCCACACTTTCGGATTGGCGTCCTTTTGAAACTAGCCTATTCACTTTCAACCACTGATCGATGGCCTAATACAATACAAACTAATAATAATACTATATAATAATACAAACAATACAAATAATACAAACTAGAAAGTTCCAAAGGGTCGCAGGGCACCAGAAGAAACGACCATCCAGCCGTTTCCGTTGAGTTTATTTACGACAGCAAGTTGACCTTTTGGACATCATTAACGTGACTCTTCATGCTACACTCTTTTTCCCATGCATCTTGATGAACCGATAAGATTGAAGTTGAGCTCGGCGCTATGACGCCAATTGAAAACGTTATCTGCCTCAGGCCGAAAATCGGATTTTAGATTGGTGAGAGATGATTCGGATGTTTCTAATTTCCTCAGGCAGAGTACTCACTGAAAACACCAAAATGTCAATAGTTCGATCGAACGAAATTCAGACCTGCGAATCCGAACGGTACAACGCCCTTGAAAACACAATTTTCGCGAGAATGAAGCCCCAACGATATGAGTAAGCTTATTAAACTGAAACGCCTTAACACGACTGCGAAGAGATACGACACTGACAAATACCGAGACGTGCTCGAGAGTGAAGGTAGAATAGCCACAAAAATGAGGAAAGTCTTCGAATGCACTGAATCGACGAGCATGTCGACTCAAACTCATAGTCAAAGGTCCTCGATACTCGAACTAAAACTACAACTGAACTTTAAACAGATACTCAAAGGTCGGAAGAAAGGTAGGTAATCTCAATTTAGAACTAAAACTCTAACCCAACCTGACACTGATACTCGAACACCACTACCGATACTTCACCACCGATACTCGAGACTCGAACAGAAACTCTCAAAGTAAACCTAATACTCGAACTCAACATCGAACTGGACGTACACACTGAAACTACAACTGAACTTCAAACTGAATCTCAAAATGAAACTTTAACTCGTACTGATCCACAAATTCAAACTGATGATGACACTCAAAGTCAAACTGAATCTGAGACTCAAACTAAACTTTAAACTGAAACTCGAACTGAAACTCGAACTCAAACCGAAACTGAACTCAAACTGAAAATGAAATTCGAACTGAAATCAAACTTGAAACAAAAGTCAAACTAAACTTCAAACTGAAACTCGAACTCAAACTGAAAATGAAATTTGAACTGAAAATCAAACTTGAAACATAAGTCAAACTAAACTTCAATTTGAAAGACTCAAAGTTCGAAACAAAGTTTAACTCGAACTGAAACTGACACTCGAACTCAAACTGAAAAAGAAATTTGAACTGAAAATCAAACTTGAAACATGAGTCAAACTAAACTTCAATTTGAAAGACTCAAAGTTCGAAACAAAGTTTAACTCGAACTGAAACTGACACTCAAACGTCGTTAGTGAGGTACCTAATGTCAAAGTCAAACTGACGATCAATTTCGCAAGTTTGAGTTTCAGTATGAGTTTTAATTTGAAATTCATTTTCAGTTTGAGCTCGAGTTTCAGTATTAGTTTGAGTATCCGATTGAGTAGGTGTCAGTTAGAGTGTGAGTTCGATAATCAGTATCAGTTTAAGTTTATTGAATTTGAGTTACCCACCAATCTTTCGACCTTCGGGTTTGAGTTTTAGTTTGAGTTCGAGTATCACTATCAGTTTAAGTTTGAGCTCGCGTATCAGGTTTTAGTTTCACTTTGAGTTTAAGTTTCAGTTTGAGGTACAGTTTTAGTTCGAGTTTGAGTTTGTGGATCAATTTTGGTTGGAGTTTAACTTTTTCTCGAACTTTGAGTTTGATTATCATTTCGATTTTTAGTTCCAGTTTTTTAGTTCGAGTTTTAGTTTCAGTTTTAAGTTTAGTTTGAGTTTTGGTTTCAGTTTGAGTTCGAGTAACAGTTAGGGTTTTAATTTCAGTCTGAGGTTCAGTTTCAGTTTGAGTTTTAATTTCCGTTTGAATTTGAGTATCACCTCGAGTTGGTGTGTCGGTATCAGTTCCATTTCGAGTTTTAGATTCAGTTCGAGCATCATTATCAGTTTGTGCTTGTTTGAGTTTTAGTTTCGCCCCGCATCCAGAATCATCCGCCGGGGCGTGGGACCTCCGGATACGGAGCCGTTTAGCATTTGACTGCGGTGACATAGTTCATTTCTGAACTCGGTTCAACAGTCGTACACTTGTGCGTACGAGATGCGTAGGGCGTGTCGAACGTGAATGCGATGGGTGCGGTTTCCAGTCCTAGATCCGATTGGTAAAACGGATTGAGCGACTATTGCGGATAGCAAGGTAAACTATGGGGAGGATGTCGACAGTAATCGCGAAAACGCTCAAAGTAGGTAGGTACCCCTTCCGTAAAATAACGGTTTTCCGTATTCAAAATTGTAAAACGGATATTTGGCTCATTTTTAATCAGAAGTCATATCACGAAAATGGATTTAGTTATGAATATCAACCAACGGACAATTCAACGGGTTTCGAATCAGGTCTTTTGCCGCAATTACCAAAGCAACGAGCATTTTCGCACGACGATAGGACTAGCTACGGAAGCGCTACATTTTTAGTAAATTATATCGGGTCGCGTCCCAGCAATGTTGAAAGAAGTCTCGGAGCAGACCAAAAAATAATATCCAGGAAATCGTAAAATGGACTTCTCGCTCCCATAGAACAGTAAAAATGGGTATCCTCTGGAAGTTTTCGGCTTCGCAGTCCTGAAGAAAATTTTATTTACGTTTCAAAAGTCGTAATAGCAGATTGGGCTGATCCGGTGGACGCCCGAGGGGCCAAGCCCATTTTAACGTTTGTCATTTAAAGACAATTAGTCGCCTAAGAACAATTATCGACCTCCGCTCTCGAAACTCGTCTTCAAATTAGATGATGGCTCATCTTACCTCATCTGAACTATCGATATAATTGCGGAGGAAATTGTTTGGAGGATTTGAGTCGCCTGCCTTGTCCTCCAGTGTTCGGCCCTTGATCATGATATGCCAATCTCGTAAAAACATGATGTTTTCAGGATAAAAATATATTAAAAAGATTTGGATTCTACACCCCTCGAAACGTAAACCAACAAATTTTCAGGGGGTGTTAAAAAAAATTTTTCTGACCGATTCAGGTTCATTTCTTACGAAAAATGAACCAAAAAAATCTTGATAAAAATATAGTATATCTTTTTAAGAGTTTAAGGAATTGGAAAAAAAAAACAGGAAAACTCAACAAGCCAACTCAATTGCACCTTAATGCAGATCCTGGAAAACGAATGTTCACAATAATTGATCCAAAATTATTTCGGACAGAGAACTGCAGGTGCAGCGAGTTAAATCGTGATCCTTCGGATTTGACTCCGATATCCAGAAGTCTTTCTCCAAACTGTATCCTGCTACCAATTCAAAGAGCGTACGCTTTCACAATGAAACATCAAGCTGCGATCTATACCATAATGAAAATTAGTACTGATACGTGATGGTGATGCGTATTGGATTGTTCCTGGAGAGGACTGCGGTCAAAAGTGCTAGACCGGAAATTATAATAGCGGTTTCACTTTGCCCTCAATCATTCACACATCAATACTCTGCGGCATGAAACGCACATGAATGATATCAAGTATGGAGTAGTTGGTACTTCAACAGCATCTGCCACAAAGTCGAATTGGAATGAAAAATGAAGGGTTAAGAATTTTTCTGAATTATTTTCCCATGCACAAGCGAGTCTACTGTTCTGACATGAGGATTCCATCACCGAGCACATTTTTGAATGACTTCATAAGCGGCATCAAATACACAAATTATGACATTCCGCCAAGAAAACTCCAAAATTTCTCATTTCAAAAAACAGCGGCTTTCAAAACGGCAAAAACAAACAGGGTTGTATTGAACATTGGCGTTTCACGGACACCGGTAAACAGTTATTTACGTCCGAAGGAAATTCAGGCTCCCGGCCGAGACATTGTTGTAGGTTGGTGGCACCGACTCGGGATTGTCCTTGACGAAGACGGAGAGGTATGTCAACATCAGTCGGCCGAGGTAGAGGTGGCGGAATCCAATAAAACGAGAGTGAGAAAAAGAAGAAGACGATCCTCATCACAGCGGACAGAAAGAAATAGGACAAGGGCGGAGAAAGTCCTGTCAGCCCTGGGACGAGAGTCGACCCTTTGACGAGAAGCTACTCCTGTCTGGTATTTCGGCGAATAAAGTGAAATAGGAATATATTAAGATAGTGAGGAGATTCTAGATAATATGACATCATTCTGAGTAATGTATTATATTACATGGTGCTATTCGGCATTTCCCTGCCTTGAAAACGTAGGTACCGGTTTGACGGTTAAATACCTTCTTATCTTTGATTGGAAATCAGCTTAACTCTGCTATGTATGATTGTTATGTTACGATTGTTTACTTCGTAAATGAGGGAGTGAAACAATAATTATTTACCTATCCACATGCCAGCACCTCACCTACTAGGTAGAGGTTTACAAGTACCCAGTAAAAGAAAATTTCTTTAATGTTCATAAAACAGGTTTTTTTTTCTTTTTAAACAGGGGGTTTGAAAACGTTTTATTTTTATTTTGAGGGCAACTTCAGGCATCTACAGCTAGTTTATTTGTAATGCTCAATTCTTCGGGCAGTATTTCAAAAAATTATGGCCTTCAATCGCCTAAGCGCTAACTCGAAGGGCACGTAACCGCCTCTAATGAACGAGGCGATGTTACAATTTCAACTTTTCTCCTTTATAAGAGTTTGAAAACTTTTATTATTTCCGTTATTAGGAGAAAGGTGCCAAGCCTAAGGCTTTCCTGTGCTCACCGCAGGACTTGACGAGCTTTAAACTCGCTTCACACGCTAGTGACAACATGCGCCCGCAGAGAAAGAAAAGAAAACCGCGTTTTTACGACGATGACGTCCTTTCCTCGCGCCAGTGACTCTAATGGCGCTGCGGTGCGTTTTCAAAGCTACGCGGGATCCAGCGTGGAAAGAGAAAATGAAAAATGGATTCGTCCTTACTCTCCCTTGGGCTCAAGTGTGCCCTCAATGTCTTCTCCATTAGTGTATACGCTAAATATAAATCTTCACAATTTCCGAAGCGTTGAGAGCGTAGGACGTTTAGGAAGAGCGATAGGCTACATCTATCCCACTATTTAATTTATTACCAATTACTAAGAGATTTTGAGGCATGGTCGAAAAGTATGCTACGTGCTAGTCCTGCCAACTTCTAGCCGTAGGTTACCAGTCGGGAAAATATCTATTTTCTCTACGGACAACACCATTAGAGAGGTTATCAGCTGAGTTAAGATGTTAATCATGAGTAACCTCATCAAAAAATAGATGCATCGAATCGCGAGGACAACTCGTTCCGCCTGAATGCTGCCGGGTTGTGTATGGGCTGAAAGATTTGATGGGGTCGCTCTCAATGGAAATTGCGAATAGCGCCTGACCAACACTTCAAGAGCAACAACAAAAGCGCGGACCGTTGCTGAGAATGGGATAACATCCGTTATGTGCGGACAGCATTAGACTATCGGCTCGGAAGATTCCAATTTTCTACGTGCGCTATGCACCGCCCAAGATGGTCTGCAGACAATCCCGTAGACCGAGGAGGAAAATCGGCCGAATGGCATAAACACCCGATTTGTTCCCAGACACGATTTCCAATCCCCCGGTGGTTTTAAACCGAGCTTCCAACATTGTGGTTAAATCCCGAGAGGAATTGATATTTTGTATTTTCTTTCTCTCCAACATTTCGAAATTTTACCAATACTCAGGCACTCACATGAGAATAAAATAATAGTTAATTAATATAATAGATCAACCTTAAATAAAATAATGAAAATATAATATAATTATAATAGACCACTAATTAAAAATAAAATGAATAGATACATTTTAGTTGTTGTTCTATTTTGATATTTTGATTTTTACGATCATTTCTTTAAAAAAACAGAAAGCATTTTTGTCCACACATTTTTGCTCGAATTGTTGAACGTAGTCGATTGTGCTAGGAACGAATTCCTGATTATTTATGAATAATTTCGTTAGAATATCGAACGACAAACTTCGGCATAAAATATTAACCTCTGAATTGAAAATAAAATAAAGACATTTTAATGGTTGTTCTATTTTGATATTTCAATTTTTTCGATAATTTCTTTCAAAAATAGAAAGCATTTTATCCGCACATTTTTGCTCGAATTGCTGAACGTAGTCGATTGTGTTAGGAAAAATACTAATTGAAAATAAAATAAAGACATTTTAGTTGTTGCTATTTTGATATTTTGATTTTTACGATCATTTCTTTCAAAAAACAGAAAACATTTTTATCCGCACATTTTTGCTCGAATTGCTGAACGTAGTCGATTGAGTTAGGAACGAATTCCTGATTATTTATGAATAATTTCGTTAGAATATCGAAAGACAAACTTCTGCTTCAAATATTAAGCTCTGAATGAAAATAAGATAATTTATCAATCACCCCCAGAGCGACCAAATCTGCACGTTTCATTTTACCGACTGATGTATAAAAATTGTCAGTTGGATATATCAATAAACAAGATATAACTTCTTTCTACTTCTATAATCGAATAATTGGTCAAATAAAACTGTAAACATGGCAGTAAATTGTCCACCACTGTTCTCGTCGGCTGGCCATTTGTCGCTCTATAAGTGGGATGTTCTGTAATCGGCAACTTGAGCAGCGACATTCCCATATTCGGTAGATGTTGGCAGTTCAGCCTTGAGTTGCACTTACTATGTACAGTTTTCAATTTATACGCAATAACTCGACCATTCTTCTTCCGTAGCCATTTTTCTCGACCTTTGTCAGCGTTGTTGAATTTTTATTCATTCTATTCAACTGCAGGAGCGCAAATTAGGCACTGATCTACAACTTCCACTTGAAATTTCGCGGGAGATAAATCTCGACCAATCGCCGGTTCCCACGTCATCAGTGAGACGATAACCTTCTATCCACCTACGCGTGTCGTTTCCCTTTCGTTCAATTTCAGATCTTCCTATCTGCGCGTGCGCAGGTCCCGCGTGAACTGTGAAAGGTGAGTCCCGATTAAGGCAATCTCAGATCTGGACAATCGTAGGGTACATTGGGTGCCCTTTGCCTCCGAACGGCCCCGATCGGCTACGGGTTGAGGCTAATAGGACCGAAATGCACCCTAGGGTCATACTGGATAAGATTCATCATCTCCTAGCTGGAGAAAGCGATGGAATCGGAAAATTATTCAAATCATAGTCCCCAGTGATGACCCCGTCTGCCTCTCACGTGAAAGGAATAGTGATCGCCTTCTGGAAAATACCGATATATAGGTATAAACTGATGGTATTGAATTACAGAAAAAATAGCCCGACGGTCGATTCTTTAAAGGATAAGCCAGACTTCCGAACCGCTATTGTGATAACACGTTCAACGAAGCCACTGGACAAAGAACGGCAGAATCCAACGCGTTCGCATCAATTCACACGATCACCCCCAGGCCAAATCCAGATTAGAAACCTTCCAAAATTTTAATATTTATTTTTATTATTTAATATTTATATTTATGATTAATATTTATTAAAATAAAATATTTAATATTTTATCACCTACGAAATTCGAGAATTATCATTTCAAAATGCTTTTTATATAACATTACACTGAAAAATTTGAATTGTCACGTTTTCCGCCAGGCTTTCCTCGTCCTGAACGCATTCTCTAAAACCGTCCGACTTTGCATAACAGGTCAACAACCTCCCGCAACCTCTGAACCCTTAAAACGGCGTGAACTATTAATAAAGGCCCTCATCACGTCTTCACATCTCGGGCCCTACATATGGTTGGTTGCATTCTATTTGGAGAAACTTTCCACAGCTTCCGGCATCTGCTATTCCGAAATCGTACGAGCCCTGCCTTATCGGGTTAGAAAAATTCTGCAAGGTCCAAATAACGTGGAAGAAAAATCCGATAGGCACCAGACTGAAGTTATGTCAGTATTATGGATACATACAGTTGGCTAGATCCCCATATTTTGGAATTTTTTACAAATCAAAATTGGATAATAGTGCTGCTTGTTCGCTGATCAATAGATATGGGGGAAAAAGAAGTAACAAGGCAGAAGCGGAGGGGCGCAATTCTTTCAACGATTGGCAATTTTTTTTTGCAAGTTGTTTTATTACAAATTTGCACTGGGCGCACAAAAAATTTAACCTCAAATTCAGAAATGTCCTAGAAAATGGAGAAAAAATAGTTCGAAATTGATGACTCCGACAATGCTGGGTGGGGGTAGAAGCAGACAAGATAGTAACAACCGAGGTTAAGAAAATACGTTTAAACTCAACGACCAGAACGTGACGACGCCAAACGTAACAATTCAGTACGATGAGTGGGCGTAACCCAGGATTGGTCATTCCTCCCAAACAGATCCTCGAAGGATGAAAACCATCCCAGTAACCTTTCACTGGGTGGAATACAAAACTCACAACTTAGGTACTTCCCGACAGGTGATTGATATCCCCAGAAGCGAAAATGTCAGGATCAGGTTAGAAAAGAAAGGGCATGATCTTGGGTCGGATTCTATTCGCTCAGGATCTTGGAAAGTCCGTTTGTTCCTTTAGCTTTTTACTGTATATTTCGTATCAAATCCTTATAGGCTTGTAAAATACTCAATTTTTTGGATTTTATGAAAATAGGGCTAAATATCGTTCCTCCCACATCACATTCAATGTTCAATTAGAAATCTGAATTAAAAAACCCATTTTCCACGATTTTCCGAATCTCCAACTATCCGTCATTCTACTCTGGTTTACAACTTCGGCAACGCAGTTTATAGACAGGAGAAAATGGCCTGAAATAAACGAGTCGAACATAAACAGCATCCTTGTACGGCACTCGATAGATAGTCGTGCCCTTATATGACTGAGCCCATTCAAAACACTCCATGTAGGACATCGATCTTGAATGACACGTAAGGTCTTTCTGAATTCGAGGCGCAAAACTGAACATCAGACGTCCGGAGATCGCGAGTCACTGCAATTCATTAACCGCGGAAGATTCATGGATAATTAAAAGAAGAGGCGGCACCTGCACGTGTATATGATCAGGAAGCATTCAGCCGGATAAATCGCTGAACGGATATTCAGGGAGAAATCATCGCCGAAGAACAGGTTTTGAATTCCTCGTCCTTTCCTATAGTAACAGAAAAACGCGAATTTTCAAAAGTTCCTCAAAAAAAGTTTTTGGATTGAAATTTTCAAGACGTTCATGCTATAAAATTGCACAAGGGCCGATAAAATTTCATAATGCTGACACTAATTTTCAACTCCCATCTAAAAACGGTCCAAAAGAAGTTAATATGGAATCATAGAATGCGGCTAAGAATCAGGGTACCAGAGTCAATGAGGGTCAGGCTTGAAGAACGTGGTGTGCATCATCAGTGTCATCATCTGGATGAGGATAAGGATAAGGAGGTCAGGATAAGGGTTAGGATCAGGATGAGGGGCAGCGTCAGGATGAGGGATAGGATCAGGATGAGGGTAAGGATGGGAATCAGTACCAGGATTATCATCAGGCTCGATGAAGGTGGTGTGAAGTTCCAGTATCACGATCAGGATGAGGGCAAGGATCGGGGCCTGTTACCGGGTCAGGGACACAGGGTTGGGACCTGAATCAGGAAAAGGAACGCTCAAGACCAGGAAAATATCAGGATCAAGACCAGGATCGCCATGAGAGTGAGGATCAGTGAGGGTAAAAACTTTTTAAAAGTAAAAAAATTTTTTTTTTTAATTGAAAAAAAAACTTTTTTTGAAAAATTTTTATTGAACCCTACTATTACCAATTACAGGCTCCCCTTGTCGGAAATAGGATCCATAATTACTTTCGTAAAAAAACAAAGCCCAAATATCTCGAAAAAAAAAAACATGAGGGAAAATTATTTAGCCGTGAGATTTGGATAAGCCATTGAAGCATCGCTATTTTCTAGCCTGCTTGGCTCGACTCAGAAATCCTCGATTTCAAAACTAGTTCTCGCGGTTCAAAACCTAGAAGCCGCAAAGGTGACAAAGCAGATGAACTTGTCTTCGACTCAATTCAGCGTCAACTACTGGCAAACAAGTTCATCTACGTGGAAGCGCGGTTTGTCTTGTAAGGCTACCTTAGATGGCCCAACAAGACCATTAGATTCCCATAGTGGCGACGGAGAAAAAGGACAGAATGACTTTCATGAGACGGCCACACGTGGAAGACATTAGATTCATTCCCGTTTCTCTTCTTGATGCCTTGGCGCCACTTGCCGCTGTTAAGTTGGGACTCGGCCCGACACCCGCATTAATGTAAATTGATTCTCCTATCTGGGAGTCCGCAGTTGTAGAAGACTCGGATTAAACTTGGGAGTCTCACTCGTGATCTCTGACATTAGAGTAATTCTTTCTCCTTATCTCAGATCAATCGTTAATAGACGCTTCATTCAATATTCTCCTCGCGTTATCAGTTACTTGGATGGGAAAAGTGGAGACACACGGTACTTCAATTTTTACCATACCGACACTTTAGCGGTCAAAGGGCCAATCTGCTTCAGATGGCCGCTCAGGTGTCGATATATCGAGAGTAAATTCGCTCGAATCTCGGCCAAAACAAGTCTTCTCGAACGGAGCAGCGGCTGATGCCCTTTCTAGGCCGAGATGAACCCTGCTTTCATCGTCAACAGTTGCCCTTTCTACATTTTATTTTTAGAACCCAACCTAACGGCTCGGAGCTGCAGCGATTCGTCGCAATCCGCATAGATATCATTTAAGGAGGATTATCTTCGATAGTTGCAGTTAATGGCGGCGGGAAAAAAATTACCGACTTTAGTTCATAATAATAACGAATGATTGCAGTCGTAAAGAATTACGGGATACTGCACGGGCTGGAAAATGGCTCCCGAGAAATTAAATCTAGAAAAGCTTTTGGCCTTTGCTGAATATTGACGATATATCCCCATAAACTCCATAAAACCCCATAAAATCGATTTTTATTGGAAACCCCCTAACAATTCATAATCGATCCACCTTTCCACCTTGTCCAAAACCACCGCTTAAGAGCTCGGATTGGAAATCATCGGATGAGGCCTCCCAGTACATCATAGGGCATTGTCGACAGTTGAGTGGCCACTTATCTCATCGGAACTGCTCCAAATAACTCGAGGATTCCCAAGGGAAGATTCACGTACTTTTTTCATTTTCCTAGCTCGGTTCTCCCCCACCGTCGAAAAGACGAATGTAGACCCCGGTTATCTCGATGGTCCCTTACGGATTGATGGCCTACGAGAAGTGGGGCAACCGGCTCTGTCTGTCTCTGAAAGTCGAGACTTCTTCACTTTTGTTGCCTATCTCTCCATGTCCTAGACGGTGTACAGTCGGTACTTATCGTTCCTTTCATCCTGGAATTGTCGCATTATTTCATCCGACTTCTCTCTTCTGTCTACGCCGCTATCAGCCGAGCCACTTACCACAACACAGGAGGGAAAATGCAGTCAGAAAAACATGATATGATTCAAGGAGCTAAATGAGCGGCTGATATTTCTGAAAATTCAAGTAAAAATAGCACAGGACAGGGTGGAATAATTTATAAGTCTCGAAAATCGTTATCACTATCAGAATGCGTTTTGTGACGTCCCCGAGAAAAATTCAAAATTTTTAAAATTTGATGGCTTATGTTTCAAAATACTTAGAATCTGAAAATTCCAAAAATTCGTTTGCCCACCGTACGCCGTCCGCACTTATTCGAGATAATGAAATTTTCAGGAAAAATCTATTTTGGTTCCGAACATGTCCAATTTTTTAGTCAAGTCGATTTCTCAACTCTAACGTCTTCTTTTAAACTCCTTAAATTTAAAAAATATCTAGGTATATAAAATATCTAGGTATAAATTTTCTAGTGTGTGGTGAGTTAATATTTTCAACATTTAAGTTAATATTTTCACATTTTTTGGCTGCTGTTTTGACAAAACCCAATTCACGAGGGGGTAGCTATGACGGTTTAGGTTTCAGGCCGTTTTTAGGCGAGACAATCTTGACTTTCTTTTATTCCAAAAGAGCAAAAACTAATAGAGCAACCAAATATATAAAATTCAAGTCAGAATGAATAATGACCCTGGTGTAACACTTTGAGGCGTTAATTCAATTTTTTTTTTCAATTAAAACCAGAAGAGCATCAAAATGTTAAATACTCTATCTCGAGAGCAGATGAAATCTAAAGGCCAACAGTTAGCAGGAGAGAGGAGCCAGATATATTTCCGACACAAACGAAAGTAAACGCGGGCGCCTTCCCAACGGAGAATCCGATGTTTATATTCAAAGACAACAAAATTGATGACTCTATTTACCGGGGAATTCGTTGATTGGAAAGAGAAAATATTCAACCGAGCAATTCACGGCGAGGAATCCGATCGTGGAAGTGGCGAGAAGGTTTTCTGCACAGGAACCGGCCACTTGCTCTGCTTTCGATCTGATAATCGAAAGGTCGGCTCGAACCAATTTTCAGAACGTCGGCCACCGGCGATTGTCAAACGATAACGAGACAATTGCGGCCCGGAACCTTCAGACAACTCCTGTCAGATTTCAGGTTAACGTGCGCCAAAACTAGCGGCGAACTTTAAAGAACAATGGTTCAATGGAACCGATTTTGAAATTTCGACTTTTTCCCAACAGTTTTCACAAAGGCGTTATCAAAATACGTGAAGTTATCGGAATGTAAAAAATATCCACGCATTCTGTAAGGTAAACAAAGATTTTAAGACCAAGAGCGCTCAAATCGGTTTTAGTGGCCAGGAAAAAATAAAACAGAAAACACTAAAAGTGCTAATATATTATTATAATATCGAGGGTGAAACGGCAATAGTGCCCAATTCAATTTCGTCCACTTTTCAGGAGAGCCATAAAACTGATTCCTAGCGTATATATGCAACTTATCCTCAACTTTTTTCCTCCATAGGGGTTCTATACTGGCTTGAAATGAAAATTTTATGTTTTTTTATGCTGGATCACTTCGGATCATAAAATTCATCGATTTGGGCAGTGTTGATGCAGTGTTGATGCAACATTCTCCAATTTGGGCACTTTTGATCGAGTGTTGTTGTAGACTATTGGTCATGAATAATCCTCGTTAAAATAGAAATTGAGCTAGAATTAGCAACATACATAGGTTTTCCAAGCCGAATTGAGGATTTTCCATGTCAAATTAGAAATTTCCCAAACCAAATTGAGAAATTTCTATGGCAATTCGATAGGAAAATTTCCTATCTGGATGCATGTCAAATTGAGAGTATTCCTAGCAAAATGAGAACTTTCTTAACTTTCCTAGAGGCCTTTCGATGCGCCAGAATAAATTTTGTACATTATACTGGTCAATTTCAAAAGGTAGCTAGAGAGAAATCTTGAAATTGGGACGGCAAAAATATGGTTGCGATTGTCTCTGCCTCGGTTGCTGTGATCGTCTCCATACCATGTGAGTTGCATGAGAACGGTAAGCATGTTGGTTTTTTGAAATTGACCAATAAATCGCGCTAAATTTATTTTGGTGCATCGAACGGCTCCTATGCAAAGGAACTGCTAAGAACATAGCCCTTGATTTTTTACTTTCTGAAGGTGCCCACTCACTATCCGACTGCGGATGCTGTGTTGAGGATGATCATGGGAACGTGGTTTTGTACCCCAATAAAATTTAGTTGAGTTGTTTATTGATTCATATTGAACAATTAAAACAATGAATTGTCTTGGTCCCACGACCTGCAATCGGATAGTGCATGGCCGACTTAAGGTACATACCTAGGTAGGTACGTCTAAATTTTGTTGGTGTGTTGAAACCCAAATTAATTTATTTATGGAGGAAATTAGTTTTTCCCAATGTGGAGTTATGTACCCTACCAAGTTTTGAGTTTGGTACTTGGCCAAGACTTCGAATAAAACTGATTCACGCATACTGTGAATCATACGTGTCTGGCGAGTCCTGAACTGATGATGGGGGAGAGCGCCTCCTCTTCCCAAGCCAAAAGCATAGGATTGGGCACTGTTGATTGCACTTTGGAATTGGGCAGTGTTGCTTAAAGCGCTTTTTCTCGTATTTGCACCGTCCAAATTTAAAATTTGACCCCACCGTTGGATCGAGCGCGAAATTTCCCATAAGATGACGTTCTTAACTCAAAACCGCCAAAAATTGAATTGGGCAGTGTTGATCCTGCACCCTCGATATACTAAATATAAATTAAATAATTAAATAATTTAATAAATTATAAATACACGCTCCAAACAGCTGTTCAAGCTCTTCAACATAATAAAAGAGAAGAAGTAACATTTTGAAAATTGTGGAAGTTATAACATGCCATGGTAATTACAAGAGAAAAGTCACTCGCCTGACTGAGAACCTTTGATGTGGGCTGCATCTTCTAAACTGAAAGAAGCCGGTCTGGAGCAGGTATCGTGAGCTCAAGCAGGGTTGCCACCTTACACAAGTTACAAGATGGGTTCGTAATATCCCACTTTCCGTGTCAAAATATCCCATTTGATTATTTTGCACGGTAATTACTTCTTTTTTTGGGACAAACATTGTTGACCCCTCTACACTCCCAGATTTGGTTAATTGGAGACTTTCTCATGATTTCTGATCATTCCACTCATCTACTTGAACAATGTTTTTTTCTCCTCCCTGGACATTGGCATTAGAATGCCAAAGGACAACTTTGAAATCCAAAATCGAATTTTGGGACAGCCACGGTAATTACATTTTGTCACTTAGCATGCCTAAAATGTACATAATTATTGTAATTTGACCTAATTCAACAATTGTTTCTTCAAGATGAGAGTCTCTTCTTTGATTTGAGACAAAGAAGTTTGGGATAACACGCTTTGGTAGCCATAAATCATGCCCGGACTTGATTATTGCCCATAGTTTGAGAATCACCCATATATACGATTACGATACTTCCATTTACTCTGTGAATAAGGAAGTACAAATGTACCAAAACCGTGAAAGACTGCGAAAATACGCATATAATTTATTTTAGTTTTTATACGCATATAATTTATAGTATATAATAATTATAAATTATTTATAAACCATGGGATTTTGGAAATGACGGTCGACCGTGCTCGAGTGCCCCGAACATTCCCTTATTTTAGAACCCTACCTGCCCGAGGAATCACGAAGTTGAATGCCAACACGAAATCTCAATCGAGTCGTCGAAGTTGAAACATACGGTAACGTCAAGGGCTGCTCGAGGGTGACATATGGCCATCGTCACTCCCCGAGTGCTAAGAGAGCAGTTAATGCAGCTCTCATGTGCCCGGAGATCCAACGACGTTTTCTTTTCACACTAGTTTGTTTAACACCGACAGCCCATCGTCACTAACACACCAACACGCCGACACTTTCCCTGACTTCCCATCCAGTCCAGTGTTTATTTATAGTCGAGAATATATACGGCTGTGTCAACATTTGGCTACTTAGCGTTAACTATATTTCGATCCGACTAACTTTGTTAGGATCCGGGTTTTTCAATCAGCTGAAAAACACTTCGCCTCAATACTAAATTAGCTCTATTACGTATGCCCTGAAAAACGCACCCTCGACGTTATTCGGGGGGCTGAAAACCTTTCAGCTTGATCACCGGGGTGAAAGAAGAATGAAGCATACATTCAAATTAAACTGTTTTGCGCAACGATTATCCCCAAAAAAGGGCAGAGGGGCTTTTTAAATTGTAGTATGTTGGACCACATTCATCCAACGTGTGTACCTAACAGTAAAACATACTTAAAAACTCCCACTAGCATACATGTGCATAGATTACCCCACTCACCAAACAGCCCATCAAGGATAACACCAACTTACCTGAAAAAAATGTTAAAATTAGGACGAGAAGCTGATAAGCATGATGAACAAAAAACAAAAAAAAACAAACCCGGACTTTTGGAAAAAATCAATTTTTGTCGCTTACGTGTCTAAATTTTCCAAGCATTCTCAGGATTTGCCAGGTGACTACCTCGTACAAACTATTAATTTCGTACGGCGATGAGGCAAATATACGAAGTTACCAAAACCTCTCCAATATTTGTGCGCAGCTCGAAAGCCGCTGAACTCAAAAGCAAGGCGATGCCGAGACGCTTCAGAAAACAAATATTGCACTCCAAGTAGCAGGACTGGCTTAGCAAGAAGACAAAAGCCGGGGCGATTTTTTGCCGTTTATTTTTCACAAGCCGAGCCGGGATAAGGACTCGTGACTGGGCATTTTCTTTTTTCAACGGCCTACTTCCTTCCCGGCCATTTGAGGTACTGGAGCCTTGTTTGCAAGTTATCCATGCCGTTAACCTCTGGATGTCATCGGGTAAGGAGAGAGGCGAAAAACGGACCAAACCGAGTCGGTTTCCACGGGGTGAATTATATTAAAGAGCTAACTGTACAGAAACAACGGCGCCGTTTTAGAGCCTAGAGAGAGTAACCGGTTCCCTTCGTAGACTCGGAAATAGATGTCTAATTTAGAACTTGGGAGGCAGACAAGAGAAGTAAACAGGTATCTTACTCCAGGAGGGAGAATATTGACATGCTTCTAAGCCTGATGCCGGCATTTTCATGGTTTTTCTTACGGACAACGGAGCCAAAAAAAGGGTCATTGGGTGAAATACGAGTAGTAGTAATTCTTCCTCAACAAGTGGTACGCAGGCAACACACAGCCGATTCCATGTCTATTTATGCATTTCATGTCTATTTATTCGCCGATTTCTGTCTGACACATGAAATCACAAAACGTTATCCGCGATGCCCATAAGGCCTCCTTCCCTCTCCTCCTGAATGGGGGCCAATCAGCACCAATTGAGTATGAAGCTCCTGAAGAGGACGTGTACGTCGAAAGCGCTTGAGCTGAAAGGAACATAACATTTTGAAACATATTACGTTGCAAGAGGACGTCGCAAGATGTCGCATACCCAATTAGCCCAATTCCAAAATTTCAATTCAGGCAAGACTGCCAGTTTCATCAACAGCTTCATGTTCAATTCTCCGGCACGCAAGCGGAAAATGAACAAATCGACGCCGGATCCCACAAGACAAAAAGGAACCGGGTCAATCGTCAAATAACCGTCGGAAGTGTAATGGAACTATTACCTCCATTGCACCTATATTCACTTTCAGTGGTAGAACATCAATGGCGTTTTCTCAAACTCGTTTCTCAAGACAAAACAGCTGAACTCTCGGCAAACGGTATCGCGCGTTTCAAGTGAATTGAGGCTAATGGAAGAAGAAGTTGCACATCAGAACATCCAGTAACCAACAATCAACCTTTCTCTTCAAAACATCCGACCGGGGAATTTTTCCTATCCAATTTCCCTTTAGAAGACCGAGGATCTCTAAGGAATTACGTAGGTAATCAAGTTCTGCCCTCCGATGGTACAGCTAGTGTCCGGAGCTAAACGTCGGCGAACACGGGAACAATCCTCGGGGTAAAAATTCATTAACAGATGAACGACTTCGAACTATTTTCGAGAGAAAGGTTAGCTACTTTCCACAGTCACGACTCGGAGCTCCTTTTACTTTTTCAAGGGTCGTTTCATTTTTTTTCTCCTATCAAAATCGGCCCAGCGACCAGGAAGGGTGAAATGAGTCGATGAACCGTGTAAACACTAACCTCTTATCTTCGGCAAGGCGTGAAAACATAGCAGCGTAAGATATCCGAGGAAAAACAATATCGATACCATTGATCCGAAGTGAGAACACGCAGTGAACGGGTTATACATCGATGGCATAACTTCCTGGATCACCAATATCGGTTACTTATGAAAGAACTCATTTCACGCACCAACGCGTCCGCCGAAAAAAATATGGAACGAAAACACATTTGGGAAAAAGAAGAGAAAGCTCAAAAACAGAAGGTTGGGTGCATAATATACGTCTTTTCAGGAGCGGTAAGTATATGGCATTTCCAAGTCAAAATTGAGAATTTTCCAAACAATTTCTCTACCCATTGATCTAATTTGCTACAATATTAAATATTTTTAAAAAAATTTACTTTTTTTAGAATTTACGAAGCATTTTGTAGAACAAATTAGAACAATAGCCATGGAATTCTTAAATTTTGGATCAATCACAAAAACGAGGATACCGTTGGAAAAGACCGTTAAATTTCCTATAATCTTACGATGATTATTAATCATCTCCCTAATATTAATCTGAAAAAGCAAAAAAATGGGCCAAAGCGAAGATTTGCAAACATAATTATGACCCGCTTAATTCTTTATAAAAAATATAATAAAAAGAAAATTTAGCTCATCAAAACGTAAATATTGTTTCAACCCGCTAACTAAAATTGTCGGAAAAAATGGTAGACATTATTAAATTTTCGATGCCTAATTCGTTTAAAAACAAGAATAAAACTAAAAATAGGTACACTTCAGCTCATCAACTGAGTCCTTCAACAAGCAAACTCCGGCACGGAAATATGAGAAAATCGTTAACTTTGGAAAATCTAAGCAACCAAATTAGAAAAATTACTAGAAGATATGGAATGGATTTTTGGAGTTACGTTAGATGAAACCCATCGGCGAAGTGGATGAGTTCGCGCGGAAATTCTTGAGCAATAGCGTGGAAGCGTCTAAGCAGCTTGCAACTTGAAAGGCATTAAATGCTATGCATACCACTATCGAATTACCAAACTGAGTAGGTAATGGTTTGACCTATGTTCGCCGAATAGGTAAGCAGCTCAGTGTCCAGTCCGATGAGCTCTTTGCAGGGAAGTCTTTGCATGGGCGCGGTTCATGGGCCGCACAGGCGGGTCAAATTACTCCTTTGGAAACCCTTCTCATCCCATGGCAGGAAAAGGACGGTTACGCAATGGCGGTAATGCGATCGCAAGCTAATCGCAAGACTACGGAAAGGATCCAGACGAATGGCTGACGGCCAATGGAGGAAGAGACGGTTGTTGTGAAAAAGTTGGCAAACATGCAATTGGTTATGCGATGGGTTTTCCGTGATATCGGTATTGGGTGGTCCGAGATGAGGTTCCTAAAAAATCGAACTTTCGAAAAAGATTTATTTTAGGAATGGTGGTTCTATATGCCTCTGGAAAAGCCTCCTTCCTCACCATCCGATTTTCTGTCTTGGAAACGAAGACTGGCAAGGTAAATATTCACTCGTACCGACGGGGACGATGAACTCGAAGACAGAAAGCGCTGTTACCTCAGCAAGTACGATTCTCGAAATGTTAGTATTCGGCCGAGCGAGCCCTGCCAGTGGAATCCTTCCCAATTTTCTAATTCAATTTCTGCCCAATACTCTATGGTAGATGGTTCTGCAGATCGTGATCGGCTCGCAACGCACGGCGAGAGCGAGACTCGGAATACGAAGTGTCTCTTCTGTTTCGGAAGAGGCTGAAGGCATTTCAAACAGTCGAAGAAAGCGTTTAAAACTTACTTCATTAAAAATTTTTGTCGCACTGCACACTGGTGAATATTTAAAACCATAAAAAGAATTGTTGTATTATTGTATTGTAATTGCTTTGGCCAAAAAAAGACGTAATAAAATATGGGAGTATTGTGTGTTATCTACGCAACACTGGTTTAAGCTGAAATCGCCAGATTCTCCAATGAAAGCAAATTCGGAAAGACAAATCAATATTTTTACAAACGTTGAAAATTTAAATAAATTTAAGATAAGGGGCTTGGAAATCTGCTGAGATCGGTAACAGGAAGAGTTAATCGACACGACAAGCCCAACTCTGATGGCCATGATACCCGTGTCGATCAAACGCAATGAGCAGAAACTGCAATTAGTTTGGCAGCCGAAGCGTTCAGTCGCCGAATATGAGGGACGGACGGACGTATCAAAACCGGAGGCTTGGCTGATCACTTTGGTTCGGATCATTTCGAGGTTCGACTGAATCGCCGTAATGGCACAATTTCACCGGCCCAAGGCCAGGCTCGATGGGCTGCACCGAGAGAACAATGAGGCATCATCATCGGGAAAATAATTCGTGCTTCCTAGTATGGGAATCTCCTCTTCGGATTGGAAAATTCGAAAAGGGGTTAACTGCTAACGGGAGCGTTTGAGATAACGTGTATAAATGTTTACAGTAGCCGAATGTGGGATTATGTGCCTTCTCGAGCTAGCTCTTGGGGGGATGGATGATCATTTTATTTGTAAAGCATTGCGCAAGGCCGAATTTTCATGCTTCAAATTTCCGGTATAGCAGCGACTTCTTCAGAGTCGAGTTGGCTTAATTTTCGACGACTGCCTCTGAGTCTTAATAATACTGTCGACGCTTGAATTTCGATTCTACGCCACTCTAAAATTTGGCTGTGTGTTTTGTTCCATACGACGATCCGCTAGACGTTTCAAAAAGGAAATGTACCCTGAATGCAATGCGCAATCTCATGAAATTGCTAATAGCGTAAATGCGCCCCTTCTCTCTTCCTTAGAAGACTTATAAATTGATCTGACGAATTTATGGCGTATGAATTTCCCTAGTACAATTTTCTTTTGGCGTCGCTGCCTTACAGCAATTGAATTGATGAACAGGTCTTTAAAAGTGAGTGCTGTTCTATTCAATGCCCTACCCCGTTTGTAGGTATTCGTATTGGCCGCGGCGTACAAAAGATACCTCATCCAGTACTATATTCGAGTACCGTAAAATCTAATTTTTTCGCTTCTAAACAAAGAATGGTGGTCGATTCGAGCGGTTTTCATTGCCACTCTGGCTCATTATATCACCATCAGTGGTTCTGCTGGCTGTGACTAACTTGCCAACAAGTCCCACACCAGCGGATCATTATTAACCGGGGAGAAGCAGGGAGGGGGGGCTATTTACGGGAAGCATCACCACGGAACGGCGCCTTCCCTCCTTATTCTCTCGTCCCTGTGACAGATCCGTCCCATTGGTTGGATGCACTGATGCACATTTACTTTGTTTCCGAGCCTTTCTCGCTTCTTTCGACAATGCCAAGTTACGACTTCAGATCGTTGGCACGGCTCGAGGTCTTCCGCCTGCGAAAGTGTCGTGTTAATTGCTGGAAAGGTCCAAAAAGGCCAAATCCTGAAATGGTAAAGGCCAATTTCACCCTACTGCAGTCAGGAATGGTTTATTAACTCGATACCTTAAAGCACAAAAGGGATAGGTCCCAAAACATCGATTTTGAGATTTTGGTACCGAAAGAATCTACTCATCAGGACATATCGATCGCTCCGAGAATCAAGATCCTTTAATCTATTTTTGGGGGCGAAAAACGATAAAATAGAAAAACGACAAATATTTTAAGATCCTTTATCTTGGAAGTACCTATTAGGTGCTACCCAGTTGACTATGATCTCGAAGTTGAGTTTGATCTCGAAGTTGAGTTTGAGCTCAAAGTTGACTTTGATCTCGAAGTTGAGTTTGAACTCGAAGTTGAGTTTGAGCTCGAAGTTGATTTGAACTTGAAGTTGAGTTTGTGCTCGAAGTTGACTTTGATCTCGAAGTTGAGTTTGCTATCGAAGTTGACTTTGATCTCGAAGTTGACTTTGAACTCGAAGTTGACTATGAACTCGAAGTTGAGTTTGAATTCGAAGTTGACTTTGATTGACTACAGGTTCCTACCGTCTTCCTGAGGGGAAGATTCAGGCCTGTACTGAAGGCATTTCGACTCCATTTTCCAACCCTAGAACTTTGATGATTCTTCGGTTATTCAGCATCATTCATAGCAGGAGAGTTGACAACTTTGTTTTCCTAATTAATATCGATGAATACGGATTTTCTCAATTCTTGACTAGTGCTTGAGCGAGCCTTTTTTTGAATTCGCACTGACGCAGGAGCAAATTAGGGGGTTGAAAGATCCTCGTTGATTATTATTCCTGACTCATTCATCAATAAAGATATCCAGGCGAAATGAGATGCTCATCTGAACACTTGTTATGATCATTCATACAAAAAGGTCAACAGGGGTTAAATCAATAATACAAACCCAACCTACAACTTTCGTTTTCATTAACCGGTATTGCCTCCAAGTTGGTGGCTGACTGGGGGCCATTCAGAGACAACTGGTAGGCATTTACTTATCCAAATGACGGGACGAGAGTCAAACGTGAAAGTGAAAAGGACTAAAAGAACGTCAAAAAACATGACTTGCGTTATCAGTTTTAACGCCGAAGGTTATCAGTACAGGTTTGCGAGGAGAATTTCTTTCAGGGAAACAGCGGATGATTTCACCGAGCATAAGATGATTTGAAATATCCACGCATGGAATGAGGATTTCGAGCAGCTAGAGAAAGCTCCAAGAAAAGGAGAGTGTTTTCAGATTGAAATCGAATGGAAAATTCGAAAGAACCGACTGCAAAACAATCGCGGACCGTCAGTAGAAATCTGGATTCATTAGAGCGAGGATCGTAAAGAGCTCGAGACTTGGAGACACTCGGACCAGTCATCTCAATAAATCTATGGTAATCGTATTCAGGAGTCGAGTCAATGCATGCTTGACATAGGAATAATACATGAAGAGGAGAAAATAATTACAGTTATCATTTAGTGGGATCAATAATTCAATATGTGCATTAGTATCAAACTGAATTGAATTACCTTTGAAAATTATCGAGATAAATGGAATAAAAGGACTTGAAGAAACGGAATTTAACATGAGTGGAGTGCCACAAAAAACAAAGTGGAACGAAACATGAAATAGGTGTACATTTGAGGGCTAAACGGAAAGAATGATAGAAGTTCAAAATATTACTGCGTAAAATGTTTAAAATATGGCTGAAAAAAATGCAATAAATGCATAAAAAAAGTCACATTCCGAGCGATTTGAAGCAAAAATATTTTATAATTTCACCCTCCTTCATTAATTGAAAGATAAACGCCCATAACAGGATTGAGACAAATCGTAGTTGTACAAACAAACTGGAAGTCGCCAAATGGGGGTGGGACAATTCACTATTCAATTTATCCCAATGATACCCTGAAAAAATTCCGTTGTTTGAGAATTTTGAAAGAAAAATGAAGGCCAAATAAGACCATCTTGGCACCCTGTGTTCACCAGTCAAATAATGACAAATAATTATGATGAAATTAACAATTTGAGGTCGTAAAATGGTACAGTGTCCAATTTTCCAATTCAACTCGAGAGAGTGACTTTCTTGAAGAAGTTCTCCAATAAAAACCTCCTCGGAGTGCGGTGAACAGAGGTTCGCTTTGTCCAGGTCTGAAATTAGGTTGGTACACCGAAGGGGACAACTGGAGGACCTCCGGTTCGAAGACTATAAAACCTCAAAATGGCACCTGGCCTAGTTCCAGATATTCGAAATGATGTCTCAAAGAAGCCCGACATGATGTTGGAACTGCCAAGAGTCGGAGAATAGTCACAGAAGTGAAGAAACCCCAGAAACGAAATTCTCCAGAAACGAGTTCAGCGATAATGCGCAAGCAGCGATAATGATCAGGATTACAATCATAATCACAAGAACGAATACCATTACGAATACCATCAATCTGTAATCAATCGTAATCGCAATATATACTCCCATCAAAATATCCCGACATGGGAAATGTGTTCCGTTCTTTCTATAAAGTCCACGGATGTTACACAGAAACGAAACACTGACTTTGTGAGATTACTGACAGCACACTGCGCGGGTTTTTGAGCTGAAGTCTTCATCACACACTCCATCACAATCTCTTACCACAAAACAGTCGCCTTTTTGTTTCTAGCTTGTCATAGGGCATTTCTTTTAACATAGAAAATCGTGGGCGGGGACAGCCATGGAGCGTTACCCAATTAGTATGTTTTTATTTTTGTCGTGAGCTTTGTCTTGTGAATCTTCAGTGCCTACTAAATCAGTAAGAGCATTAGAGAGGAACGGAAACTTTCCACTGGGCCACTCAATTGAAAACCTGGCGATTCATTGCCAAAGCGGAATTTGGTTTTGAATGGATTCCGCCAAACTGAAAAATCGGTCCCCTTTTCGTGGAAACAACCTTGGCGAAAAAGACTGCGGAGACATCAAGAACGCAAATTAGTCACACGGATAGCACCGTGGAAAATGAAAAACGAAGTGCAACCTTCGGAGTGAAGCTTTTTTACGGCGACCGAAAAGAAAAATCGGGAAAATAAGACACGAGTATAAACTAGGTACTAGAAAGAGAGAACTCAATCGAAGCTGAAAGAAGCTTTTCAGTTTCCTTTTCCTTTTCTCAGTGGCCGATTGCGGTCACGCTTTGATGGTCGCAACCTCAAGACAGCGTCGCATCCGTCGAAAACTTTTTCACGCTTTGACGAAAAAAATTAACTAAACCTCGACTGGCTCCGAAGTCGCCATACTTATCGCTCATTTCCAGTGAAATATCACTTTTTCCGAGTTGCATTGTCGTACCAATTTCCATAGCTCTGATTTACACGCGGAACATTTTCAGGCTTCGATTGAAGTTACACAATCTCAAAATAAATAAGAATTGATAAAGTTTATACAGAAAAAACTCGACCACGACTTTTTTTATGAAAAAATTTCAAAATTCAAACTCATTATGTGTTACACTCACAATATTTTCCTACTGTAACAGTTGTGCACCTCTGTGACTTTCAGGATTGTCAAAGCTGTCATGGCGCAATGGCAAATGACTCAGCTTAGCGTCAGTCCAGTTGATGAGTGCTATGGTTAACTCGAACTATGCGGTCTACTGCGTTCTGAGATGCTGGCTGAGCGAGCTTCTCCGAACAATAAAGTACCCGAATTATTCTGACTCACGCCTGGGAAACAAAAGCTAGGCCGAGCTGAATCATTTCGAGCCCTTGAAAACATGACAATGAAACCACAGTACTGAAGCATGTTGTGCAACGCTACACGTGGTGAAGAAATTATGGTTCCACTGCTTTCCTTACAGAACGTGATAATTCTGAAGTTTGGAATATTAGTCGACTTGCAAACGTAAATTTTGAGCAGAAGGTTAATGGAAAATTGCGATTACCGTTTTTAAATATTCAATTTTTTGGTACCTGTACCTAAATTTGTACGGAATGAATCATTCAATGTTTTCAACTCGATAGCAGTTGATGGAATTTTCAAAATAAAGAAGTAAAACGATTTTATTGAAAAAACAACTAGAAAAAAGTGAAGTGCAGGAACAGCAGCAACTTATAAATGTCAACTTATAACTTATTAATGTCAAAAATAGACCTGAGATATTAAAGTTCGATCGATTATCACAGAAATCACTCAATCTATAAACCCCTGCAGGACTCGAATGAGTTACAATGCCCATGCGCCCAGCAGCCATCCGATACTTTAATACTATACTGATATAACATGAAGTGGTATCATGATTGAAGACCACCCGACCCTCTTCAGAAAGCAACAGGAGTCCCCTTGCAACTGACTTCCTATCACACGACTGAACACCATCGAGTCTAATAGTTTCCTGACTCCTGACACTCTATAGAACAAGACCGTATTTCAGATAACAACCGTTAACTACACGGCCCTGCAACGAATAGAATCGAGAAAGAGTCAAGACAAAAAACTACTGTAAATTAAAGATCACCAGACCAAAATGCTGAAATTGAGGCCAGGAAAAATGAAAAGACAACTCAAAAAGTGCCAATATTTTTCCATGCGTAGAAACGCTGTCATCTCTTCGACAGTTGCCATCTGAAAAAGTTGTTTATAGACTTTACCCATGCGCGGAAGCGATCGGTACTGGGGCTCATGGAGAACAGAAAGAACCACAAATACAGCTGACTCCCATGTTTTCATTCTGGTAGAAACAGAACGATTTGTGTGATCCCTCAAACAAACGTCTCGACGTAAACAAATACAGCCGCTCGCGCCACAATTTGATAAAAACGTTTTCTCTGGGGTTTTACTTGGACCTTCAGCAACTTTTGAATTTAATATCGATACCTTAAAGCACAAAGGGCATAAGTCCAAAAAAGGCATAATGAGAAAAATGCAGAATAAGTTTTTGATCAATTTACAAAAATAAAGATTTCTAACATAGTTTTTAATTCCATAAAGAAATTCGCTAAATAAAAAATGTTTGTCTGGCCAAGATCTAGAACCTTGTTTAACCAGAACTTTGGTAGCACTTAACACTTCCAAGATAAACGCTCTTTTAATATTTTTCGTTTTTCTATTATATCGTTTTTGGCCCCAAAAATAGATAAAAGGATCATGATTCTTGATCGACCGATAGGTCCTGATGAGTACATTCTTCCCGTACCGAAATCTCAAAATTGATATTTTGGGACATAGGTATGTAAGTTTTGCTCTAAGGTATCGATATAAGATAAGAGACATGGCCTGTTGAACATGGCTGCTTCTACGTATCGAACTGTACGAAAAATTAGATTTCCCCGAACACATACCTACTCTGGTAACATTGAATGGTTTTGCCGGAGAAATGGCTCAAAAAGAATTAATGCGAGTATAATTGGGTTTCGAGGAAACTAAGGAAGTAGAAGAAGCGCTCTACTAAGCGCGCAAAGTGGGCGCCATTTGCCGACTTCACGCACTTGGGATCGGGACGGCAAAAAGCGAAACAGCTGATGGTCACGAACTCGTCTCCGAGATAACAAACGAAGAAAGTGAAAAGAAAAGGCTAATTAAGATTAACAATAAATCGCGATAGTTATCCGTTCAAGTTGAGACTAGTTGTGATTTATGAGCGAATCCATAAAAAGTGAAGGCGTCAGTAAGCATGAAAATTATATTTTCAAATGGGTATAGGTCAGTGAAGGTGTGTAAATCGTTGAAACTGTAAAATGCTTCTTTCGGATTTTTTCCAAAAAAAATTATTTATTTTTGTTCATATTGATTTATTTTAGATTACAGTAATGTCACTCATCACTGAAATTCACTGAGGATTCCGTCATATTGTTCGAAACCATTTTGATCCGTGGTGCCGCATGTTTTTAGTTGTTTACCTAGGTAACAAAGATGGGAAAAGAAACGTTGCACGATCAGAAAGCAATTTACGCGAGTTGAGCCATTTTTCTAGCTGGTACGAAGGCCCGTATTATTGATTACAATTATTTTCATGTTCGACACTAATAACATGGCGCGCGAGTTAAAAATAAACCGAAAAATTGATGGGCATCGGCCAGCGTCGCTCGGAGAGAAAGTCGACTACCTTGAAGACACCATTTAGAACGGATCCTCCGTCTGGTCGTGAAGCAGGTTCAAGTTTAAGGTTGACTCGAACTAGATCGACACTAGAGTCGTCGGCCTCGAATGAAATTTTTGCTAATTCCACTTACTCAGAGGGGCAAAATAGCGAAAATCCAAACGCAGATTCTAGAGCTGAGTTACCTTAAAGCCTACGAAGGAAATACGATTGTTCTCTAACAAACTAGTTTCTTCATATCGATTGTTCGATTTATTCATTAATAAGATAATAGACTGAGCTGATCTGGATCACCAATCCGTCCCGGCACCGTCAACAATACGAGCTCCAGTTCAAATGGCACCAAGATCCATTCATTTCACCAAGACCCGAGGAAGTGTAAGTTGTGAAACCCAAGGGAAAACATTTCATTCGGACGTTCTCCTGTTGCACAACTCGAGTCCTCTCTGTTGAAGCTGACCCAAATCCACTTCGAATCACAATTACTCAGCAAAGCTCGAACTTCTCCCGTTACCTTGCAACCCCCAAGCTCAAACGACGAGGTATAGAACGCGTCATATGACAAAAAGGGAAAGTGAGCGAATCCATGACTCGGGGATACATGAATGAAGTAAGCATTGATATGTATATCAATGATGAATGGAGTAAAAGC
Organism: Nesidiocoris tenuis; assembly: GCA_036186465.1. Taxonomy (NCBI): domain Eukaryota; kingdom Metazoa; phylum Arthropoda; class Insecta; order Hemiptera; family Miridae; genus Nesidiocoris; species Nesidiocoris tenuis. The sequence continues at coordinate 3,369,125 of AP028920.1, forward strand.
CAAGTACATTGGTGGCGAACTGACTTCTCCCTCACACTTATTTTTATTTTTCATTTTATACATTTCAGGCAAACTTTTGGAGTCGATTTTTTCGTGTCGACCTTTTTCTTCCGTCATCCTCAAAGGGTCCTTGGATAAATCAATTGGTTCTGTAAATTTAGATCATAATTATATCAAGTTATGTGGCAAGTTGTGAAGAAAGGGGCAACCGAGGTTGAAAATTTGCTGCGATTCGTTTTTGAGGCCTGGCTCTATTTTTTCGCCAGGGTCGTTAAAAATCGACCCGGCGTACCGAACATTGAAAACTGAGTTTTCTCCCGACGAAGTGCTGACGAGTACGCGCCATTTACGGAAAAAGTGGTTCACAAAAGGAGGCAAACACGTCCGTCAGTCCGTCGGGATGCGAGGCGTCGGACGCGGGGTCAGATCGTGTATGAGCCATTATTGTACGAGTAGTCGGTGCTATCTTCCACGTTAAGATACGTTCTTCCTTCGAAACGGGGAAAAAATCGTATCCCAAGAAAGGGCTCCCTTACATGTAGTTTTAACGACCGAAACCGACCGCACCACAGAACAGAATAGAAAAACGCCAGCGTCTGAGGAAGAGGATTGGGAGAAAGCTATAGATGAGGGCAGAGGACGTGACTCCTTAGTTTTGGAGATAGTGCCCAAATTGTACCTTTCTAAAGTGGGAGCATCATGCATAGTTATGATCCCCGCTGGATTCACACTTGGCGATATTTTTTTTTCGAACAATAAAAAATCGAACTTCAGTTTTTGGTCGAGCAGTTGTTAAAAGAACCGCGGGAATCGTCCAAATTACGCGGTTGAGCCGGAAAATTCAATTTTTTCACGCAAAAGTTCGGTAATTAAGAAGTACTGAGTACGAGCGATAGTCCAAGTCAGACGAAGTGTGAAGGTGCCACTCGAGATCCAACCTCAGGTTCGACTAGGCATCAGAGAGGCGGGGAAGGAAACGGAAAATGGTAATAAAAGACGACGAGGATCGATAACGGACCATAAAATAGGCGCATTATAATTCGATAACCTATAGTATACAGGGGGACAACCTTTCACTCGACATTCGATATGGTTTAACAAGCACTCGGTCCAAAGTGCCAGGGAATTCGAACTGCATTATTTTCTACGTGACAGGAAATGTTTTTTATCGAAAAAGGACATTCTCAGTTATGTTGCTGAGATTTATAGAATGTTGGTAATTCATGAGGTGAGGAAGTAGAGAGTTTTTCCATTTATGGAAATGCAATTTTCGGTATCGAAATGCAGATTTGGGCAGTAAAGTTGAAGGTTAGAAGACCGTCAAAAAAGAGAAATCCTCTAGCAAAAAACAGGCATTGCAGAAAAAGGAGAAAAAACTTCTATGACAACTCATCATGAGTAACCGCCTCCTTTTTTAAGTCGATGTGTTTATATGGCCTAACATGGAGATATTTGTGATAAGAACCATTTTCGAAATGTAGGCCCGGCTGCCTTTTTCTTGGGATCTTCAGTTTGAGAAAAAGGCGGTGAAAAACAACGAATTTTCGGATAGATCATTCGAGTACAGCGGGATAAGTATCATACGCGCCTGATTGTTTCCGGACAAAACCTCAATCTCTAAAATACGTGCGTTCTCTTTTCGAATAGGAAAAGTCCTCATATCCTTTATCTCCTTCGGATTTCTCGCAATAATTTAGACGGCCCTCATGAGACGTAACAAAAGCGATCGTGTCGGCGTGAGACGTCCTATCGTGAACAGCTCAGCCGATATTTGTCGACGGAGTGAAACGGAAAAAGAGATATGGAACTGAGAGCAGAAGAAGAAATAAAAGGTGGCCGACTCCCGGTCGACCTATCTGACTTCGGATGACTTACGACCTGGGAAAATACCTCGGCGACTGTCAGTTCTCGACGTGATTCATCTTCCAAGTGAACAATATCATCGGGGCTGCTTTTTCGGAAAAGATACTATTCCAGTCATGAACTTCTCGTAATACCACGACAAAGCGATCGTCCCGTTCTTTCTTTCTCCTCAGAAACGAAAAATCGTGATTCCACTTTCAGTAGTCGGTAGTACTTTCGCGAATTGTCGAAAAAAAATACGCACGCAAGGGCGCAAAATTAATGGGGCCGAGGTTTTCGCATTATCTTCCTTGGATTGTACCGGAATCCTTAAGGAACTTAGCCCACGACGGGAAGAAGGACCCGAGTCGAATGCCAAGGAACTCTAAAAAAACCCTCAAAAACCGCGTTGTCAGATTTGAATAGTTGCAACTTTTCACTCATCGATTCTGTTCTTGTTAGGTGTGTACATCAAAGAGAGAGATGCCAGAAACGCAGCAATATCCAACAGAATTTATCAAGATTATATTTCTCACACTCCTTTCCCGTCTTCCTTCTTTTGTACAAAAAAGTAAGAATTTATTATTTTTATTACATTTTTTTCTAACCGTTTTTTCAGGATTACTAGGCCTCGTGCCGTTTTTGGTAATAAATGAAATATGGAGAATGAAATCCGAGTCAGTGGAGCAGGGCGAACAGTCAAGGACACCACTTGATTAGATATGAATTGGTGGATGTTTTGCATATTTGACTAACTAAGTATCGGCAATGTCTCCGGGGCAGGACGTCAGTAATATTGATCTGTCAAAGTTTGTCACGAACGTGGAATTTTATATTCTAGGTTAATCATAGGTACCGGCTCAGCGAAAGAAAAATTGCTTGTTTGGTAAAATATAGGGAAGCAGTGGAATAATTTCTATTTGTTTTAGAATTTTGCTGTCGATTTTGGTTCAGTTCAGAATTATTCAATACTCTCTTACCTACCAAACCATTTTAATTAAAAAAAAAATTTTTTTTTAAACAAATGTTTCAGTCGCATGTTATGCTCCAGGATAAACAGATTAAACCAAGGCGCAAATATCAGAGAAAAAAAAACAGAAAGGACCTTACAATGGTAAGTTCAACGATCGTTGCAAGGCCATCAACAACCGGATGGAAACTTGCGACTTCGTAATATCACGGATTTTCGACAACGATTATAGTACCACGGTGGGACTTCTGGATGAGAACATTGAACAACTAATGACACTAGACCAACGCAGGAAGCGTGAGAAGATCCTGGTAACGACACGGACAACAAATCCGAAAATTGCGACCGAGAAAATACGCGATGAAATTCGAACAATCGGCCGAACAAAGATTGGCTGAAACGTTTACATCATGATGTGTTAGCAAGTGAAATATAAACTCACCAGTTTCATGGTTAGATTTTCGCTTCGCAGATTCGAGATTATCTTCGGGAAAATTGTTCACGTAACATAAACAACATGCAACACAACGAAGAACATAACATACATTGGACCTTTTAAAAAATGCACTTGCTGGGCAAGAGCAACCTGAGTGTAGCATCGTTATTTCGGGATAAAACCGTAACATATACCTATTTATGAAAAATTCATCTCGAATAACCTCTTTCTCCCATGAATATTCATCAGACATAATTGGCAGTTCACTTCCCATTTTGTTGCTCTCTTTCGCACCAACGGATAACAGTTATTATGAAGTATACTAATGATTTTCCGGTTGCGAGAATTTCCATTGATAAATATTCTTTGCTAATCAGCACCTTCAATGAGATGTATTTTGCAAAACTTCAAACGTCAAGAAAATATTTGCTACGCACCTAATCTTTAAAAAATTTGGTATTATGATTAACATAAAAATAATTTTTATAGAAGGTAATTTTTAAAAATTCGTTGATATCAATTAACAGTCAACTCGGTTTGAGATTTTCATAAAATGGAACAACCGTCAATTATCAAATTTTGATTTATGGCCCAAGCCGGTCCTAACATGACTATTACGAAGGGCTTTTCTGACAAGGGAATACCATAAGGATAACCCTGCAAGGGTAACAGAAATTTCAGTGCTTGAGACTGTTTCAACCAATATTAAATATCAAATAAATTTTATTGATTATGGACGAACAACGGATAGCCCCACAGCCACACCGGATTAAAATTTATCAAAACGACGACCCACATCTCAGGGTGACTGGGCCATAGCCGAAAAAGGACAGCAGGCCACCTACGGCACGCCAAATCGTCGGAAAATCAATAACGTCAGAAGAAAGACTTCATAGTTTTCATACCCTCGACCCTTTCAAAACATTGGTAAAACGACGAATGTGCCAAATGGAAATAATTTAACATGAAAACTCTAATGGTGAATAATCCAATAAAAACAAAAAATTGACGAGAACTACTGATCATTGTAGAATGGGTATACCCACTTAGATACATGTAAGTACACTGTTCTACAGACTTCCAAGCTATTCTACACCTTTGACTCGGGCACGATGTAACGCTACGTTCCCTTAATTGGGTTCATGTAAATGTTTCCACTGATCGTCTTAGAGCGGCTTTCAAGCTGGGCCAGTTCATGTGCATTCTGATAATATTGCATGTGCAATCGACGGACTGACAGGATGCAATCGGTAATCGTCCCAATATGTTGTCGTGCATCAAAGCCGGTCACGACTGTTGGATCGTTTGTAAGTATTTCAACGGGTACAAAACTGTTCCTCGGGTCTGATCTGCGCATGTAATTCTCTCCAGCGGATTCCAGCGTATAGCACCCGACCAAAGCTAGCGGTTTGCCTTAATTAATCAAATGTTCGCCCAAACAATTAGTTGAGGTCGTGAGGTAGTGAAAGCGTGTTCGGTTCACCGGTCGTGATGCATTGGCCGGTACCTTCTCCGCAAGACCTGCACTTGCATATAATTATGATTTCGTACAAATGGAGAAACGGCGAAACTGTTTTCTCACACAGCAAATGTGCAACTGAGATTTCTCAAAGTGGGAGAGCGGCGAGAGAAGTCACAAAATTTGATATTTAATATCACAATCGAAAATCCAAGACCGAGATTTTGGTCTATATGCAGTAGAAGTAACCAAAACTCGACCAATCCGGACTAAACCACTTCAATCTTCAATTAATCGATACGACAAAAGATATACAGTTTTGCGCTAGCTGTTGCATTATGTCTCGCTTGGTTTTGAAGAATTTATGAGAATTCTATCTCCTTCAGTCGATGAACAGAAATCACAAAAACACGTATCCTCTCAAAACGCAGGCCAGTACGCGCTATGCAGTATTCCACCGGTCAAAGATGTGCAAACTTCTACACCAGTCATTTCCACCGGCGATCGAATTCAAGTCCACCGATCGAATATGTTGATATACTGAAATATATATTGGTGAAGCTATGAAAGCGTGTGAAAATAGTGTGGCAACACTGAATAAGCAAGAAATTTTATTCCTTGAAAAAATGCAAAATATTTCTAATTAACAAAATTTTTATTTGAATTTTGTGTGTTTTTGTGTTTGTTTTACCAATGAATTAGGTACTGTATCTGAATTCCAATAAAAAATTTTCTCCTTAGTAATGGACTGCAGTAGCAACGATGGACGGCTCCGATTCGTGTATCAACTGGCACATTCAAACATATTTTACCCTTTGAACGAAACAGGCCCCACTTAATGTACCAGTTGATACATGAATCCGAGCCGTCCATCGTTGCTACTGCAGTCCATTATTAAGGAGAAAAAAAATGATTTATCAAACTCATTTTTTAGGGTAGATTGTTAAACAGTTCGGTTCACGTCGGTATCATTCTATACTCATGGCACGATGATCAAGGTTTATCATAATCATATACACGACCGTTGTAGCTGCATGCATCACTTCGGCCTGTGGAAATGCTCGATGAAAAAGCCTTCTACGCACCTTTCTCCAATAGAAATGGTAAATGGTGGAGTTGATATCATGATTATTTTTGATTATTGGACCAATATTATTGGTATACCTCGGCCTACACTACCAACAGGCATGCAGCAAAGAACCGGTAACCTGCGTTACCTCAGCCAGAAATATCAATCCAAAATCCGTGTACGGATTAGTCAAGCAAATTGATAACCTACCAACGAATTAAAGCGCAGAATCATTGGTGCGCATTAGCCAGTGTAAATATATCCCTACGACATGACTGAATGAATGAACTTCGCTCAGGAAAGTCCACGGTTTATTACCACAGCGGACGACATAAACACTGATGAACTCAGCATGATCTCGCGGACCCGGGGTCATCAGAAAAAGGACGGGGCAAAGCCGAATGAAGCACAAATGAACCAAATGGACGTCTTCCCTTTTCCAACGGGAGTCTCGCTAATGGTAGAGCATAAAAAATAATATAAAAACGATTGCCGTTGATTATAGCGGCCCGTTGTTTCTTAGCGGCTTGCGGCAAATGAACGTGGGTGTCAAAAGTTCAATTATGATGACTTTCAAGTGCAGTTCGCTCTCTCGGCACTTGATGGGTGCGGCCTAACAAAAAAAGCGATGTGCCTGATTTCTACGCATCGATAGATGAAAAAAAAATTAAAAAACCTTGGACCTTTGCTTATGCGTGTGTGAGTGTGAGAGAGAGAAAGAGTCAAAGCTGAATTGAGGTTAAATCAATAAAAATTTATTATTTTTTAATCCAAAGCAAAAACAGTTTAATAAAGTTGGTGCTTTGAATGGGAGGGGGTCGATCTTCGGCGCCGAGGAGCTAAGTTGATGTTCCCGATATTTTGAGCAGTGGGAGTAGGGCTCCTTTGATTAAAACAGTGATAATAGTAAAATAGTGATATAATAAGTCGTGCACAGGGGCCAATATAGCGCAGTCGAAAGTTGTACAAATCTTAAGCACAGAAAAAGATACTCAGAAGCTGAGCAGCAAATGAAAAACTGATTTCTGTCAATCTCAACAAAAGCGACAACTTCCCTAACAAATCGTTCGACATTATTAAGATGCCCTTCTGAATTATAATCAAACAATTTTACTACAGAATTTGGCGACAGCTTAAATTTTCGGGTATTCGGTGAAAATAGTCGCCAACTCGAATCTCGATTTCGGATTTTTCTGTTCGTGTGGCGGAAGCTTCCATTACTCACGACTGATGACCTGCGCGACCTAGCATGACCCGACCGACCCGAGGGGTGACGTTTGTTCCTCATCGCACGACCGAACTACCATCTACCCTGACTGATTTAATTGATATTTACAGTGGAAAAGTAACAGATACACGCAACTTGGAGTGAAACGTCGGAGCGCGAAGCCGTCAGGCAAGAACCTGCAATTGTTTGGAAAACGTCGGCGAAGTATTGGAGCTCAGCCAAATTCAATAGAAATCGTCGAAGCATGAATGGACTTTCCAACGTCATTTTTTAACTAACCATCATGTTTAGCCGGGATTTCGAATAACTTAAATACCCAAAATTAATCAATTAATTCCAAAATTATGAAAGTATTCTATGTCATCTGCGGATCACTGGTTTAATCGAGCCTCAAGCATCGAAATAAATTCTTGAATCTTTTTCGAACTAAATAGTTTGGGGGCAATCCATTTTTTTTTTTTTTTTTTTAGTTGACAGAGTTTCATGAACGTGTCATATTGTTGACTGCGACTTTTGGTTGTTACAGGCCTTGACGAAGAAAATATAGTTTTTCGAAAGCTCGGCGAAAGATACAGCGTTTTTCTGAAGACCCTAACCCTGATATTTGACTACAAAAAACAAAAAATTGTTCGCTACACCTAGCCCTGTCTCAATGAGCACGTTTTTCGTCACGAGCATTCGGCAAAATACCGGTTGGCTTGCCAGAGTCATATTAATGCCGAAATTGTATTCGTCGATAAGTGGACGGAAGTGGACGGAGGATGGGCGGGTGACTTTTTGACTCCGGTCCGTCGACCACATCCGCCCAGAGCTTCCACAGTATCGTTCACCGAAGTTGAATACCGGATATGTTTCACAATTGCCGTAAACTTTTATCGATAGTCTTGCTTTAGTATTGTGCATCCATTGAGCAAAAAAAAAATAGCAAAATCATAGCATAAAAATTATGTACGCGCCACAAAAATGTTTGCACACATTTATGCAACAACAGAATAAATTTCAACTCATGATTTACATATTTCGCGCTTTAAGACCGAAATGAGGTAATTCGATTAGTGATAATTCCATAATTTATCACAATTAATCTGTCATCGTTATAAGAACCATGGTTCACGCAATCGTGTTGCCTACTCCCTCAATGAATTGCAAACAGCAATACAATTGAGAATCTGCATATTTCATTTATAGAAATTAATCTGGGGCATCACAATCCAAAAAATCGTAACAAATAATTTTTTACCTACTTTAAAAAGAAGGGGTTCGGTTTTTTTAATAGATATTTTTTTAATAAAAATTGTTCAAGCGCACACGCGGATAGTTTTAATCAATAGTTGAACACAACCATTCTTGAACGGTGCAATTATTTTTACAGCCCGCACGAGGATAATAAGTAAAGCCCTACCTCCTCAGTACTGAACTGCTCTAATGATGGGTATAATAGTTTTATATTATTTATATTTTAATAGTTTTACATAACTTGTTCTAATGATGGGTATAATAGTTTTTATAACCCTTACACTATTATGGCAGGATAATTCGACAACTGCTATTCATCGGCAATAATCTTGGGCAGGAAACGAGAAACGGCGGTCGACCGACCGCTGCAAGAGGAAGCTTGCGGTTTGACAATAACCGGACAACACTTTCATGATGTGCCCTATGTCCGAGAGAAATTTGTATCATGGAGAAAACCAGTGGTACGTAGGCAACCCAAGATACTATACTATATTTTTATACATGAATTTCTGAACCAAAGCAATTCGACTTAGTATAATTCGGTGGCTAAAATGATCAAACAATGTCATGATCAAAAAATGTCAAAAAACGCACGATGCTAATTTTAAAACTCGCTTCAAATCAAAATACGTCAATTTATGGAATACAAAAGATATCCACGTATTTACAATACAAAATACGCCCTACTGAGAAAATCATCCCAGTTCGAGAAATTTGAAAAAAAAGTTAAGAATTGAGGAAGTGTGTGAGGGACCGATTATCATTTTTCGGACGATTTACAGACTTCTGTAAAGGAAGTTAACACTCATAGGTAGGTACCGAGAAAATCTGCGATCCTGGCCAACTAGCGGTCTGGATACAGTCTAACGCTATCTCGCGGCCACCTCCTCAACTCACCAGTACTGGACAGCTCCTCGCATAAAGCAGTGAAAAGGGTAGGCCTACCATAGTTACAAAACCAGCAAGAACGCGTCAATTTTCCGTTCTTTTATCATTGAAAACGATATAGGTAAATAGGTCCCTGTTATTATTGCGTTGAGAAGCAAAACCGCAGAATATTGAGAGATGCGGCAGTTTGAGTGAAGTAATATTACCTACTTATCACCATGATGAAGTAATCACGAAATGAAATGTTTAATGAAAGTGGACCTAAATTTGCCGGAAGTTAGGTACTTGATTGCCTCGATTGATGTTAATTCTATAATATGTTATACAATGGTGGAATCAAGCAGGCCCTAATAACGAACAATTTTCAACCAATTTTCGCTTAAATATAAAATGAAAATTCCAAGTTGTAAATTAGGTCTATAATTAGGTACATTCCTAATTTACGTCGTATTTCATCAAGTATGCGTCATTAGATCACATTCGGTTCGATAGAATAAGGAGAAAGGAAATAGATTCGCAAATGGCGACAACGAGGCTACCGGGTGCGCCAGCCCACTTCAGGCCATCCTACGTTCCGTGCGATTCCAAAAATGGTTCGACAACGCAAGGCCGAACTAACCAGAAAGCGAATTCGAGACGACCGTCCCCAACTGGAGCAAAAAACCGTTTATGCGCGACAGCACCGCTGGATAAGCTAAACATATCTAAGTAATGGAAAATGACCGTTCTATCATACCAACTAGCTTTAAATGGATTGATGAACCAGCTCTTAATATTTTCCGGATAAGCAAGAAATCTACCACACCAAAGCTCAAGGTCCAAATTCGTAGATAGGTAACCTGTCAAACCATATTTTTGCCAGGAATGAACCTGATATTTTGAAGAAATAGCGAAGAGTTTCCTCTTCATTTGATGAAAGTGCTTATATGAAAGATGTGCCCGACATCTTAGGGTTAATTTTTGCAAAAGCAAAATAGACACCGACTACCCTGATTTTATCACATCGACCCTCGGCATTATTTATAATTTCGTACATTGCAAGATTTTCGATCATCGAAGAGAAAGCACACCAATCACATTTCTCTGTACCTAATTGTGGGTAAGTAATGTGGGTACAGTAGTACAGGTAACAAAATGAGGCTAAAACCGACTTACGAAAGCAATAATGCAAGATTTTTTTATCTGCACCCGTAGCATTTGAGATTTGTATCATACTGTAGCTTAGAACAAAATTGCGCCAACGCCAGTACGCAGTATGCACCGGAATGGTCTAGACTAGAAATGCACTGGATGCAGACGACAATGCCATCCGGTGGCAACCGAGCGAACTAACATTAAGTCAAGGAGGTGCTGCTCCCCAACGGGAGATTCTCAAACTACCATAGAAGATCAACGTCTCTTTCCGCCAGGAGGAGATCCCGAGAAAACTGGATTCATCAATCCAGTTTCATTCATCAATCAACTAATCGACGGCAGAATCTGAGTTGATAACGGATTGACCACTCAGTTAAAAACCATTCCACTAAAATGAAGCAGTGAGTAATAGGTAAAAAGTTAGCAAGACGTGTTACCTGCCTGGAGGAAACAACATGGCATTTCGTTATTTAAAAGAAGAACTTACCTGCAACAAACAAAGAAAATTGCATGGTTAACAATACTGTAACAGTTGAAAGGCATAGAAAATACTAAAACGTATTACGTCAACGGATAAGAAACAGCATGACAAAACTCAATTTTACCATTTTGAGATTTGTGCATTTCCAGATTCGAAACTTTAAGCCCGATTTGTGGGAACCGTTAGTTTTGTGAAAAAATAAAGTAAAACGCCACAACCGTCGAATTACACCCATAGCACAACTAGAACTAACCGGCAGCATGACACAACTCTGTCGAACTCACAATGAACGAGTTACCGCTAACTCAAAATCATAAACAAAATCGACGTCAAACTCACACTGAGACGGAAACTCAAACTCACAATCGAACTCGAAGTCAAACTAACAATGAAACAGAAAGTCAACCTCATAAACGAACTTGAAGTCAAACTCACAATAAAACAGAAAGTCAACCTCATAATCAAACTCGAAGTCAAACTAACAATGAAACAGAAAGTCAACCTCATAATCAAACTTGAAGTCAATCTCACAATGGAAATAAAACTCAAGCTCACAATCAAACTCGAAGTCAAACTAACAATGAAACATAAAGTCAACCTCATAATCAAACTCGAAGTCAAACTAACAATGAAACAGAAAGTCAACCTCATAATCGAACTTGAAGTCAAACTAACAATGAAACAGAAAGTCAACCTCATAATCGAACTTGAAGTCAAACTAACAATGAAACAGAAAGTCAACCTCATAATCGAACTTGAAGTCAAACTAACAATGAAACAGAAAGTCAACCTCATAATCGAACTCGAAGTCAAACTAACAATGAAACATAAAGTCAACCTCACAATCAAACTCGAAGTCAAACTAACAATGAAACATAAAGTCAACCTCACTATCAAACTCGAAGTCAAACTCACAATAAAACAGAAAGTCAACCTCATAATCGAACTTGAAGTCAAACTCACAATAAAACAGAAAGTCAACCTCATAATCAAACTCGAAGTCAATTTCACAATGGAACAAAAACTCAAACTCATAATCAAACTTGAAGTCAATCTCACAATGGAACTCTGTTTCATTGTTAGTTTGACTTCGAGATTGATTATGAGGTTGAGTTTCATTGTGAGTTTGACTTCGAGTTTGATAGTGAGGTTGACTTTATGTTTCATTGTTAGTTTGACTTCGAGTTAGATAGTGAGGTTGACTTTATGTTTCATTGTTAGTTTGACTTCGAGTTTGATAGTGAGGTTGACTTTATGTTTCATTGTTAGTTTGACTTCGAGTTCGATTATGAGGTTGACTTTATGTTTCATTGTTAGTTTGACTTCGAGTTTGATAGTGAGGTTGACTTTATGTTTCATTGTTAGTTTGACTTCGAGTTTGATAGTGAGGTTGACTTTATGTTTCATTGTTAGTTTGACTTCGAGTTTGATTATGAGATTGACTTTATGTTTCATTGTTAGTTTGACTTCGAGTTTGATAGTGAGGTTGACTTTATGTTTCATTGTTAGTTTGACTTCGAGTTCGATTATGAGGTTGACCTTATGTTTCATAGTTAGTTTGACTTCGAGTTCGATTATGAGGTTGACTTTATGTTTCATAGTTAGTTTGACTTCGAGTTTGATAGTGAGGTTGACTTTATGTTTCATTGTTAGTTTGACTTGGAGTTCGATTATGAGGTTGACTTTATGTTTCATAGTTAGTTTGACTTCGAGTTTGATAGTGAGGTTGACTTTATGTTTCATTGTTAGTTTGACTTCGAGTTTGATAGTGAGGTTGACTTTATGTTTCATTGTTAGTTTGACTTCGAGTTCGATTATGAGGTTGACTTTCTGTTTCATTGTTAGTTTGACTTCGAGTTTGATTGTGAGGTTGACTTTATGTTTCATTGTTAGTTTGACTTCGAGTTTGATAGTGAGGTTGACTTTATGTTTCATTGTTAGTTTGACTTCGAGTTTGATAGTGAGGTTGACTTTATGTTTCATTGTTAGTTTGACTTCGAGTTCGATTATGAGATTGACTTTATGTTTCATTGTTAGTTTGACTTGGAGTTCGATTATGAGGTTGACTTTATGTTTCATAGTTAGTTTGACTTGGAGTTCGATTATGAGGTTGACTTTATGTTTCATAGTTAGTTTGACTTCGAGTTTGATAGTGAGGTTGACTTTATGTTTCATTGTTAGTTTGACTTCGAGTTTGATAGTGAGGTTGACTTTATGTTTCATTGTTAGTTTGACTTCGAGTTCGATTATGAGGTTGACTTTCTGTTTCATTGTAAGTTTGACTTCAAGTTCGATTATGAGTTTGAGTTTTAGTTTCATTGTAAGTTTGACATCATGTTCAACAGTGAGGTCGAGTTTCTGTTTCATTGTTAGTCTGACTTCGAGTTTGATTGAGGGTTTGAGTTTCGGTTTCATTGTAAGTTTGACTTCGAGTTCGATTTTCTGTTTCACTGTGAGTTTGACCTCGAGTATGATTATCCCCTTATTATTGTGACCTCCCATATTGCGTTCCCATTCGCATATTGCAGAAGTGAAAAGTAGGCCAAGATTTGTCGCCTACACCGTTTTTAGCATTTTTGCTGAAACTACGTGAAGATCTCCTTCGTTTGCCAAATTTCTCAACAAGGTATTAAGTAGGCATCAAAATGAAGAATAGTTCTAACATTCCAATATTAAATGTTGATGATGTGATTAGTTCAATTGCGATAAATTTCTTTACTGCCAGAGGAGAACTTGGGAAACGTTGAAAAAGAGGGATTACGCGATTGCTCAGCCTATGGAACATGAGTTTCCTTGAATTCGACAAGGTGCACGAATTATCATGCTTTCCCCTCTGATGTTTGCAGCTCAATTCTAGAATCAATGCCACCGATTGACTGAATAGTTTATTTGATAAAATCAGTAACTTTCGAAGTTCCTATTCATTTCATCCAGGTTATTCACGAACGGTCAACCCGTTACATGAAGAAATTGGGAGTTGAGGCTGCTGAACTCAAACCTTAGAACGTCAAGCAACCAAAAAAACCAAAATCAAAAAAAAATTATTTTGATAAAAAAAATATATTTTTTTTGGAGCAAAAATCGAATGATTGAGATTCATATACACAACAGATAAATTTGTACCAAAATCAGGATTTGTAGAATGCAATTATTTTACAACAGTTTTCTTCGTTTAAATGACACATCACAGACCGATATGAACAACATCCATCTTCCCGGAAGTTTGTCCGACTGATAAAGCAGAACAAATTGAATCTCTCACACAAAACGATAAATAGAATTTTGAAAAATCATCATACACCGGCCTTCATTTGAAAACGAATCTGATGGCAAATAGGGACGATTGACCAAAACTACAAAAAAACACGAAACGAAAACCATCATGGCAACTAACACCATTACCCGAAAATTATAGATGCAAACTCCACCATTAGGTAATCTGCAACTTCCGATCTGTGTTATTCGAATCTGAACAATAAACGTCGATTTACGAGCTTGTTTTTATTATCTTCCAATAAAATGTCTGCTCTAGTTTTGTTTTTATTTCCGTTTTTATTTCGGGGTTTGATCTAATTGTTGAATAAGTGATTGGGGATGGAGAAGAACAAGTTGGGAAAACCAACAAAATTGGCAACTCTTTTCGACTGAATGGTGCATGAATCGTATGGAAAGAATTCATTCATATGGAATATGGAAATAAATAAATAACAACTAAAAGAAAAACGGCATTATTGGGCCGCACAGCGTTGATTCCCATAATCAGAGTATTTTAGTCATTTCGATCTTGCGCTTTGTTGACTTTCTCGATTACCAGCAAAGCTAAATTGAATTCGAGGTATTCTAGTCCCCCGATTGAACTCCATATTCGTGAGAACAATCGATTTTTCGCAGAATAATCTCCTCTGTCAGGCGTTCGTTAAAAATGCTGTGAGTCATCGAACGACAGAAACGCTCGATAAACCGACAAAAGAACCGAATCCAGGAAAAGCCGCCGAGGGAAACCAGTTGAGCTGGAATGGGAAATCGATTCGAGTTGTACGAGCCGAGGGGACAAATGTTGTCGGGGGCTTGCGCGCTGAGTGCGTAGGGGTATGCTTATATTTATGGGAAACCGTACTGCATGTTTGTGAGAGCAAGTGGGAGGGCTAAGTAAACATTATGGTAAAGGAGAAATCGGACGAGGGGTTGCTGTGTGGGACATATTGGGTATTGTGATAGGACAAAGGGCCGTAGAACTAGACTCGCAGACAGGAAGACGTACAGCTAGGACTTTAACGAGGTTGAAAAAGGGTCGTACGTCGTTACGGCTCAATCTCGAAAGGAACGACAGATTCAGCTGAGCAGATCCGAGGGGCGAATGTACTTATATCGGTATCCTTGTTCATCGCAGAGCGTAAAGCGAGACGGCGATCAAGTGCGCATAAAGGGGATGCGTCCAATTACGAAGAGAAAGATCCAATCAGAACCAGATGAAAAATTTGACAGGTTTATACGCGAGGCTGGCGCGGGGGTTTACAATTCAAGGATTGCGGTGAACGAAGGGAAATTAGATTTGAACAGTGGAGCGTAGATAACACACAATACTTCCATATTTTTTATGCATAAATTTGATACGCAAATTGATTTTTTGGCTACTTTGGAGGCTGTGTGGATCAAAAATTTCCAAGTATGACGGGGTCGTCAGAAGGGTTTCTGGGTGATTATTTTATAGCAATGCAATACAGCAAATAAAGATGTGTAATAAAATGCGTCAGACATAAACCTAACGAGAGTAAACAGACGCTGAGATCAGCCGAGTACGTTCAGTGTATAAATTATGGCCGACACTCCTGTACCAAAGTGCTAATTTACGTGGTACTTACGTTATCGTCGTAATGAGGGGCCATAAAAACGGTGCACGAGAGAGAATTTCGAAAAAGACACCTGATCGTGAACAACTTGTGTTTTTTTAGTAAGGGCTGAGACAATTAAACATTAATGCAATGACAGCTGGTGGGTTTGATAATGAAGGGTCACTTACGGTAGGTAACACGCGATTGGACAGTGGCCGCGGGCATACGCATTCGTACGCTGTGCGCTAGCATTAGGAATTATCTCTAGTAATATTATTGCGCACGCAAGTGATAGTTTTGGTGACTCATAGCAGTCATACATATAGCCCACAAGAGGTGTGTTTTCAACGAAGAGAACCCAAAATGGAAATGAAATTTACGGAGCAGAGATCACTGCTAAATATTAATATTAAAGTTCGGGAAATTAGTAAAGAATGGGATTAATTTCGAAGCATTAAGTGAGGCTCTTCATGTGAGGCTCTCTGGTCTGATAGAACGGCATACAGTTTTTCAATATCTTAAGATCATGAGGTAAGGATGCTAAAAATGAATTCTGAAATTTTTCGCACGGAGAAATTTTTCTGAGAACAGACGTCGGATGTTATATTCCAATACCGATGATCATCGGTCGCAAACCAACTCCAGAAGTCAACCACCGGGATAACGAATCGGAAAAAATGGGATATTGGAAGACATACGCGGTTTGTGTGGACATCTGTTCAGGGATATTCAGTTCAGGCTTATGCAGGAGAAAACATTTAAGCCTGAATCTCCAGTCAGATTTTCAATTCCAGAAAAATCGCATTCATCCTTGAAAATGGGAGAAAGAAACGGCAGATAGACGGCGAAAAATGGTTTCTCAGACCATATTTTTCGGATACCTTTTCGGGTATATTGCTTGTTTACCGAAGTTTCTAACACCTGGATGCAATCTGGTTCGGAACGAACAGTCTGATTCCCAGCTGGCGGAAGGGGCAACGAGCTCAGGCCCACGGGGCTCTGCTAATGAGTCACACCACTTCCCAGAGCCTTGCACCGGTCATCGCCTAGGAGCGCCAGGTTGTCTGTCTACCTGTGCTCCAGAGAGACAAGGCGGACTGGAACGTAGCGGATCCGTAGGAAGATCAGCCGTACACGCTAAGGAGAAGGTAACAGTGCGGCTATTACCGGTGTAAACTGGTTTCATCCCGACGAAGCTACTTCGAGTGGAAACAGGTACAGTGGAATCGAGTAGGAAGGCAGAAGAGGTACATGGGTACCTAAAAGGACCGCTTTCAGATACATAACCATGGGCCGGTACCACCAAGGATAACACCTCTGATACGCAGCTCTGCATTCACATAAAACTCCGGGAAACAGACGTGCCTAGATGATGACAGGAAGTTGAACCCATTTTCTGGACCAAGAACAAGCACATTGAGAAATTATGGGTTCTCTTTGAATAGAAATTTCTCCAGGTAATTCCAAGATGAATATTTTGTAGGAGCAAGCAAAAAGACACGAATTAGCAACATAGCTGCTTGTGCTTGCTAATGCAGGATTCATGAAATGCCAGAAATATTTGACAAATTTAAAATAAACGCGTTTGTAGAATGAGGGCTTCATCAGGAATTCATGGGTAAGTACATAATACCTAAACATGGTGAGGAAATAATGACGGCGGTTTGGTCACCATAAGGTCAACACACTACATTGACATACATCAATCAGCTGCATGCATAATAATACGAAGAGTGTACACGACAAAAGCACGCATCATAACATTTTTTTGCAGATGATTTTCTCGCCAACTTTATCCCTACCATCTGGAAAATAATGGAACAACAATATTGTAACAAACTTTTGGCACATGGATTTTTTTCGCCACATGGCTGGTACAAAGTACTTTAGGCATACTTACCTATTTCTAGGACATTTTCTGTACAAACGTTCGTACATAAAATTCGAATTTCTGATACGCGGATTTTGGGCGTTAGGATTTTCGCGTATCAATGATATAAAAAGTTGCCCTATCTCAAAAATTATTGCTGCGAATTCCGTCGCCAAAGAAAGTGAAAAGAAAAACATCAAAGGCGGGACAGCCTGTAGACTTTTATCGATTAAACGTTAAGTAAGTTTGTTTACAAAATGAAAGCATCACTTACTTGCTCGAATTGCGCGATCCTTCGGCGAATCCTCCAAAAATGTTGGTTGAAGTCATCTTGAACGATGAATTGGCGACTCAACGGTTGAAATTGAAAGGGGCGCAACAAGCTACAACAGTTCACAAGGACCGCGGAGAAGTGAAGTTGAGATAAACTTGAGCGTAGAGCGAATCCAAAAACGCTTTTGCTTGGATCTGGGATTACGAGTAAGCAGTGTTGCCACTAAACTGGCGAAACAAAATATCCCCCTCGTCCACCCCGTCTCTGATGGTATTTTTCTGGGAGAACGGAGAACACCCGACAGCGTTCGCTGCATCGTAATTTTTCCCAACAATATTTTATTCTATGATCTCCTTTTTTGTAAAAATGCCTGAATTTTATGTTTTTCGTTTTTTTTTTTTATGTAATGTAGGATCAAGGGGTTGAAGAACAGTAGGGGCCACAGTTCAAGGGGGCGTTGCTTTGCTAAGGGGCCAAGCGCCGAGGTGGCGTCCGCGCAATGCCCGATAAATTTGATTGGCTGGCCCATTACACCCTCTGGCTCTGATTTTGGATGTACAGAGTGCGTTCAGCTGGGAAATAAACGGGCGGTGATTTCAGAAAAATTCCCTCTTGTTGGGAAAGTTGAAAAGGTTCTCTACCACTTACCCCAACCTTTCCAAGGACGTCCGAATCCCGCCACCTCGGACTGGATTCCGATTGGCTAACTCTTATCATTATCGTTTTACACGATTCATCAGCTGATTTCTGATTTCGTTTTATCCGAATTCTGCTCAGCATGACGTTGAGAGGCGAAAAATGATGTGAAGATTGTGGTTCCTAATTTCAGGATTTTGGGCTTTCAGGATTTTGTAGCTTCACCAAGCTGCGAAATAAGTC
Source organism: Nesidiocoris tenuis (assembly GCA_036186465.1). Taxonomy (NCBI): domain Eukaryota; kingdom Metazoa; phylum Arthropoda; class Insecta; order Hemiptera; family Miridae; genus Nesidiocoris; species Nesidiocoris tenuis. The sequence continues at coordinate 3,387,723 of AP028920.1, forward strand.
TCGGTATGTGTCCAACACTTCTAAATCTTTCATAGCTATCTTCCATTTCTTTATCACGTTAATCATTTTGTTGATAACGTTGACGTCACATTTACGCATAATCATAAAAAGTAAAAGTGTTCCGCGACTAGGTTTTCCGTTTTCGTCTATTTTTGGCCAATTTTAGGTCCCATGGTCCTTCGTAAAATTTGTTGATAAGGAGCCGGTTTGCTCCTCAGCAGTTCGCCGTTATTATCGACATTCGAAAATTTTAGAAGTTGGTCCTTTCAGTGTCGGAGCCTAAAAAATTAAGGTCAGTCTACTTTCGTCTGTCGTGTCGAGGCCATCCGCCCGCACCTTTTTTCAGTCCCTATTCCTATCAGTGGGACGTCACGTGTTTATCTTATGTCAATTTTTCACTAAAATTTTCTCGCCAAGGCCGCAACAGCCGTAGGAACTCGCGTGAAGTCGTACGAGGTGCGTGTACGTTCCTTGAGTTGAAACCCTTTTGTACAGCCGTCTTTCTCGTACGCGATATCGAATTTATTTAAATTCATTACTATCTGTAGATAACAGGCGAATGTTGAGTTCGTCTGGGTTTTGGAATCAAGTGGAGTGTTGCGACTAAAAAGAGTGTTTCAATAGGTATTTTGGTGCCTCCGTTTTTTCATTGTGAGTACAACAGATTTTCAATTTTGTAGGGTTCCCAGAAATTCTGAAGAACGTCAGAAATGTTGCTGAAACTCCGAGTGACGACGACCTTGGCGAGGCGATCGCTCTCGGTTTCGAGGGCCGTGGCTGCCAAGAACATGACTGTTCGTGATGCCTTGAATTCTGCCATGGACGAAGAAATGGAGCGGGATAGCAAGGTGAGTTCTTTGAGGAATATTCTGGAAATTGACCTGCGGCCTTGAGTATTCGAAAGTGATCGAGTTATCAGTAATAGGGGTCGTTGAGTTCAAGGCCTCTTTCACCAGAATAGCCCATATTATCAACCTAGTTCGCTGCAATTTTTGTTCTTATCAGTTGATAGCTGATAAGCATGTTAATAAAGCCAGCTTCTCTTCGTTTGAATCCGGCCTACCTTTCTGAAATGCCCCAGAACATTTTTCAACCCTCGAAAAGTATACTGGACCCCTAAATCACCAAATCTTTTCAATCCCTCCCAGGTGATACTCCTAGGAGAAGAAGTGGCTCAGTACGATGGTGCGTACAAGGTGTCCAGAGGGCTTTGGAAGAAGTACGGCGACGAAAGAATCATCGACACACCCATTACGGAAATGGGATTCGCCGGTGTAGCGGTCGGAGCAGCCATGGCAGGTCTGAAGCCGATCTGCGAATTCATGACGTTCAACTTCTCTATGCAGGCGATCGACCAGATCATCAACTCGGCGGCCAAAACATTTTACATGTCAGCCGGCCACATTAACGTACCTGTCGTCTTCAGAGGGCCCAACGGAGCCGCCGCGGGCGTAGGTGCGCAACATTCTCAATGTTTCGGCGCCTGGTATTCCCACTGTCCCGGCCTGAAAGTCGTCTCGCCCTACAGCTCAGAGGATGCCAGAGGCCTTCTCAAAGCTGCAATCCGGGATCCGGATCCAGTCGTCATACTCGAGAACGAAATGCTCTACGGGCAACAGTTTCCAGTCTCTGACGACGTGCTCTCCAAGGACTTCACCATTCCCTTCGGCAAGGCCAAGATCGAAAGACCCGGCAAGGATATCACTCTGGTCTCCCACTCCAAGTCTGTCGAACTCTGCCTCGAAGCTGCTCAAAGTCTTTCCGGCCAAGGCATCGATTGTGAGGTGAGTTTATCTGATACGAGCTGTGTAACTGGGGCCTGTTGAGAACAATTCTTGCATGACAATTTCCAAGTTATAATATTGTCGTTTAAGTGAGAACACCTTTTTTTATGACAATGGTCTACCTCTCTCTACGCCTACCCTCTTCGTCTTAATCCCTGAAGCTCTGCTTTCCTCTATGCCTTCCCTTCATTCTTTTGTCACCCCCACTGAAGCTGTAACACCTTGAAGCTTAAGCCCCTACGTCTACATCCCTTGAGGACCTCTCTGCGCCTTCCCCCTTAAAACCCGGCCTCCCTGAAGCTCTGCCTCCCTGAAGCTTTGTCTCCCTACCTCTACCTTCCTATTCCTTCTACCTCCGTCGATATCAACCTCCTTACGTCTACCTCTCTGAAGCTCTATATCCGTCTACGTCTACCTGCATCTACATTTGACTCCTTGCGTCTACCTCTCCAAAGTTTTACCTCCTACGGCTACCTCCGTCCACTCGAATTGTTAATGGTTCCCCCATATTTTTAGGTTATCAACCTTCGCAGCTTGCGACCCCTCGACGAAGAGACGATAGTCAAATCCGTCATGAAGACTAACCACCTCGTAACAGTGGAACAGGGTTGGCCTCAGAGCGGCATCGGCTCTGAAATCGCGGCTCGTATCATGGAAAGCGAAGCTTTCTTCCACCTTGACGCTCCTGTCATCCGTGTCACCGGAGCGGACATCCCGATGCCGTACAATCACAACCTGGAGGCCCTCGCTCTTCCACAGCTGAAAGACGTCCTCGAAACCGTCAAGAAAGTGCTCGGCGCGTAATCGTATCCCAGAGCTAGAACCGCCTATTACACCTGATTGAAACTCTCTAGATCCGAAATCTCCGGAAGACGCGTGTACATGTTTTTAGAAATCGCAGACTGCCACAACGGTTAAGAATTGATCGATTCCGTCGCGTACAATAATACTCAATGAATTTACCGAGCTTAACACTGAGTTCTACACATTTATCATTTTATTTTTCAAGAGCAACCTTGTCATGAGAGAGTTTTTGCAAGATAAAAACACAGATAAACGCCCAACTTGCAAAAAGTCTCTATTATCTCGGCATATCCAGATATGCTTCGCAATGTACCACAGTAATTCCCCTTTTTAAAATTGATGACGAATGCCCATATAACTGACGGAAGCGACACAAGTCAGGAAGTCACGACTATCAGTACAACAATACGACAGTTTGTCAAAATCCAATCAGAATCGAGAGAACCCCCAACGATTTATAGGTTAGTACAGATATTTACCGCTGTCTACGAGCCTAGGAAAAACCGTAGTGACCTGTGAGCCGTTTGGAAACCTCTCGTTTTTGATTGGTTTATTTTGGCTGCTTAATATGCATGCGATAATGTGGGAGTTTCTCCGGTAACGCCCATACCCGAGGTTTTGGGCTCAAAAAACGTCTCGTTCTCGACTCAATTAGTTCCGGTGATCGTAAACTTCTTCCTATGACGTACCTTTCAACACTCGCTCAACACGTGCAAAAACGTTTTTGAAACACGTATGTATCTAACTGTGTATATATTTCTCCAAAAATCTACAGATTTTTTTGTTAAAATAAATTGCCAAGCAATCAAGTTATTACGTACGTCTTTGGTTTTCTATTGTGAGTTTCCCCTCCTCGTTGTTATGTTTATTGCCATTCCAGTTCGTCATTATCAAAAAAATGGATAAAATGTCCGAAATTTGAGCGAAGGTATCTTAAAAGAGATCTTAAGCATCAACAAGTTATCTGTTTTTATTTTCAAGAACATCGTCATCAAGTCAGAAATAGAATTCATGTCTACAGGCTGAAACGTAAATTATTTCAAGTAGGGTGCCTAATTTAACATTACTCGATCTGGCACTTGACAGAAATCTTAACAAACGGAAGAACAATAACGCGTTTAGGCTAAATATTTTCAAGCTAAACAACACGATATCCAGTGCTGAAAAGTACCGGAATGGAATGATAAGACACAAGTGCAGACAATAATCTTGGTGATGATCGGGCGAGGTTCCGAAAAATGAGTAGTTATCTGATGATTTTTATTTTCGGGGGCTGCGCACGCTCGAAGACAGATTGATCTGGAACAGATTAAGTACTGTGAGTTATCCCTATACTGGTCCAGCTCGATATTTCATTTGACGGATATCTTCATTTCAGACTTATATTTTCATTTGAACCTTTGCGTTAAAAGACTCCCAATTGAAACTCCCGAAAAATGGTAGCAGAAGGAGAAAGTCAACACTTAAGTATAAGATCCCATGGATTCGTCCCAGTTACCATCAGAACTAATTTTTCTCATAAAATGGAGTATCAATTTTGCCTCTTTAGCAACAATTCAAAACGTTAGAAGACACTTCTTGACTTACCTATGCTTCAAGTACTTCCATCCTTCTCCTTCGCCCTAATCGTGCTGACAAGGAGGTACATGCGTTTTCTCACGTTTTGTGAAAGAGTGAGCTCCCCGATTTGCGCAATGTGCTACGTAGTATTGTACTGGGGGTGCGGACCGAATTGAGCGACTGCAGGCTGGAGCATGGGGAATGGCTCCTCATCGACGAACCGCTGCTTCGGCCGCTGCATGAAAAAAAATTTTATTTAATAATAATTATACATTATCCTCAGCCAAATTCTGAATAAATAAATTAATTATTACCTACCTAACCTACAAATAAGCACTTAACTACCTAATAATAAAATGTATTACTTTGATTTATTTTAAAAAAAGGTTAAAAATTAAATTTAGAATTAAAATAAAACTAAAGCCAAAAAATTGAATGAATTTAATTGAATTAATTAAAACACTTAATGTTATTAATTTAGTTTAATTAAATAATTTTAATTAAATTTAAAATAGTTTAAATTAAATTATTAAATTAAAAACTTAAAAAATAAATTAATTAATTTTAATTAATAAATTATTTATTAATTAATAATAAATTGATTAATAATTTATTAATATTTAATATTAAAGTCATCTCAGTCAGTTCTCTCATTACCTATTACCTACCTAATTTTAATGATTAATTTACTTCCAAATATTCCAATATTCAAGGTAATGATTATTTTTGGTTCATTATTTTTGTCGAAGTTGATTTGCTTCGATTATGTACTCTTCATTAATAATTAATTCATATTCATAATTGTTCTATTTTGACTATAATTTTATTATTTTGGGCTCACGATTTTCCAGCAGCGCTCATCATGGGCTGAGATGATAACTTGAACTGTTGAGGGCGGTACGTTTTGCCCTCTAAACCTATCGATTTCGGGTGCTGAACTCTTTTCAAGTAGTCACGGTCCATCGGTGGGGTTTTTGATGGTTCCCTGGAATTCGATTTTGAAAATAATCATAATTGATTGAAGTAGTTTTTTTACGAGCCTAATCTACCAGTTAACTTCACTAAAAAGTGCATTACATTTTACCTGAAATTCCCTCTGTTCGGCCAATCTCGAGCTGGAGTCGTTTTCATGTCAAGGTTTGACGATTTATGGTAGCCCTTACCCATTATTGGCGATGGCGATGGCCTCAAGAATGTGGCTGCTGAATTCGGCCTGGCAAAAGAAGCTAATAATTGAAACCGCAGGGATTACCGTAGGCACCTAATCCAAATTTTCACTATGAAAAATACTCGATTTCTGAGCCACGGGAATCATTTTCGAAGTGAATTCAGAAACAGGTACCTGCTCATAGAGCTGATTGTCGATGGCGATGGTGTCAACAGCCCGGATGGTGTTAGTCTGCAGATTGTATCGAATAGTTGATTACAACACAGATCAGGCAAGAAGTGAATAAATTTCAAAAGTTCAAACTATAGCCAGGCTTTCATTAGCTAATATTTACCTACCTAATTCGCCGGCAAAAGAACTCTACCTTTTGTCGAATGGATTTCCGCCGAAATTCATGTACGCTGGCGACGGCTGAGGTGGAGTTTTAGTCCGGCCACTTTGCATTTGAGAGCTGCGTTCAATCGACCAAAAAAACATTTTTAATGGAAAACATTTGTTAAAAATATTCTGTGATAGGTGGCTAAACTGGAACTCCAATTGAAATTCAAACACACTGATACTGGAACTAAAAATCAAACTGTAACTCATTCTCAAACTTGCACTCAAACTTGAACCGAAACTAATACTCAAACTGAAACTGAAATTCAAAGTCAAACACAACCTTAAGCTGAAACTTGAAGTCTGAAATTCAAACTGAAATTCGAACTGAAACTCATACATTTGAGTTCATGTACTGGTCCTCGAACTCAAACTTAAACTGAAATTCAAACACAAAGTTAAACTCGAACATGAAGTTGAACTGAAACTGAAATTCAAACTCAAACTTGAATTCAAATAGAAACTGAAATTCGAAATGAAACTCGAACTGATATTCGAACTGAAACTCATACATGAGCACAAATTGATACTCGAACATGAACTCAAACTTGAACTGATACTCAAACTGAAATTCAAACTCAAACTCAAACTGAAACTGAAATTGAAACTCCAACAGAAACGAAATTCAAACTCGAAGTTAAACTCAAACATGGAATCAAACCAAAACTTAAATTCAAATTGACATTCAAAGTGAAACTGAAACTGAAATTCAAAATGGAACTCAAACTGATAATCGAACTTGAAATCAAACCTAAACTGATACTCGAACTGAAATTCGAGCTGAAACTCAAACTGATACTCAAACCTGAATTCAAACTCAAACACAAAGTTAAACTCGAGCATGAAGTCAAACTGAAACTGAAATTCAAAATGAAACCCTAACTGAAATTCAAACTGAAACTCAAACAGAAATGAAAATGAAACTCAAACTTGAATTCAAACTGAAACTGAAATTTAGAGTGAAACTTATACTAAAATTCGAACTCAAACTGAAACTGAAATTCAACTTAAACACAAACTTGAACTCAAACGTTAAAGTTTGAGTTTCAGCCGATAAATTTCATTTCCAAAAATGATATTTTCTGCTTGAATCGGCATGTGGTTACTCAAAATGGTTTGCGCAAAAAGTCAATATTGTGATACGAAACAGGTTTAAAGAAAAGCGCTACTTCTGGGACTTCTACGGTAGCGCATTGTTCTGTTATGTTTTCCAATAATTAGCTTCCCTCATTTACAGTCTTGGCAGGTTCTTGACTGTTATCGTGTATGTTCTATATGGCGAGTCACGAATTGAAATTTTTGGTTGAACACCTCTAACACCTTTCTTAGTGAAATTAGTGTTGTAAAAAAAAGTATCGAACCTGATTGAGAGGAGGCGCTTTTTCAAATTTTCATTCTCCAGGCACATTGACGAATATTTACTTTGCAATGCGTTGATTTCTCGTCCCATCTGGTTCAATTTTTCCGACTGCTCCTTGTACGACGATTCCTTTTGAAAGACGCGTGATTGGGAAAATAATTGCATTGCATTCTTTACCGGGAACCTTATTGTCCATAAATTATCGCATGCAGAAGAAACGAAAATCTGTTACCAATTTCGGCACGTATTCCTCTATGAAAATTTTGCAATGGCCATTCTGAACCAGGAATATTTTCAATGTTTCTTTCACAATTTTTCCAATAGGCCCGAAGAACAATTTCAAATTGCCTTGCAGCTGTTGGGGGTAGAAAATTATTATTATTTATGAGCGGAGAAAATAGAAATTGAAATAGGTAATTTCATAGTGAAGACAACTTGAAAATACTAACGTCCGATGTGAGGGGAATTGATTTGTAATTTGTCCCACATTTATTGCACTTGGCGCTAGGATCTGAAACAATAGTGAGAGACGAAGATTTTAGATACATAGGGGTTTAAGAAAAATTAACCAATTTATTGGAGCTTTTTATTGGATCCTTCTTTGGCCGCCTCTAAAATTATAATTAATACCCCTTGACTCCCAGATCAAAATAAGCCAAAATCTTGTAATAATTATTGCGAGTTACAAAATTTGCAGTGTTTCCACCTAGTAGCTAACAAATTAGTCAGCATAAAAACAATTTGTTTCAAAAATTTAAAAATCAAGATATTGATACTACGACTGGTTTTTAGAGACCTCCATCCTAATTTACCCTTTAGCTTTTGGATCTGCCAATAAATAAAGATAATCATCATGTTTCATAATATTGAAGATGTCAACTCACCCGAATGGTTTATGCAATTCTTACAAAATGTATGGCCGCAATTGGTGAGATAATAATCCCCAGATGGAGTAGATCCTGCTGGCGGTATTGCGAAACATGAGTTACAGTGCAAGAACTCCAGGGAATTCATGTTGAGCAGATTTTTTTGTAATTTTTTCAAAAGGGCTCAGTTGGGACAGCAAATTGCTCGTGTTTCTAGATGCTTCGTCGTTGGAGCTGCTCAAAGGACCCGAGAGTCAAAAATTGTAGGCGCTAAATAATTGTCACCATACTAACTACAGGAATTTGCTTTTATCATTTTTTATACTTGTAGCTCTTTTGAGAAAATTGCAACTTCTACTGTATGACTCCTCGTTCGCCCTGTGGCCCTTCTACTTAACCTCTGCATGTACCGACATGCTACGATGTGATGCAAATTGGAGATTAGATGAATACCTAATCATTCATGATTATCCACGTTTAAAAATGTTTCCAGACTACAGCAGTGCCGAATGTTGTCAAATCTATCGCGTATATAGTCGGTATTTAACTCAAGTTAAAAAAAAAATCCTTCGCGTCGATGACGAATTTTAATTTACGAGCTAAAAAGCTTGTTCATAGGAGTAAAATTTAAAAAATTTATTTTAATAATAAAATGTTTATTTTAAATAAACTTTTATTTAATAAATAAAATAGAAAAAGTAATAAATAACATAATTTAAAAAATAAAAATTTAATAACATTTAATAAAGTAATAATAATAATTCAGAATAATTTAATAAAATAATAGAAATAATTTAATAAAATAAAAATTTAATAGAATAAAAGTTTGTTTCATAAAAAAATATTTTAAAAGATTTTTATTTTAATTTATTTAATAAATTAGTTAATTAAATTTAATTAATTAAAATATGAAAATCTTAGGTTAAAAAACGTAGGTTTTGCGAGGGTCTTTTGGAAAATGTAATGGCCAACCTTTTTTCTCAATTAATATTTTACCTAAAACCCATATTTTAGCCGCGGAACCAAGAAAACTAGAAAACGCAATTTAAGCAGCATTTTAGTCAAGTTTTGTAGATAATGGCTGAAAATAGTCAATTTTTCTGCGATTTGTTAGGTACCTGTCAAAAGTCTATCCAGTTTCTTCATGTTTCTAAATTTTTTTGGAGGGTCGAAAAAAGTTTCATGAAATCTCAAAAACTATTCTTAGAACAATTTTTCCACTGCTAAAATTTAGTCGATTTTGTCATTTAGGAGATGAAAAATGCGCTGAATGAATCCAAAAACTTGAAATTGATTATAATAAAAAATATGCATAAATGCAGAATCGTAAAATTGGGGCAAAACATCGTTTTTATAAAATTCTGGAAACAGCCAATCCTGGGGTAAATAAGCAGGGAGCCCGGGAAAAATACTCGAACAATTCAAAACCTACGGCATCACCTTCAAAATCGGCTATTTCTGTTTTTACAGAAATTGGACCGTAACCGATGCCGAATTTGACCGCTTAAGATTAATTTCCTATAGGGATTAATTTCGCCAAAATCGGATCAGTGGTTCAAGAAAAAGTTCTACGCAGAGAAGGATTCTGAAAATAAATACCAAACTGATGGATTATTGTTTATTTGTACGATTAATTTGGTAAAAATTTATGCATATTCGAGGGTACGGATATTTCAATCATTTTTGCGTTAGCTATATTTTATTCAGGCGTTATAAATTCATTTCAACGCTGGCTGAGTCAAATCAGTCTTGCAGTCGGACAGATAAATGCAGCATGATCTGCCGAAAAAATTGGTTTAAAAAAGTCAAAAAATTCCCGGTATCATCCGGTAAGGTACGACTTTGCAGTAAACATCGAAGTAAAGTCCATATTTCTGTTTGCACTTCTCTTCATCGCGGAACACTCGATGGACTAGAAGTCCGAAGAGGAAAATAAAATAGAAGAACGGCCCCGGCCCGAGACCCCAGCCCGGTAAGCACCAGCACAAAGTTAGGGCAAGTTCGAAGTCGTAGTTGAGATGTCGGGCTTCGCCCCAGAAGCCCGACGTCAGCAGTAGCGATTTGCGCTTCGCCCCGCTATGATCTACGTAGAATGCCGTTATGTATTCGGCGGGCCGTCCCCATATTTTGCATTTCCCTTCGGATTCCCTGGAAAGTGAAAATAGGAGTGCAACTTCAGGGAAAATTTACCATTTTTACTTCCATATTTACCTACACAGTAAATGGAAGTATTGGAATCGTCCTAAAATCGAGAATCCGAGTTTCAGAAAAAACTTTTACTCATACACATTTACTCAGAATTACTCCCTGAACAAGTGTCTGTGTGTCCGTCCTAATTTAGCTAATAAAGTACCTTTATAATGAGCAGGTATGCGAAGTTCTGTAATCTCTGGAAGGTTACGCACCTATTTCTTCGAATAAACATTTTTTCCAACAATTTTCCAAAATGTATCACCTGAATTCCTGCTTTTGAGCATCGACGGTATAGTTCAAGTAAATCGACGCCAGTCCCACTGCCAGAATACAGGCTGCAGCTGCGTTACCCATAACTGGCTCGTTATGGACGAGATAGTATGACGTGAAGGTGTAGAAACATGGCACCCAAACGAGGCAACCCCAGCAAATGTAGTACCCGGCTCGATCCAGTATTATGTCAATAGTATGGAAGTAACCTCCTTCCCAGTAGAAGAATTTGATCAGGTATGCAGTCTGAAATACGTAGAAATAGTTCACTTTGGCACAATACATTAGCATATTTTGCAAAAAATCTTTTTGAAGTTTCTGGAATTAAATTTATGATGCAACGTAATGTAGGTATTACAAAAGTACCTATTGCTAAAACAAAACGCTGCCAATTCTTACACAGGGGTTTGTTATTTACGTGGCTTGTACAGTTTTTTCACTGCCTACCTACCTACCTATGTTAAAAACCATTCAAATATTGTTTAATAGGTAGCTCAGTACAAATTCTTGACATTGGATTTCACTCCGATACTTATCAAAGTACCTATACAGGTAACCATATATCCTAACATCTATTTGCCATAAAAAAATGAAAATTCGTCTCAAAACATTCGCTGGAACAGAATATTTCGTTAAATGTGAGGTGATAGTCATCGCAATTTACCCTACAAGCAGCCCAGTCCTGTCTGTCTGTGGTAATTTCCAAAAATGGGCATATCTCCCTCAATTCTCTATCTTTTTTCAAATTTCTCGAACTGAAATGTTTGTCTCGGTAAGACCTAACACCTCGTTTAATCGGAATTTGAATTGCTCGCGGTACTTCCGACATATTCGCATTTTTAGCGTTTTCTATTTTATTTTTTTCGGGCCACAAAAATGAAACGTTTGAGCGTTTTTGGTCTTAAAACCTTTGTTTTACCTTGCAGAATATGTGGATATTTTTTATATTCCGATAACTTGGCGTATTTTCATTTTAGGCGAGTTTTTAAAATGTGAATAGTAAATTTTTTGATATTTTTGACCTAAAAACCGTCAAAAGCAGTCAAAACTTAATAAAATTGAGTCAAAATTATACGTTTCAAAATACGGAAGTATTGTGTGTTATCTGCGCACCACTGGTTGTTTATTGCCCAATAAAACCTTGAATAATAATAATATTGCTCTATAAACCTTGAAATTTTCAGGGTAGTTTGGAAAAAAAAATTCTCAGGCGATTACTGTGGCTTATTATTGAATAATAAACCAATACATTGTCAATTACCTGCAATACAAATGTGGTAAACGCTGCTAGGGAAAATCCATTTCTGTCAATTGAGACCATAAAAAACGCCCACACGAGAACTTGCCAAGCCATCAGGCCTATTCGACAGTTGGTCAACTGTTTGACATCGACGCCCAGAATCGTCGGATGGAAATTCCGCCCTCTGTAGAACACGTAGAGGCCCGGAAGTCCAGAATCGCCTTCTGGATCATCGCTAGGGCACAGGAACAGGTAGAAGCATAGGGTTAAGGCGATCACGTTCAACGTGCCGAGGATTTGAGGCATCAGCTCGTAAATTCTGGAGCTGGGCTGGAAGCTAGTTGTCAACTCTAGAGCCAGCACGCCGGCCATCGTGGCGAAATAGTATGACAACCCATTGTCCTGGAAAAATGAAAGTAGTACTTTGTAGCAATTTGTATCTACTGAGATATGTAATTAGAATTGTAGAAATCGACAGTCATAGTGTAAAGACCTGTAAGTGTATTTTCGAAAACTTATCGGGAAGCCAAAAAACCCGTTTATTTCTATTTAAATGGACGTTTAGTTTATTGTTCCTTTTTTATTTCAAGCCAAAGACCATTACCGACAGTTTAAACGTATTTTGGTCAGAATTTTGTTGTGAGACAGGTTTTTAAGCAGAAATTCATTACTTACAGGGATTTACACCGAACTCATTACTTACAGGTTATTACAAACCCCCATAGAATCAAAAATATTTGTTGCAGCTGAGTTATAACTCAGCTGCATAAATGCAGCCACCAGACGGTGCGCAGGGCCAATAGCTACCAGAAAAGCTGAGAACCTCATTTTCGCCAAAAATCGTACTTACAGGTTTTTACACTATGCCTGTCGAAATACTTCGTTATTTTTACGCAAAATTTGACTTATGCCAAATAGTATGACAACCCATTGTCCTGGAAAAATTAAAGTAGTACTTTGTAGCAATTGTGTAGCAATTTGTATCTACTATGTATCTATCTATGTTGATAAATTGTAGAAATAATTTATTTTCTTGCACGATTTTACTCATGTATTTTTATCTTACATTTTCTCACGTGACCACATAATATGAGATATTTTTGAGCATAAAAATCGAGTTTATAAATAATTCATTTCAAGTAAGAAAATTTTTTAAAATCTAAAATTTCGAAAAAAAATAAATTTTTGATATCAAATTTTTTATCTTACGCCAATCTTTAGTTGACATCAAATTTCTTTGAATGCGGGTTTCGTTTGGGAGTTTTTCTAGACTAAGCTTTCTGGACTAGAGCTATAGCTCTATAGATAGCTCTATAGATAGAGTTGACCATGAAAATATCCGGTGGAGTGTGGTTATGAAAAAAGGTGCCTCTGTTGATCTGTATACCACCTATTTGGACGAAATTTTTCAGGCGTACTTAGGTACTTCAATGAAAAATGTAAAAAAAAAAAACTTCCGAATTCTAGTCCTTACTTTGTAAACCGGAACAAATCCTGTCGGCGATGGAGGTCCTTTGGTGGTTTGCCCGGGGATTTTCAGCCAAATAAAGGCCCAAACGATGAATAAACTGACCAACGTCCACGATTCCGCATTACCCCTGAACCCCGACGCGATCGCCTCCAACGTCACTATCCGCCCACGCCCGTATAATGTCAAAACCTGGACCAATCCTGTGAACACCACCAGAAAAACCGGCGGCACCAATCTGTACCGTATGAAATCGTACATTTTCAAAAACTTTTCATTTTCAAGATCACCCGACTCGAAACCGGCGATTAGTGGCGCTCATTATGTAGCTATCCACCCGATAAGATCAGCCTGTATCGAAATTCAACTTAATCTAATTGATAAGTCGGATATTATGCAATAATTGAGTGAAGAGGCATTCGAAACACCAGCTCAGCCTGTACTACGCCGTCAATCGGCTGGAGAATAGACGTGTGCATCATACATTTTTTTGTGACCTCCAAACAGGTTCCCCACCAACTTCCTAGGATGAGTTCAGCCCCTCGCTTCGGTCGAATGCTAACGACTAGACATCTGGTCCCATCAAATAAGGAAATTTTTGCCTATTTATAGAATGGGCGTACCTACATAAAATTGTAACTTTTATTATACAAAAATAATAAATAAATAATATTAAACTCAATTTAATAATATCAATATTAAAAACCTTTAAATGGGAGCTTCAAACTAATTATTCATCTATAATACAGAGCTACTATTTTTACTTCCATATTTACAGAATAAATGGAAGTATTTTAGTCGTCCTATTCGCTTTCAGATTGAGTTCCACTTTTAGTTTAGATTTTAGTTTCAGATTGAGTTTCATTTTCAATTTTACTCTCACTTTTAGTTTGAGTTCCACTTTCAGCTTGATTTACAGTTTTGTTTCGCTTTCAGTCCAAGTTTCTTTTCCTTTGTGAATTAGTGGGTGCCTCACGCATGCGCAAAAGATACGTGGAGTCGCTGTCCTCGTCAACAAACGAAATCGCCGGAAGGAAAGTTTCGAAAATTGGTCAAATGGCTGTCGAGCGAAACAAGAAGAACTTTCGGCCATCACACGGATCGGCCGCAATTTACTAGTTTCTTATCTACAATAAAAATGCAATAGGTATCACAGAGTTTACAGTCAAGTAAAAACTCCATCTACTAATCGCCAGCCGCTAAAGTTCGTTCGAGCGTCGACCATCTTTCGGCTTCGACGTTTTCGATGAACTTCTCTTGCCTCGGTGACGTCAAATCTCGACTGAGCAGTTTCTTTTGGAGGACGTCGATTTCCTCTGCGACCCGCTGGTATTTGAAGATGGCCCAAAGGAAATCGGTAACTGTCAGCTCGGGCCACAGGACACCGGTGAAGTGGAGGTAGCTGGCGCAGCCCTGCGATAAGAATAATAATAAAAAACGCGGTAAAATAGACAGTACGTAAAACATAGAGGAACGAAAAACATGTTTTTATTGAATTTTTGCTGCGGTCACGTCGTTTTGGCTGTTGAGGTTACCAAATTTCTCATCCCCTATTCAAATCCATGAGTTTGAACGTTCCAATTGATTTTAAAATTGTAAATTTTCTAATACGTGAAGGCAGTATCAGGAGAACCGGTGACCGGCCAACTCCGCGAGTCACGGTCACCTGATAGATTTGATGGTTGAAACCTTTCAGCCGGCGGTTTGATCCGCAAAGCCCACAAAGCAACGCACCGTCTTGTGGCACTTGGCCCACCTGGCACTTTGCCAATCAGAGATCTGATCGACACGGCCGCACCCGCCCTGTTAACGGCTCAAGCCACCAGCTGAGAAGGATTCGACTGACGAATGTTTCAGGCCGGCTGTGGCCGCATAGTGGATGAACCTTTAAACGGCAATAACTTCTGAACAAACGAAGCTATCAGAGTATTCGTACAAACGTAAAAATCCTGCGATTCCTCAATTATTTTACCTGCCAAAGGAGAAAATCGCTGAGTCTCGTCTCGCCAGAGGTGCGGATGATGATTTCTGGAAATGGCGAGTCCTGCGTGTACAAGCATTTCGACATGAAAGGGACGTCAATATCGTCGTTTTCGAGCCGTCCGTCGATCAACCCTTGAACGGCGATATTGCAAGCGTTCGCAATTTCGTCCTGAGCTGAAATTAACAAAACGTTAATCGCCTAGCAAGAAATGATAAAAAACTGAAATTTTTGCAACGTGGAAACGTTAAAATGTTTACAAAGTGTTTCAATGCCGAAAAGACGTCAAAAATATTCCTTAAAATGCTGAGGTGATTGTTAGAAAGCTTGAGGATTTACACGTATACGAGAAAGCGACGTTCAGAAGGCTTTGATTGTTGTCCCTGGTCATCAGTTCAGCTTCCGCTGCCAACTTGGCCAAGTCGTTCGACAGTAAAGATTTGTTGCCGATAACTCTGACCCGCAGCCCGTGCTTCTTCATCTTCTCCCTGAAGAGGAGGAGCATTTCGAACATTTGATGCGTTTAAGGAAAAGGCAGAAAGATCGCTACTGAAAAGACTTTTCTATAAATCAATACCTACGCCTACAAGTACTTAACATTGACAACTTAGGTAACTCACTTTTCTTCGAGAAGCCTGTTGAATTTCTCGCGAGTCAAATCCATCAGGCCGTCGACTTCTTCTTTGCTTCGCTTGAAGTTCTCGATGCTGAACGCGTATACGGTCACTTCTTCGACACCGATTTCCAAGCACCATTGCAGTACTTCCGAAAGTTTGTCGAATCTGGTAATTGAAATTTTCACACAATTCAGTTTCAGGCTATTTTGATCATAGCAGCTAACTTCGAATGATTTTCGAACTCGGAGCGCTTGAAAATAATTTTTCCTCTGAGAAAAATTTTGGAAGAAAATTTGATGTGGAAAGATGAATAGTTACCCTTTACTGTGGCCTTCGATTTTTTCTATGTTCGATTTCTGCGCAAATCGCCGATTTCCGTCCATGATGAAGGCGATATGCTTGGGGATCCTGCCGCACTTGAGGATCCGCAGCATGAGGATACTGTGCCACGGAAGAGTGGAATCGCTGATCCACGAAGACATCGTATCGCACAACTGTAAAAAGAATTCATCCTCTTCACTTATCAATGTTTCTGGTCTGTTTTCCACAGTGAAATATCACCGAGCAATGTTCAGTCGAGAATTAATTTCTGATCAATTTGCAATTACAAAAAGCTCGGCGTAATCGGACGGATTAGCACATCGGACGAACGGCTCAACCCACAACGGAAAAGGAGACACTTGAGAGATTCAAGAGTTGAATCCCGCGGCTTGAGCCGTCGGAGGCGGGTCCGGCCGCGGGGATCACGACTCTGAGTGCCGCACGTTCCACTCTTCACGACGGTGCCGCCGGGCGGGCTGAGTGCATCGCAACGGGGCGGCTTCGCGGATAAGATGGTCGGCGGTTGCATGCCGAGCCGTCCGTCTGACTCACACCAGAGGAACTTACATATTTCCATTATTTAGGTACAGATGAGTGCAAAATAGATCAAATAAAATGATACATCAATGACGAAAAGTAGTCACCTAGAAAAACATTTTTTTTCTGAGCAAAAATCACTTACGAATTTATCGCTGGATTGACAGGACTTAAGGTTTTGGATAATCCTCCAAATTAACGTTTTTTCCGCAGGATTCTACAGGTGGGTAATTCTTGGACACTTTTACGCGCTAGATAGCAGCTCATGAGACCGATCAAAAGAAGGAAGCGCGTTATTTTTGGATTTTAATAAAACCCTCCAATGACCCGACTTAATTTTACTTCAAAAACAGGAACAATAAATAATTGTACGCAATATTCATTTTCCAAGTTGAGAGGGCGAACACGTCAATATTACCGTCATGTTTTATCACGTTATCTCACGTTATCACTTTGTCACGTTATCCGTGATGGCTTAAAGTCGAAGTCAAACAAAATAGTCCATATTACGTTCGTTTTTCTCGAAAAATTATCAATGACCGACGGCAATGATTTATTTCCGATTTCTTTATTTTTCGCAGCTCTCCTAGAATATAGGGGGGAAATAAGGGAGGTAAAGTTTCCCGCGAGAGAGGGATTTTATCGTGCGAACTCGGCCAGCCTGCGGAATCAATGTCCGCCTGTGTCCCTTCCCAGTGTCCCAGTCCCACCTAACTTGATTGGCTGGTTCCCGTCGACTGCTATTGTAGTTTAGTCTTTGGTGTCGCCCGCTGCCGTCGCTGCCGCCGTCGTTATCGTCTCGTCGAAATTCCTCGTCCCGTCCGCCCCAGGAGTCGTCGGGATTCCGTTTCCAGCAACCTGTTGCGTACTCTGCGACCAGTTGCCGTCCGCACGGCAACGCCCAGCGGCCCAGCGCGCATCCTGTCGACAATCGAGCCGTTTCCGGCTCGCCGTTTCGTGACAAGTGGTCGGCCAAGATAGAAAAAATAGGCCTCTCGGACACGGCGATTATGGACATGATGATCTCCAATCTCCACCAGCAGAGACAAGTGACCGAACAGTTGAGGCGCGAGGCGGCCATTCGGCGTATCAACGTGTCGCAAGCCGTCGAAGATATCGTCAGGTATATCAACGACCATCAGCAAGAAGATTGCCTGCTCGTCGGTTTCAGCTCGCAGAAGGCCAATCCCTTCCGCGAGAAGAGCAGCTGCATCCTCTTCTGAACTGAATTCTCCGACCAATCATCTGGCAAGTAGTTGAACGACTTAGAAAATTGATAAAATACTGATTAGGTTAATATATTTTTTCAAAAAAAATTTATCCTTTTTTGTTACCTCGGTCGGTAACAACTTGATTTCCACAGTGCCTAGATACTCAAATTTATTTCTGAAAATTACCAATATAATCTTCATACCCAATTATCTTCCACAAATTGTCTGCTTTTTATCGAATTAGTAATTTTCTTCTTTGGAATGTTTCAATGAACAAAAGATTCCTGTTAAGCTGGACTTTTCATGGCAAACAGATGTTACCTACTTCCGAGCTAAGGGAAGTTTTCTTACTCTCGTATTTAAGTACAGGAAACCCTCAAATAAATTTGCAACTTCACTTATTAAAAAAAGGAGGGCCTAGCAATCAAGGTTTTTCAGCACCAAGACTTTTTCTGGATGTAGCCACGATTATCAATGCAAACATGACCTACGTCCTATTCTCGGCCAAATTATATCAGAAACTGGGACCAAGGAAGGCCGAGCGCACGAAAGCGCTCAGACTAACAATCAACGCCAATGTTAGCCTGTCTGTGAGCTTTCACGCATAGAAATGTTCAATTTTAAAAGGCAAAAATCTCATTCCTTGGCAGGCCTTGAACCTGGCACCTCCTGCCTTAAACTTTTGCTCGTTCCCACTTGGTAACATTTTTATTTTTTCATATTCCACATAATTGATTTTTGATTTCAGGCATTTGAACGCTTCCCTCTACAGGATTCCATCCGGGCGAACGTTATGGAGGCCGTCACAATTCTTCAGTTTCCGTTCATCACTCGGGAGATTTTATGTATCATTTCCCACGTGATCGCATTATTCCGTCATGTATCCTCCATCGAAAATTCTTCATCCTCATGTACCGAAAATCCGCTCGTTCACGTCTTCAGGGTTTGTCGATAATCAGATTATTTTCAGACTGGCGTCTCACTATTTTTCCAACAATGTAATCAAAACTTGCAACTATATATTATGTATCTGAAATGTATTGTTTATCTACGTAGTATTTATTCAAAAGTTGGTGTCGTGTTCACATGGTAGCACTCGATATTTTGTTTACTCCTTCAATAAATTCTGTACTCAAAAGTTTTGTTCATTTTCCTTGTTGGGTGGGGATCCATAGTGGATTTTGAACCGGGGAAGCCCTGAAGTTTGAAAGGTATGTCGACATTGGCCGTATTAGAAAACATTTTCAACTTGCTACAAGGCGGTTACGGATGGCCCAAAACATTCGATAATTGAATCTGGCGGCTTGAGCCATAGCGAGCGGGGGTGGCAATGGCATCTTTGATCGCCTGAACTCGGCACGTTCTGTTCCTCCTTTTCAGGGGCCTGCCGGGCGGAATGAGTGCCGCTCATCAGGCCGGCCTTGTGCCGCACATCAGGGCGGCTCCACGGTCGGCGGTTGTGTGCCGGACCGTCGTCTGATTTCTGCTCGTAATGCACAAATAACTACAATACGTCCAAAATTTGAACCAAAATGATGGTTAATGCATTAATATTGTGACTAGTAAGTATAGATGCTTAGTACTAGGGTCAAATTAAAGACCACAAAAAACAAAGGGGCATCTACAAAGTACCTATTAGTTGACGATCTATGCAAAATGACCCTTGTTAGATTTTAAAAATCCACATTTCAATACTTATCACCAAGCCTGTGTGAGAGATAGGAAAAGGAATCTTATGGAGGAGCCTTCGTCCCGTTCAATTTTAGGACGATTCCTTACAATAGGCACCTCAATTTACTTTGTAGATAGGTATGGAAGTAACAATTAAAAAAGTCAGACCCCTACGTACAAGGAGATTTTCAGCCTCTAATCTAAAAATTACGTCCAAGTTGAGGACAGGCTCAGCCTGCAACATTCGATATTTGAATATTCAGGCTTGAGCCGTCAGAGGCGGGTCCAGCCGTGGTGATCGCCATAGTGATTGGCTGAGTGCCGCACTTTCAGGCTCGCCGGGCGGGCTCAGTGCCCCACGACGGCTGCACGGGCGGGCACAGTGCCCCACAACGGGGCGGCTCGGCGGTTGCTAGCCGAGCCAATCGTTTGATGGGCACTTCACAGTAAAATCACGTCACACCGCGCCCTTTGCACTTCGCCCAATAATTCAATTACCCCAAAATTCAATTCCCCAAAAATAAATTACTTCAAAATTAAGCCCCCCCCTCCCCCCCTTAGTAAAATAAAATTCCAATATCCTCGCGGAATTGAATGATTTCTACGTTCAACACTGCAAACCATTAGCCAAATATTGACTGACGTGAATTTCGTTTCTTCCCCACCGTTGTGCAGGTTATACGGGAGGTTACACAATAGTTGTCATGGCGGCTATGTTAAAAGTGGGTACTTTGTTTATTGGTTTTGTTTAAACAAAGTGGAAATTTTGTAGCTTTCAACTTTGCGATGGTTCGAAAATTTTATTTATTCACGATTTTTGTTTTTACGTTTAACGATTTTTGCGTTTTGGCCATTTCCAGTTGCAATGGCTTGGTTTCGATCGGGCGATGAGTCGCTCGATCACGCTTATTTACGGCTCGTCGATTTTGGACGAAATTCGCCGTTTTCTAGCGTCGAAATCAATATCTTGCCTTCACTAAGCGTATTTTGTTTCCAATATTTCGAGAAAAGTGCCGAAGCATCTTGAGCTTTTCTGCTTCCTGGCCGCTGTCGGCTTGGGGTCATCAGGCGGCTCCCAGATTACCCTAATTCGATTATTATTTATTCCGATTTCTACTCCTATTGTCTACCGTATTTCAGGATAAGGGTCAATCAACTTTCGAAGATCAATGGCCGTCTATGAGGCCGATAATTCTCAAATTGCTCCAGCAAGAGCCGGTCACTCAGAACGAATGGCACGAGATTTTCTACTCGGTTCACGTCGTCTGTCTCTGGGACGAACGAGGGCCGCCAAAGGTGAAAGACGCCCTCAAAGATGACATCATGGATTTCATCAAACGGGCCCAGCAGGTGCGCCAATATTGGAGATTTTTCGAAATCGGCCCAATCAATAACTAATTCCCTGGGAAATCAATGCGTGCAGAGCATTACCTGATCATGAACTGCAAATAGATTATGAGGAAGCGCTAGAGAAGAACAGCGAGCTGAACAAACTGCAGAATCTATGATAAATGCTCATCTCGTTGAGAAAAACAGCCTTGCTGAAACTGAGAACTAGCTTATGCCAACATGCCCCAAGGTATGCCAACTTACCCCTGCTGGGCGTGAGTTGGCACACTTGGAAGCTTCCAGAAAGCCGGTTCAATAGCCAGGCTCTTTATTAAGGATTGCCATAAAAAAAACTTTATTTTTTCAGAGGGTCCTTTCGCATCAAGAGGATCAAGCTCTGCTGAAAGCGTACATTGCCGAATGGCGGAAATTCTTCACCCAATGCGACTACCTCCCGACGCCGTTTCGCCAATTGGAGACGTCCCTCGCCGGGAAAACGATATCGTCCGTCAATAAAAAGCCGCAAAACGAAGAAAGCATCGTTCGAAAGGTTAGATTTTCCTCGCTATTTATACAATTTTTCAAATATTCAATAAAGAACTGGGAACCTATTTTATTACTTCCATATTTACAGAGTAAATGGAAGTATTGTGATCGTCCTAAAATCGAGAATCGGAACAGAGCTTCAGAAAAAACTTTTTCTTATACACATTTACTCAGAATCACTTCCTGAACAAGTGTCTGTGTGTCCGTGTGTCCGTGTGTCCGTTAGTCCGTCTGTCCGTCTGTCCGTCTGTGGTCATTTACAAAAATGGCCATAACTCCCTCATTTCTTAAACTTTTTTCAAATTTCTTGAACTGAAATGTTTGTCTCGGCAAGACCTAACACCCTGTTTAATCGGAATTCGGATAACGCACAGTACTTCCGATATATTTGCATTTTTAGTGTTTTCTATTTTATTTTTTTGCGGCCACAAAAATGAACCGATTTGAGCGTTCTTGGTCTTAAAATCTTTCTTTTACCTTGCAGAATATGTGGATATTTTTTATGTACCGAAAAACTGGCGTTTTTTATTTTGGGCGAATTTTGAAATTTGAATAGTGAATTTTTTGATATTTTTGACCTATACACCCTTAAAACAAGTCAAAATATGATCAAATTGTGTCACAATTTTACGTTTCAAAATATGGAAGTATTGTGTGTTATCTACGCACCACTGGTTTTTATTGTATTATAATACACTGTTTTAATCGCGCAAGGAAAAGAGCTGCCTGTCGGTCCGTGTGCGGGAGTAATATTAAATATTAAAAAAACAAATTTTGTTTTTTGGCTCTTCTAACGAATTTCTTCTGCCGTCAGCTGATGCTGGACAGTTGGAATCAAAGTATCTTCAACGACATCAAGCAACGATTGCAAGACTCGGCCATGAAATTGGTCCACGCCGAAAGGAACGGAGAGGCTTTCGATTCACAATTAGTTATAGGCGTTCGTGAATCTTACGGTGAGTCGGTTTATTCATCTTGCGAAATTGCCGTTTGGAACCTAGGCGATGAGTAACGATTGACATTTTCTTCCAGTGAATTTATGCTCGAACACGGAAGACAAATTGCAAATTTACCGTGAGAACTTCGAACGCGCTTACATCGAAGCTACGGAGAGTTTCTACAAAGTGAAAGCTCCCCAATACCTTCAGGCCAACGGAGTCCAAAATTATATGCGCTACGCAGACTCCAAGCTGCGAGAAGAAGAACTAAGGGCGCAGAAGTACCTCGAACCCTGCAGTGGATCCGTCCAAGTTGTGAGTGCAACTTGTGTTTTGGACTTTTTGGAATCTTTTGCCAGGTTGAATTGGCGATAAATGGGTTTGTGAGAGGTTATGGTCATGGTAGACATAGAAAGAAGGTCCACTCCATAGTAGGCTAGGGGTGGGAGGTTGGGCGTGGCGGTCTTAAGCCGTTTTTGAGTATTTATCGTAAAGTCCACTCCTTCAGGGTCAAAATCGGGGCCAAAATTGACAAAGCCTGAATTTCTCAAAAATTATTTTTAAAAAACCCTGCGTTACGACCCCTACAGCCTAAACGGCTGGTTGGAATATCATGAACCTGCACCTCAAAATCTTCATCTCGACCTGGAGATTGGCAGGAAAATCCTAACGGGCCTGTCAAAAGTTGAGGGTAGCCTGGGGAGCGTTTTGAAAAACCAGCTACCCCAACCGATACTTTTTGGAATTTTTCGATAGCGTACCCATGTAGGAAATTCAATTTTAAGCGACTTTTGTGTGGAACAACTTTTTGATCTGACGAGTCCTTATGGCTGAAAATCCAGTTGTAAATTATTCAATATCTTTCTCATTATTATTATAAATTCTAAACGATCTATCGGAACCTTATGAACCTGCACTTCAAAATTTTTTGTCAAAATTTAATTGGCGAATGAAACATTTTACTTGCAAATCGGTAGGTACAGAATTTGAAAAAACAAATGTTTTTCTAGATTTCAAAAAATTTTCCAGAGGGCTTAAAAATGATTTTCATTCTACTTCTTCCATAATTATGAGCGTAGACGATTTCCTCATTTTCATCGAATTTCAGCAAATTTCAACGCTTCGACTCATTGTCAATTATTGTTCCCAGCTGACCGAATGCTGCGTCAACGTGTTGGTTTCAGCCTTCCGAATCACGATCCTGTCCGAATGTGCGGAAATGATTAAAAACTACGAAACTGAAAGTGAGCAAATTTTTTGTAGAAAAGTCGTCGATTTTCCATTCATTTTAAGTTGGAGGGTGAGGAAGTTGTATTGACTTTCTTTCCCCTAACCTAACATTGATCTTGAGAATCGATTTAAAACTCAATAATCGATCGTTGTAGAGCTGCAGCTGATGTTTAAATTGATGGACCGCGTTCCCGGAGGTATCGCTCTAATGCTCAAGGACTTGGAAGACCATATAATCAACGCTGGACTAGCCGATATGGTGGCATCGGCTGACGTCATCACGCAGGTCAGTTGCCCACAGGCGCCAATAGGCGAGATCGAGTAGGAAATCCCTCGAATCTCTGGTAGGACTCGAACCTGGCGCCTCCTGCTCTTGGATTTCCCCCGATTTGATTCCTCATTCATGTTGATAGCATTTGGGGGCCAATACCTGATAGGAGGGCGTACCGTAACGAACTAAATTGGCGATTCGGCTTCACCATGGCAACCTCTATGTTGAGCGACGGAAGAAACCGCCCTTCTTCTCGTCCTATGACCGAAGTAGTCTCAGGCGTGCTCCGCCGCCCTCGAAAACAAATTCGCCAATTCCCTTTTCCAGGATTCGGAAAAATACGTCGAACGGCTGCTCAGCCTGTTCAATCAGTTCAGCGCTCTCGTCCGCTTGGCCTTCAACGACGACCCTCGGTTCCTGACAGCTCGGGACAAAGCGTACAAGCAAGTCGTCAACGATACGACGGTCTTCAGACTGGAACTTCCCACTAAACAGGTGCAATTTTAATTTTCTCTTTTGCGAAAATTGCGAGTACGAACGTTTATTTACAATAATCGATTATCATTTCAATGCAGTGCGGGGGCGTCAAAAGTCAACCGGAATCCAAATGTCCCGAACTTTTGGCCAACTATTGTGATATGCTGCTTCGAAAGACTCCGTTGAGCAAACGACTCACATCCGATCAAATTGAATCCAAATTGAAAGATGTCGTAAGTACATTTTTTCATCGCCAATGTCACATTTTTTGGAATTTTGAAAATATGGCTTGATAATCGATTTTTTACAGCTGTTGGTGTTGAAATACGTGCAGAACAAAGACGTGTTCATGAGGTTTCACAAAGCTCATCTGACTCGAAGACTGATCCTGGACACGTCGGCCGATTCTGAAAAAGAGGAAAACATGGTGGAATGGTAATTTTTCGGAATTATCTACGCGCGAAAGTAATTTTTTTTCACGGTTTCTGAAAATCCAATAATGGGTAAAATATTTTCAGGCTTCGCGAGGTCGGAATGCCGGCGGACTACGTTAACAAACTGGCGCGGATGTTCCAGGATATTAAAGTTAGCGAAGACCTGAACCAGCAGTTCAAGGAGGAGTACAGAACTAGCAAAGGTTAACTTTTTACTAACGGATCTCAGTAAATTAAGAGTTAGGGAAATTGTGTATCTAGAATAGACTATTGATGATTCAATGTTAGTGCATGGGCCAAGGAAAAAACAATATAATTGAGTAAAATACAAAATTTGAAAAAAATTGTTGAAAAAAAGAATTTTTAGCTGTACCATTTGTTGTAATAATCCTACTACTCAATTTAATTTTTTTTGCTCTGGAATCGAATTTTCTCAACTTTTCTTTTAATTTCCTCAGATTCGATAAATATAAAAATTTTAAACGCCGGAGCGTGGGCGAGAGGCAGCGAACGAGTTACGGTATCACTTCCTCTGGAACTTGAAGATTACATACCCGAAGTGGAAGATTTTTATAAGAAAAAACACAGCGGGAGAAAACTGCAGTGGTACCACCACATGTCCAATGGAACAGTAAGTTTATATTTTACAAATCTGAAATATTTTCAAAATATTGATTTCATTTTGCAAATAGCTCAAATAACTCAATAAGTCCCGAAACGTCTTGTGTACTGTATTTCAATTATCTTCACCCCTGACAAATTTATTTACGTAAAAATCCTAGCCCTACATGTGACTTAGTGCGGTTTTCGCTCTCCCCAGATAACGTTTTCCAACGACGTAGGCCGATTCGACGTCGACGTCACCACTTTTCAAATGGCCGTTCTGTTCGCATGGAATCAGCGGCCGGCTGATAAAATATCGTACGAAAATCTCAGGTTAGCGACGGAATTGCCTGATCCGGAATTGAGGCGGACATTATGGGTAAGTATTGTTCACATCATATCCCTCAGGCCGAATGAATTAGTGCATTAGCCTCAGCTCATTAGCCCCGAAGAATCATTAGCTTCAGGCTATACAGGATGATCGAACTCAATATTGTCTACCTTGAAGGGATCAATTCTTTAGCTCATTGGCAACAATTTTTGTTCTATAAACTTTATTGTGAACCCAAGAAGAAATAAAATTTTCGCTTTTTTTTCTCGTATTTTCGACTTCGCCTCAGTAAAATGGCCATAAGTTGCTTGAATTATTGATTAATTGTAAAAATAAGGATATGGTTGGAAAGCACGTAAAATTTCCTAAAACCTTATGGTATTTGCAGCTTTCTAATGACAATTTAAATAAGCAGAAAACTGGGCCAAAGATGAGAGTTGCTCGATTTTTAAAATTACAATTTTTTCATCGTGCGTTTAGGACTACAACAAAATGGAAAAATCCGGCGATTCTCTGGGAAAACTGGCTCAAAGTGTCAGCTTTCCAACGGTATAATCATTTTTTGATTTACAATTCTCATTAGGGGGAAAATCGACGTTTAAACGCAACAGGTTGGAACAACGGTTCGGCATTTCGGGAGTTTGTTGGTTGTCAAATAGTTAGGTACTTTGTGCTATTATTAATTTGCAATTTGTGTGCATGGTCAGAAAAATTGTAGAACTCATTCTGGTTCTGGATTGCAGCAAATGAGCTCAAGAATCGACCCTCTTAAGAAAGACAAACTTCTGTATAATTCTGTAAAATCATTCTGTATAATTAAGTGCATTAGCCTACGGCAAAGGGGATTTGTTATTGGAAAACTTATTAAAATTGCTGGATATTTAAAAAAATGTATTTCCCTCACAGTCGCTCGTCGCATTTCCCAAATTGAAAAGGCAAGTCGTCCTGTTTGCTCCTGAAGTCCAGTCGCCCAAAGACTTCAACGAAAATACAGTGTTCTGGATCAACCAGGAATTCGCCCTCGTGTAAGTGACGCTTCTGGATACATGATGAATCTACGTGATGAATGTGGAAATCTGTCTCATCAAATTGTTAACGTTTCAGTAAAAATGGAAAGACGCAGAAGAGAGGAAAGATAAATTTGATAGGCCGGTTACAATTGTCAACGGAAAGAAGCAAAGAGGAAGATAACGAAAGCATAGTACAACTTAGGATACTCCGAGTTCAGGTGAGTTACAACTGTGTGGCGCATTTTTGAGGTTTTTAAAAAATGTACCAATATTCACAGATTTTCGACTCCCTTAATGGTACATCCGAGAATACGGGCCTAAAAGTCCGCCAATTGCTCATATCGATGCCCCATTTTCCATTTCGTAGAAGCCCCTCCAGCAATTTTAACTTACTTCCATCGTTAGTCCGCCATATGTATTTCCACGTCTTCGTTCGCAGGAGGCGATAATAAAAATTTTGAAAATGCGGAAGCGGATCAACAACGCGCAACTTCAGTCCGAGCTGATCGACATATTGAAGAACATGTTCCTTCCTAGCAAGAAAATGATCAAAGAGCAAATCGAGTGGCTCATCGAGCACAAATACATGCGAAGGGACGAAGACGACATCAACACGTTCATCTACATGGCGTAATACGAGTCGAATCCGGAGTTACGCCGCTCTCCGGCTGTGCCAAGTCGCGCGGACATTTTACGTTTTCCGTTCGTTCGAACGTCCGTTTGTGCGCGATGCGACTACCCGTTTTTCACATGTTACATGTTTATTTATCGATGACGTTGATAATGTATTTGTACGATTTCAATACCGAACCCGCAGGCTGGATAGCGTTATTTCTGTTTTTTATACGTCGCAGCCCTGCACATGTGATGATGCAGGTGCAGATATGGAGAATAGGAAATTATTGCTGCGCTATGGTAAATCTGCGTATCGTATTCCGGTTTCGAAGATGGGCGATCTGCAGATGACGTGGCGCATCTTATGAGCCAAGTTAGAACTAAGTAGGGAGCCATACCAAGAAGGGTAAAAAACTACATTATCGTGAATCCACTTCGCTGATTTGTGATCCCCTCCCAAGGGTGACTCACTGTTCTGGTTCGTGCTTCTAATTTGATAAGGAGCAAGTGCCCGAAAATGTGGAGATGAAGAATTGTAAAATCGCAGACAGCCTGCATAAATTGCATGGGCTGCTTGTCAATAGGTTAGTTCCCAGTGAAAAGTGTTACTGAACCCAAAAACTTAAGCAAAATGGGCTCTTAGCATCAAATTATTCCATATAGTAGAGAGATTGTACCTTGGAGTCAGATTATATGTGATTTGGATGGAAAAAATTGATTTTTTTTAAATTTCCGCACCTGGTGCCAATCAGGTGCAACGGCTCACAACAGTTTTCATTCAGTAATTGTTTATCAATCGCCATGGGACAGTTTTGGCTCTTTTTGATGTAGATTTATGCTAAAAGCCCCTTTTGCAGGTCGATAACTTTGTTTGCCGGGAACAAATCTAATGATTAAACGATTTTCGCTTGGAAACGTTTTTCTCAAAATGAGAAATGGAGATACGCAGTTTTAACTATCTAGGGCAAAATAGTGGGTACCAATGCCGCTAGTCTGAAGCTGAGCCGAGGGGAACCGGTCCTGAATCTTGAAGGTTGGCGCACACTGCCGGGCGCTCCACGTAGTGTCACATCGTAAAAATGTTATGGGCTGCATCGCACCGGAAAAGTGTCATTCCGTCCCTGCCAGGATCCTGGGTCGCGTGTCCTACTTACTTCTATATTTACGAAGTAAACTGAAGTGTTGTAATCGTCCTAAAATTGAAAATCTGAGCTGCAAAAAAAATCCTAGGCATACACTTTTACTCAGAATCATTTCCTGAACAAGTGTCCGTGTGTCAGTCTGCTGTAATCTACAAAAGTGACAATAGCTCCCTCAATTCTCAACCTATTCATAAATTTCTTTAACTGGAAACTTCGTCTCTGTTTTTTCTTTTAAAGTTTGAAAATTTGGGTAGTGTTTCTTGACGTTTTCATCATTGTAGCCTCCAAATTAGTCAAAATTAAAATAATTTGGTACAAGAGTTTACGTATCAAAATGTGGAAGTATTGTGTGTTATCTGCGCACCACTGGTTGTTGATTGTGACACCCAGACTACGAGCGCTATGTTTTGGGAAACCCCCCGGTGATGTGCGATTCTATGTGGGAATCAGATGAACGGTTCAGCACGCGACCGCCGACCGTCTCGTCTGTGGAGCCGCCTGGTTTTGCGGCACTCAGCCCGCCCGGCGGCCCAGTTACGGCAAGGGGGGGACGTGCGGCACTCAGCCGATCAGAGATGCGCGATCACCTTGGACGGCTTCAGCTGCCGGATTCAACTCTCGAATGTTTCAGGCCGGCCAGGGCTGCCCCTTTGCGTTGCGGGATGCCTGATATGCTCTTATGATCCCGCTGGGCCTTTTGCGATGCGATGTGATAAGCGTCTGTAGTGTGCGCTTACTTTCACTGATGTCTCTTAGGCCTGAGCCAAATGAATTGGCTCAATAACTGTAGGCCTAGTGCCAAAACTACCCTCTGGCTAACTAAATTGGACATTAGCCCCAGGCTAAATAGGCATGTGCATCTCTTTCAGACCGGTATGTTGCCCCCACACAATGATTTTATGATTTATTTGCTCCTAGGCAAGCGCATAAACGTATTAAACGTCCTGATTTGTACAACTTTAGTTTTCCTTGTTCTTGTCCATCGATCGGCACTTTGAAAAATTCGCATGCACTATTATCGTTCGGATAACGAATTCGGTTCATTTCATCGATCGCGACTTCTACTTTCTTGTCGGTACTTTTCAGAAAGTCATTCTGGAGATCTGTGATAAAGTTGTAAGAAGTGTAAAAATGTATTCTACGTGAGAAAAATATTATTCGTAATTTATCTCCTAGTTTCTAAGAGCTAATCGGTACGTACGAACATGTTCTATAGGTGAGTTGCGATTGAATTCGTGCGGAATCAAAGCCAGGAAAATTCCCTTGCAAATAGTAATAGATTTCTTGTGCGGTACCGATTGTAAATTGCACACTTTACCTTTTGGCTTTGGTGCGAAGCCTCCGCTGTTGAACGATTGGTCACATAATCGCTCTGTCAACATTGACAAATTGTAAGGTTTGGTTTGAAATAAAGTGGAACAGTTCAATGCGGTCTGTTTTCAGATTTTTGTTGAATCCTCACCCTATCGAGTTACTGAGAGGTTAGGTTCATACAATGTTGCGCATACCGTCATTGTAGGACTTGGATATTCGCCTTTCATTCGGGCATATGTTCGACATGATGTCCCACTGAACGCAGAGCATGCTGTATCACACGTCAGACCGTTCCCTTCCCCATTCCACAGACCGTCTGGACAGACCAATAAGGAACATTGGCTGAATTAGCGTTTCAAACCTGCTTGGCTGATGTCACAACAGCAAAATCAGAAAGGAAGAGGTTAGTGATGATAAATCCCAAAATTCCAGCATCGTATCTCCTCTTCCAAACATTGGTTGTACATAGAGAAATTTAGCAGACATTATTCCAATCTCACATGTTACACTTGTGACAATTTGTGTTGTTTGGCGTTGGAAATCAGTCAGTTTCGTATCGCTTGTCGTGATGGCCTTTCAGGACGTTCGCGCTGACAGCCAAATTGACGATGTCTGTCTCTAGGAAGAAATCGGTGGCGACTATTCTCAGTTTGGGCCACCATTCGCTCCTTTGGCACCACCTTAGCAGCTGGGGATTCACCTTGTGCGCCATTTCTCTTAGGCTTCCTGGAAAATTGAATAAATCGTTAATCGAGCATCGAATTTGTCGAGCGATTGAGCTATTCGATATCTGCTTGACGGTTTCGGAGGTTGTCACTGACCTTTGGGGTTGAACAAGAGCTCTAACGGGCTAGGGGTCAATTGCGCCATCAACGCCCAGAGTCCCGTTTCAGGAAATTGGAAACTATCATTGGTGACGACTGCTGCCAGAAAATCCTCCAAGTCTTTCGTTGTCGCTTTATTGCCCCATATCTGCTTGACGGGTGGCCACAGCCAGTCCTTTGCTGAAAATCGAATGGAAACCATTTTTGCTATGGATTCTCTTGAAATGGAAACCGTTCGGCCCCAATTTAGCGCCAACATTTAATGAGAACTATGGGAAGTCTGGGCCGTTTTATCAATAGTAGATTATCCAAAAATCATAAACTAATCATCGTGCCACTCATTTCATGGTGATTTTTGGCTGGATGTGCGTTTCCAAGAAAACTGTGGCCCAGAGATTTTTGAACGATTTTCGCATAATCGGCTGATGGTAAAGTTGCCCTTAGTCTGCTCGCTTCATCTGTCAGCGACAAATCTCAGTTCCCTACAAATCTAGCCTAGAGTTCTTGGTGATCACCTTTGGCGACCGAATTCTCGCCATAGCTGATGATCAATCGTTGTTGCGTCGTCCATATCTTGTCCAGAGTCAGCGGCTGGTTGGCGTACGGTATGGCGTACTCTTTCAACTCGCGCTCCAGATAGGAGACAAGAGCCTGATGCCGCTCTTGTCTCATGTTGAACCCGATCGGGAATCTGTGAAAATCGATGATGACCACCTCGTTGCTCGTTCGCTCCAAGAATTTCTTGATCTGACCCACGACTGGAGCCAGGGGTCGCACTTTGATCAGATCGTGGTTGATCCAAAATCTGCGGGCGGGGAAGATGCGTTGTAGTATTTCAAAATCAAGAGGGTAGACATAAGACGACAGATGCTAGGCAACGCCCCAAAAAGTTCCTAACTTTGCGCTGAGCATGTGCCTGCACTCACTGGGCGTGGCCCGGCCCAGCTGACGTTTGGCTGTTCACCCACACCACCTCGACCAATCAGAATGCCAGGCTCGTCTCACATTCACCCTAATTCCCCCCAGTCACAAAACCCCAAACCGATCATTCCAGGGCTAGTTTCATGGAATGGAAAACAGAAAATAGAGCACCTGCTTTCATCGTCATCGGTGACCGACGTGTTGTCTTTTGGCGGGTAGTATCCTATCCGGAAGTCCAGATATCTGATGCCGTAGACCAATTGATTCCATACTGACTGGTCCTGCGTCAGGATGTAACGTCCTATCGTTTCTCTCAGGCTTATCTTCTCCCCGCGCTTGTAGCATCCCGAATTGTGAGTGCCTGGGATCAATAGGCTCCTGACGTCTAAGTTTCCGATGAATAGTCTGCAATGGAGAGCAATACCTTAGATTCAACTGTTCACCAGGCAACTCCAAGCCAGAAATGTACGAATCCTTTGAAAATCTCTTATTGTTCATCGCAACACCTGCATACATTTTGGGGGCTTTACCATCAATTGGGAAGAGGAGCCCCAGCTGACCGCTACTTCATCGCTGAGCAGGGGTTGGGGGTGGAACATCCCTTGAGAAACTTTTTCTCCTAAGGGGGCCGGCAGGGATGAGCAATGAAGACATTTGGAGGCGTTCTTCCTTTCCCCGAATTCGGGGATGATTCATCATTTTTTTCATGGATACCCAAACCCCCTGACCAGCTGAGGGTCTCACTGCCGTGGCAGGACCGGTATATGTTGAGAACCATAATGCTGGTTTCTTCTAAATGAAACCAGGGGTCCATCTACTCACAAACACATATCTCCCTTCCCTTCATCAGTTTGCGACTCCAGGGGGCTTTGCCTGTTGGACCTGTGAGGGGTGAGGCAATCGGGCTTAAACCATGGAAGAAGAATTTTCTCTCAAACTGAATTTTCTTCTTCCATGGCCTTAAACTAAAACTCAAACACAAACTAAAACTAAACGTCAACCTATGCACAAACTCAGACTCAACCTTAAACTGATACTAAAACTCAAACTGATATGATACTCGACCTGAAACTGAAACTAAACCTCAAAGTTCAAAAGAAAGGTAAACTCAAACTGAAACTGAAATTCAAACTCAAACTGATACTGAACCTCAAAGTTCGAAGGAAAGGTAAACTCAAGCGGATACTCAAACTCGCACTGATACTCAAGCTCAAATTGATACTCGAACTGAAACTGATACTCAAAGGTCGAAAGAAAAGGTAACTCAAACTGCATGCCAAACTCAAACTCAAGCTCCAATGAAAACTAAAACTCACAACTGATATACAAACTCAAACTGACTCTGATACACAAATTCAAACTGAATCTGATTCTCAAAGTTTGAAAGAAAAGTCGACTCAAACTGAAACTCAAAATGATACTGGTACTCATACTCAAGCCGACATTCCAACTCAAACTGAAAACATTCAAACTCAAACTCAACCTGAAATTCAAACTCAATTTGAAACTCATTCTCAAACTCAATCTTATACTCAGACAAGAAGTTCGAAAGAAAGGTGAAATCAAACTCAAGATGAAACCGAAACCCAAACGCAAACTGATATCGGCTCAAAGTTAAACTGAAACTAATACCTACTCAATGGTCGAAAGACGGGTGAACTCAAACTGAAACTGATTCTCCGAGTTTGGAAGAAAAGTCTGCTCAAACTGAAACTTCAACTTCAACCTGAAATTCAAACTGAAACTGAAACTAAAACCCAAACTGAAACCAAATCTCAAATCAAGCTTATACTCACTAAGTTCGAAAGAAAGCTGAAATCAAACTCAAGATGAAACCGAAACTCAAACTGAAATTCGAACTGAGCATCAGTTTGAATATCAGTATCCGTTCAAGTTTACCTTCTTTCAACCTTTAGTTTCAGATTCAGTTTGAGTTGGAAGTTTCAGTTTGGGTTTCAGTTTGAGTTGACTCTTCTTTCGAACTTTGAGAATCAGTTTCAGTTTGAGTTTCGGTTTGAGTTTGAATTCCAGGTTGAACTTCATTTTCAGTTTGAGTTTCAGATTCAGTTTGAGTTTGTGTATCAGTTGTGAGTTTTGGTTTTAGTTTAAATTGGAGCTAGAATGTCGGTTTGAGTTTGAGTTTCAGCTTTAGTTTTAATTTCAGTTTGAGTTGACCTTTCTCTTGAACTTTGAGTTCGAGTTTGGTTTCCGTTTGAGCATCAGTATCAGTTCAATATTCAGTTTGAGTTTGTGTGTAGGTATCAGTTTGACTTTTAGTTTCGTTTTTAGTTTCGTTATCAGTTGGCGTTTGAATTTTAATTACAGGTTGAGTTTACCTTTTTTGTCCTTTTAGTTCAAGTGTGAATCTGAGGTTCAGTTCGAGTATTAGTTTGAGTTTCCAGTTTGAGTTTTAGTATAAGTATCAGTTTGAGTTTCCGATTCAGTTTGGCTTTCATTTTGAATTTACTATTCTTGTGACCTTTGAGTACCTATCGGTTTAGTTTCACTTTCAGTTCGAGTTTACCTTCTTTTCGACCATTGAGTTTGAGTATCAGTTTGAGTTGGTCTATCAGCAGTTTCTTTTGACCTTTGAGTTTGATTTGAGCTCCAGTTTGGGTAGCAGGGTAAGTGTATCCGTTTGGGTATCAGTTCAAGTTTGATAATCAGTATCAGGGTGGAATCGGGCCTTCCTGTAATTTCTTGCTGATCACTTTCTGCACCCTAGCCTGGAGTATTGCTCCACTTGGGTACGGATTTGATCCTGAAAATTCATTGCCACTTGGTAAAATGCAACTGAACAAACCTATTATCCTGCATCCAAGTCGGGCGTATCTTGAGACAGTCGGTAGTGGCGATTTTTGAATTCTTGTACGCCGCGGCCCAAATGGGGAGGCACTGGTCGCCCGCTTGTCCCAAATCCGTCGAATGCAGAGCCCATCCGTGCGGTAGTTCAGGGTTGCCAAGGGAAACGTTAGTTTGAACGAATCCGTTCGACTCGGATATCTTGTCCTGATCGATTACGTAGACTGGAAATGAATCGGAAGTAGATAATATGTAGTGGAGTACCTGCTATGGAAGGCTCTTGGACCTTATGTTGATTTTGGTCAATGCCTCAAAAAAATAAATGTATATACTTGGCTCTCTCGTCCCCTCGTGCGGATTCAAATCGAAAAGTGCGATCCGATCGTAGGCTGCCTCGGTGTCGAAATGGATTTGCACTTCGCGATCGATCGGGACGACGCTGGAAACGGTTTCTCGGCTTTTCGAAGACACGGACAGTATCAGCGGTTGCTCGATATTGACCTCGATCGAGTGCCCTTCGCAAAAGATAGAGTTCTTGGTCTAGAGATGATTGCTAGTCCTTAATTTGCATTAATTTGTTTTAAAAATTTAATATTCCAAATTTGTGGGGCGAGGGAAAGAGATTACTGACGACACCTTTTGACTCAACTAAACGAGCTCTTGTACCATCACTAGGAGCTTTCTTTGACTTATCACATCAAGAGATTGCGAGGGCCCTACGGCACTCCACCTTACGACGCTGGGGCGTGCCGCAGGTGGCCTGCCGCCGTACCTCGATCTCCCAGTTAAGTGAAAATCAACCACTGCGCGAAAACTGTAAGGGACCCAATTCACGTGAATAATGATCCCCTGTGTTCGTTGCCTTTTTACTCCACGAAGGCAATTTCAATTCCTGAGAATCTTTCACAGCATTTTTTTTTTTGAATCAGCTTTCAACAGAATTGTCTTTTTAGCAAACTTACCGTGGTTGGTGCCCAAGAATAGGAAATAAACGAGAAACAGCATCACGAGGACTGGATCGAGTCAATGCGCCTTCGGCCAGACCCCCGACGGATCTGATTGGATAAACGTCATTTTCCGTCGCCCCGTTTCTTCCCCGAATCTCAAAGCGTATGCTGCGTATTTGATTGAATCAGGCACGATTTGTCTCAATCGTCACCTTTAATTCGTAATTTCTTCGACTCCGGTGAAGGATGAGAATAATCAGAACGAGTGTTATACACTTATATTTTTCATAAGACACATAAAAAAAAATTCAAAATATCTTAAGGTAATTTACAATGTTAAACTCTGTTGTAGAGGTAGATTCGGTTATAGAAAGGAATACTCATGAACATTTTTTTGTGATTCTCCTTAAAACTAGATTGAAATAAATTAGTCGTAATATGTATAAGTACGAGAGAAAATACTGCAGCACAACCGCCCGATCTGGTTTCCATGCGGAGGCGTTACAACTACATTGGACACAAAATGGCGAGCAAAAAAATATAATTCGCCGAGAACATTTGGTTTGCATAGTTTACAGTTTCTCCTATTTATTGATTCTTAAATTCATTTTTCGGTTTGCCAGAGATTGTCAAACCTTACATTTTCCAGTATCGAGGTCGAGTGATGATACCTCGAGTTGTAAAGTAATACAATTAATTCATACTCTCCCTAGGGATGTAAGGGTGTTCTGGGTGACGATCCTTTAGAAAATCTAGTTTTAGTTCTTACATCTTTGTCTATTATAGTACACATCTTGTGTCGTTGGTTTTTGAGCTTTACGTCCGTTCAGTTGCTTCAGGAATAAGCTACAACCCAGTTTTGCTCGAGGTGAAATTTTTGACGATTTTCAACTTGCTTGCTGAGTCAGAAGGTTGAGAAGCTCTTCGTGGTCCATGTTGTTGAGCGTGTGTATGTCGATTCCCAGCGCGTTAGCGACACTTTTCATATCCAGGCCGAAGGACTTTAGCAGCTCGATAAAGTCCATCTCTTCTCCTGAGGGCATAATTAGCCATTTTAATATACACCTAAATACACCTAATCAATTAGACTTGTGCAACCTCCGAATTTTATGAAAATCGGTGTCCAAAACGGATTTTTTGCAATTTAAGTACCACACATACTTTTGTGGTGCCCTGGTCGGGTTTCAAGTGCGTGTCAGACAAACGGCTAAGCACGCAACTGCTGAACGAAGGGGGAAGGTGCGGCAGTCAGCCAATCAGAGCAGTGATCGTCGCGGCAGGACACGCCCACCGACGGCTCAAGCCGACAGCACAGCACAGTTGCGTTGCGGCAAAAGCTGTTTGTCCGATACCGCCTCCAGATGAAAAAACAATTCCCGATTACCGAGCGTTCTTAGTTTCCCTCACCTGTGAACGGGTTATGAAGTTTCGGGCAGGAATGGTTGCACTGCGGCCACGAACATCTTTCCACAAGGCGATGCCGGCAGCCCTCCTTGTTCCATTGATGCTTGTTTGCGATTCTTCTCCCTTCAAAGCATCGCGAAGAAAATTAATTTCAACAAACCGCTACACGAGGCATTTCAAAGCCGAAACAAACTGGTAAACTCACGTTTCTTCCTTCGCAAGTTCATTCCGTTCTTCCTACGCCTTTTTTTGTGCTGCCCTTCGGCAATTACGGAGCTGTTGTGAGACTTGAGAGTTTTCCCATTCTTCCTCTTGTTACCTCTCAGATTCCTGCGTGAATAAATTGGAGATTAAAATTGCTTCAATTGAGAAAATACTGCGCTGAGAAACTGCTTAATTGGCAATTTAATATGCTTATTATGCTCAGGTCAATTTCACCACCATGGCTTAAAATGGCCGTTCATGGGTAAATTGTGGTTAAAACAAGGCCGTGAAAGAGCAACGCGATTAGCCAAGGTGGCGTCGGCGTGGAACCCAGTTGGCTTCCCCGAACACCGCTTCACCTCCCCACTCTCACATCCAACAGTGAATGGTACGAGCAAAAGTACATTACATAGATGATCGTACACACTTGTGGCGGGGTCGGTGGAGTCGTCTCGAACTGAGCTCCCAGCACCTCAAAGCCTGAGGCAGGCTGACTTCGTCGATCTTCAGCAGCCGCCAGTCGCGCTTGGTGAGGACTGAATGCGAAATGCACGATGGGGCGAAAACGGATCTGAACAGAGCGAAATCGAAATTCAATCTGGAGATTTGATGGTGAAATGTGCCTACGCGGATAAACTAATCGGATAACACACAATACTTCCATATTTTGGTACAAATGAGGTAAATATGGTAAAAAGTCGACATCTTGCATAATTAGCATTTTTATGACCTCCTCCATTGTAAGGATGAAAATGAGATGAAATCGATTGAAACTTTTGCTCACTCACGTTACGTTTTTGAAAGAATTGCGCAGACTGTCGCCCATTTTGTGAACGTAGTCCCACTGCTGTTTGGTCATCGGCGCTCCCACGTTGTCCGCCGTCATTTGCGCCTCGTCAAACAGCCATTGGAACACGAATAGCGGAGCTGTTGAGAAAAAAAATATAGGTGGAATGAAAAAAATATACAATGAATGAGTTTGCCTCGGGGTTGCAAACAGCCTATGGTAGCACTGAGAGGCTTTTTGAATCTGCCCTTTGGTGCCTATCGGGGCAAATAGGAAAAATCTAGCCAAGAGGACTGGCAATACTTAAATGAGTTCCAGCTAAACAGTTTTTTAACGGTTTTTTTTGAAAAAGTTTAGCACTCCTACGTGGAATTGAGTGCAGGCGTCCGTGAATGCATTTAGTTTTACAAGAACTGACAAAAAGGCACATGGTGGAGATTCTTTTAAAATAGGAGAAGAAGAAAGAATTCAATTTACATGGATTGATTCTGAGGCTAGTCAATAATACCGATAAAATGCGTTGAAACGCGTGGGTTTTTACCTATACAATAGAAATAAGCAGAATGAGTGACCGAAAGAACCTTTTTTCTATTCTGTGAGGAAAGATAAAAATTTTGAGACCTTGCCCGATTAATTCGTAAGTACCAAAAAGGTTCGAACGGGGAAAAACTTAGTGTTTATAGCGCCAAAGGTACCAACTGCTTTCTTGTCCAAATTCTCGCCGAAATTCGCTAATTTCAGCGTAAAAATGGAAACATTTAGAGCGCACTTATTTTAAACGGGCGGGATCACCCGACGACAAAAGGATCGGAATAGGAAAGTAAAGCGGTCAACCGAGTCTTTCATTCCTGCGATGTTTCGTAATTGGACTCGGTTACTCGGGTGCCCTGTAATTATTCGAAGCCGAACACGGGCCGTTTCATTACTGGGATAATCCGTCGGCGGTGATCTCGAATAATGTTAACGTTGAGGAGCCGGTGCGCTTAACGACGTGTCGTGTCCGTTGAAAAAACTGCGCCGCTAATGTTTTACTTCGTTAGTCAGTGTCATGGTGGAAGGATGTAACGAGAACTATCAATTATTGACGGAGATATTGTTGTAAATTAGTGAGCGCATTTTTCAGGTCTGTGAGGTCAGAAGTCGCTTGGTTCGATAACCGCGGGAAAAATTCGTGATCGATATTGTAGGATCATCGACCTTTTTGAAATTTGCGATCATCACCACACGGTTGTAGAAATGATTCGATGTGGATTTACCTAAGTTTTACCTGTGACAGTGGGGTAGAGCCTGTAGCCGAAGAAGCACCTCCACGGCTCTCCGTGGTAGACAGATCGGCAAGCTGACGGCACCTGGCCTTCCCACAGGACCATCCCCTTCTTGATGGCCTCTACAGAAGCGAGGGTGTCAGCTTGGCTGGAATAGGGAGCCCGGTCGAGGAACCAACCGGAGTCGGTGATGCCGCGGACGGCGATTTTCGGATATTCGTCCAACAGTCCCTGGACCATTTCCAGGTTCAGCATGACTCCAGCACCGCCAGCGCTGGAATGAGGATGCTCTTTGAAATGACTGGCATGGAGGTCAAAAAGGAGGAGGTTACTCCCTTTAACCGAAATATGGATTGCAGAAAGGTTTCAGATGAAAAATCAGTCGTGATTTGGCTACTGAACAACAAATTATGCATAATTTCACTCAATGGTGACGTATACGAATAATTTAACTCTGAATTCGTAGGAAGGCATTAAATTGGACTACAAATTTTGTAGTTCAATGGCCGAGTCCCGACTAGTTTTTCATCAATCTACACTGCGGCCGCCTATTCATCATTCGGAAATATTCAAGATAATAGGTATTTAATCACCTGCTACCAGCCAAGAGCAGTGATGAACCATTGCCGAGTCCGAGCGTCAGCAAATCTCTGACGACTTGTTCGACGATGGTCGCTCCCATGAACGAGAAACCCAGCTGGGGGTCGGGCTCCGATCGTCGACCGCTCCACGAGTCGCTCGTACAGTAGGGGACGAATCTATATGTACAACATGGATTAAAAAAGGTTTTAGAGGGTTTTGGTAAGAAGACAAACATATTTGAATGCCAAAAATCGGTCCAGTAGTTCGGACGCGAGGAAAAAACCCCCACCTTTCGGTTTTCCTCGAATCACGCCTGAACTGTTGAACCATTTTTGACCGTTCGAGGCTTCATTTCTTCCAATCAATCATGTTCAAAATGGCACGCACCAAAACATGAAAAAAAGGTGTACGTAGCACTGGGTTTAGGTTAGGTACTCGACATGATTCCCAAGCGTTTGCAACTTGCAAGTTAATCTTGTTGAACTTCATATTATTTATATTGGATTTATTCTCGGTAGAATTGAGCCCGAGATCCCCCGGCTTAAAAGGTTCAGGTGAGAGGAAACTTAGTCGAAAAACTCACACGTGATTGGCATTCCACCAGTACGGGTTCTCTTCAACTTTGGCCGAAAGTATCCCTCCGACTGAAACAAGAAAACTTCGTTAGGAACGTCACCATTCGAATTTCCCCGCGTTGTCTGAATGTGAGGAGATTTCGGAAAATCCAGACGTCGGAAAGCGAACTCCTCCCTTCTGCACGGATATTAGCCTTCAAATGCTGTTGAGCATTAAATGAGGTCGAGAGGGAAATGGCGAGAATTTCACTCTTCGGAGGGATTTGAACCTGGTACCCTCTTTAGGCAGACGCCAGAACCCATCGGCCACGAAAAACCTGGGTCAAGACAGGTGCACCTGAGTGACCTATTGCTTATGAGGAACAACCATGGCATTTCCTATATTTTCCGGTGATCTGAAGGTACATCTGATAGTGCATTAATGGTTCAGGAGAGTCACCGATTATATCAGTTTTAATCCTTAAATCCCAGATACCAGACAATTACTTGACAGCTCCAGGGATCGTTCAGAAATTTACCTTAACTTTGTTCCATGTCTAACCGAAATCCCGTAGCATCAGGATCAAATTTGAGCAAAAATCAATATTTTTCCTTTTTTGACGTCTACCGCCAGTTTAACATTTTTAGATTTTTTTACGCTATTTCACTGTTTTACCGTTCCCTCACCATTCCTGACCTCAGGCCACTTCTTGGAGGACATGAGGTGCTGCATTCTGGACCATCGTGAGGCGCAGCTATGCTCGTCGTAACAATACCAGCCGCCTGTTGGCCAAAGGAACGACAATTAATGAGTATTCAAAACCCACAAGCCAGCTAGGCATTAAAGATTTGCCACTCCTCCGTTGCGTGCCAAAATCAGAAAAACTTTCAAGCCTAATTTCACGACAACCCTTCATAGTTAATTTTTTCTCCATCTACGTTGCAAATATCTGTAGGTTTTATAGACGATTTATTCGGACGTTTGTTTGACATACTGATGAATTTTTAGATTAGGGTAAAAACTGCTAATTGTTTCTATTTTTTGAGTTTCTAGGTTTCTTTTTTTGTACCTCAAAAAATGGGTCGAGCTTTTTAATGATTTCTCAAAATCGAATTTCGTTTTTGGCCGGTTCACACCAATGTTTATGCCTAAAACTAAGGGGAAGAAAATCAGAAATCAAAATATCCAAATTTCGTATCACCCATAAAATCCAAGTGGGTGGATAAATGGACATTTATCGGAATGAAATAGAGACAGAACGAAGAACACCCAAATCTTTCAATTCTTCTTCATTTTTAGAACGTTTACAATAATTCCAGTTACTCTGTCAATACGTGCGTCAAATAGATTAGGTAAATCCAACTCACCTTCAAGAAATACGATCCATCTCTGACTCGCAGCCGATTTGCGCATGTAGTATCTAAAACGACAAATTGCGTTCCAAAGTTAGCATTTTTCAAAATTTTTCGTAAAATTAATTAATAAAATTTTTGTCTATACGCGTACAATCGACTCACCCTGCAGGCGTACCATCGTTGCAAGTTGCGTTCCCTGTCAAATAGACTCTTCTCAGATCGGCGTTGCTCGGTATGCCGCCGCCTTCGAGAAACTGAAATCATGCATCTATCAGAAAATGGAATGAGGGAAGGCGAATATAGTGAAAAATGAAAAAGCAAGCAAAAAAGAGCAGTTAAAAATAGTACACGTAGTATACATAGGTACATAGGTACATTATTTCTGAAATTAATGTACAAAAAAAAAAACAGTACTTTGATACCTTTACTAATTTACTGATGAGATCGCTGTTGGGGAGTGCGGGGATCAGATTGGAACCGGCGTCTTGGCTTGCAGCTCTGCCGAACAGCAAGTTCAACGTTGCTATCAACACGATACACGACGACCACCACCAGCCCTGTAAAATAAAGAGAAAAATACGAAGGATTTAATTTGAGGAAAAAACGAGTAATGAGCAAAATTTGCTCATTTGTTATATTTAATATAACACAGTCAGAGGTCATTTTTTTATATCCTCACAGACAGATGGAGGGATCCAGACGATTTTTGTCGGTAGCAATGGGATAACTCCATTGTATACCAACTCTCCGGTTTCCCCGCTCAATATTTTGATCCCCTTTACCCCACTCTTGGCCCAGAGTTATCAATACTATGCATAAACAGGTACCTACATAATATATGGGGACAATTAACAGGGATGAACGTGTACCATCATAGCATGTCCCTCCCATAAATAACAATTATGATACTAATGAATAATAATCACATTTTCTTAGTTTTGGTGAGAATTTTTTTTTTGGGAATACAGGTGCATTTTCTTTTTTGAGGCCATGGTCCACAAAAATATTTGATTAATAAAAATCGGACCAGCGGTTTCGCCATGATTTGTAATAGAAAACTGTCCCAACGGTGCTGCCATCTTTTGAGCGAATATCACTGAACCTTGGGTAGTATATTATTAGGTAGTGTATTAGCCAGGCTTTGAAGATTTATCAATTCACCGAATCAACTGATTGATTATCCAAGAACGCACAAACTTATAAAAACCGATATTATTCCTTATTATGGAAA
Organism: Nesidiocoris tenuis; assembly: GCA_036186465.1. Classification (NCBI taxonomy): domain Eukaryota; kingdom Metazoa; phylum Arthropoda; class Insecta; order Hemiptera; family Miridae; genus Nesidiocoris; species Nesidiocoris tenuis. Next base: position 3,430,269 of record AP028920.1, read on the forward strand.
CCGAAAAATGATATTTCAACGAAATGGCTACCTGGCAAATTAATCAGTGAAAATCAGGGGCTTTCTTGATTGTTCCACTAATGATAGAATTCGATTTGACATGCAGGAATATCAATTATCCAATTTTTTTTAGGAATTATTCTAAGAGCACGTCAAGGAAAAATAGCAAGGGCCTCATAATTTTTCCGATCGCAATGACGGGAGAGGGAAAATTCCATTGTTCGGCCTAACCACATAGCTCGAAAAATAATTTCCACGGCCAGGTCTCGTTATTTGTCTCGGGGTCGTCTCGCAAAGCCACTCATTTAAAAAATAATGCCCCCGGGAGAAGCGTCTATTTCACTCGAGGGCCCCCCGCTTATTCCCGCAGGGAATTCTCTCGTGGCCCACAATGCGAAACGCATATCTTGCCATTCTCTTGCTGATAGAACAAAAGGCGAATGCAAAACTTGAATGAATGGGAGAGTCGCGAATTTGAAGAAGGTCGCTTTTTGGAAGGAGTTTCTGGCGCAGGAATGGCAGGAAAGAAAATAGGACAGTAAACGAATTATACCTTTTAGGAAATGAATATAGCTGGAATAAAAACTCAAAAATGTGGGTAAAATAAATATGAACATTGTTCTGGTACAACGGAGTAAATCGGCCGCTGCAAATTACTGGTCTCGATATAATTATTCTCATACCTGCCCTATGATTTTCCTTTGAGGAAACCGACTGATGAGCAACGTCAGTCGATCGGCTAACCGGTTGAAGCCAGGATGGAAATTCAACCATAATTATTACATGTAACATAACAGCTAGGATGGAAACATGTCTCGCTGTCAGCCTGTCAACCGCAGTCCTATGTTCGCATCGAACGGTATTTTACGTTAAACAGATCAAATTGGCGGTTGTCAGTCTGAGATGAAGCTCCTATATGCATATCGGCTATGCCAGTTCTTGCATGTATTTCTTTTTTCGCAAACTTACAATGTTTTGGCAAATTAGCCGGCTTAATTTAATCGAAAATTAAAAATAGGCTGAATTTTCTCTCGCAAGAGCAGAAGAAAGAATATCGTGGGTTTATTTTTACGCAAATTGAAAAAACATCGATAAACGGCTTTTGAGCGGTGAATACGAATTCAGCCTACCTTTTTCCAAATTGTCGAAATATTGACAACTTATAGTTTTTTTTCGGTTTTTTTAATCCAAAAATTACTTATAACCGTATTGAAACCCAAAAGTGCAACAAAATCTATTTCATTTGTACTTATTGGCTGATTCCGTGTAGCATAACCACCGTTCCTGGCGTTGGCGTCTCGCCCGATAACCGAAGTTGTCTCGGGCGTACCCTGCCGCGGTCAAGGAGGGCCGTCACCAGTCAGGACACGTCGCTCTATCATGTACTTTGATACACAGCTACTCATTGCCTCGCCCCCTTGATCTATAGAGGGACAGGATCCAACGCGTTGAACCTATGGTTGGAACAGGGACAAAGTTCGTTGGACAGGCCCATCGGGCTTAGCCAAGGATAAAAAACTCATGACGAGGATTTTTCGCGGTTGAAAAACAAACAAGAAAAAAAGATTTCGTTACGGAATAAAATTTTTTAACGGCCGCCGTTTCTGCGTCTAGTAGGTAAAAATTACCAAAACACCACATTGTGATGAGAAGCATGATTATTATGAATCTTCTTGTGGTTTTATTCCAAAACTAAACTGAAAACCAACTAGTTTTGACTAATGTGGGTATTTCTCCATTCTTGCGAGTTATCCTTTTTCAATTTTACAAGGGTTTTGATCTTTCCACTGCAATTTTCATAGATATTAAGATCTAGAGCCTTAAAATCGGTTCAAATACCGTGAATTCGGTCTTAAATTTCACGAACCAAAAAAGTTCTGTTTTCGTTACCGAACCAACGCTATTGGAAAATTCCATTGGGAACTCTGCCAATTCTGCCGTAATAATGAGCTGCCATCCGTGGCGTTTTATGAACATGTGTCTCGCAATGCTGTCTGTATTCTACATGCCAGGGAACATGCCAGGACTGGCCGCGATCCTTGCAATCAAAACAACGCCTCGGGCACTTCAGTTGCATGCAAGTTTAACGTCTTGAAAAGCGTAGCCGGATTTCGCTACCGACTATCGGGCTCGATTATAATAAATTAATACCGGATTAAATACGGGGGTTGGGGAGAATCCGGACGAAATGAGAAGATCAGCTTGCCGACCCGAGGAAAAAAAGGGTCGATAATTTGAAGGCGGATCGCTGTTGAAAGACTGGGAAAGGGATATTTTTTCTTGAAAGATGAGAAGAGGAAGCCACGAGATGTGTGCGTGTTCCCGTGTCGGTGTGTAAGTCGGGTAGCGGCTAACATGAAAGGACCTGTACCACCTACCTATCCATGCCACTTTGGTACCACCACCCCCCACCCCTCGCACTATTGCCTTAGGTACTAATAATTGTATGCTAAACAAATTGACGGGAGGAGCTCGCCCTCGCTCCTACCAACATCGTCCATTACTCGTTCCGATCTTTCATCTGGCCCGGTCGACGTCTCTGCATCTTCTGGACGCTACTTATCCGGTAATTTATTGCCCGATCGTTCGGCAGGTTAGCTGAGCTCTGATCTTCGAGCTGCGTATCCCACTGATATCTTTACAGCCATCGTTATATCCACCTTTTCGACTTCATTTTAGGATATGAGGGCCCGAATTCGAGGCTTACGAGGCCTCGAACTGGAATTCGAGAGAAAATATCGGCTGTGTAACGAATCTTACTTTCCTTACCCAGTTTGTAACTAGGTAAGTGGCCTAGTTTTAAAGAAAAGATGAATAGAACGTTTTTATCACGGCAGCCTCAGCCTTCTCTTGGATTTTGACACGAGTTGGTATTCATGTGGTATGATGTCGTTTTGCTGGGGGGCCATGAGGAATTTTGTTCTATTTTGTTATTGATGTTTCTATTGGTTCATGAAAATTTAACATTTTCTTCCCATTTCTTTCACTCGAATAGTCGAAAAATTGATAACAGGTTACCCTTCGAGTCTCAAAAAGCCTGAGGTCCTCGAGCCGACGCTGCCAAGGAAATTTCTCCTCAGGGTAGCCATGCGAGCGAAAGCGCTCGGGCTTTTTATACGAACTAATTAATATCAACATGGTAATATCACACGACCTTTGACGAATCTTGCCTCACCTGGGTAATCATGAAAACGTACCTAGTTTTCGGAAATTGTGTTCCTGTAATTGCCTACACTTTCAGAAAAACATATTTTTAAATTTGAACTGAATTACGAAACTTTTGAGTTTTTGGTTAGGCGTGTACATCAGGAGTAGAGAAAATTTAACGCTGAATCCAAAACCCTCCTCCAAAATTGAAAAAAGTCGTTTTGAACCGGAGAAATTTGGATTTTTATGAAGCAAAGCGTGATTGTTTTAAGAAACCTTTAAAAAATCCTATCTTGGGAACGAGTCGAGGCAGAAAAATGCGGTTGGCGGCGATTAGTTCAATTTTTCGCCTAGTTTCGCCCATTTTTGCATCTTTTACACCAAGTTTGGTACACCCTGTATAACAGGGAAAATCCTGATCAGCCCTCGAGCTTCCTGTTTTCAAATTCTTTCTGAGAAGGGTCAACGAAAAGGTGAGGAAATAAATCCTAGTCATTTCGAACATCGTCGAGGGTAACATTCAGGTCCCATAACTCAATGGTAGTCATACTCAGCAAAACATAGAAAATGTTGATTGCAGATAAATGTAATGGGTCTTCGTCGATAGTAGGGCAATGCATTATCGCACATAAAACTGAATAAATGGCCGTAAGAGAAAATATTACGGTTCGAACTTGAAAAATATGAGCCACTTCCATTTTCCCATAAAGATAACCGTCCCAACTGTTTCAATCATCTAGAACGGGACAGATTCATCCGGCGAAAAACTTTTAATGGCGGCAATGGTACCTTAAACTATAACCGGAGAATTTCAATGAAGAGCTGCCAACTCGCCATCACGTGACTACTGGCGATTTATTCGTTCGACTGAATGAGAACAAGTTTTATCTCCGAGCTCTCAATTTGCCGGCTACTTTCACAGGTTGAGCAGGGAACTTTTATTGCGAAAGAAATGCTAAAAGTTATCATCTGTAATCGAGTGAATGAATCATCATCGTGTGCCAGCGAGTACCTATTTAGCAACAATTGCTATTTTTCCTTTCCCCTCAGTAAAAACGGAAAAATTTGTAAAGAAAGTCAATGTTAATCTTTTTTCCCCGTCTTCACTAATTACCAAACTTTTCAAACAGGTAACGAAAACCAAACAAAAAAACACAGGTCTAAATGTTATAGATTTGGTTCAAAATTTCAATATTCTCAATTTTCATAAAAACGACAAACATCCCTTACTACTGATTATTTCCAATTTCCCTGGCCTGCAGGAAAATCCCACAATTCAAATTAGACAGTTAAAAACTCAACTGTAAAATTAGCCAGGTAGGAAGGTACCCATAACCCCATAAACGCTACCCATAAACGTTATCGAAATTTTGAATCAGTAGGGATTTTGGTTTTTTATAAAACAAAATTCGAATTTATTTTATTCCATCATTAATATTGTTCTTTATCCTGGATCATCATATGCGTCGTAAATATTCCATCGCTATTCCTCCAAAATAAATGGCTTCTTTTAATTAGAAAAATGATCCCGTCCCGCTTGAAATTGGCGGTCTGGTACGGAAATGGCTTTTGGAACCCCTTCCATTGGCGAATCTCACTTTGAAGAAGACATTTCGAATTTCCGGTGATTTATCACCGCAGGATCCATTGCCGCCCTTCCTCATTGATGGCCATTGGAGAAAAAACGAAGATAAAATGCAAAATACCTTTAGAATTATAGCGACTCATAAATCAAAACGATCATTGATTATAAAAATGTAGAAAAGGGTGAGAGACGGGTTAAAATAGGAAAGGAGGCTTTTTATCCTTGAAATGCCTTCTCTTAAACGGCTGCTCGCTCGTCTGTGAGATGAGGGGCTGCAGAAAATGATGAAAAAATGAAGATGAAGAAAAAAAGGCGATTTTTTCCCGCTTCCTCGACGTTCCTCGCCAACTGGTGGCACTCGTCTTATCTTTCAGTCGTATCGGTTATCATCCCAAGAAGATTTCTTCCTTTTCAACCGCAAGCTCAGCCGAAAAAAATGGAATTTCCCTTTTCGAGGGCCCGACTCCGATTAGACGGATGATGGAGCCTCTTAATCGTCGGTCGGGCTCGATTTTAAAATTGTAAGCCGCCGGTGGCCCAAACTTTTCGCTCGAGCGAGAATAACATTTACGTGCGAGTCGTCACTCAAGTGTCAGAGCTGGAATCCATCAATTGGAATCCAGAAAAGCCATACTTACAAATGCGAAATTCATGTTATAAGAGTATATCTCTCAGATATTGGTCATTAAACGGTCACCCATGGTAAATTGTTGTAAAATTCTGGAAAACTGACTTTTCCTTCTCGAACATTTTTTTTCCATTTACTTCGTAAAGATGGCTGTAAAAACCCCGATGGAGAAAACCCATTAAACTATAGCCCCTTGTGGAAAAAAGTTTTCATCCTTTTCACAATAGTCGGCGCGAAGGCTCGAGAGGAGGAAACGGTCGGTACGTTATAAGGAAGAAGGATCAACTGAAGGACTATAAAGGAAGAGAAAAGGAGCAGGTGTAGCCTCCTTTGAGTGAGATCCTTTGACTGAGATCCTGAAGCCCGAGGATCCCTATCCAAGTGCGCGCCCCGACCCCGAGGGCCCCTTTGATCTGGCGCCGCCCGCGTATCGTGCCGACTCGATCTCTCGCGCTCCTCTTTTATCTCGGGAGGGAAATCTTTTACTGCCCTCTCTCGACCGCTCGATCCCGTTCGCATTTGGCGCGTTATTTGAAGAAAAAAAAAATCATTTTCAAAAATGACGGGTAAATTTGGTCATCGATTCATCGCGATGTGAGCGGAGCACCCCCGCAGTCGAGCGCAAAAGCTCATTGGATATAGGGCTCTTTTCTCTTGGGCTTTACATTCAGACAGATGAGGAGGAGGAGGAGGAGGAAGAAGATTTAGAAGGAGATGAGGAGGAGAAAGAGCAAGATTAAGAAGGAGATGAGGAGGATGAGGAATTCCTACTTAATTTCCTCTTAAGAGTAGGAGGATGAGGAGTAGGATGATGAGGGGGAGTAGGAGGAGGAGGAGTAAGAGGAGGTCAAGGAATGCGGAGGAGGAGGAAGAGTAGGAGGATGGAGAGTAGGATGATGAGGGGGAGTAGGAGGAGGAGGAGGATGAGGAGGAGTAAGAGGAGGTCAAGGAATGCGGAGGGGGAGGAAGAGTAGGATGATGAGGGGGAGTAGTAGGATGAGAAGGAGTAAGAGGAGGTCAAGAAGGAGGAAAATGAGGAGGAGGAAGGTGGGGAGGAGGAAGAAGATGCGGAGGATGAGGAGTTGGATGATGATGTTGATGAGGAGTAGGATGATGATGTTGATGAGGAGGAGTGAGAGGAGGTCGAGGAATACGAAGGATGAGGGTAATGATGATGATGAGGAGGATAATGATGCGGAGGAGGAGGATAGTGATGAGGATGATGATGATGATGCTGAGGAGGAGGAGGAGGATGGGGAGGAGGAGGATGATGATGGAGAGGAGGATGAGTATTAAAAAGGAGATGGAGCATGATGAGGAGGAGGTGGAGGATGATGATGAGGAGGTAGAGGAGGAGGACGAGTAGGAGGAGGAGGAAGAGGAGAAGAAGAAAAAGAAGAATAATAACACCGTATCCTAAGCATGAGTGATAAATCGGTGGACTCCCATCTGACAGAGGTAATGTAGGCCACGTCGAGTATTTGCGCTCAAGGTTAAATTCGTAGGATTTACAACCCTTCCTCGTCTTAAGAAAGGCACGGCCAAAGGTAAAAGTAATCACAAGGGAAGGTTTAAAAGCTCGCAGGCTTGGCTCGGCTGGACCGCTTCCTGGCTATAACTACAGCCATTTAAGACAACAAACTTCCTACATTTCTCCTGGCCTTCTTAGTCGAGGACTGACCCCTAACCGGTGATTACGTCCAGGTGATTACGTCTTGAACTTTTAGTTCCAGTCGGAGGATGACAAAAAGAGTTTTGACGCTTTGGCAGCGTATACCGGAAACCCAAGCCAGCGTTTGTATGAGATATTCGGGTCTTTATCAGGCGAGCGCTTATAGCTTCGGTCAACGATAGGTACATAATATATTTTGGCAAACAAACCCTTGGGTGGATAAAGTGTGGTCGTTCGATAAATTTCGGTAAAAGGATAGTAAACTCGGCAAGGTAGACGCGTGTAGGACTATTTAGGAGTTATCAGAGATTGTCTGAATAGTTAGGATTGGACCATATTATTATTTCTGTCAATTTTGAAGGTATGGGGGTTAGACTTTTTTTTCTTGAGCGATTACAATGGCTTATTATTGAGGAACAATATCTACTTAACTAAAAAAATCATCCCTCCAACCAAAAAGAGTGTAAGATGAGTCAGTTTCTTTTCAGAAGTTCTGGACCGATTTTAAATTTTCGTACTACCAATTGTAAATATGGAGGTCAACATTTGCAATTTCACGCGCCCATCGCCGCAAAGAATTGAGTTTGAAGGCAATGAAAGGATTCAACTTCGGTAGATAAATATTTCTGAATCTGGTTTTCCATGGAAGCGTGAGACGATAACCACCTTTCGATCCATTCTTCCTCTGCATGATAACTCTTTGCACCTCCGCCTTTTCTACTCCATAGCTGTTTTCCATTCCGATATGGGCGGTTTTGTTTACCCGAATCGGCTTTCCATATTGATGTCGGCATTTCCAAGTCGGCGGGGTCGACTTATCACTGGCTTTTCACACTTTTTCAACCCTATATACTGCTGGGGATGCGATCGATTTTCAACGTATTTACAAGGAAATCCCATCCCGCAGTTGAACGGATTATCCGGGGAAGAAAATAAATTTAAAACCTATACCGTTGCTGTATTTTAAAACTAGATTGTATTCGATTTTGGTAGCAGAGCAGAATAAATCGTCCAAATGCTGACTTATACGAGAGTTTCGTTTAGAATTAGGTAGAATAAATCGTTCGCAGTTGAGTATTTTTTTCAACATTGTGAATTTTTGATCTTCTTTTCTTGGGAATACTGAATTTATAAGGGGAAAAGGGCGCGCAAGTGCGTACCTGTTTTTAAATCTATTAACACCTCTGCCCCTAAATCTTCATGGATATTCAGAGCTGTGAATAAACATCACAGAAACTAGAAATAATGTACCAAAAAGTATAAAAACGACCAAAAATTGATTTAAAAAAAAAAAAATTGGAACGAGAACGAGTGAAAAACGTAGGAATTAGGTAAATTTTCAATCATGCCTGAAACAAGGAAGCCCAAAAAATAGGACATCTTGGAAATAAGTCAAGAAAATAGCGCGAAGTCCAGATAAGGTCAACAGTTTCCGGAAATCGTCGCCAAAGGATGAAAGACGCCAAGTGACATATCACCAGGGCGAAGGACCTCTATCCGTGAAGTGGATGTTCAACGTTATAGGATAACCCGAGAGGACAGGAACTCTGACAGATCGTTGCGATCTGCCCCTGCCCTTTCCTATGACGGATGAACCTCCCTCACTGTTGTATGATACCTGTCAACATGGCCTCCATTTATCCAACATGCCGGCCCATCGGAGATCCTTATTTCGACACGAAATACAAACAATAAAAAAACAAACGTTCCGTATAAATGTCAACGGGGTGTGGAGAATTTTTTTGGGGAAAATTCCGTCAACCCTATCGATCATCGGTTGTTGGCAGTCTTGGCGGTTTGACCAACTGAACTGTTAACGACTATTTTAGTTCAAGGTGGAAGTCACTTTATTGGCCGTAGTCGGTAAAATTGATAGATGACTGTAACGGGAAAATAAAGTTTCGGCTCAAGTAGCCCTCGAATATGAGTCGACCGCCAGATTTAACGACTCGTTAAGGTAATAAAGTGGTAGTCGAAGAAAAGTTCGATCGCTGCATCTGAGAATGGTCAGCAGATTGAAGTTAGCACTGACCCCATTCATCGAAGGTCACACCGTACCACGAAGGTGTTTATCACTGTATGTAATCGCCCTTTAAACAAACACGAGCTGAAGAAAGCATCAAGTTGTTAATTTCCATGTCACAATTGCGAATTCTGATGGAAAAACGCACAATTTGGCGGTTATGAAAGATTTGGGTTAATTAAATTTTAGTTAAATAAATCGATTAAATCGAATAAATCGATTAAATCGAATAAATCGATTAAATCGATTAAATCGAATAAATCGATTAAATCGAATAAATCGATTAAATCGAATAAATCGATTAAATCGAATAAATCGATTAAATCGAATAAATCGATTAAATCGAATAAATCGATTAAATCGATTAAATCGAATAAATCGATTAAATCGAATAAATCGATTAAATCGAATAAATCGATTAAATCGAATAAATCGATTAAATCGAATAAATCGATTAAATCGATTAAATCGAATATATCGATTAAATCGAATATATCGATTAAATCGAATATATCGATTAAATCGAATATATCGATTAAATCGAATATATCGATTAAATCGAATATATCGATTAAATCGAATATATCGATTAAATCGAATATATCGATTAAATCGAATAAATTAAACCCAACATTTTAGAGGAGATGAAAAAAACTTCCGATTGCTGGCTGCGAAAATGGAGATCACCATAGGGACTTGGCTTAGAAACGCCCATGAAGTTCGACCATCTTTTGGATAGTGAATGAACGTCTAAAAAGCAGCTTGAGTACATTTAGTGGATTCAAGGAGATGCGCGAGTTGTTTTACAGTAGAACTCAAAACATCATTTTCCCAAAAAACTCAACTTACGAGGTTTTGCAGATTCACTGTCGTTATGCTGATGTACTTCATTGCGTTTACTGGTATTTTTCCAACGAATTTTAATTTTATTCATGTCATGCTAACTCAGACTGCTGAACTAGCGAGGACTCTGTTTATTAATACTGCCTCCGTGGCAAACCTTTCTGTGAACGAAATAGTTGAAAAAAGGAATTTCTCTCTCGTCAAAAACGTCATGCCTTTAAGCACGCTAGCCCTAATCCCAGGAACGAAATTGCCATAGAAAAAGCCGCCCTTACGAGGACCTTTGAACTAAATGAGATTACCGTCCGTCTCTGACCCCGCAGATTCCCCGCCATGTCATCATCCCGATATTATTTTAGTTGTCTGTTTTACCCGGAACATGTGACATTTTCTTCGAACCGTGGCCAAGCTTTGACCGGGACTTCGCCTTTGATCGCGATATTGGATCTGACCTGCCCCCAGAAAAATGTCCTCGATGAAAAAAAAATTGCCCCCTTCTCCGAAATGCGATTTGGAAAAACCTTCGCGAATAGAATGCTCATTTTAGAAGGTACCTCGAAAAACATTCAATTTTTTCCACAATGATACGATTAACGAAAATGTTGAAAAACGTCCCAAAACGACATTAGATACCTCAAGATATGATTTTTTGTAATTTGAGAACTTTTTTGGAGGGGTTGAAAAAATCGTGTTATATAATGTCAAAAGATTTTTGGCTTTCGCATGAGTTCTTGACAACCGCGATCCGATTTTGATGTTTAGGGAGTGAAAAATGTCAAAAACCGTCGAGGAATTAATGAGCTCAAAAAAGTCAAAATCGACCAAAAATCTGGAGGCCAAAAAAATTTTTAATTTCTTTTTAGGTGAATTTACCGGGTTCTCTTACCAGAAGGATGTTTTGCCTCTAATTGAACTACTTTTTTAATAGTTTTGACTCGTACATGGAGTTTTTCATTGCAGATTTGTATTCTAGGTATGTACCTATACATATTTTGGTGCACCAAAATATTGATGAATTCTTCAAGCTTCCGGGATGTTTATTATAAAAATGTTAAACGCTTATTCTACTCACGATTGGTAAATGTGATCTCATCATCTAATGGAGCTCGATATAGCGCCAGCGCTGGTGATATTCCGGGGTAAAACCATGCGTGTAATCTGAAAAAAATTAGGCATAAATTTATTTATTTATTACACTTTGTGAATGTGAGTTAGTGCATACTTCAGAATATTTGTTTATCACAACTCTTCAGTTGATTAAAATCAGTTTAATAAAAGATTCACTCGGATTTTTCTTTTTTTAATTTTAGATTTGTGTTTACCCAAGGGTGACATTTTTATTTCGAAATTTCCAAAATTAAGTAGCCACAAAAACATGTTTGGCCGCTAACATCCACAGACAAACCCAACAAAAACCGAAGCTCAAACTAACACTCTAACTGAAAATCAAACTCAAACTGGATCTTGAACTGAAACTCTAACCAACACTCTAACTGAGAGTCAAACTGGAAGTCAAACTAATACTCAAACTGACACTCTAACTGAAAATCAAGTTCAAACAGAATCTCGAAATGTAACTCATGCTCAAACTGACTCTCAAAATGGCAACCTGAATTGAACTCAAACTAACAGTCAATTTGAAACCCAAAATTACATCCATTTTGGCATTCAGGAGGCATGATATAGGGATGAGCATCGATGGTCGATACTATCGAATTATCGATGTTTTGCAAGGCAAAAACATCAATGGTTTAGAACCGATGTTTCACCACTATCAATTACTTCAATATGATAGTATCGAATCTTCTCTTTGTCCTTATCACTCGGTATTTTGAGCCTGTTTTTAAATGGAAAATTCGCCATTGCATTTTTTGCTCATGTTTGGTTGATTTAGATTGACTAAACTGACCGGTGGATTCACTGAAATTTGTATCATGCAAATTGCAAAGATAAATACTTGAATTATCCTAGGCATCTATTCAATTTTAAAACTTCTTCACTGAACAAAGAAGTATCGATACTATCGATAGTTTTGTACCAATAGTTTTTAACAATCGATGGTTCCCGCCGATAGATTATTCGATGGTGACTATCGATAGTTTCCAATCGATTCTCATCCCTAGCATGATATAGGCGGAAAAACACAAAGAATTCCACAACATTGGGAATCGGAACAAAATACTGGAGTAGACACACTCGGCTCTTAACTAAAATTTCGAGGTAGGTTTAGAATCGGGCGAATAATAATTTACGAAACGCTATACTCTCCGAGAGGCGAATTCTGTAAATGCCATCCAAAAATCCACTTCAGGTCGGCCATTTTCCTCTCCGAATGTCATCAAACAGCTTGAGCGGCGCCATCAAAAACCTTTGATGCGGAGCCGCAATTCTTTTCCCCGTTTCCGATGAGCGAGGCGAATTTTAATAAAACATTTCTCTCATTTCTCCCGACGGCGGTTCGCCATGAAAATACCTTCCAACCAGAATTAAGTGGAAAAGGCGGGAAAAAAGAGAACAGATTTTTTTTTGGACCGGCGACAGTAAATTTTTTCCAGCATTCGAAAATCGCCTAGCTCGAGTTTGTTTCTCGATTTAGATTTTTCGAGAATTCGCAGGGATTATGAGTAATCAGATTTTGCTTACATCAAAAACAGCGCAGACTGAATACCTACACTGTATTTTTTTTCATTATTTCATTTATATCATTAGTTAATTTATTTCGTCATAATTGTGGTCTCAAGTGCCTCCGATTAAGTCAAAATCTAAAGAAAATGTAAAAAAAGTCTAAAACCTTAACTTTCTTCTAAATAATACCTACTTAATAAAATATGGAAGGATTTGTTGCTGGGATTCTTTTTAAAATGTAGGAAATTCAATTGGCGAGGAAATTTGTTTGCGCCCTCTCAAACTTTCAAATTTCATGTTTTGAAGGGGTTTGAAACCGAAAAAGACTCGAAAACTAAAATTCGGTCACTAATTTGTGAAATTTTACTTCCATATTTAATCAGATATTGTAATCGTCCTAAAATTATTGAAAATAGTAACGCATCTTCCAAAAAAAACTTTTATTCATAGATACACTTTTGCTCACTTCGTGAACCCCGTGTCTGTGTGTCGGTCTGTCCGCGTGTCCGTTCCGCGAGTCCGTCTGTTGTCATTTACAACCAGTGGTGAGTCGATAACACAAAGTACTTCCTTATTTTGAAACGTAAAATTGTGACACGATTTGATCATATTTTGACTGATTTTGAAAGTGTCAAGATCAAAAATATTTTTATAAAACTCCAAATTATTTATAAAAAATATTAAATTATTATTAATTTATTAAAGTTATTAGGTAATTATTAAATTAATATTTATTAGGTATTTATAATTTTTTTTTAAATGTCCACATATTCTGCAAGGTAAAACAAAGATTTTAAGACCAAGAACGCTCAATTCGGTTCATTTTTGTGGCCGGAAAAAAATAAAATGGAAAACACTAAAAATACAAATATATCTAAAGTACTGTTCCGTAATGGAATGTTCGTCAAGACCTATCGAATTCAAATTACTCATAGTACCTTCGCTATATTGCCACTTTTATTTTTTCCCGTTTTATTTTATTCTGGCAACAAAATTGAACCGATTCGAGCGTTCTTGGTAATAAAATCTTGGTTTTACCTAGAAAAATACGTGGATATTAAATATGGATGATAAATTTTATCATATTCCGGTAAATTGACGTTTTCTAATTTTACAAGTTTAAAACTCGTATCGGGTTTTTGCCTCCAAAATAGCCGTAACATGATCAATTTGCGTTGAAAAATCCCGTATCATAATTAAGGAAGTATCGTGTGTTATCTATTGTTTCACCAGCGTGTAGAATTCAGCCGCCAGTTGGGCCGCTGAGACCGATGACGTAGCCGTAATCGGCCCGCTGACGGGACGCAATCAGGTCGTAATGGGCGGCGGATAGAAAAGGCTCCATAACAACTACTGCCATTACAGACGTCTGCAGGGCGGCTTCAGACCACAAGGCGGCCGAGTGAATGGCATTACGGCCGAGAGGGCGGCGCGAAGGGTTAGTTATCGTCGGCAACATCTTACAAGGTACCGAAACATGTCGGGCCCGAGATCGGGCCGCAGGGCGCGGTTGCATTAGCCGCAATCACCGGAGAGCCGGAAGATCGCCGAGTGGAAAATCATCCCGTCGAAAAGCGCGGCGCCGAAATTCAACTAGGTAGGTATACTTAAATGTACGTACAAAATTTACAAATTTGACAACTTTTCAGCGGGTTTTCAAATTTCTTTAAATCCCTTTCTTTAAAAACGAAAATCGTTTTAGTTTTGAACTAGGTTTAAATTATTTTTAAATTGAATTAGTCTTCAGAAAAATGAAAATCGGTTCGGAGGATCAGACAAAACTTTCTCCTTCTCTTAACTCAAAATTTTGTGCGAGTTAGGTATCAATGATTGTCCTAATTGTCACCGTAGGGACAAAAATTTTAATAAGTTCAATTGGGTTTGCCGTTCAAAAAAGTCTTCTTCAAAGATTTTGTTTCAATTTTTCGGCCATAAGGAAGCGTCGAATCGAAAAATGTCACAAGACAAAAGTTGCTTACAATTAAATTTCCTATACGGTAACAGTTGAGGAACTCCCAAAAATATTAGTTAAAATGGCTGAGACAATTTTTTACTCAGAAGATTTCGAATTTGATTTTTCGCCGTAAGGAAGCGTCAAATCGAAAAATTGCGACGTACAAAAGTTGCTTAAAATTGAATTTTCTATAAGGCTACAATCGAGAAAATCCGAAAAGCGTCAGTTAGGGTAGTTGATTTTTTTGAATCGCCCACCTGGCTACCCTGGTCAGTTCAGTAACTGTTTTGCATCGAAGATTTTGAATTTATCGTTTTTCGGCCGTAAGGGAGCGTCAAATCAAAACATTGTTCTGAACAATAGTTGCTCGAAATTGAATTTACTACAGGGCTACACTAGCGGAAATCCCAAAAAAGTACTTATTAGTTAGGGTCTTGAAAATAAACAGATTTTTGTGCGATTTCACTAATCAATTAGGTAGGTCTTAAAATGTGTGGTAGAATTTTCGCAGTAATTTTTGTGAAATTTGTCGTAAAACATAAAAAAACTCAAAATTCTGATTTATTTCATCTCGGACTAGATTTTTCGGTTTGAACTCTTATTTGAGAAACCTCATTTCACTCGTAGAAGAACATGTCGAAAAAAATGTTTTTAAATTTTTTCTTGTAAATATCTATAAGCTTCCTGAAAATTCTCTAAATTTAAGATTTAAAAAAATTATTTTCACTTACCTTATATTTAACTCCGGAACGATTTGCTACTGAGGGAAAATCGCGATCGCGACCAAATGCGTCGACTTAGGCGCGAACTGAGATCAATTTCGTGTACCGTTCGACCTGAACGAACTACCTGAACGAACTGTCAGTGAATGTTACCTGGGACCGAGACTTGCCGGGGGTGGGGGGTCAGACGGACCGACGGACGGAGATTGTTGTTGTTGTCCGGGCGGCTAGGGCCCGACCGAAATTAAGCAGTTCCTGATTAAATGTAAAATTATCGTAATAATTTTTTGGTTTGACAGGTTTTATGAGGCGTATTGACAAGTTAAAAATTTGATTGAACTTAGACCGTTTTAAAATTGACAAATTCTCCTACGTTTAGCTCCGCTTCTTTCTGATTGTAAACGGACATTACCTAAATGGACGTGAAAAATTGTTGAAAAGTTTTTTGGAAAATGTTATAAATTAACTTTTTTCACTTCATTTTTTCACTGGAAAATTTTTGAAAAATTATTTGAAAAATTTTTTGAAAAATTATTTGAAAATTTTTTTTGAAAAATTATTTGAAAAAATTTTTGAAATTTTTTTTGGGAAATTTTTTGAATTTTTTTTGGGGAAATTTTATAAATTTACTTTTTCTACTTTATTTTTTTACTGAAAATTTTTTGAAAAAATTGTTGAAATTTTTTTTGAAAAATTCTTCTACTTTGATCCTACCCTCTAATACCCATCAGACCAGGGAAGGGGGTACGGTGAAGAAAATATATTTTCTTCATCATAATGAATATATTCTAGAATATATTCTAGAATATATTCTAGATCAATCAAAAACGTCTAGATACATCTATCTATTTATTCACGACTCGCTGGAGTCATTAGTGGCAATTTTAGTCCAATTTCTATACATTTTTGAGAAGAAAATCGCCATTTTTATGGTTTACTTTTCAGGCAGGAGCGCTTGCCTGTTGTTCTTAAATAGGTAGGTATCTCTGATGTCGAAATACATAAATCTCAAATTTTTTTCAGATTGTACGAAGCGATGGAATATTTTCAGAATTTAAGATAGGTAACCGCGTTTTTGTCGCCTGTCGAGTTCTCCACAGGATTGAACCAAAATTCGGTTTCACAATATTACATTTCACAATTTCAAAATTTCCACATTAAATGTGATGTTCCGGCATTTTTACGCGTTTTAACTGAACAGTACGTTCAAGCACTCACTCAGGGGCTTTAAAAATTAACAAAAAGTCACTGAAGGTATTCATTTTAATTTTGTAAACTGCAAAAATCGCACGAATTATCAAAATTTTATTTGGATGAAGGTAGAACAGCATGAATATTAGGTCTGGTAAACCGGCACTGAAAAAGTTGAGTACCTATTACAATAATTGTACAATTGTTTCTCAATTATTGAGAAATTATTTACTATTTAGCCTGTCTAACCGAAGGTTTGAAAGCAATTAATTATATTCTGATTATTTTGGGGAATATTCCGATTAAAACGCATTATTCGAGTTTTAAATTCCGCCTGATATCAAAATACAACAATTTATAAGGGAATAAATAACAATTTCGCGTATTCTGCGAGGTAAAGCTAACATTAAATGTTCTTAAAATTTTTAAGACCAAAAAGCTCAAATCGTTTCATTTTCGTGACCAGAAACAACATTTTTCGGCCTCCAACGTACCATAATGAGTTAAATTGGTTTCGAAAAATTTCCTAACGGAATATGGAAGTATTGTGTGTTATCTAGGCATCACTGGTAGATCGTACATGAATGGAAATGCGCTCGAGTAGCATAGCGCACCTTTTCGCATCGTCCCTATAGGAAATCTTCGCATACCGAAAAAAAGGGGGAAAATAATTTATCGTCCCTTTCTTCCTTTAGTCGTCAAATGAGTTGTAAAGGGAAGAGAACAAGATCCGTCTTGAGATTGAGACGATTGCGATTCGGATAGAGACGATAAGACTTCGGACAAAAGGGAGTGGAAAAAAATGGAATAAGAGAGGGAGAGGAGGATAATAATTGTGAAAAAAGAGGGGAAATAAGTAGGAAACAAAGGGAGGGAAAAAAACAGAGAATCGGAGGCCCGCCAGAAAATGAGAGCAGCTGCTGGCCCTCGAAAAACACAACAGGCCCAAGGGCCGAGAGCCGCCGAGGCGGAGAAGCGGCCCCACAATCGGGACGTGGAAGCGAAACGGCGCAGCTAATGTATGGGCGGGCGGGCTACTTTGATCACCGCGCCTCCGCGCTACCGCAGCGGCCCGAGGAGATGAACGCCGCGCGGCGGCTGCGGGTGTCGGCCGTCGGCGAAGATGAAAGAGAAATTTCTTCTTCAACTCCGCACGCACACGAGGGGCTGACGGGCGTGCGCGAGCGTGTCCGTGCCGAGGTGCGTGCGAGCGGTTCGCGGCTGGTGCGGCGGCGGGGGCTCACCTGCCGCATCCGCTCACCGCCGCCGGCCGTCTAAATCCCGACCAAGTATAACGATCTGTACTTCCAGTTTTGGAAGAAGATAATATCTTGACGATAATATATGACATATTATGCCATAATAAGACTATTATGACATTATTATTATGAGATTATTATATGACATATTAAGTCATGAAGATAATATCGATACCAGAGAGCAAGAAGGGCGAATCTGCTTCTTTCCTAAATAGCAGATTCGCCCTTCTTGCTCTTTGGTATCGATATAATATGTCATCATTTTGGTCACTTGCCAGTATCACGAGGAGTAATATCGAAACTCGCAAATACCTCGTTTAGATAATATAATTTATCACAATTCAACGTTTTTATGCTGGTTAATGGCACCTGCCCATTGAACAAGTGGAATAAAACGTAAAATCAAATCAAAATATAGCTTTTCACGATGAAGCAAAAATTAAAAACATTAATTTCTAAAAAAAAGCCAAAGTTGGCTCAAAAGTTAAAAAAAAACCATTCGGTGCACATTTTCTAAATATCTACCTGAAAACCGCAAAAAATCTAGCGTCATTCACGACCTTCGAATTCTTCTGACAACGATGCCGGGGGTTGTTGAAAAAATTATTTCCGCAGACAAAAATATAGAAAAGGTAGACTAGAAAAACTCCAACCGAATCTCCCATGGTCCGTTTTTCCCAAATTCCACCGAAAATACCGACTATCTCGAATAGTCGTCCGATTCGTGGTAAACATTGTTGCCGACGCGGTATGGCGAATTTTCCGGCGAGAAGGAAGGGCTTTTCTCGTTGTCGTTTTCCTCGTCGTCGTCGCCGGCGGTTTCTTCGTCGGTGGAGCCCGACACGGCCGTATGTCTGACCGGCTTCGTATCGTCGGTGCTCAGGGCGAATTTCAGTTCGAGCATCATCGCTTCCTTCGGCGATATCTGGGAACAGTTGGGGAAAATTTTATTCAAGTTGATTCGTTAAAAAAAAAAAAAAAAACGCAATGGAATAAAACCAAGAAATGGAACGGGGAATGAATGAAACAAGAAACCAAAAACCAACGAGAGAGTAATGAATCGAACAATGAAATGAAAAATAATAGATACAAGAAAAGAAACGAAAACGAAATGAAATGAGAAATGGAATGAGGAGTGGAATGAGGAGTGGAATGAGGAGTGGAATGAGGAGTGGAATGAGGAGTGGAATGAGGAGTGGAATGAGGAGTGGAATGAGGAGTGGAATGAGGAGTGGAATGAGGAGTGGAATGAGTAGTGGAATGAGTAGTGGAATGAGAAACGGAATGAGAATGGAATGAGGAATGGAATGAGGAATGGAGTGAGAAACGGATTGAGAAACGGAATGAGAAACGGAATGAGAAACGGAATGAGAAATGGAATGAGAAACGGAATGAGAAACGGAATGAGAAAGGGAATGAGGAATGGAGTGAGAAATGGAATGAGAAACGGAATGAGAAAGGGAATGAGGAAGGAATGAGGAACGGAGTGAGAAATGGAATGAGAATTGAAATGAGAAACGGAATGAGAAACGGAATGAGAAATGGAATGAGAAACGGATTGAGAAACGGAATGAGAAAGGGAATGAGAAACAGAATGAGAAACGGAATGAGAAAGGGAATGAGAAATGGAATGAGAAATGGAATGAGAACTGGCATGAGAACTGGGATGAGAAATAGAATGAGAAACGGAATGAGAAAGGGAATGAGAAATGGAATGAGAAACGGATTGAGAAACGGAATGAGAAACGGAATGAGAAACGGAATGAGAAATGGAATGAGAAACGGAATGAGAAACGGAATGAGAAAGGGAATGAGAAAGGGAATGAGGAATGGAATTAGAAATGGAATGAGAAACGGAATGAGAAAGGGAATGAGGAAGGAATGAGGAACGGAGTGAGAAATGGAATGAGAATTGAAATGAGAAACGGAATGAGAAACGGAATGAGAAATGGAATGAGAAACGGATTGAGAAACGGAATGAGAAAGGGAATGAGGAATGGAGTGAGAAACGGATTGAGAAACGGATTGAGAAACGGAATGAGAAACGGAATGAGAAACGGAATGAGAAATGGAATGAGAAACGGAATGAGGAACGGAATGAGAAAGGGAATGAGAAATGGAATGAGAAACGGATTGAGAAACGGAATGAGAAACGGAATGAGAAACGGAATGAGAAACGGAATGAGAAATGGAATGAGAAACGGAATGAGAAACGGAATGAGAAACGGAATGAGGAATGGAATGAGAAACGGATTGAGAAATGGAATGAAAAAGGGAATGAGAAACGGAATGAGAAATGGAATGAGAAACGGAGTGAGAAATGGAATGAGAATTGGAATGAGAAAGGGAATGAGAAATGGAATGAGAAACTGAATGAGAAACGGAATGAGGAAGGGAATGAGAAATGTAATGAGAAAGGAGTGAGAAACGGATTGAGAAATGGAATGAGAAAGGGAATGAGAAACAGAATGAGAAATGGAATGAGAAACGGAGTGAGAAATGGAATGAGAAATGGAATGAGAATTGGAATGAGAAAGGGAATGAGAAATGGAATGAGGAAGGGAATGAGAAATGTAATGAGAAAGGGGTGAGAAATGGAATGAGAAACGGAGTGAGAAATGGAATGAGAAAGGGAATGAGAAACGGAATGAGAAATGGAATGAGAAACGGAGTGAGAAATGGAATGAGAAATGGAATGAGAATTGGAATGAGAAAGGGAATGAGAAATGGAATGAGAAACTGAATGAGAAATGGAATGAGAAACTGAATGAGAAACGGAATGAGAAAGGGAATGAGAAATGGAATGAGAAACGGAGTGAGAAATGGAATGAGAAATGGAATGAGAAAGGGAATGAGAAATGGAATGAGAAATGGAGTGGGAAACTGAGTGAGAAACGGAATGAGAAAGGGAATGAGAAAGGAGTGAGAAACGGAATGAGAAAAGGAATGAGAAATGGAATGAGAAATGAGTGAGAAACGGAATGAGAAAGGGAATGAGAAATGGAATGAGAAATGGAATGAGAAACGGAGTGAGAAATGGAATGAGAAATGGAATGAGAACTGGCATGAGAACTGGGATGAGAAATAGAATGAGAAATGGAATGAGAACTGGAATGAGAAATGGAATGAGAAATGAATTGTGAAATGGAATGAGAAATGGAATGAGAATTCAATCGTAAATGAAATGAGATATAAAATCGGCACGATAATGTTGTAAAAACTGAAAAATCAAATGTTCGCTCACCTCTTCTTGTACTGCGACTTTCCTCACGTTCCAGAGGAATTCGAGAATGGCGATGAAAAATGCGACTCCGCACCCGAAGATGAGCACGAGGAAAACGCCACCGACATTGTCGATGCCCAGTTCGGCCGAATCGCCTCCCTCTTTCTCCTCATTCTGCAGAAAATTTACAAAAAAAAAAAAATACAGGAAATGAAAATACTGAAAGTGCTAATACATTGGAAGTACGGCGAGTAATCCAAACTGATGCTTACGTCGCAATTTGCTTCGTTTTGATCCTTCCACCATTTCGTTTTGAGCTCCGTCAGCTTGCCAGATTCTTGCATTTTCAGAACAGCCCCGCTGATGGCGATCCGATAGGGAGAATCTTGTGGCAGGAAATCACATTTACATTTAATATACAATTTTCATAATTTACAATTCACGTTGTCAACTTACAAACACTTTGGGCCTTGAGAGGCATATATTTTAAAATTTTCAAATTTTAAATTTCAAAATTTTGAATTTGAAATCTTGATATTGAGAAAAACGTCTGATACCAGCATTTCATACGTAATATAGACAAATTTGCAAAAATTGGCTTTCAATTTAATTAAAAAATGAAGGCAGAAAGTGAAAAATGGCAAATATCATAGATGTGAAAAGTGGGAATTTGGGTAAATTTCCATTTAACAGTTCAGGTAACCAAAAGCATGTTAACTGCTGACGGGGTAATATGATGATTGGGTCTTGAAATTCGATGATACATCCAATTGGTCGTTGAAAAATTGGGAACAATCCATTGTCGTCTCCCAATACCTTTAATTAGGTATATACGTTCGAACGACCACGAATTGCTCCGATAAGCTTTAATCGGATAATCGGACCGTTTTGTTTCCAGTGCATGTATCGGGTTCGAAAACAACAATAAATTCCAACCTAATGATTGAGCTCGTTAACTGGAAAACGACGTTTCGTTTTAATTTCCATATTCGCCAGGGTGGGAAACTTTTTTGAAATTCTCCACCTGCGCGAGGTACGTACGAGTCGTTAAAAGCCGTTCGGTTCCGCTCCAATTCAGCGAATGTCACCCCTTTACGAGTCGGGGAGTCGAAAATTAATATAACCGACTGGGTGAAAAATAACTGGCGCCCATAGTAACGTGGACGCTGCTGGAAATAGCCGAGTATCGCTTTTATGCAACGATGAACGTTTTACCCTCGGAGGTTGTCCGCCGTTGGAAAAAAAAAGGAGATAGCCCGGGCCGGGGAAGCCACCTATCAAAGATACCAATATCCATTCATTTTAATCTTCGTTACGTACATGGAACTGGCGTCGAAGGATACGCAATGGCGGACCGTACAGTGAAACGACGGCAGATAAATACATCGGACCGGCGCGGCCTTCCATTAAAAATTCTCCGCCGGTATTGAAGCTCATGGAGGTGAATGGTGTACGATGAACGTTAGTCGCGTGATAACAACTAGGTCATCAATGTAACAATGCTCAGTAGCAACCTATTTACACCGACACAGGCACCGCCAGAGCCAGAGCCAGAGCCAACGCCTCCAACACCATCACCACCACGACCAGCACCACCACCACCATCACCACCACCACCCCAACGCCACCACTCCAACAACACCACCACCACCACCACCACCTCACCAACACCACCAAGAACACCACCACCACCAAGAACACCGCCACCACCACCACCACCACCACCACCACCACCACCACCACCACCACCACCACCACCACCACCACCACCACCACCACCACCACCACCACCACCACCACCACCACCACCAGCACCACCACCCCACCAACACTACCACCAGCACCCCCCCCCCCACCGCCAACACTTCAACCGCCATCAACACCTACAGAACCACCACAACCAACACCAGCAGCAACACCACCACCATCATCATCACCACCACCACCATCATCATCACCACCACCACCACCACCACCACTACCACCACCACCGCCACCACCAACACCACCACCAACACCTCACCAAAACCACCACCCCACCAACACCCCCAAAACACCACCACCAGCAACCCCACCGCCAACACCAGCACCACCACAACCTGAGCACCCTCACATCCATCAGCACCACCACCCCACCAAGAACACCACCACATTCTTCTCACCACCACTACCACCACTACCACTTCCTCACCAACACCACCACCACCACCACCACCACTTTCTCAACAACACCACCACCAGCACCAGCATCCCTACCGCCAACCCCACAACCACCATCTCTACCAACAATACCACCACCTCCTTCTCACTACTACCACCACCACCACCTCCTCCTCACCACCACCCCCCACAAACACCACCAAGAACACCACCACCAGCCTCCCCCCGCCTACTCCACCGCCAACACCACAACCACTACCTAGAAAACCACCACCTTTAACTCCAACACCATGATAACTTCCATAGACAAGAAAACATTCGAAGAATGTAATTAACTCACTGAATGGCATCGCGATTCCGTAGCCCTTAGAATCCAACGTGCCGCCGACTTGCATGAGTTCGCAATGTTTCTGCATCTGGTATTCTATGGATGTTGACTCCATGAAAAACGCGTATTGGCGGTTGCTTTTCAAAACCCGTTCGTAGCCTTCGTCGTTGCTCTTGGTGAAGACGGACGGCCTAGCTGACTCCATGGCGCTCCACATTTTTTGGTACAAACTGTTATTGCTATCCTGAAAATAGCGAATCAATAACAATAACGTGTAGCATTGTAGAGGAGGATGATGAAGAATTTTGTCATTTTACAGACCAAACCTCGACATCCTCCACTAAAATAAATTACGCTTATGAATCAATTTAATTTGCTACTGTTTAGAGGCTTAGACCCTTAGAACTACATTTTTCATACGAACGAACTTTGAAGAAATTGTAGGTGGAACCGCCAGCGAGGACGCCATATTTGATCTTGTTCTGCATGGCCAGATCTTCAACGCTGCTGATGGTGGCGTCCATTCTCTCCATAGTGAGGAAAGCTGCCAGATTGGCCGTATATGAGGAGATCATGATGAGCACGAAGAACCACCACATGCCGGCCACAACGCGCGTTGACATTGCTCTGAAAACCAGCATGGCCAAGGGAAGCGAAATCCTCGAAGGAGAATACGAATCGAAAGACAGGGGAAAATAGGAATTTAGGTTAAATTGAATACCTATTGACGAAAATCCTTGGGAGAAAAAAGTTCCACTGGTACCTAAGTATGGAGTTCCTCATGATTTTTTGACGAGTGAATATTATCAAAATATTTCCAACGAAAAAACTGAGTTGGAAATGAAATTCAGGATTTATTCATGGACCCATCCATCCATGCAGCAACGAAGAACTAGTCCACCGTTGTATGAAAATTGGAGTCAAAAAGCGGTTTACAAATCGATGCGAAAATGTTAAAAGACAAAACGCATCACCGGCGCACACTCGACAGACTTTCCTTCCACGATACAATCGATAAATGGGATTCGGAGAAAAAATCGGCCCCTCGACGCATTTCAACGGGAACGACGAAAGATAAACAACACACCCCCCAATTTTTCAAAGCCCAATTTTCGGCTTTTGGGATTTTGAAAAGAAGAAAACGTCAGCGGGGGACAAAGCGGCGATAAATACGAGATGACTAGACAACAGAATTCTAACGACCTCCTGCTAAAATTGCGGGTTTCTTTTCACTTCCAAGAAACTATAGCATCTACAAACGCGGTAGGGCTATTTCGTTTTTTCTTCCCCTTTATACCTTAGAAGCCGAGAGAAGCTGCTTTTACGAAAAATTGTCCGCTCCTGTGGGCATAATAGGCTTACGGCCAGGATGAAGGATGCCTGCCCATCGAAGGGTGGCTCCGAGGGCTACAGGTAGCTAAATGAAAGGGGAGGGTTCCTCACTTCTACAAAAACACTAGGCGATACACCGACCGTAGTAGGAGAATAATAGTATTTTGGAGCGACTGTCCCTCGGGTTACTCGACTTTAACACCTGGCCTGTCGGCACTTCTGAAGACTCTGACTTCTGCCTGCTCGGCCCGCCTTTGGATTAATCGATTTTCTCATCCTTTTGCCGATAGTTAGCGAGTCGGGCACTTTTAAAAAGTCTTTCCAACCCGAGTCGACCGTTCTTTGATGTTGCCTCTTTAGCTAACATTGAAAATTCGAATGTTGGATTTTTCTCTATCGCTCAGATCTCCAGTAACCATGTTGGCAGATGATCAGCACCGATAAGGGCTGAACGTCCTTCAAAAAGGGGCTAGGAAACATCCATCCTCTATAAAAGAGGCTAGGAAAAAGGGCTGATGGGTTAAAACCGATGATTTAGCTAAAATCTAATTTAATTTATCACAATTCAACGTTTTTATATTGGGTCAATACTTTGGGCCAAACGGTGCTACTTTGGAAAATGTTCAAAAATATTTGGAGGGAGGGCGTTTCTTGTATGAAGCATTCGAACATTTTTGAAACCAAAAAAAAAGGAAAAACGAGAGGAAAAAGCAGAAAAAATCAAAGAAACCCTTATATGGGCACTGATCTGTAAAAAAATATAAAAAACTAAATAGGTAGGCTTCAACCAATTTTTTGAAAAAAAAAAAAAAAAAAAAAAAAACAGGAGCTTTGCCCAAAAAGGAGCTAGGATCAGCCCTTAAGAGCTGAATCTGGCAACACTTGTAAAGATCTGGTGAAGAATACAAAATTTGTATTCTTTGAAGAGTATTTCGACAGTCATAGTGTAAAAACCTGTAAGTACGATTTTTGACGAAAATGAGGTTTTTAGCTTTTCTGGTAGCTATTGGCCTTGCGCACCGTCAGGTGGCGTCATAACTCAGCTACGACGAATATTTTTGTTAATATTACAGTAAAACCCTGTAAGTCGCAAATGAATTTGGTGTAAATCCCTGTAAGTAGTAAATTTCTGTATAAAAACCTATCTGGCAACAAAATTCTGACTAAAATACGTTTTAACTGTCGGTAATGGTCATTAAACTAAACGTCCATTTAAATTAAACAAACGGTTTTTTGGCCTCCTGAAAAGTTTTTGAAAATACACTTACAGGTTTTTACACTATGACTGTCGATTTAATGCTCTTTCCAAACAACTGCTTTTCTGTTAAAACTGGAGGGGTAGGTAAACAGCAAGTGAAAGCAAAAATGAAAGTAAAATTAAAACTTTTGCTTCAACCGTTTGCTTCAACGTTTGCTTCAATTAAAGGAAACTAGAAGAAAAACTCAAAGTGAAATTGAAGGGACAAATGACATTCAAACTGCACGGAAGTAAAAATAGTTACTCAGGATAAAAACCCCGATTAGTTTACGATCCGTGGAATTCAACCGATTTCGCAAAGCAACCTCGAAAGCTTTTAGATAAAATGATGTTAGAATCCACGAGCGAGGGAAGCGGGGACTCGCGTAAATTCGAGGTTTCCCCCGGTTGGATCCGATTCCTCCTCTTTGGAATTCTCCTTGTACCCCTCGCATCTCATTTTACCGTCGTAACTTTCGGGCGTTAACTCAGTTATGTGCACTTCATACAGGCCGAGAAGCGTTTTCCGAGATCGTCTCAGACGGAAGGCGCAGGACACACGAACAATGTTGCGCAACATCGCGGGAATTCTCGTACGAACGTCTCGTCGAATTTATGTTGGTAATTTTTCGAACGGAAAAACGACTTGTAGAGAGGGACAGGAGACATTAGCGAAAAAAATATCAATGCTCTGCTAAACAAATTAAACAAAACTTCAAAAAATTGATTTTACGCTCAAGAGGTTTGCCGGGGATCTGGTGGTTTTCGGGGTTGGAGAATCCGAAACGTGGTTGTCATTAATTTTCAAAATGTTTGCCCATTTTTGCTAATCTTTGTAGCAAATTGTAAGCATACATTGTGTCGCTGCTATCGCTCGTGTGGCACAAACATGACACGCTATGGATTCCCTTACGTGGAAAAGTTGAGGGAAGTTGCGTGTGAGGAATATTCACATAAATTTCGGTCGCCTTGGGCCCGAGAT
Source organism: Nesidiocoris tenuis (assembly GCA_036186465.1). NCBI lineage: Eukaryota > Metazoa > Arthropoda > Insecta > Hemiptera > Miridae > Nesidiocoris > Nesidiocoris tenuis. The sequence continues at coordinate 3,457,180 of AP028920.1, forward strand.
GAGGAAGGTACAGAGTCAAATAACTCGCACCCTTCGATCCGCATACCTCAGCATGCACACATTCCCGCTCCGTATTCAATATATTACTAAAAACCTCATAAACATTAGGCCAATCCTGATTTCAGAATTTGATTCTTAACGATCTGACAAATCAACTCGTAAGTGGAAGTATACAACTTAGTTCAACTGAGTATAAAACTTTAACTCAGAATAACTTTCTGAACTGTCTATGCCTGTGAGCATTTATGAAAATGCCCGTATCTTCCTCAATTCTCAACCTTTTTTCAAATTTCTTGAACTGGGATGTTCGTCTCAGTAAAACCTATCCACCTGTTTAACCGGAATTCGAATTGCCAACATTATAATTTTAATGTATTAGCTCTCTTCGTATTTTTACTTCCATATTTACAGAGTAAATGGAAGTATTGTGATCGTCCTAAAATCGAGAATCGGAACGGAGCTTCAGAAAAAACTTTTTCTTATACACATTTACTCAGAATCACTTCCCGAACAAGTGTCTGTGTGTCCGTGTGTCCGTCTGTGGTCATTTACAAAAATGGCCATAGCTCCCTCAAATCTCAACCTTTTTTCAAATTTCTTGAACTGAAATGTTCGTCTCGGCAAGACCTAACACCCTGTTTAATCGGAATTTGGATAACGCACAGTACTTCAGATATATTTGCATTTTTAGTGTTTTCTATTTTATTTTTTTCCGATGAACCGATTTGAGCGTTCTTGGTCTTAAAATCTTTGTTTTACCTTGCAGAATATGTGGATATTTTTTACATCCCGAAAATGTGGCGTTTTTTCATTTTGGGCGAATTTTAAAATTTTAATAGTGAATTTTTCGATATTTTTGGGCTAAACACCCTTAAAAGCACTCAAAATATGATCAAATTGTGTCACAATTTTACGTTTCAAAATATGGAAGTATTGTGTGTTATCTACGCACCACTGGTTTTTCCTGGCCACAAGAATAAATCGATTTGAGCGTTCTCGGTCTTAAAATGTTTGTTTCACCTTTCAGAATACGTGTATTTTTTAAATTTTAGACGAGTTTAAGATCTTCACCTTTGAATGTTTTGACATTTTTGATCCACACAGCCTCTTGAGTAGTCAAAATATAATACATTAAATGTACAAAATGTACAAAAATATAACACATTAAATGAACAAATTTCGTTCATTAAATTATATGGAAGTATTTTGTGTTATGTGCGCAACACTGGTTTAGAATTGGGGAAGTATTGAATTCCGGTCAAGACTGGCAGTATTTTTTGAGGAGTGTCACATTTGAATGGTCGGTACCTAAGGCAAACCCTATGCGGTCATCCTTGGAGGTGGTTTTCCCAAATCTATAATGATTGAGCAGTTTTTGAGACAAATTTTGCCCAGATTCGTGTTTCAGTGTGGGTCATGTATAAACTTATGTCATACTTATTCAACTACCACGTCTTATGTGTATCCTTCTAATTCATGATACGAAAAGGCAGCTCGAAAATTCCTAAATTGCAGATTTCACAAACTAGGTATGGGTTTGTTATGGTTATGGAACCGAGCTAATAGATTATTCGGTTCAAAGGGTGTAAATTCTCTTCGTGGGGGTGGGGGTTGGGGGTTATAATTCTACGTATCAGCCCCGATGCCTTAGCTCGGTTGTAGACGCGCTCCGGCTGCCTTGTGCCAATTCTGTTCAATTCCTTTGTTATGATAATCGAGTTCGCTTAATTGAGATTCAGTTAATTGGCAAAAGGGACGGGGCATAGAGAGAGAGAGAGTCTGTACATTGCAGAACTATCATAGGTGGGCAAACATAGTGCGCACTTGACATCAATAACTTGGCCCTATTCAGCGCGGATCTTGGGTTTTCGAGTATTGAATTACCGATAACTTCGTTCCACTTGTGTTATTGATTTGTGCGATAATGATGGAAATTCGAGGGAAGCTTGAAAATTGAAGGAGATACGGCCGTTTTCGTAAGTTTTCAATTTTCAATTTTAGAAAACTGCAGTTTTTCGTATCATTCGATCCAATTTTCAATTCGACTTTCTATCTAACGTAGAAATGAAATCCTGAAAATTCACAGAATGGTGCCATAAAGCTGATATCTTGTAGTTAAAGCAATTCCCCCCTTTAGAGTAGCTCATTATAATATTGTAATATACAATTTTTAAAATTTTCCAGGTTTATTTTTCCTAATAATGCGCAACCCAGTAGCCTACACAATAGCCACAATATAATTAAATTCGTTAGAAAAAATTTCTTACAAAAATATGTACCTATGCAAGTACCTATGTTATTTAAGTACAGTGAGTTAAAGTTCCACCAAGAATTGTTGCCCTAGCGGTCCCCAAAACATCGGGACGAGAGTGTGCAACACACGAGGGTATTGCGGAGAGTATATACCATTACCAATGTATCCAAAAAGTGACTGGGCCAAACGAGAAGACGTAATTCTTTTTCCTACCTCACCGATCGGCGATCACGTCAAAAATTTTTTTAGCATAACGCCAATAATCTAATTTGCATGAAGATTTCATTCAAAATACCACGCGGCAGGGATCAACCGCATCGCCTGACTGGAGCTCGGAAAGTTCGTACAGTTCGTGCTGGGCTTACGGGAGCTCAACGCGAAACCGTACAAGTTCGAGGACCACTAAGCTACCCGGTACTCCTTCCGCATACGTCCCGAAATTTATATTCGCGAGTTGCTAGAGTTGCTGAATACACGCCTACCCGAAGCTTGGAAATGGGGGACGGCGAACAATCGTCATTTCTCGACAGTCAGGGTAGGGAGTGCGGCACTGCGTCGAAAAAATGTCTTCCGCCGATAAAAACGTAACTATTGATTACTTTAACCGTTAGACGGGCTGACCCGAATGTACTTTTCGACGGAAGGGCTGATAAGAATTTTTCGACGCTGTGCCGGAGGGTGAATGTTTCGACGGTTTGCCGCGGAATATTTTTTCTACGCACGGCCGCGTAGACGCAGTGCTATACACCCTCAGGGTAAAGGAATGGTTGCCACATCGAGTACTGCTGTACAGGGTTTACACACAAGAAAAAAGTTCCCTTCATCAAGAGTAAATTTTCCCCCCTTTCCCCTCGAATTTTTCTCAAACTCCCTCAATTATCCCCTACTTAATTTATCATGGCACAAACACAAAAAGTAAATAGGTACCTCAACTAGCATTGCATGTACTATGATTTATTGGGTGGTATTTTAGTATAATAGGGTTTTGGGACACAACCCTAGGGTTGTGTCCCAAAACCCTATTATTTCAGATAAATTAATTTTTTGTAGATATAAGCAAGTTTTGCAACGCACTGGCGGCTGAAACGAACGAGCTTTGGAAAGAGCTGACAAAATCGATCAGAACTCATTGCTAACAAAACTTTTTTCTCAAAAACGCAAGCAGCGAGTTCGTTGAATACGGCAGAAACTAGCGGCCAAAAAGTCTTGACTCCCTGAGAAAAATGGGGGCGAAAAAGTGAAAGTCCAAATAGATTCCACAATTCCTCAAACTTAGATTTCGCCCTCGATTTCCCTTTTTCTTTCTCCTGAGAGCCCGATTTGCCCCTCAAAAGGGGAATTTCCCCTCGATGTGGAAACGCTGCTGCATGTGGGTTACAATCCCGAACAAATCCTGAACACTTCCAAATTAGTGTGGAGGTGAGGGAGAGAATGGTTTACCATCGCTCTGAACAAGGAAAATCAAATTGTTTTTTAAAATCCTAAAAACGGAAAAATCGATTTCCCTTGCTGGGGGGAGAAGCTAGAAACAAAGATCACCAGCTGGATATTTAGTTTTTCTGATAATATCAGACATATTATGTCGCTGTCCATTGATGAGTCCCAAGATATCGAAAGTGCCTTGGGAAATTCAAGAAATAATGAAAGTAATGCCTGTTGGACCCCACACCACCTTGGGCAAACGTCAGTCCAGGAATATGGTCGCACTTACCACATGAAAAACACAAGGTAAGAGGATTTACGCTGAAATTTGAATTATCGGGTGAGTCGGTACTCAAATCGAAAAAAAAAGAAAAAGAAGGTACATTCAAAAAATAATGGCAACGCTCCTCAAATAGTGCAAGGTCAAACACTCTGAAAATGTATCGGCAGAAAAAGGTACCTTGGCAAAAAGGTTGCCAAGGATCACGATGCAAGAAAAATCATGACAAAGTCAAACATGATTATCATCCATGCAGGGGGCCGATTCTGTAACTTTTCGATTGTCTTGCCGAATCCGGTGACAACTTATGACAAATCGTGTCGGCGGTGACTTTGTTCTAGCATACAGAATATGCCCCCTGATATGCAACCTGATGCAAGGTCATGCTGCCCAGAAAAGTTTCACTCCAGGCATTCCAACTTGACAGGTATGGTATTAGAGTAATGACTTGATATATTACACAAAACATGATTTTTATGTTATCGTGGTGAAGCTATCGATATCACCCGTCCAGAAACCTGTGGGGGCGAATGAACGAGATGTTAGGCGATTCAGTTCCTCACGTATAATAACTTTAATCTCACCATATCAACGATGCCTATCAGTAAAGTATGGGAGCTTTACCACTCATATTGAGTCAAAGAATGAAAATGATTTTTTTTGGGTGAATAAGGGAAAAGCACCAATAGCGGACATGACAACAGTAGTGGACACTTGGGTTAAAAATCGATAAAATATGGGTTTGAGACAACTTGGGGGGTTCTTCTTTGTTGTGCCTAATCTTGAATAGTTGTGGCACAAAAAAAAGAACCCCCCAAGTTGTCTCAAACCCTTATTTTATCGATTTTTAACCCAAGTGTCCACTACTGTTGTCATGTCCGCTATTGGTGCTTTTCCCTTACTATGCAAAAATAAAGCTGGGAAAATTCCTCTAAACAAAAATTATCCAGATACTTCTTATTTTTATCCTTTCTAGAGTTGGAGAAATTTGAGAAATGTTGATTGAGGTCGGAAAAGTGGTAGATTTGCATTTTTTAAATTCTGTAGCTCAAGAGCGAAAGAAGGTGAAGAGGATCTGAAAAGTTAATTTTGTAGGGAAACTTTATCAGCTTTATTTTTGCGGCAGATAACGTTTTTCGTGAGACTCGTAGTTTTCAGCTTTTGGAAAAAATCCAAAATTTCAGCTGTCATGGTTGACAATTTTTGAGCATGATAAGCCAATCTTTTACTTTATCTTAGTAAACGTTCTTATTGGGAAAAAAAACTAGGTCAGCAGGTATTAAGGAAAAAGTTTTGGGACATAATTTTATTTTTCGGTAGAGCCCTGAGAACGCCCCTCATTACCGCAGATTTTCGCGGTTTTCCTTTGTTGACAGAAATCACCTTGAAAATTCCGTTGATATCCAAAAAATCCGTAGGTCTCGCAAAACTTCGAGTTCCTAGTATGGCAAGGTGGCCCATTCTGAGGAGGCAGATTACGTCCCCAAAACCATTGCCACTCTTATCTCCAAAACCATCCCCAAAAACCCTCTCGTTTTTTTTGGTACCGCTTTGGATAACTGGAAAGCTTACTGTGGCGCATGGTCGGATCCCTGCTGCATAAGCGATCCAGTATTGTGCCAAAATGCATTTGTCATTTTGCAATCGTTTTCAAGCACTTCCGGATCCGGGTTGCAAGGATGCGGGTTTTTCCATTCTAATGGCGAGATCCTGGAACACCAACAATTGTCAACATCTGCTACCACTAAATGGCAATTTATACGGCCGGTTCCTCGACGAGTTGACTGCCATCTTACGTTTCACCCTCCGAATTCGAAATATTACCGATTGGTAGGTACCACAAGTAGTTATCGACCTTGGCTTTGAAATCGTTGGAGTTCACGATACCTACCCCTTGTTCGGATCGTCGGAAGAGAAGATGATGTGGGTTGTGACGTAGCGGGTTAGTTGACAATTTGTTATAACAAAGATAAGCCGGAGCATTCATGATTTGCTGTGTGATTCGAGCCACGAATTTTCAGAATGTTACAATAAGCTTCATGAAGAAATGCCTCACATGAACTGAAATTCCCGTAGAATGCTCAATAATTATTATGATTTTATCATAATATGGTGCTAATATGGTGCTTATACAATACACAGAAGGTACTTCCATGTTTTGTCTCGTAAAGTATTAACCGTACCATGTCATTGGGCACCAAACTGCGAAGAAATTCCAAGAAACCAAGTATGAACATTTTGAACCTACCAAAGCAAATTATCGGATTGAGAAAGAACTGCGTCTGAGGACGTTTTTTTCTGAACCTCCAATCCGATTTTCAATTTTAAGACGAACGCAACGCTTCCACTCACTTGGTAAATATGGAAGTAATGAATGAACCCGTGTACTGGTTTATTACAACATTCTGAATTTGAATCACCGTTAGATTAATGTGTTAAGCTTTGATGTTGCATGTAACGCCACATGATGATATGGTATGGAGTTTATCGTCGCATTCGCCAGGCATTCGGTGCTGTCAGGAAAATATCAAAATTCGTTCCCGTGCTTGAAAATCTCTTCACAAAACAGGGGTAGAAACGGAAAAAAATTTCAAGAGAAGAAATTAGAAGAAAGAGTTCAGGCTCGATGCAGGTCGCATAGGCGATGCAGGTAAAAGAAGAGCCGTGAAGTAGGTGAAGAGGAAGATGGGCCTAAACTGACGTGTTAGCTCATTCCGATCGTCGAGCCGAAAGAAGAATAACAAAAATTGATACTTTAGGTACTTTTGATCATTCAAAACTGGAGAGATTTATAGAAGCAAAATTTGTACTTAAGCAACAGGAGTTCTATCTTGGCTCAGCTGCAGAGCGTCCAATTGCTACATGATTTTGAATCGCTATTATTCTGCTAACTGTTCAGGAACTATGTTGTACACCTATCTGCTTAACCTAAAAAGATAATAATGCTGTATTTGTGTTTTCAACCTAGAGCGTGAGTTACTTCAGATTAAAAAAACCGCAATGAAAATTTCAGCCACTATTTCAGCCAAAAACAACGTTTTTTCTGCATTCAAAATTTGAATAATAAGAAAGATAAGTACAAATATCGTTAAACCGTTAAAAACTGAAAATTTCGGGCTAGTTTTCCCTGGAACGTGCGCAATTTTCTCATTCTTTTGTAATCCTAAATGAGCTTTGAAACATCGGGAATTTTTAAAAATAGAGCAATCCTCGACTTTGGCCTAATTTTTTGCTAATTCAACTTCATGCTAGAACGCCGCAAAAACCGCAAGACTATTGGAAATTTAACGGGGTTTCCAACGGTATATTTATTTTTGTAATTAAGCCAAAATTTAATAGACTTCTGGCAATTTTACTGAGTGGGTTCATCAAATCTGTTTACTTGTCAAATAAACATTATTCTCTGATTATGTAGTTTCAATGTATCCATGGAAATTTTATTTAGAAAATAGGAGATATTCGACGAATAAACTGAATTGTTGAGCCTATCCTTAGTCGAAAACAAGGAAAAAATCTTCAAAGCAAAAAAAATCACTTTCTACTGGGCTCTCAAAAAATTATGTGGGACAAAAATCGTAGCAAATGAGCTACAATCACAAAAAATCTACCCCTTCACGAAAAACCTATGTGTGATCACACTGTGCTATATTCGCTGATAATGCAATAAGACGGTGAACCTGCAAAACCTCGTATGTTCAAAATCCAAAATTTTAGAGAAAGTGAAAAAATTTTACATTGCTGGCTGCGCAATTGGGGATGACCATGGGGACTTGGCATAGAAATGCCAATGAAATTTGATCCCATCCTCGACCATTAAATCAACAAATTTCCTCGACCCCACGATTTTTTTTTTTTGATAGTGAAAGAGCGGCAAAAAAGCAGCTTGAGTCCAGTGTTGCCAAGGTGCGGACGTCAAAAACCCCTGAGACAACGTAAAAACCCCCAACTTGGCAACACTGCTTGAGTCCATTTTCTTGATTCGAGGAGATGGGCAAGGAGTTGTTTTACCAGGAGAGCTCAAAACATCATTTCCCAAAAACTGGACTCACGAGGTTTTCCCAGGTTCACTGTCGACATACTGGGTTGAGATTTCGTTCCAGGGATCTACTAGAAGAACTGCGCGCCGTAAAAATATGTTACATTCTTTCGCACGAGACCAAGACGGGAAAAGCTAACACGCCAGATGTACGACCCAACCCCGGTGAAGAATGCGGGAATTTTTCGATGCACTATTGTAACGCCTTACTTGGGCAATAGATCGCAGCCCTGTGCCATAAGCGAACCGATTGAAAACCAAAGGCAGTTGTGCAGTGAGAATGTGCACTCTAGCTCGTCGGGGTCGGGGTTGCACGGATGGGGGTTTTCCCATTCGCTTGGCGAACATCTGCTCAAACGGACCATCCGAACCCGACGGTGCCAGCATGAAGTGGGCGATTGAAACAAAAACGTCGGGTTAGCTACATTAGACATACACATTGTACGCGAACGAATACAATTATTCGTAGAGAGTTTTTGCTGGTAATTGTGTCGATATTACCCAATCAAATCAATACAAAAATATAACCTAGTAATCGAATTAAGTAAGGTACGTCTCGGTTGAAGTTGCATGTCAAAAAAGTGACGTACCTACTTTAACCAGCAAAAACTCCCTTTGGGCCGCTTTCACCAAACAATTTCGACTTGTTAAAGTTACTGATTCGTTGGTTGCTTTGCTTGATAGATACGTGACCGTCATTAAGTAACTTTAACGACTCGGTAACTTTAACGATTCGGTAACTTAGAAACTCGTTAACTTTAACGACTCGGTAACTTTCCCAAGCCTGTAACTTTAACGACTCGGTAGCTTTAACGATTCGGTAACTTTAACGAGCCTGTAACATTAACGACTTGGTAACTTTAATGAAGCGGTAAATTTGACGAGTTGGTAATTTGAACGAGCCAGTAATTTTAACAAGTCTATAACTTTAACAACTCCAACAAATCGGTACCTCTAACAAGTCTGTAACTTCAACAAGTCGGCAACGTTAACAAGTTAGTAGCTTTATTTAGTCGGTAACTCTAAAAAGTCAGTTAAAAATTCGGCAACTTTAACAAGTCGGTAGCTGTAGCAATTCGGTAACTTTAACGAGTCGATAACTTTAACGAGATGGTAACTTTAACGAGTTGAAAACTTGAACAAGGCGGTAACATTAAGAAGTTGAAACTCTAACAAGTAGTTAACTTTGACGAGTCAGTAACTTTAACGAGTCAATCATTTGAACGAGCTGGTAACTTTAACGAGTTGAAAACTTTAACGAGCCGGTAAGTTTAAATAAGTTGGCAACTTTAACAAGTCAGTAACTTGTCGGTAACTTGAACGAGACGTTAACTTTAAAGAGTTGATAACTTGGACGAGCCGGTCATATTAAAAAGTCGGTCACTCGAAAAAGTCGGTAACTTTAACGAGTCGTTAACTTCAACGAGTCGTTAGCTTCAACGAGTTGGAAAATGTTTGGAGAAAAAGGGCCTCAATAAACAAAATGAATATCGCAGCAACAAAAAATGTTAACATCCTACGGCAATTAGCGACAGGAGGCGTTCGAAATTTGACTAGAAACTTTGAAGACTGAAGTTTCACTGTTTCGAAGTAATTTGCCCAGATTTATAGCGACAGTTCACTTATTTTTATAGTTAGGTAGGTACTGCTTTTTGATGGCTATCACATGAAAAAGCGGCCGCATTGATTCGTCCTTTTTCGCGATAAAGTCGGGCACAGGTGTACGAGTTAGTTAGCAAGGAGCCATTTTAAAGAGCGGCAGGGCCTCGTTTTCGCTTTATATTCCTCGGCTACGGTAGGTATAAGTATGGAACAAGAGAAAGAAAATCACCAATCCGATTACGAGGGTGAGCACGAGGCATGAATAACAATAACCTAGACGGCCAGTTATTATAGGCCATTTACAAAGATTCCAGCGAAGTTTACTTCCAACTACCGATTCCTGTGTTTAATGAACTCTTCCAATTCTTTTCTCCCGACTTTTGAAATTTTCACCGAGACATATGGCAAGAAAGGCTGTTGGATCAGGTGGTCTGGGAAGTGGCAGAACTATGCGAGGGCGTGTCGAGAATTCAATCTGGAGGCTTCAATTCTAGGCGGGTGTCCTCGGACCTAAAGGCGAACTTTGCGAAGGTGCCCACCGCAAATAATATACGGACCTGTTGAAGGGAACAGGGCCACCTACCTATGAAGTAGAATTAAATTTATTCATTCGATTGAACGCATGTGAGGAATCCTATTTCACCCACGTACCCGTACCAGGGAAAGTATGATATCAACAGATCGCACCCGTCGTGGAATTCAGCAACAACTCTAAAAATTCCTATTTTGAGTTAACATCGTTGCTGCCAACTCCTCGCCTAACTTTCCCTCTGTTGAGCACGAACAAAACCCCTGAATTCGACTAAAACCCTCTGACTTTCAAAAAGTTGTGTTCTTAACTCCAACATTAAAAAATGCGAACATAAAATGATCAAAGTCAACTTCGAGATTTAACTTCGAGATCAAACTCAACTTCGAGATCGATGTCAACTTCGAGATCGATGTCAACTGCGAGGTAAAAATCAACTTCGAGTTCAAACTCAACTTCAAGATCAAAGTCAACATCGAGATCGAACTGAACTTCGAGTTCAAACTCAACTTCAAGATCAAAGTCAACTTCGAGATCAAAGTCAACATCGAGATCAAACTCAACTTCGAGATCGAACTCAACTTCGAGATCGAACTCAACTTTGAGATCAAAGTCAACTTCGAGATCGATGTCAACTTCGAGTTCAAAGTCAACTTCAAGATCAAAGTCAACATCGAGATCAAATTCAACTTCGAGATCGAACTCAACTTCGAGATCGAACTCAACTTCGAGATCGAACTCAACTTCGAGATCGAACTCAACTTCGAGATCGATGTCAACTTCGAGATCAAACTCAACTTCGAGATCGATGTCAACTTCGAGATCAAAGTCAACTTCGAGATCAAAGTCAACTTCGAGATCGATGTCAACTTCGAGATCAAAGTCAACTTCGAGATCAAAGTCAACTTCGAGATCATAGTCAACTTCGAGATCAAAGTCAACTTCGAGATCAAAGTCAACTTCGAGATCAAAGTCAACTTCGAGATCAAACTCAACTTCGAGATCGAACTCAACTTCGAGATCGAACTCAACTTCGAGATCAAAGTCAACTTCGAGATCGATGTCAACTTCGAGATCAAAGTCAACTTCGAGATCAAAGTCAACTTCGAGATCAAAGTCAACTTCGAGATCGAACTCAACTTCGAGATCGAACTCAACTTCGAGATCAAAGTCAACTTCGAGATCGAACTCAACTTCGAGATCGATGTCAACTTCGAGATCAAACTCAACTTCGAGATCGATGTCAACTTCGAGATCAAAGTCAACTTCGAGATCAAACTCAACTTCGAGATCGAACTCAACTTCGAGATCAAACTCAACTTCAAGATCAAAGTCAACATCGAGATCGAACTGAACTTCGAGTTCAAACTCAACTTCAAGATCAAAGTCAACTTCGAGATCAAAGTCAACATCGAGATCAAACTCAACTTCGAGATCGAACTCAACTTCGAGATCGAACTCAACTTTGAGATCAAAGTCAACTTCGAGATCGATGTCAACTTCGAGTTCAAAGTCAACTTCAAGATCAAAGTCAACATCGAGATCAAATTCAACTTCGAGATCGATGTCAACTTCGAGATCAAACTCAACTTCGAGATCAAAGTCAACTTCGAGATCGCACTCAACTTCGAGATCGATGTCAACTTCGAGATCAAAGTCAACTTCGAGATCGATGTCAACTTCGAGATCAAAGTCAATTTCGAGATCGAACTCAACTTCGAGATCGATGTCAACTTCGAGATCGAACTCAACTTCGAGATCAAAGTCAACTTCGAGATCGAACTCAACTTCGAGATCGATGTCAACTTCGAGATCGATGTCAACTTCGAGATCAAACTCAACTTCGAGATCGATGTCAACTTCGAGATCAAAGTCAACTTCGAGATCGAACTCAACTTCGAGATCAAAGTCAACTTCGAGATCAAAGTCAACTTCGAGATCAAAGTCAACATCGAGATCGAACTCAACTTCGAGTTCAAACTCAACTTCGAGATCAAAGTCAACTTCGAGATCAAAGTCAACTTCGAGATCAAACTCAACTTCGAGATCGAACTCAACTTCGAGATCGAACTCAACTTCGAGATCAAAGTCAACTTCGAGATCGATGTCAACTTCGAGATCAAAGTCAACTTCGAGATCAAAGTCAACTTCGAGATAAAATTCAACTTCGAGATCGAACTCAACTTCGAGATCGAACTCAACTTCGAGATCGAACTCAACTTCGAGATCGAACTCAACTTCGAGATCGATGTCAACTTCGAGATCAAACTCAACTTCGAGATCGATGTCAACTTCGAGATCAAAGTCAACTTCGAGATCAAAGTCAACTTCGAGATCGATGTCAACTTCGAGATCAAAGTCAACTTCGAGATCAAAGTCAACTTCGAGATCGAACTCAACTTCGAGATCGATGTCAACTTCGAGATCAAAGTCAACTTCGAGATCGAACTCAACTTCGAGATCGATGTCAACTTCGAGATCAAAGTCAACTTCGAGATCGATGTCAACTTCGAGATCAAAGTCAACTTCGAGATCGAACTCAACTTCGAGATCGATGTCAACTTCGAGATCGAACTCAACTTCGAGATCGAACTCAACTTCGAGATCAAAGTCAACTTCGAGATCGAACTCAACTTCGAGATCGATGTCAACTTCGAGATCGAACTCAACTTCGAGATCAAAGTCAACTTCGAGATCAAAGTCAACTTCGAGATCGATGTCAACTTCGAGATCGAACTCAACTTCGAGATCGAACTCAACTTCGAGATCGAACTCATTCGAGATCAAAGTCAACTTCGAGATCGATGTCAACTTCGAGATCAAAGTCAACTTCGAGATCGAACTCAACTTCGAGATCAAAGTCAACTTCGAGATCAAAGTCAACTTCGAGATCGAACTCAACTTCGAGATCGATGTCAACTTCGAGATCAAAGTCAACTTCGAGATCGATGTCAACTTCGAGATCAAAGTCAACTTCGAGATCAAACTCAACTTCGAGATCGAACTCAACTTCGAGATCAAAGTCAACTTCGAGATCAAAGTCAACTTCGAGATCAAAGTCAACTTCGAGATCGATGTCAACTTCGAGATCGATGTCAACTTCGAGATCAAAGTCAACTTCGAGATCGATGTCAACTTCGAGATCAAAGTCAACTTCGAGATCAAAGTCAACTTCGAGATCGATGTCAACTTCGAGATCGATGTCAACTTCGAGATCAAAGTCAACTTCGAGATCAATGTCAACTTCGAGATCAAAGTCAACTTCGAGATCAAAGTCAACTTCGAGATCGATGTCAACTTCGAGATCAAAGTCAACTTCGAGATCGATGTCAACTTCGAGATCAAAGTCAACTTCGAGATCAAACTCAACTTCGAGATCAAAGTCAACTTCGAGATCGAACTCAACTTCGAGATCAAAGTCAACATCGATTTCAAACTCAACTTCGAAATCAAAGTCAACTTCGAGATCGAACTCAACTTCGAGATCGAACTCAACTTCGAGATCAAAGTCAACTTCGAGTTCAAACTCAACTTCGAGATCAAAGTCAACTTCGAGATCAAAGTCAACTTCGAGATCAAAGTCAACTTCGAGATCAAAGTCAACTTCGCATGAGATGAAAGCAGCTAATTTTGGATCCGAGTTATAAATCCACTCTTGAACTTCCACATTTCACTTTTCAAATGGTGTCAATCTGTTGAAATTTTTTTGCCCGTCAGCAATGGGGACGCTAGACATGGCTTGGTTCCCATTTTAATCCACCAGGTTCAATTTTTAGGGCCACTTTTACCAAAGTAAAACCAAGTTTTTTCTTGACGTTGACATCTCTTGACACAAACGACATCGAAATTGTTTACTCATTATATGCATTGTTTTCAGAAGTTGTATTGCCCCTTACATGCACAAGGTATACACAAAATGATGACCTAAATGCCTTGCCAGCTTTGCTGCTATTGTCTAACCTGTCAACCTCGGATGATGCACCCCCGTGGCACCCCATTGATGATTGCCGAAACCTTTTCCCACAGCATGAATAATTCATTGAATTATTCAAGAATAGCAAGAATTATAAATTAGTTTGTTGCTATTGTCGCTTGCCCATTTGGGGAGGTTGAGCGTGAGAGATGTGTGTCGACCTCCTCTCAAGATCATTATTCATTACAGCTCGAGCGCTTTCGACCAGGTGGTCCTCATCAGGAGTTTTTCTTATTATCAGAAAACTCCCGATGAGGGCCACCAGGTAGAATGAAAAATGTCTTTCAAATCAATTGTCTTGTCAAGAATCTTTCTTGAGGCATTCATGCCAACTAGAGAAGACATTCGCAATATAGATAGGGAGTGATCATTGAACGTCGTGCAGAATTGGCCTCAAATAAGGGAAGCAAGCCACGTCAATGATAAATCGCAGTTTAAGAAATCGCAGCGTTTTCACACTTCTGATTATAACGACTGATTATATACTGGTGATAAAACGAGCCTGGGAATCGCTCATCGATCATCCGAGGTAGGAGAATCACGCTAACAATCAAAAATGACGCGAAATGGAAGATTTCTCAACCCTCGGCCATTGGTACGTCAACAAGGCTATTCACGAAGATAATCTGAGCTGATAATCCGAGCAAGCAGGGTTCGTATGTTTGCCAACTAGAGCAGAAACGTCTGAAAATGGCGTTTATCTTCTATCAACCGGATAATTAATAGGTATCGTTCAGGGGGGTAGGCCCCTATTAATTACCCCCTGTTACTGCACGTGGCTAATAATCAAGCAGCGTAATTAAGTCCTCAGTTATCTCGGCTGCGAACCGCGCTTCGTTATCGCCGACTCTACATATGGCCACCTTTCAGCGAGAGCATCAACCAAATTTCAAACCCGAGGTTAGCACAATCTGACTCGGCTAATTGCTAACCTGGTCAGAGGGGAAGGAGCGATTTCCTCTGTTTTTCGCTCGCGGGTCATTTGACGGATTAGGTTGAATTTCGAGGGGGTTCCTTTGAATTTCAACCTCAATTTATCAAATCACCGCCGGTTGAGAAAATTAGGCAGTTCATAACACCTTTTTATAAATGTTATTTTATTTTAGAAAGAGGGGTCCATCCATTTTTGTTCAGGTTGTAGCTATCGTGTAGGATTTTCTTTTTCCCCCATTCAAGCAGGCGGAGAGTGGCTTCAGCTCCCAAACTCCACATTTGACATTTTATTATAAATTATTGTTATTTCTGTACTACTAAAGGTAGCCGGAGGATGACCAACTTCTACTTTGCTACTACTTGACGAAAGAGTCTCCTGAATATGTCCTGATGAGGGCCACCAGGCCGAAAGCGCTTGATAAAATTAAATTTTATTAAGAATTTTATATAAATAAATGAATTTTATCCAAAAATTAAACCCTCCAACCTCTCACCTTCAAACCTTCTAAAGCGGACGGGGAGGGACAGCTACAAATAATAAATGATAAAAAAATTTTCGAATTTATTTCTGGTTGTGAAAAAATGGTTGAAATGGGGAAATTTTGCCTAGAGTTGGCTTAATGTTAATAATTAACATTGCAATTATTGCACTCAAAAGGTTGGACTTTTTTTTTCTTTTCTTCTTGTAATTTTTTTTGCAAAAAAATTCAATTTGTGAAGAATTCCATTAGGTCGAATTTTCATGTTTCAAATTTCTGGTAAAACGGTAGTTGGAGCTTTTGGAAACATTCTTTAACCGAATTTAATTTATTTTTCTTAAATCTGACGCAGCATGTTATTTGAAAAATATTGACATCGTATTTAGTAAAAACATATAATATTAAAAAAATTAATATCTCTTGTACCAATTTCGTCTAATGCCCATGGACGTTCGAAATTCGTTTTCAATACCTCCAACAAGTTTTAATGGAAATTGAGCTTTCTTACTGACGAATGAATTGAATAACTTGCCCAAGCTAATTTTTATTAGTTACAATAATATTAGATGCAGGAACTACTACGCTTACAGAAACATGAGTGAAAGCTGTAGACACAAAGCGTTTGTGGGATAAGCATGATACCTACGGATGCCCCGCTCTTGGTCGATCGAAGAGAGAAATTATTATCAATTAAACATTTATGCCGGTTTATTGACAAAATTTATTCATCCGATATCTAAGGAAGCTCCGGATAAACAATACCAATGTAATTTTTGCATTGCAATTTCAAATGAATACCATCGTGGTTAAGTTTATCTGAAGCTTCCTTGGATATCGGGGTATACCCTCTATAATATATACCTACTCTCTATATATCGAAATATATAGATATATACCGGGCCTAAAGTGTAAAAATGATCAATAGGTACATAAAAAACAGTTTTTAATAAAAACCGATTGAATGATAAAAATTATCAATTAAAAAAGTTTTCAACAACTACTATCGAGACGTTAAATCTAACTCGATGTAAAAAGTATGGCGGATGTAAAACTCATCTTTAAAAAATCAATAAATTAAACAATGAAAGTTGTAACGTGGAAATAACGATTGTGAGAACGCCGAAGAGCGTAATGAAAGGATAATGAGAAAAGTGAGAGAAAAAGGTTTCCGCCCCTGAGATTTCCGCTTTACATGGAGCGAGGGCTTTTAATTAGCAATGTTCTAATATGCCCTCTTTTTAGATCTTATTAAATTTTCCCCTTTGAAGTCATGAGACTCGACGGTGGGCGATTTAGAGCTCTTTAAAGCACGAGGTACAGCAATAATGTTGTGACATTTCATAATTCCTTTCAAGTTATATTGTGGAGGGTATGGAGTCTGCGGATCGGGAATGGAAATTTTTGAAAATTTGGACGAGAACTTTGAGAATGGAAAAACAAAAGAAACCAGTGGTGCGTAGATAACACACAATACTTCCATATTTTGAAACGTAAAATTGTGACACAATTTGATCATATTTTGACTGCTTTTGAAAGTGTTTAGGTCAAAAATATCAAAAAATTCAGTATTAAAATTTTAAAATTCGCCCAAAATGAAAAAACGCCACATTTTCGGAATGTAAAAAATATCCACATATTCTGCAAGGTAAAACAAAGATTTTGAGACCAAGAACGCTCAAATCGGTTCATTTTTGCGGCCGGAAAAAATAAAATAGAAAACACTAAAAATGCAAATATCTCGGAAGTACTGTGCGTTATCCAAATTCCGATTAAACAGGGTGATAGGTCTTGCCGAGACAAACATTTCAGTTCAAGAAATTTGAAAAAAGGTTGAGAAATGAGGGAGATATGGCCATTTTTGTAAATGACCACAGACGGACACACGGACAGACGGACAGACGGACACACGGACTAACGGACACACGGACACACGGACACACAGACACTTGTTCAGGAAGTGATTCTGAGTAAATGTGTATAAGAAAAAGTTTTTTCTGAGGCTCCGTTCCGATTCTCGATTTTAGGACGATCACAATACTTCCATTTACTCTGTAAATATGGAAGTAAAAATCGCTGAAGCGTTCAACCTCCGGTCGCTGTTCAAAAACAATAAAAAAAATTGCGTAAAATTTATGTTTAATTTGATGTCGACAGAACTGAGAGGCTATTGGAGCGATTTTAAGACTTACAATTTTTTTCAACGCAATCGACCGCGATTTTGAATCATTTTGGCACATTGTAGTCTATTGTTCTGTTACCTATAGTTAACAACGCCAGCCCCCGTAAAAACGCTGAAATTCACATGCCTTACCGCGAGAGGAAGTAGAGCAGAAGCGACACTCCCAAATAGGCGGTTGCCATGTAGATCCACACGTCGGGTGAGAGTGGAAGCAAGAAGGAGAACAGGTTGGCTGGCTGTTTCTGTGGTTTACTGTACAAAATGCTGATGCCTGTAACGGAATTGGAATTTTGGTCATGCACAAAATGGGATTTTTCCATTTTTTCTGATCTTAAACTTACGTTGAAAAATTGTAATCTTTGGCAATTAGGCATTTCTCAACTTTTGCCCAATTTTCTGCTGATCTAACTTGATTTCAGAAAGCTTCCAATACCGTGACTTATTGGAAATTTAACGGGCTTTCCAATGGTATCCTTATTTTTGTAATCACTTCAAAATTTAAGGGACTTATGCCCATTTTACTGGAATTGAATAAAAACCCAAAAAATCTACTTTTTCTTGCGCTCACAAAAAATTGTGTTACAAAAACTGTAGAGCTGTAGCTGTCGTAAATCGAGCTGAAGAATTGACTTTCACCTAGGAGCAATTAATTAAGTTGCTTTCCGATTGGTACTTTTCTTCTTTTTGAATTATGGTCACCGTATAGGTAGGTACACAATGCATTGACAAATTTTTGTGACACTGATTGAAGTATGACCACCTCACATGACATGTCAACCACGTTGACTCCCAGGCTACCTGAACTATCGATATTCCAGGTTCGATATTGAATCCTCCAGCAACGTCTCCTTATCCATAATACTCGTCCCTTGAGCGACCGCAGTTCAGAAGTTCCTCAGATGCTGAGGATTCCCCTTAAATGAATGTATGCGACTACCCCCCTGCCTCAGCATCTATCCAAAGCTGCCAATGAGATAAGGGAGCCCTCAGCCAACCCAATCGATAAATTCCTTCGAATTCTCGGGAACCCGCCAAGAGTTGAGTTTTCGGCAATTTCTTGGGAAAACGCGTCTCCGACGGTCGTTCTACTGACAAAAACCGCGTAGCCCTGTATTTTTAACCGACCTCAAATAAAAGGTTTCTCAAGCTGACAAGCTGGGTTTTCCATTTGTGCATTTTTTAACATCGCCGCTGGGACTAAGTGATTGAATTTCTTTTCAGCAAAAAACAGTTTAACCGGTTTATTCCTTACAGGGTGCGTGTACTATGATGTATTGTAGAGAAACTCTTCTAACTTTATTACGTATCTGATTAAAAAAAGGGACTTACCTAGAGTCATGAACGGCATCGTAAAATCCACAGCACTCCGCCTGTCGTAAGTGATAGTCAAATCACATATAGCTAGATCAGCTCTCTGAAAACATAATAGCCGGATTATCGACTCGATTAAATTGATAAAACAGAATGAAGGTCATTTTCACGCGCCCCAAAAAATCACAAATCTACATATTTTATTGTACTGGATCCAATGCAACCGTTTTTCCAAATGGCGTCCAAGGTACTGGTGATTTTCTGTTTTTTTAGTTCAGCAAGTCATAAATAATTTTAAGGTGCAAATTTATTGCTGCTGATTTCGAATATTTAAATGATTTTGGGTCTAAACCCACAAAAAATTTACAATTTTGCAACAACAACAATAACAACAAAAAAAAACTCATTTTTTCTAAATAAAATTTACGTTTTTGGGCAAGCGTAAAAAGCAAGCCCAATAAAAAAGTTTTCCGACGGAGTGTTGATTATTAGATATTATTAATTATTTTTTGTCGAATTATTTTCGATTTTAGGACGATTACAATACGGATTTGATAGTATAAGGGCCGTTTTATCAATTCACTTATATTGACAAAATTTATCAATGCGATAGATAGCTTTAGATAAAATTCTCCATGGTGGTATTTATATCAAATTTGAAGGTGAAAATCTCATTGGAAATGTTTATCTAAAGCTTCCTTGGATATCGGATTGATAAATTTCGTCAATAAACCGGCCATTAATCAACTGATTATCCAAGGACGCACCGACTAACTATTTTCCAGGTGACTTCATGCTGAAAAATCATACGTCACGTTTCCACGGAATCAGTTAGTCAGTGCGTCCTTGGATAATCAGTTGATTAGGTGAATTGATAAAGCGGCCCTAAAAGTAAAAAATGTCATAGACACACTATGCTAATTTTGAAACTTGCCTAAAATTCTGCTGAATCTCAAACCCTCCGGGTTACATTCGAGACGTGATAAAATTGACAAAAACCCGTATTGATTGAAACTATTTGGAAAATGTTGTCAGACTACGGAAACGTATACGGCGTACACCTGCGAAAATATTTTTCCGTTAAAGCGAAGAATGCGTAGTCGAAGGGGACCTCATGGAGAAAAATATGTAAGTCGTGCCAGGACTGGACTCGGCCGGGACAGGAACGGGGATGTTTGGAATATTAAATAAAGAAAGGATCCCTTCTCGTCGAGTTCGCATTTCTTACGTCAAGAGGTCCTCCTATTCATCTCACAGTCAACCGACGCGTTCGATGAACGCGAAAAGTCGATAGTGATAGGCCTGACGGGGGCATACGTTCAGTTACGACTGATAATGCAGGTTTACAGAAAACTGCTCACTTTCACGAGCATCGAAAAAAAGCATCAATATAAGTGTTCCATCCGAATCCGAATTTTCCAAGGGTTTTCAAGAAAAGCCACGTTTTGCTTCATAAAGACCAACTAAAACAACTTTCTCAACTTTTGAGGGCATTACTGAAGTCAGCGTTTAATTCCCCAAATGACCAAGGGACAGTCATAATCGCGATTTGATAATCAAAACTGGAAAGAAAAAAGGTTTTTCCTAAACAGCTTGAACACTAAGTAGATAAGTAACTTATCTACTAGTAACTTATCTAACTTACCTAAAATTTGAAAAAAAAAACAATCTTTTTTTTTCAAATTTTAGGAAAACTTGCTTATCTGACCATTTTCTAGTGATAATATTAACACGGTCGATTTTCCCATGCAATTCAAGTTCACCCGCAAAAATACAATGTCTAAAACATGATTATTTTGAGATTTGGCATCTCGGGCAAGAGTGGCTAAAGGTCGTATGATATCTATCACGTTGATATTACTAGTAGCTATCAATATTCGGAGCGCTTTCGCCCGCACGGCCTTCATCAGGAGCCAACTCACTGCCGTTTCGAGGATCGTTATCCGACCCTTATGAGACGGAAGGGGCGCCCTCTGTATATTGCTTTAATCTTGAGCGCTTTCTCTTTGGTAGCGAGGATAGAAATCCGGTAAAATCACTACATCGAGAAATTAACGTTCGGAAATCCTTGGAAAAGTGATACCACGATACCGGCTATTAAACCGGCTGAAACCCAAACTGTGGCAGATGTAGTAACTCAGCTTTCAGAAATGTATATGTGATGACTCATCACTGATGAGACAAGTTCGCCGTAATGAGACATTTAAGAAACCTCTTTTCAATTTCGGGGCATTCAGAATAATTGCCCGCCCACACATTCGCACACAATCGAGCGGAGGATCTTTTGAAGCTGAGTGTCAATAAAATTGTACCACTTTTGTCCAGGTTGAGAAAAGTAAGATCAGCGTTGAATAGGTACCTCTTGATTTCTTGCTATTCAGCCCCTTGGTGGATGTTTTTGCGGACACCCCCGGACTTCTTGCCATCTCCTCACTAATTGGACGGAGCCACCCTTAATCACGGATGACCTTTCCGTTGTTCCTGTCTCCCGAACAATATTTACCATCTTCATTCAAGTCAGGCGCAGGTGAGGTAGCCTGTTGCGCCATTTCGGGCTCACCTTCTGCCTATCAACTGAGCCAGAAGGTTGAGAAATAATTGGATAAGATCCCTCTCACGTCGAAGGATAATTAAGACGAGTCGCTCGTCAGAGTGAGGGAGCGGCCCGGTATTGACCCGGCGTGAAATGTTACTTGCGGATGAGGGATTGGACGGTCAACGTGGCACTGAACTTTACTCAGAGATGACAAAAGCAAATGTCCGAATTGATAGGCCACCAGCCTTTTAGCAACTATATCTTCGAACGAAAAAGATTCGATAACGAATTTCGACGCTCTTTTTCTCAAAATACTGGGTTTTTAACGAAGAACATTTTTGAAGATGAAAAAGTCACAGTTTTTTGACTAATTGGGTGTTTCCATTGTATCGGGTGTAAACACCCACCAGTGGCGGCTCCTGCCCTCAAACCCAGGTGGTACACTGAGACCATATTATGGAAAAATCGCGAAGGGAATTTAAGACAATTTATTAAAAAGCCAAACATCAATTCCAACTAAATGCGAATGAATAGGAGAAGAGAGCAAACGCATGATGATACCAAATGCAAATCAAATCAGTATTTGAATTTTGAACTGATAAAATATGACAATCCTACCGCGATATCACTACCGCATTCTACTGGAAGTGCACGACAAGCTGTTTGCTTCTGGACATAGGTCGAGAATTCTGACTGGCTCACTAATACTTCAAAAAACACACTTCCACTAACACCGTAGTCTATCGTAAGCGCCAACCATCCTTGTGCATCCAATGGAAATGCACGGCGTGCTTCGCGTCCTCCCTCTCTACCTTCACCACTCTCTCTTCTTTCTCCTACCTCCCCCCCCTTCCAATACTAGTACCAGGTACTAGTAATGGAAGGGGGGATAATAGGTCCTATTATACAGGGTAGCCTGAACTTGATGTGAAAAAAATTGGGTGAAACTAAACTGAAAGTGGGAACAAAAAGCAGCCATCCGCATTTTCCTATTCCAACTCGTTTCTAGGATTTGTCGAGCATTTTTCCAGAAAAACCACACGTTGCTTCACAAAACCCGGCATTCCTCCGGTTCAAAACAATTTTTTTCAACTTTTGAGGACATTTCTGGATTCAGCGTTAAATTTCCTATGCGCCTATTGCACATTTGGAATCGAAAACCAACTCCTATTTACCGCAATTGCAGCTCAAACATCAAAAATCGAAAAAAAACGTACACCCTAAGTTGGTTTTATAAAACGGAGTTTAAACGGTTTTATAAGACGATAAATCGTCTTGAGACTGAAGGGGGTACCCTTTATACATCATCACTCTTACGGCAATTTGCACTTTTTCCTCGGTGTAGTGATGTCTACAGGACCTCCGTTCGATCCTCGCTCCAATCACGACTAAAATTGCTCGTTAGGAAGGCCGAACATCCAAAAGCGCTCAAGATTTGAATGAAGACTCCCAATAAGGGTAACCTCACTAGTCTCAATATGGTAAAATATTCGGCTCGTTTCTCGAAACGTACCTAGTTACCTAGAGTACCTATATGAGTATTTTCAGGGGAAAAAATCTCTTTCGATTTTAGATGTTTTACGCCAAGCTCTGGCCACTGTATATAAATTTGGCCTGTGGCTCCGTATCGAATGAGTGACATTATTTTGCAGCTAGTAATTATTTATGATCCAAAGCTTATATTCGACGATGATCATTAAATAGTTGGTTTTCGATTGCTTTTGGGTGGGGTCCCTTTATCAACCACAGTCAGTCGTCCCAATTTCTCTCGCTGTTGGTTCGCATTTCACTGCGTTAATTGGGATTGGGATGTAGGTATCTTTTACACCCGCGAATGATCTCTGACATTTTGCGTGGATAACCTCATCTCTCCATTCGGTAAAAGCATCTCCGCCTGTTCTGATTTACGCACTAATTGGCGAAGATTTCGTGAGCGTTGCACCATAATTAGAAACAGTCATATCAATGAGAAACCCAATCGGCTCTGTACGTCAATGAAGATAAAAAAATTGATGAAAACCCCCCTAATAATGGTAAACAAAGCCAGGAATCCGAAAAAATGCTAGAAAAAATCCAAACGAATGGCGTTGCCTTTAAAATGGAAATTTTTCGGGAAAATGTGCCTGAATACCATCTAAAAAATTTGGGGAAAATTGGAAATAGTGCTAGACAATATAGAAATAACTGACACGCAA
Organism: Nesidiocoris tenuis; assembly: GCA_036186465.1. Classification (NCBI taxonomy): domain Eukaryota; kingdom Metazoa; phylum Arthropoda; class Insecta; order Hemiptera; family Miridae; genus Nesidiocoris; species Nesidiocoris tenuis. The sequence continues at coordinate 3,480,909 of AP028920.1, forward strand.
AATTTCGAAATTCAAAAATTGTTTCTTTCATGTTTTTGAGATATGTGCTGTATTTTTGGCTTTGCGCCCCCAACACTAATCCTAAACAAATGGATAATGGTACCAAATGGCCGACTTCCTGGACATCGGAATTTGAAAAACTCACAGTAATTCCGATATATTTGCATTTTTAGTGTTTTCAATTTTTACCGGCCACAAAAATGAACCGATTTGAACGTTCTTGGTCTGAAAATCTTTGTTTTACCTTGCAGAATATTTGGATATTTTTTATGTTCCAATAACTTGGCGTATTGTTATATTAGGCGCGTTTTAAAATTTGCATAGTGAGTTTTTTGATATTTTAAACGCCCAAAAAAGCAGTCAAAATATGATCAAATTGTGTCACACTTTTACGTTTCAAAATGTGGAAGTATTGTGTGTTATCTACGCACCACTGGCCAAGTTGGTTAAAAAAATGCCTTCCGCGCGGGATGAAAAGTGTCGAATTCATTCGACCACGACGAATTCACCTCCTTAGTTCAGCACGAGGTCCGACTATCTTCTTTTTCCGTCCCCCATTGAGATACGACCTGAGTCCGAGACACCGGCCATTGTTGGGGCTTCAACTTTTTCTGCTGCCGTGCCTCCAGGGATCTGCCCCTGTACTTTGTTCCGGAGTTCTTCGTTGTCGTTCCATTGTTCGGACATGCCAGCTCAACGGAGTCGTAGGACATTCTGTCGACTAATTTGCACTAGATTTCCACTCTTTGTGCTCCATGTCCATCGTAGGGGTATTCCGCTTTTCAAGTCTGACGTTTTCAGATTCGATAAGCACATTAACCTGGATTATGGATTTTACAGATGTCCTTGAACGCTGTATTGACTCAGTAAGCATTGAATAGCATTCAGGGGGGTCTATTCCGAAAAAATCTTTTTTGGACTCGATTAGTTTTTTTGGCTTATTTTTATCCGTCAATTCCAAAAAAACGAACATGCCATTTCAGAACTGAAGTCGGAACATCGAATACGGGTTGATTGCCTGGACGGTTGAAGCCTCGTGAAAATGGTCTGTTCTCTCCAGCCTGTCTGGAAAGTTTTCCGGCTCTTCCTGCATACTGCTTCGCCCAGCACTCTTCCTCATGTTCATCATACACGCTTCCATTCAATGACTGAGATGATTGGATGCTCGCCCGAGGGTGAAATCAACTGAAGCTTCAGCGGCCGTGCTGAGCGATCACCACAGCTCATACCGTGTATCAGCTATCAGTTTACCGGCTCATGCAGGTTTTACGGTGCCAATGATACGTGGAAAAGAACAGCGGCGAAAATATTTTTATAGCGAATCATGTTTCCGCTGTATTGAATACGTATAGGTAACAGCCGTTTGTCACATAATACGCGTAGCGAAACTGAAATTTTGGTTTTGAAACCATAGAAGTCTAGTTTTGTTTTTTGGGAAAATGAGATTCTGAGCTTTAATGGTTAACAACTCGTTACGTATGTCCTCGAGTCAAGAAAATGGACTTATGCAGCTCTTAAGGAAACCATTCACTATACAATAGCTGATCGAGGGGTCGAGAAAATTTATTGATTTAATTGGTCGAGGTGCCTCCAGAGATGAATCCATTAAATTTGATTGGCGTTTCCAAACATTCGCCATCCCCACTCGTGCAGCTAGCAATTGGAATTTTTGCCATTTTTCTACATAATTCATCTCGTAAAATACTGGGGTGAAAATGCCAGAGAGCTCTAGGTCTCCAGCGACGGAACACCGGAATACCCAACTTCGCCTTGAGTGCGACTCAAACTTCGGTAGTACGCACTTGGGGCAATGACCACGAAGTTTCAACCCGAGGCAAAGTAGCAGTTTCGGACAAACGCCGATCAATCGCCGGTCGCCTTACATTATGGGTTTCGAGAATCGATCGCCCCTCCTAGTCCGGAAAGTTGGAGCGGATTCCTGGGAAAACTTTGCACCCAACTTCACTGAAAAGCCAAGAGTAGATGTTCGCGAATAGCATTAAATAAATTAACAATGACAAAACTAAGCGGCGAGACTAAAGGCTCCTCTAAAGTTTCACTTCATCGTCTGGCCGTCTCGTCGAATCACTTCAAAGTCAGTAAATGAAGGGAAGATCCGAGCCCTTGAGGATGAAGAAATTCAGAATTTCGCAGTTGATTCAACTTCCGCTAATTCGAAAATTCCGCCAAGCGGAAGATTAGTTTTTGTGGATTGTTGACTGTACTAATAGAAAGTTATTCTGCCGGGAAGAACTGAAATAGTAAATTCGTCAGCGCAAATTGGAAATCAATCGAGCGGAGAGAAAATAGTCGTTTTGACAATGCAAAGTGTTGGAGAGGTAAAGGGGTAAAGGGCGATGGGGTAAGCAGTTGAGGGCTAATCAATTAAAAGGGGCAAAGGGGTAATGGGGTGAATAGAAAGAGTAACAGGAAATGGGTCAAAGGGGTGAACAACTAATAGGCGGAGAGGGTTATGGGGTACATAAGTAAAGAGGTTATAGTGGGGCAAAATGGGGAAAGAGCATAGGGGTGATGGGGTAAATAAGTAAAAAGGTAATAATGGGGTTAAACGGTTAACGGGAAGAGGGGTAATGGGGCATCAAAGCAAACTGGTAAAAGGGCTATGGGGTAAAGGGTTATCTTCCTATCACTCTTCATTTTCAAAATTCAAAATTGAAAAGTTTGAGCTGAAAAGTACGTCCGTTTTCAAAGGATAGGCTCCTGTTCTAAGTTTTAGTCGTTGTTTTCTTTACCCCATCCCATAGTGACAACCCCCGTTCCAGATACACTGAAAAAGTTTTTCTAGAATTATTCACTCGGATTTAAAAAATTTTTTGGAGTGTATGTTTGATGAGAACTGTTCCCTTCAACTGATTTTGATATGAGGAAACTGAATTTTTAATCAGAAACCCTTCATTAGCTATGGTTTTGGAGATAAATAAGCACCATCAAATTTAAGAAAACGGGGGTACGTTATTGGGGGTAAAATGCACACTTTTTTGCATCATAATTTTTTTACTCAACGGAATCGTATCTAAACTCGTGTAATTACATTTAAATGTAACTGAAATCAATTTGGAATCAATTCAAGTTAATTGCTTCATTATTCAAGATTCTTCATTGCTTGGCGAAATTATATCTCACGTTATATCTCAAAAAATGGTGATAGAACGTCACGAGCAAGCAAAAACCGGACTACTGAAAGCAAATTGTGGCAACTGACGACAGAAAAATAGTTCTGTTCATCAAAGAGCACTTTCCTGTGAGTCACAGTACGAATTCTCGCGGGTCACGGGCAAAAATCAGTGTTGCCAACGCGATAATTGAAAATTTCCCCTTTTACTTCCATATTTACAGAGTAAATGGAAGTATTGAGATCGTCCTAAAATCGAGAATCGGAACGGAGCTTCAGAAAAAACTTTTTCTTATACACATTTACTCAGAATCACTTCCTGAACAAGTGTCTGTGTGTCCGTGTGTCCGTGTGTCTGTGTGTCCGTGTGTCCGTGTGTCCGTCTGTCCGTCTGTCCGTCTGTCCGTCTGTGGTCATTTACAAAAATGGCCATAACTCCCTCATTTCTCAACCTTTTTTCAAATTTCTTGAACTGAAATGTTCGTCTCGGCAAGACCTAACACCCTGTTTAATCGAAATTTGGATAACGCACAGTACTTCCGATATATCTGCATTTTTAGTGTTTTCTATTTTATTTTTTTCCGGCCACAAAAATCAACAGATTTGAGCGCTCTTGGTCGTAAAATCTTTGTTTTACCTTGCAGAATATGTGGGTATTTTTTACATTCCGAAAATGTGGTGTTTTTTCATTTTGGGCGAATTTTAAAATTTTAATAGTGAATTTTTCGATATTTTTGGCCTAAACACCCTTAAAAGCAGTCAAAATATGATCAAATTGTGTCACAATTTTACGTTTCAAAATATGGAAGTATTGTGTGTTATCTACGCACCACTGGTTTCGGCAAGGAGTATTCGTGTCTGAGTAACTAGAGCCAACTGAGGATTTCGTTGGTGATTTCGAGTTCCTCGCTCCAAAATCCGTGCAAGCCATATTTTAATCAGATAAGATTTCAATGTGGAGCAGCGTAATCGAATAAATTTCGATACTTCTCGATAGACCCGGAAATCCATCGAAAAACGATTTCGCTCGATCAATATGCAGACAGATTGGACCCAATGACCACCAAGATTCTCAAAGTGAGACATCCCGCAGACAGGCCACCTTGGGATGTTGGATGGCTGCTACATTTGCATCCGAGTTATGTACGGGAGGGCCGGCTTCAATAATGCATGAGATGAGCTACGAGCCATCGAGGGACAATGGTCAGCTCATGGAGCCCCTGTCAGATCGCGAGTAACAATAACTCTTCTCGACTGTTACTGTTGTCTTGTACGGCATTTGTCACCGGAACACCGGCAGGAATTTGGCAATTCTTCGGTGTGAGTTGCCCAGCGAAAAAGGCGCGAACTGATTTGAGCAAAAAAATGTGAGATTTGTCGCAAACTTTTAAAGCTTACCAAAATAAACTGATCGAGGCTAAGGATCGATAAGGACTTGGAAATTCGATCTTGAAGAATCCACCAACAAACTTCTCAATTACTTAAATTTCCAAAACAAGTTTCTACACATTTTCTTCATCTTTTAGCGATATTTCATTTAAATTTGAATTAAAAAAAGCGATATGTGCTCACGCGTGCCGTAAAATCCGTTTTTAAGAAAAAAGGTCACGGTTGAAAATAGTTTGTTAGATGTGAAAAAATCGCACCTCCTTTCCTCCTCATCTCCTTTTTTTTTTGGGTGATCGACGTGCTTCAGCACATCTACACCTATACTCTGAAAATAGGCATGGAACTAAAATTGACGAGTAAGCATGCATGCATGTTCATAAAAGTATGTTGTGAGATGTGAGATGTGTGAGAGGACGTTGTGTGCATTGTATGGTTCCACATATGTAGGTATATCATTTCCAAACCAATATGAGTATTTTAAAAAAAACGAAATATTCTCAATTTGATTTGGAATATTCTCAATTTAGTTTGAAAAATTCTCAATTTGGTTAGTAAAGATTCTCAAATTGGTTTGAAAAAATCTCGAGTTGGTTTGGAAAATTCTCAATTCCGTTTGTTAAATTTTCAATTCGACTTGGAAATGCTGTATATAGCCGATGACGAACAATTATTTTTTTCAAATTAACCTTTAAGTGTGGGTAGTAATCCTTCATGTTAGCAGATATAACGAGGGATCGTCGATGTAAATAATTGTAAATTTTCTCGCTGAATTGTAAAACCCTGCTCCTTGAGATTTTCCAACGTCTGAGTGGAGAAACCAATTTAATTATCATGCATAACGCCAGTATCACGTTCCTGCGGTCTCTCCCTCAGCATTCAGCATGCCGAAACCTGCCCCCCCTCCCCCCAGGGGGATCCTTCGCTGAATGGGATTCGTTAATCATCCCAGGTCCCCTCACGGATCATGGCTTTACCTTGAGAGCATGAATTGCGAAAATTTTAATGAGAAATTATTCGATTTTTGGCTTTGGAATAAGAAGATGAAAATAAGTGAATTAGTGTAAACAAAATTTCTCTTAAAGGAACTATAAAGGAACTATTAGAGTAAAATTATTTTTTCTGCAGGATAACTCCTAGATCTTGAGATGTCATTTTTTCAAGGTCTAACTGAACAATTTGTGCCAACTAAAAGCTGGTTAAGGACCTGACGAATGTATACGTAGAACATTGTGTTCGGAATCGCACATTCGCTTCTCAAAGTCTACGAAATGTTGGAGAAACTCTTTAAAAATGATGGCGCGCTATTGCGGTGCACCGAGTAACGGCTCTTCGTTTCAGTGTGCAGACGTTTTTCCCTCTGTAGGTGACCTAATGTGAAGATAAGGTCCGAAATGGGTCGGGAACATTTCTCAACAATCTTACACGTATACCCACTAGCGTGAGTACCTATCCCATAAAAGAAATGTTTACGAGCGCATTAGAACGTCTATGGAGCTGATATGAACTGGGGCCCTCCATAATGTCCGACTAGGTGATAAATTTTGTCGATGGAATTTTGTTTTTCCAGAAGGACCTTCCCTTTGTACCAGCATTGGTTTAGATCACGTCGGGATAAACGGAATTTAAAGCATCCTAATTTTCGTACAACGCGGGAACATCTCAGAAATGTTCTCATATTCCCGCCGGCATGAGCCAATTCACTTAAGCGCCATGGAGTAATGTACCATATACCTTAGCCAATCTTACTGTTTTCTCTTTTGTACGGATTTTTCGCTCCTCGCGTTTTTTCATTAGGAAAGGTTTCCGTTCCGTTTTATCTCGCGCTCTTTCCCCGCGTCCATTGTTAGGATGAGGCTAAAAAAGGTAAATTTAATCCAACAACTCTAATATGAAAGGGGAAGAACGAGGGATCAAGTAAGCGTAATAATGCCGGTGTCGAGAGCTCGCGAGTGTTCGCCGAGTTCCGATGGAACAATTGGAAAAGTTGATGGTCGCTACGTTGGGCTCAGGACCAAGGAGAAGATTGGGTGACAAGGTATACGAGAAAGAGAGCTAGGTTTCGCTTATTATTGTACCAAGGTTCCGCTGATGGTTTGCTCCGTAAACTTCGGCTCGATTGCCTGTTTTTGATACGACTGTCACGAACACGAGAGGTGATACAAAGGAAGCTGCCGCTGATTACTGTTATTTGGAGGTGAATGATTGATTTCCTGATTTCGAACAACGCTTGGCCTACTGACACTGTCGGAATAGTTAACCTTAAGGTGCAGGAGATTGAAAAAATGTAACGCTAAGAAATGCGTTGATTAACGAGAAACCAGCTTGTCGCTGATTCACACAATACTTCCAATTTTTCTTCTGGATGTGCCCAAGAAAGCAATACCTAAACAAAAGGTGAGATTCCATAGCAAAAGAGTCGGCAGTGTGACAAGGCTAAAGGATACAAGGACGTTCAAGAATACCTAAAAAAAAGTCTATAATATACGACGTTATATTATAACGTTTTCAAATTAGCAAAAACGTGGAAATCGTAGTCCAAATATTTAGGGCCCTTTAATCTTAATGAAATTCTGGAAAAAACTTCTTTTCTACAGGAATGATGGTTAGACCAAGCAAGATCAACGATCAAAATCTCTCAAAGGGGTTTTAGAGCTTCATACAAGTAAAAACGCGGATATTTCACAGTCCAAGCTGTGATATAAAGCTGTGACAGTAAAGCTCAGGATATTTTTCTTTCAACGACATCTGAGAACAAATGAAATTTAGATAGGCAATTACCCGCAATGCATCGACGTCTTGAAGTGAAGGAATAGCAACTTTTTTGCCTTCTCATTCATTTTATATATTGTTATGATGGTTGAATGACTTGTTAAAGGTAGCCTTGTCAGCAGGACATGGGCTGAGATTTTCCCAAGAGCTTTATTGGTCTCTTCAGAGTACGCCAGTTAGGTGAAAATTTGTAGTGTTGTAAAAATTGTTGAAATTCCATAAGGAACTCCCATTCTCCCACTCGTCATTCTCAAAATTTAGAATAAAACGTTAAAAAAAATTGTAAACTAGAAAGGTAGAATGAAGCAATATGATTCTTAGCTTGGCCAACTACAGCTAAATTTTTGCAGATAAAATTTATTGAGGTTTCATCTTTTCTACGATAAAGGAAAGGGAATGGAATTCTGACAAATTGGTAGGTCACTTAGGTACCTATAACCAACCAACCGGATCTAAAAGTTTGCATCGAATTGCATCGATGCATCAGGAATTTGAATAACCTCAATTCTTTTCCTGCAAAAAGCAAAACCGACGATGAGAGCAGCGTTGAAAATTCGAAACGCCAAGATTTGCTATTGACCTATCCAAGCCTTTAGCGTCAATATTTGAGAGTTGTAATTCGGAAAGGAAAAGAGAAAAACGCAGTCCATTAGGATCTCAGAGTATGCGACAAAAGCTGAGAGGTAAGCAGCTTACGCTTCCCAGACGACGAAGCGCTTAGTTTTAGGGGGTTGAACGACTCGCATTACGTCAAAAGACTGTTCCACCGGTTCATTAAGTGTACCAATATTCGCCGACAATTTCCCCCGAGGTTTTGTTTCGAAAAAAGGTTTTGTTTTACATTGACGCTTAAGATTTGAGAGAAACAACTGAGAAGCTGAGATCAAAAGTCGCTCCACAAGAATGCCATTTTCTGAAATCATTATCGGTTCACTAATTATTCATTCACCGAAAAATAATTTCATGGCAACTCAACTTCCGGCAGTGGGAGACTTTGAAGACAGCGGTATCACACTAAGGATTATCTGGCTCGTAACGTCAGTTAAATTGAAATTGCCACGACCTGGCTTCAAACGTATCTGGCTTCCTGAGAAGTCAAGAATATTCTCAAGTGCCGCCAAACAGCGCCATAAGCAAAGCCCTTAAGATAAGGCGAGAATCTTCGACCCCGTTCTCATTTGCGCGGATGTTCACACTGATGCGGATATCCTGACCGTTTCATACTTCAAAACGTGATGGTTAAAAACGGTTTAATATGTGACGATATTTGTACAATTTGTTCCCTTCGGTTATTGATAGTTATATGCAGACGTGGACGATCTATCTTCAACGCAAAAAATTGCTGTATTTCCAAAACATTGTCCAGGGTGTCTATCTCTTTGTAGGTCGGATGAAGAAAAGTGTTCTAGAAGTCAATTCCAACAATCATTCTCTCAGATATTTTCCCTTACTTCGCTAGAATACCCTGTTTTATCATTTTTGTATTTTCGACCTTAACCCACAAAAATGGTCATAGCGCCTTCAATTTTTGAGTAAACTCAAATCTGAGGTCACCGTTGGAGAGCTCGTGAAATTTCCTGTAAGAATATTGCCATACCCGACTTTGTATTCTTTAAAGCAATTTGGAAAAATGAGTTGTAAGAGAAAAGAGGGGAACCTTCGTTTATTTCAATCGTATTTTCACCTTTTCATGTACCTAAATCAGAATGCACTCTTTGGGAAAAAATTGCCACACAGCTTTTAACGGTGTGGTAATTTACCTGTTTATTCCACTCCTGAGTCGAAAAAATAACGCTAAAATTAAAAAAAAAATTTCTCTAAAAATCGAATTTTTACTATTTGGTAAGTATTATGTCGAATTAGAAACTCGAATTGAGGGAATGGAATTAATCTGTTCTACGAAAGTTTACGAGTCCGTAAACCGGTTTCGAAGGTCAAGCCATCGTCAGTACAAAACCAACACGGAGTACCACAACCATGACAACCACCTTACAAGGGGTGAAGTGAAAGCAGCAAGTGAAAGGCCAAAAGAGAGAGGATCTCTATTGAACCAAACAAGTTTCCTATCAACTGCTTTTTCCAAAATGTTAATGTGGTTGTCGTGGTTGTGGTGCTCAGTGTTGGTTTCGTACTAACCTAACCGCCTAAACCGGTTTACGAACTTGTAGTTTTTCGTGGAACAGACTACTTCCATTCCCTCAATTTGAGTTTCTAACTCGAATTATGGGGTTCCACAACTTCTTCCCAAATGATAGGTATTATTTCTTGCTGATTTTAAGATGAGGTTTGTTTTGAGAGTTTTTACTTCCATATTTACAGAGTAAATGGAAGTATTGTGATCGTCCTAAAATCGAGAATCGGAACGGAGCTTCAGAAAAAACTTTTTCTTATACACATTTACTCAGAATCACTTCCTGAACAAGTGTCTGTGTGTCCGTGTGTCCGTCCGTCCGTCTGTCCGTCCGTCCGTCTGTCCGTCTGTGGTCATTTACAAAAATGGCCATAACTCCCTCATTTCTCAACCTTTTTTCAAATTTCTTGAACTGAAATGTTTGTCTCGGCAAGACCTAACACCCTGTTCAATCAAAACTTGGATAACGCACAGTACTTCCGATATATTAGAATTTTTATTGTTTTCTATTTTATTTTTTTCCGGTCACAAAAATGAACCGATTTGAGCGTTCTTGGTCTTAAAATCTTTGTTTTACCTTGCAGAATATGTGGATATTTTTTATGTTCCGAAAAACTGGCGTTTTTTCATTTTGGGCGAATTTTGAAATTTGAATAGTGAATTTTTCGATATTTTTGACCTAAACACCCTTAAAAGCAGTCAAAATATGATCAAATTGTGTCACAATTTTACGTTTCAAAATATGGAAGTATTGTGTGTTATCTACGCACCACTGGTTTTATGAAGAAACCCCGCAAAAATTATCAGGATTCACTTTCTCGCTTCGACTAAACGTAGGTCACTCATGCAAAGCGGTAAGGGGATCGCAAAACAGGTCAACGGCGGGGTCATTCAGAAATGGGAGGGCTGCAAAGTGGACTCACCCTTTCTCGCAGCTCCCTTATCAGGCCGTTCCATTGCTTTGTCTCCTTGTTGTAGGAGCCGTACTGTCCGTCTGGGGCGAGCACAAATTTGTACTTGAAATTGAGCTCCTTGGCGATCTCGTCGATAAGGTCCATGGAGTAGCCCTCGTACCTATCGGCGGAGAGGCTAACAATGAACACTTGAGCGGCTAATGCCCATCGGCGAGATAGGAGCTCGTTATCATTTGGAGCTGGCCGATGATAATATTATCAAGCATATTATACGCTTCTCGGTAAACAGGAATGGATAACATAATGTAAACTGACATAAACATTAATCAGTCGTAAACCCAAAACATAAAACTCGATTGAACAAGTATTGCAAATAAACCATATTTAAAAAAGAAGACTTTGTTAAATTAGGAATGATTTTCTGAACCGGGCAAAATTTTGTAAATGACGAAGTTAAAGATGCTTCTTCTGCTTATCTTTGATTCCAGCATAATATATTATAGCATATATGCGTATATTATATTAATAAATTATAATACTTATAAGTACAATGCATTGGCTTGCACTACTTAGGTCCTATGCATTAAGGTGTTATAGCTAGTTATAAGGCCACAAAATCCTTCAATTGCTGATATAAGTCGGAAACTATGATTTATCAACCGAAAATAATAGTTTGCTAACAAATCGACATTTTGAGAGGGAAGGAAAGTGATTTCATTAAGGGTGGGTCCATCAATTCAATTTATTCATCGAATATCCATTATTCTCCGAATAAAATTTTCCATGGATACGTCGACAAGGAAATTCATAGTCTACATTTCCATGAAACAGCTTATTCGGAGAATAATGTTTATCTGACGAATAAACTGAATTGACAAACCCACGCTAAGGAAACACAGTTACTAGAAGACTGCCATCATTGCCAGATTAAAATTACTTCAAATTAATTCAGTTGAAAATACGTCAGAAAGAAGGAAATTTGTGATTTTATCAATCAGAAAATGGCTTTTCGGAAGAAACCCGTACCTGTCGTTTCCTTCGGCGTCTTCGTCCCTCAATCTCAGGTAAGGTTCCCCCTGTAATCATAAAAATTATGCCAAATAAGCAGAAGATAAGACCCTCTTATTAATTGGCACTTCAAAATTTCATTTCGCGTTCCCATACCTAGAACAGGATGGGAGTATTGTTATTGATGAAAACTGAAAATCGGATTGGAGGTTCAGAAACTTTTTCGGGGATTTTTTGTTTTTTTTACTTTGACTGATTTCTGAGGTGGACTAATTTACCTAACATGCAGCTTAGTTGCTGCTGGTGACATACCAATCTTGGAGCTCAGCTAATCATCAACTAATCCCCATGTTGAGCTAATCAGGATGCTAAACGTTTGAGGATATTGGACTTGACCGCCAGATTTCACCAAATTACGCCCACCCTATGAACCGATTTTGAACAGTTTTCTCCAAATTAACTTTTTCATCAATAACCTAAACAACTGAACACTTTGAATAGTTTTTATGAACATTTCTAGTTTTTCAATCCATCACGAGCTGTTCCTTTCTCCGTGGTTGCACACAGCCCAATTTCAGAGAAAAGCTGGTAAGAGAACTGGGCACCTACCGGCTCAAACGATTCCTTTCCGAAAGAGTGTCCAAGGAAGAAAAAAAAACCCCTACGTGTCGCGCGAGAGAAAACCTGTAAGTCGGTAGTTACAAATGAAAGCAGCGAGATGACCGCCAGGTCGTAGCAAGCCGTACAAGGGCTTACGTAAGCATCGACGGCTTACAAGCTTTCAGACCAGCTTTACAAGAGAGCGGCCCCGCTTGTTCAGGGTTTTCCCGTCCGCTTTTTCCTGCCGCGCAAATGCGAAAGGTTTTCCGAGAAAACTTAGAAGTCAGCATTTTCGTCTTGGCTGAACATCCGTTGCCGAGGTCACCGATAAATTTGATTTTCAAAATATCGCCAAATTTTCCGAAACTTCCCTCACTTTTCTCTATAATTGCGTCATTTTTCAGGAAACTTGAATAATTGAAAATCACTACTTGAAAGAAATAAAAAAGGTATCCTATCAAAAGGAAGTTATAACCTCTCCGCCCCGAGATGCTCATTTTTGTGCCAGAACAAATTCGCCTAGAAAACATCCAGAAAATAATCGACGCCTGTAAAGGTTTGTTCAGGGATGGCGCAAATGCGATGGAGAAAATCGAACCGCCGTTTCAGGCGTTTCTTTTCTCCAAGCAACCAAAGTTATCCCGGGCATGCCCCGCCGCCCCCAAGGAGAGAGCCGGAACTCGCAAACTTGACCCACCACAGTTCAATGCCGATTTCCGAGCTAATTTTCTTCTTGATAGGCTCGAAATTAATTAAAAACTCGTCGTGTCAACGTCCAAAAAAAAAAAAAAAAATTGCTCACCAGGCGAGACACGACAATGAAGGTCTTGTTGCTGATACTCTGATACACCGCTCCTTCCATTTCTTCCTTCGTCCTGGAGTAGGATACGCCCTGTTCGGTGTCCCATGTGCCGATTTTTTTCAATCCACTTTTGGTCAGCTCGCTGATGTGCATTGAGAAATCTTTACGGTTTCCCATTTCGTCGAAGCGTATCTTCCCGGTCATTCCTTCCATTTCTATCTGCAGGCAGAAGGATTCCATTTTGGAAAAATCAATACCTACCCTCTATTCACAGGTTATGATTTTGCCAATTCTTACGTTTGAACTCGAGTAAATGCCATTTAGCGGTTTTTTCTGCATCATAAGAAGTTCGGGGGCCTTGAATATAAGTTCTGAATTCAAAATTCCTATTGTCTACCGTACGTCATGGAGTACAGCCTAGCGGATCCGTCTTGATTTGGGAAGAAAAAGCGTTTTTTGAAGACCTATACATACATCATGAATCCGGCCGCAACCCCTGCACAATGGAAGGAACAAGGAGGATTTAATTTTCGCTTTGTTTGGCCATGGGAGTAACGATACGCCCCTGAGGTTTGCATAGCCGAAGATAAAGGTGAAAGAGTAACCTCTCAGCGGGACAATTTATTGTCGTTTTCCTTCCTCGGGAAGTTCGCACTGAAGGGCGCCATCCACGTAAGAGGTGGATAAATTGCTTTGATAAAGTCAGGCGAGCGTAGAAGGCGCCGCTGTTGCACTCTTTGAAACTGAGAAAGATGACGCGACACGAGTATAGTTAGCGTTGCGAGGGGGAAAGAGAGCGACCAATGCGCATCCAACGCTTCAAGGCGAGATCTGATGAATTCCCTAAAGAGCAAGATGAATTGCTTGTTAGGTTGGAATATGATAAGCCACCCCATCCACAGCCGGGCCCTTCACCACGGCTTCCACTGATCCTGGCACAGATTTACATATAAATAGGAGCTTGACGTCTTCCCGCTGCTGTCGCGAGTACATTAGTTTTTTTTTTTTTTGACGAGGTTTAGATGTTCTCCGACCGGAGATTCTCTTGCTTCCCAATTTAACACTGCCTTCTTTCCGAATGTTTCCTCTTGTCTGTCATTTCTCAGGGCGAATTAACGATATTAGTCAGCAGCCCTTAGAAGATGTAGTGAAATTTGCGAGCCGAAGGTGGAGAAAAGTTCGATGAAAGTCTTACAGTTTTGATGATGTTGATAAGCGGGAGTCCGACGGGCCAAGTTGGTATAGCAGATGGTGCGGGCGATTCTTCACCTTCGGGATTGTCTTGATCACCTAGCGATACAAGTATGATGGTTAGGGATACTTGCCAGCACTCAATAAGCTCATCCACATCTTGCTCATTTAAACGTAAGCCAGAATACAGGCTCTTGAAATTGAATGACATTCATAGGAATCAAATCCTGGAACTAATGTACCAAAACCCCACCTTCAGCAGCTTCCTGTTCTTCTACCAGAGATTCAGCCCCATTTTCATCCTCCTCGCCACCTTCCTTCTCGCCTTCTGCATCCGGAAAACAGGAGAGGGGCGATGGCGATTTGTCCTGTTGCAGTATGTGCAGCGCTTGGGCGTATAGGATTACAGCGTCGTACATCAATGCTGAAGAGCTCTGAAACATAAGAGTATGGCAACGTACTGATTCTTGAGTTCAGGCTACTAACGAAAATACAAGTGGTATGGTAAGGCAGCTGATATTTAGAGCATCACAATAATTACCATGGACAGTGTGGTGCAATGTGATATGGGGCTCGATAATAGTGAGACGCTTTGCTAACAGCAGGCACCTTTACATGGGTTGATAAGGTGAGGGCTAGTGGAGTATCTATCGCTAGAAGGTTGCCAGCTGATCGGGTTCACCTCAAAAAGTCAACAAACTCAACTCACAAATCCAACTCTCAAGTTTATCCCAAAAGCTCAACCTCATCTCCCAAACTAAACCTGGAAGCTCAACTTACAAACTAAACTCTCCAAAAAACTCTCAAACTGTACTAGCAACCTCGTCTGACAATCTCAACTCAGAAACTCAACTCGGACACTTAACCCACTATTTCAACTTACAAGGTCAAATTTCCAACTCAACTCTAGAACTCAACCGAAAGATTCAACTGAACTCGAGAACTAAATCCACGGACTCAACACTCAAACTTACCACTATACTCAACTTTCAACTTCAACCCATAAAATCAAACCCAATTCTCAAACTGAACTTTGGAACTCACCTCACAAAATCACCTAGCAGAATCAACTTGCAAACTAAACTCTCAAACTGAGCTCGACTTACAAACCCAACACTCAAACTCTCTATTCAAACTAATTCTCAAACTATACTCTCATATTCAACTTTTAAACTCAACCCACAAATCAACTCTGAAACGCAACATTCAAACTCGTCTGACAAACTCACCTCATGAATTGAACTTGCGAACTCAACTCTCAGATTCAACCTACAAACTCAACAATCAAACTTAAACCACGAACTCAACTTTCAAACTGAACTCTCAAACTCGACTCACAAACTCAACATTCATACTCAACCCATAAACTCAAATTTCAAGCTGAACTTCAAACTCGTCTGACAATCTCACTTCACAAAATCGACTTGCAAAACCAACACTCAAACTATACTCTCATATTCAACTTTCAAACTCAACCAACAAATCAACATTTAAACTCAACTTTCAAATCCGTCTGACAAACTCACCTCATGAAATCAACTCTCAGATTAAACCTACAAACTCAACTCTCAAACCTAAACAACGACTCAACATTCAAACCGAACTCTTAAACTCGACTCACAAACTCAACTTTCAAACTCGTCTGACAAACTCAGTTCACAAAATCAACTTGCTAATTCAACTCTCAAACTTAAACCACGAACTCAACATTCAAGCTGAACTCTCAAACTCAACTTTCGTACTCGTCTGACAAACGCACCTCACAAAATCGTTCTGCAAAGTCGACCTTCAAACTCAGACCTCAAATCAAAATATGATTTGATCTGAAACTCAACTATCAAACTGAACTTTCCAACTCGTCTGACAAACTCATCTCACGGAATCAACTATCAAATTCAACTCTCAAAATTATACCACGAACTCAACAATCAAACTGAACTTTCGAACTCGACTTACGAAAACAACACTCAAACTATACTTTCGTTTCAACTTTCAATCTCAACCCACAAATCAACTGTGAAACTCAACTCTCACGAACTCAACTTTCAAACTGAACTTTCGAACTCGTCTGACAAACTCATCTCACAAAATCAACTTGGAAAGTCGACTTTCAAACTCAACCCACAAACAACTCTGAAGCTCAACTCTCAAACTGAACTTTCAAACTCGTCTGACAAAATCACTTCACAGAATCAACTTGCAAACTCAACTCTCAAACTTAACCCACGAACTCAACTCTCAAACTGATCTCCCAAACTCGACTTACAAAATCAACATTCATATTCAACTTTCAAATTCAACTCTCAAACTGAAGTTGTGATGTGAGTTTGTGAGTTGAGTTTGAGAGTTTAGTTTGCGATTTGAGTTTGGGGGCTGAGTTTGAGAGTTGAGTTTGTAAGTTGAATTTTAGAGTTTAGTTTGAATGTGCAGTTTTGGAGTAGAATTTGTGTTGTGAGGTTGTGGGTTGAGTTTGAGAGTCGAGTTTGAGAGTTGAGTTTTGGGTTGAGATTGACTGTGTAGTCAATCAAACGCTGTGTAGTCAAACGTGAGTTTGATGCTGTGGTTTGCGTTTGAATGTATAGTTTTAGAGTTGAATTTGTGAGTTGGGTTTAAGCTTGAGAGTTGACGTTTAGAGTTTAGTTTGAATATGTAGTTTTAGAGTTGAGTTTGCATGTGTAGTCTTAGAGTTGAGATTGTCTTGTGAGATTGTGGGTTGAGTTTGAGAGTCGATTTCAGAGTTGAGTTTCAGAGTTTGTGGGTTGAGTTTGAACGTGTAGTTTTAGGGTTGAGTTTGAGGTTGTGGGTTACGTTTGAATGTTTAGCTTTACAGTTCAGTTTGGTTGTTGAGTTTGTGAGTTGTCCTTGTAAATCGAGTTGAATGTTCATAAGTTGATTTTTTCAGTCGATTTTGTGGGTTGAGTTTGAGAGTTCAGTTTGTGAGTTGACTTGTGCGCCAAACTATAAAGATACTGCACTTTTATTTACCTTGACAGTGTCCGGAGTAATTCGGAGTTTCCGCCCTTGCTGTTTCTCACCAAAAATCCAATCATGGACGGTTGCTTGAACCATATGTTTTTGCGGATCCATCAGCCTCAGAGTCGTGATGTTTGTTGGTCCAAACTTGAAATCGCCGAACTCTACCGTGTGAGCGTCCTGCAGTAGAACGAAAGAGAATATTTTGATTAATGAGTCGATCGCGACTCTCAAAGACATATCGGTTCAAATTTACAGAATAAGGAAGTAATTAGTGTTATCTTTTTACTTCTTGTTCCACTCTCAGCCCTCTCATTTTCATAACTGATGGGCTCAAGTGAGGCTTCTCTTTCCATTGATATTTAAGATGAAACATCCTTTTATGGGCGTATCGAAGGGTATCCTAACGTGAGGGTATCGACGTTAGAACGAAATTCGTTCGCGTTTACCTTGGCAATGGATACTCAGCACATAACAGGCTCGAGAGGCGTTTATATGAAATTGAAATCCGGCCCTATCGATTTCCTGACTCGAGGAAGGCATGGCTGAAAAAATCCCCTTCGCCAAAAGTTATTGATGGGACAGGTCAAGCCTCTGCATAAGGCGAGAAATCCTCTTTCCGCCCTGAGACTAACATTTTCCTGCCTCCGAATCCCCAGCTCGGGTCCTTTCGTTTTAAAAAATGCCTATCAAGCTTTCAACTCTTTTAGGGGTGGTTGTCGGAATAAGGGGGAGGGGGTGAGATTAGGAATGTTCTCATTTTAAACTAGGGTACTCGGAAGAGTTGTTTTAAAATTGTGAATAGGTAGGTGCATACCTCATCTGGTCTCTCGACCGAACCGTCAACTCTACGGGGGTGGAATGCTTTGGCATTTTTGAGGAGTGAGGCTAATAAACCTCAGTTTTGTATATGAACCGTGTGTGAGGAGCCATGTTAATGCTACCAAAGGAAATTTTCAACCTTATCATTGGGTTCCATCTTATGCAAATGGTTCGATTCTTACCATGCACCTTGATATCGAACCAGAACTTTACGAATGTTGAAACTTTGTCAGACTCCAATATTTTCCAAGCTTTTTCGACTCAATGCTTACTTCAACTTGTAAGTAGTTCAAGCTTCAAGAAGTAGGTATGGCTTGAAAAGTAGTGTTAATACGTCGGAAGGGAATCCATAAAAGGACGGACTAAGTATTCCTCGAAAGAAAATCAGACAAACAATGCAGTACGCAGGTAGCAACCGAAATCGAATACGGGGTTGAAGGCCTCTCACAGAAGTTTCTGTAGGTAGGCACCTAATTCACGAAACCGGATCCACGTTGAAGGATGAGGGTTTCAAACAATCGGCAAAGTTCCGCCTACAAGTCCTATAAAGGGAATTCAATAAGGTGAACTGTTTTGGAGTTGGCAGCGAACGGGGCCCATCATTAGACGACCTGAACATGTATTGCAGCCGAATCCCGATCCTCCACAGTTCAACTGGAAATATAAGACGTATTGGGTCCAATTTCACCTAACTTTTCAACTTCCTGTTGAATAATCGTGGATAATCTGTATAAATGAATGAATATCAATGAATGAATATTTTAGTCCATGGAAAAAACATACGAATTGAACGCAAATATGATTTTTACTATATTGGAGTTTAGTCGGGATTTAGTCGGAGGAGGACGAACAGGAGGTGGTGAACGAGGAGGAGGGGAGAGGGCGTATGAGGAGGGAGAGGAGGAGGAGGAGGAGGAGTATCAGGAGGGAGAGGGGGAGGAGAAAGGAGAGGGGGAATGAGGAGGAAGAGGATGACAAGGAGGAGGGGGAGGAAGATGCGGATAAGAAGGATGTTGAGGAGGAGGAGGAGGAGGAGAAGGGGGGATGAGGATGAGTAGGAGTAGGAAGAGGATACGGATGAGGATACGGATTCGGATGAGGATGAGGAGGCAGTGGAGGAGGATGAGTAGGAGGAAGAGGAGGAGGAGGAGGAGGAGGAGGGTGATGAAGAGGAGTATGTCGAGGAGGAGGAGGAGAAGGGGGAGGAGGGGGAGGAAGAAGAGGAGGAGCAGAAGCAGGATGAGGAGGATGAGGAGGATGAGGGGTGAGGGGTATGAGGGGTAATAGGGGGAAGAGGGGGTCGAGGTGGGTGAGGGGGAAGAGGGAAGGAGGGGGAAGAGGGGGATGAGGAGGATGAGGATGATGAGAAAGATGAGGAGGATTAAGAGGAGGAGGAGGAGGAGCAGAAACAGGATGAGGAGGATGAGGGGGATGGAGGGGGATGAGGTGGATGAGGAGGATGAGGATGAGGATGAGGGTTATGATGAGGACGAGTATGAGTGCGGGGATGAGGATGAATTTCAAGTTATCTTACCAGAGACGTAAGGAAGTACGAATGGTAGTAACCCATCATGTTGACTTCGTTGGCCTGTTCCAGGACCGTAACGATGTTTTCCGTTTTGCAATCGATTATAATGTGAGTCTCCGTAGTGCCGCCGATTTCTTTGAAGAGAGGCCTGCGGAAAAAATGCTTGAGAGATAAGAATTAATAATGAAGACCAGCGCTGCGTGGATTACCATCAGTACCTGAGGTGAGTTGATGGGCGCGAAATCTGCATAAAGAATTGCGCAAAAAATTCGTTCTATGGGAAAATTAATTTCCCTGGGCGATTAAAGCGGGGGAATTTCTCGGTATAGCCATGATTCGCACGAAGTTTGGGTTGATTTAATTTTCTCCTTCGGACGTGGAGCGTTTCTCAGAAGCTGTTCGGTTGTTTGCCAGTTTGAAGGAAACAAGGAGTACAACATAATGGCCGCTTAACTAGCCACAGAGAAATTCTTCTACGCTGCCATAGTTCCATTATTAACGAAGACTGAATTCAGCACAAGCTCCGACGACCGCATCGCTTTACCAACTTTTCCCTCCTATTTCTCCTTCCTTCAACATTCTGAGTGCAGTAAAGAGGTAGATTTTTAATGAGTGTTCAACCTTTTTTCTACAGTACCTAACGTTCGTGTTCAACCTATTACCTCTGCTCGTACGAGGAAAGCGTTATCTATCGCTATGGCCTCTCATCACGTATTTACGGCTCTTGTATCCTTAACGGGGCTTTGAAAAAGTAAAAAAGGGCTCTACATAATTATCGTTTCTGTACAGCGCTGAACACATAACAGGATAAGACATCCTCGCTCAAGCAACAGCTAACGTGTGGCGAAAGCTGCTTGCTTATTTTCTATCCCTCAAGGCTCCACCTGATTCCCATGATAGAAAGCTGGTAACGGCCTTACCCTATTAGTAACACTGCAATACCTTATCAAAAGCTACCTCTAAATATGAGCCTTTCCCCCACAGCACGAGGTCAGTATCGTTGCTGTATGTCGTGTTTAGAAAATTCTCGGGTTTCCGACAGGGCTTCATTTTGTCATAATTTCCATGAAATAAAATTTTCAATTGAACAACAATCTACTCAAATGAAGTGTGTCTTGACTACGAATATTTCCCGTTCAAACTTCAACCTGAGAAATCTTCTGAAACTCAGGAGGACGCGCTCATTAGCTGAAGACTAGCTTTGAATTTCCGTCTCACTGTTACTTCGATGCGAGTGCAATACAAAAATTGCAGATCTTTGATGTATGATCCAAGCAACAAGGGGCCCTCTTTGATGTATACAAACATGATCTCCCACCTCTGAGAAGACTATTCAATGGGAGCAGCTGCTTACAACTTACGCTTCCAGGCTCAAAGTCATCCTTCACACGCCCCTTTAGTGTCCTCAGCTGTAATTTTCTCTACGCTCTCTAGAAAACGCAACCTACGGAACACTCGACTGCGAAAGATTAAACGACATCCCCGATTCTATGGGTAGTTTTCACGATCAAGGGAATCTTCTTACGTTTATTAACTGGAAACAAACATTAGAATATTACCTACATACACGTAGGAGCGGATAAGGAACGCATGAAGAGGTCCTATTTCGTTTCAATAATACAAACAAGTTCAATTCGGTGAGGTAGTTTACATGAAAGTAGCATTTAGGTACCGAACTAAGGGAAGGAAAGTTGTGATGTGTACACATCTGATATGCATTTCTTGCCATCAATGATCAACGGTAGGGTCGAGCAGAATACTCGGTTTCCTTTGGCAAGCTTTCGAAAAATGTATTCTTATAAAAATAGAAATAGTTTTCGAAACTTCGGCGAAAGAGATGGCGTATTCTGCTTGACGACAAAAATTACTAACTGGTCGATTATGAAAAATATCATTTTCGTTTGTTGCTTTCATCAATATAACGTGCTATCGACATTGACATGTTCCCAAAATTGATACATAGGAAGGTAAGTTAGCAAATATGTAATACGAGTATATTTTTCATTTGGTTAGGACGCAATATCGACCAACTGAAGGGACAACAAGAATCTAACGAAGTCCAAGAAATTCAAAATCGTTTCATTAGAAGGAACCTCCTGAAATCCGCAAAACGGGTAAAAGAGAAAACCCGTAGGTAATCAAGAAATCTGCAGACAAAAAATGATGCTTTCTAAGATTTCAGGTAAAACTTCCTATCCCTAGATATTCAAAGCGAGAAAACCGGAGAAAAATACTCGAAAGATTCTAAGCCCATGACATCACCTTCAAAATTGGACATTTTTGGAAAAATACACGCAGGCACCACCAAGAAAAGGCGGAAAAATTGTTGAAAAATGAAAAACTAGCTGTCAAATGCCATGTTTTGAACTTTCGAAAAATAATAAATTTTTTGAAAACTTTTATTGCATTTTTGTCGGGGGCGCTACCAATGTTAATAAATTCTAAAAAAATAGTGGTACCTACCAATAAATGGCAGACTTCCCCCGACATTTCAATGAAAGAGCTCTCGATTTCGGTTCAAAATTGGCTGCGTGAGAGCGGGACAAATATATACCTAGCAAAACCCGTACAAGTTAACTCGAGTAATTCCCTCCTTTTTGAAGTCGGTTAGAATAATTATGCCTATCCATTGCATAGCCGCGAGGCTTCTGCAGATATCCCCTGCGAATAATCCAGAGTTAAATTCGTGGAATCAAGCTGTTGAGGAGCAACGGTAAAGACCGTACACGAAAATGGAGTCTGTAATGTGATTAAAGGCTTAGCTGCGTAAACATTATACTGCGCGTAGTTGTGAGGCCATTTTCAGAGGAAAGCAGCACGAAGTCAGAGTTCTGGATGCTGCGGCCAGGTAACAAGAGAAGGTAGAAATACTCGACCTAACAGCGGAATAGTCGGATAGGGGATGAATTATTTGGGTAGATTCGCCACTAGAGACGCAGAGCGTGTATTGTGTTCAAGCTATAGCATACCAGAAAGTTTGCCTGGTGGCTTATGCGTGGCTTGGGGCGAACGCAACCGCTGCTTGACGAAACAGAAACTTGCGGCTAAGAGCTGAAGCACAAAGGGCCGACTCGCCCTTTGTTGTTGGATTCTTCTCGACATGGGCCGAAGGTTTCGAACGAATGAATGGCGTCCTCAGCCGGCGATCGTGCCAAGGAATTATTTTCCACGGACGCGATTAATTTCAACTCCGAGCCCGCCGAATAAAGGAAATTCCCGGCGGAAATATCATAAATGGTCCCATACCAGGTACATCCCAAACCTATGAAGCTTATGAAAAACAGGTACGCTCTTAACCCGGACTCACCATATTATCAATATTGATGCGCATTGCCCTGATCGATGCACTAGTTCGTGATTGTACGGAGATCGTTTAACAATAATTTTGATAGACGGGCGGCTATTAACGTTGGCTGTTCGATAATATTGATAGATTGCCTTCCACCGATCTATTGGCTGAGCGCTATATGCCTCCAGTGTACGCAGTAATCACTTGATTGCCTCAATTAATCATACGCTCAACTGATTGCTTACATAGCTGGCGTTTGTAGCTTGAGCTTGGTCGTGGGTTTTTTGAAATTCATCATACCTACCAATTCAGGCAATGGATACGTACGTGGCTTTGGAACGCATATAAAATTTATTGCACCTGGATCGACGACTACGCGACCTTTCGCAACCTGTGTGCTTTTTAACTTCACCACCAACAATTGGGCAGTTACTGCCACCTCAAGGATAAACACGCAAACATCACAGGGGGTATGCCGAAATTAGTTTTACCATTTTTCCAATGGAAATCCCACCCTTGCGTACACAGGTCCCAGGATGGCTGTGCGAAATGTATCTGATTAGTTTGAGTTGATTTGTTGTGGTTTTCTGACGAACTTGCCTATATCTAATGTATATTGGCTGCCCAAGGAAAATCTGTGGCACATCTGTGTGGTTTGATATCGCGAAATTGAGATCGAGCCA
Source organism: Nesidiocoris tenuis (assembly GCA_036186465.1). Lineage (NCBI taxonomy): Eukaryota > Metazoa > Arthropoda > Insecta > Hemiptera > Miridae > Nesidiocoris > Nesidiocoris tenuis. The sequence continues at coordinate 3,504,141 of AP028920.1, forward strand.
GTCGAAAATCGATCGAGGGATCACAAATCAGGCAGACAAAACAGTTGTTGGTATAACTCCATCAGAAAACAACGCCGCGCCGAGAAAAGCTAATCAGGCGCTTTGGAACTTCATCACAGCCTCCTAGAGTAATTTATAAGCTTGTCTTGGTGTGGCTCATCGGAGAAGTACGCTGCCTAGCCGTTTGTATAATGAAAACGCAACTATAATTGATTAGCTTGAGCAGGCAGCGTTTTTCAATGCCTCACGCATATTTCGAGAAACCGCTCAAATAAAATGACCATTTCATATCAGCCGGATGCAGCTGCATTTATCTGGAGGGTTAATCGGCTTCATCCAGGGCGGGAAATGTCAACTTGACAAACAAACTCAACAAAAATTATCCGCGGTCGGCTGGGCACGCAGAATATTCAACAACAGGGTGAGCCACGATTGACTGCGGCACTGTCAACATCAGATAGGGTAAAGGCACCTATTATTGACACCCTAAGAAATTTTTCGCGGTAATATTTCCGTAACGCCCTTATTTATCATTCTATCCGTTTCTTTCTTCGATTTTTAAACTTGCCTGCTACTTAGGATAATATTTGCAATGTAAGTATTTCAAAGAAATACGATCATTTATGTTTTTAAGTCAAATTTTGAAACTATGTTTTTTTCACCATTTATCGACAGGTGAAATCCAATTATCGACTCATAAGTGAACCAATTATTGACAGGTAAAAATGAGGTACGGGCTAGGGTATGAATAATTCAAAAACAGTCTTCAAGGAACAAGTGAACATAAAATATATGTTTTAAATCCGTATCTCAGTCTTTTTTACAATGATAGGTATATGAACAAGGATTAGGAACGTAGGTACGAGAAATCGAGTTAACACATTTGCAAACTGAGGAACAAACTGAGGAGTCTGGTACAAAAAGAACACAAAATACTTTATCGATTCACCTAAGGACACTTGGTAAAGACACTTTGGCAAGAATTAGGAATCGAGTTGATTTTGATCTCAAAGTTGACTTTGATCTCGAAGTTGACTTTGACTCGAAGTTGACTTTGAACTCGAAGTTGACTTTGACTTTGATCTCGAAGTTGAGTTTGAACTCGAAGTTTACTTTGATCTCAAAGTTGAGTTTGAACTCGAAGTTGACTTTGATCTCGAAGTTGACTTTGACTTTGACTCGAAGTTGAGTTAGAACTCGAAGTTGACTTTGATCTCGAAGTTGACTTTGATCTCGAAGTTGAGTTTGATCTCGAAGTTGAGTTTGAACTCGAATTTGACTTTGAACTCGAAGTTGACTTTGATCTCGAAGTTGAGTTTGAACTCGAAGTTGACTTTGATCTCGAAGTTGAGTTTGAACTCGAAGTTGAGTTTGAACTCGAAGTTGAGTCTGATCTCGAAGTTGAGTTTGAACTCGAATTTGACTTTGATCTCGAAGTTGACGCATGATAAATTAAAACACAGGCTGAATAACATTCTAGTCAGTAATCCCATAATATGGGATTACTAAATATTATACAGTGTGGATGAGTTTTGTGCACTGAACCTGAACGTCATTTAGTGTTGGGTACTGTTGTACAAGCACTTATAAATAAATAAAAATAAAAATAAAAAAATGGACATACGAGGCTGTCAATAATATACCTACCAGAGAGGGATTCTAATTATTGACACCTACTGTCACCAATTATAGACACCCCCTGTCAAAAATAGGATCCCCTTATTATTTTCAAAAAATAACCATACCACTCAATTTTTAATAAAAATTTAAGTAAAATGAGTCGCTAATTAAAGATTTTGTACAAATTCCAATTATTGACACCCTGTCAATAATTGGAAAAACCCTATTTTTTCGAACCCCAATTATTGACACCCTCAAAATGCTATTTTAACCACAAAATGAGCGGTTCAAACAGCTACGTAGCAGGTAAGACTTCCTATCAACCTATTAGAACAATCAGAATAAAAAAAACATCAAATTAAAATGTCTAAATGTGAAAAATTTAGGCTCACCTCCTTAGCCGAATCGTTAACAAAACCAGCTGAACCGCGACTGCCGAAAAAAAAATTTTATTTCAAGCTTTTATCTAATCAAAGAATGACATGATCTTGGCGGGAAACGGTAGCAGGTTAGATGCTTTCTTAGTTACCATAGAGTTATAATTACTAGGAGGTGCCAAACGCTTATTTTTTGTAATGAAAGTGGAACTGTCAATAATAGGAGACCTGTCGATAATAGGTGCCTTTACCCTACCTAATTATGATGATGAAACTTCGTAGGATCGCTCCGAGATTGCCAATTTCGGATTTTGCGATGACTCCTGATTTATCGGTTGGCAATTTCAACAGCATATTCAACAATCGGACGAGTTTTACATTTCAGTGAAATGTTGGCAAGGAAAGAGGATGAGATACCCAGGAATTCCATGGATTATTGAAGCATTTGAATGATAAATTATTGCAATTGTGAATTTCCTTGAATGCTGGAAGATCGAATCCAACCGAATCGTAAGATTGGAAGTTTGACGTTAACAATGAAATTCCAAAATATTTTAAATCACCATTGGCTTTTACAAAATTCGCAAGAATTGAGAAGGGAAAGTTGCGCTTGAAGCTCAGATCATCATACTTCCATTCGCTACCATTAACTGGAAAGTTGAACTGAGAACGCACTGGCATTCTTTTCTGACTTAGCCCAGATTTAGAAACCGCTACTTTAATTTTCTTGTTGTTGATAACTTAGCGGGCCGCACTAACAAACGACACCAAAACGCCCTAAGGGCGGAACAAACAACATCGGAAACGGGCAAGTTGCCAGCAACTCGAGATTTCCACCCCATTCCATCATATATCCGTGGTGTATACTAGGCCTTTGTCACATGACCCTAAACTTTATTTTTCTCTTAATAAGAACTAGAAATAAAGATTGATATCTTACGAATATCTTGAAACACTATCAAGCAGTAATTGTATATGTCTACCATGTATGGACAAATAATCCGATGTTGCAGCAACAACAACAACCTTATCTTGCTCTTTCCCTCTCGTTCACTCGATATTTGCTTATGCTCTGCTAATTAATTTAATTAAATCTTTTAATCGCCCATCGTTTCATTCATTTTTCTTCCAGAACATCCTCACACCAGAGAAAGTAAAGTAAGTAAATAGGTAAGTCGTTCATTTTCCGGGTGAGTTAGAGTTACTTCACTTTAGATGGCCGGCTACTGATATGCAGCAGAATCCAGGTGGATTACTAAGGCCCTCATCCACAAAACATTTACTGAGTCGTTAAATTTACCGACTCAAAGGAAATCTATACTTGTCCAGCGATCTTGCTATTGGTAGCTCTGTTGATAGATGAGTAACCATCAGTAATTTACGAGTCCGTAAATTTATCGAGCCGGCAATTGTTTGGTCAAAGTAACATAAACAGTTCATTAGTCCACAATCCGGTTCAACTCGAATTGAGTCTAATTCAATAATCGACAGACCGTTCCTAATGGTACAATAATTACGCATAGCTGTGGCCTATAGGCAAATGCTGGAATTCCGATGCGATTACTTCTACTAGATAGGTTGTGTGAACAGACGAACCAGCTTCGATATGCAGTTTGTAGAGGTTCGTAGGAAACTTCGCTACGTGTACGCAATATTATATCCTCAGAAATTGTTTTTAAACTGCGATCTAAAGCCTGTCTGCTTGCCACAAAAACCGTCACACCTTCCTCAATTTTTTCAAAATTCTTTAAAATCTGTTCCATTATGATACTCAGTAGCCACAAAATTAGTTCAAATATCATAATTAAGCGTTCTGAATCCAAAATTTTGCGTTTCAAAATACTGTAGTTCGACCAATGTGTTAGGCATGCACCATTGGCTCAATTTGCAATTTCGTGATCACCCAGCCCTCGCAATCGAACGGCGTTAATTGATCTTCCGTTTACCTGTAATCAGCAGGTTGACCTTCGACTTCAGGTTCTGGAAGTTGCCAAACTGTGAACGGGGTGTGGCCTTCCTCGTTAACACCCCTCGGAACTTTGAGCAGGTCTGCCAGTCGGATGAGAGCCTCTTCTTCTTCGTAAATGATGACGTAGCTAGTCCAGTCCATATCTTCGACCACTTCTTTCAACGCCTATGAAACCATTAAGAGGAACAGTTGTAGCATGCAGGAATCGGTTGAAAAACAAAGGATGAAGAGAGAGAAAAAACGAATAGAGATTAGGATGAAAATAATGGTGAGGAAAGCGTGGAATAAGGGTGATGGAAAAGCGATGTGAGATAAACTGACGGAGGCAGGCGGAAAGAAGGGAGAAAAACGATAGCTGGAGGCCAAAGAAAGGAGGAAAAGTGAAGTTAAATAATATTTATCGAGGGTTGCATACAAGGAAAGTTGAAAACAGGAATTTGATGGGAGGCGATAGCAATGCAGTTATGTAGAATCTGCCCTCCAGCCTAGTGATGATGGAGTAGGGCAAACATGGGGGAGAAGTTCAAACAGGAAGGAATGGCCGATGCAATTTGATTGGGTAAGGTGGCTTCGACGTAGACTGGAATCACATACCGGCAGAGTGATTGGTTCGCTAGCACAGACCCTAACCGACCCTACCCTTACCATACCCTTTGGCTAATCGGTACAAGGCGATAAAAGAAGATTTGCTTCCATAGTTACACTCTTCAACTTCCAAGGACCATCTTACAGCTTCTTTACATGGAGAAGTAAAAAATTAATTTTTAACGATATCGTAGCCACCAATCAGGGGATTAGTTTTCACGGATTTAACACAGTTTGAACAGTGGGGTTACAACATAAGCACTAATTCAGTCGTGTGGTTTGGTTCAAAATAGGTAATCGTAACCTCAACCATTGAGGCCAACCGATAACTAAAGACGAAGGTTTTATTTTCAGCCTGAATTAATTTTACATGCATTTGTGGGTAACTCATTATCCCAAACTAACAAAGCTGAGGCAAGGTAAGCAAAGTAAATTAGGTGGAATCAATTAATAAGGTTGGGGGCCGAGCTTTCTGGATCAGAGCTCGAATAATGGCCTTACAGCTGAGGGTACAGAGGAGAACCCGGATTAAACTCGGTTAGAGGGAAATGCGCGTGAGGGATGGTCGTATATGGAGAGGCGGCTAATGACGGTAAGAGGATAACCAGCAGGAGATTCTGTCGTCAGTACGGTGAATGATAGACTCGACTCGACTTATGGACAGGGCCTGCGATATCTTCAACGTGGTACCACCAGGGTCTGACTTTGACATATTCGTAACAAGCTATTCATTTGTTTGGCAAGGGAGTTCCGAATTTTTGAAGGATGATGTCCTACTTTCTAACTTTGCTGCCCTGCTCGAGCTCGAATTAGGCCAGGCGTTCTTTCGGCATCTCCAGCATTGCGTTATGCAGAACCCAGAAGAGAATAATTTACCCAAATATCAACCGAAATCTTCTCTTATTTGACTGAGCTGTGTATTCACCACCAACAACTTCTCCTACACCACCATCACCACCGCATACAACTCCCCCACCAGCACCACTGCCACTGCCCCTACCAACTCCGCCATCATCTACAACCCCTCCACCACCATCACCACCATAAACAATTCCTCTTCTTCCACCACCGCAATCACCACCACATACAACTCCTCCTCCTCCACCATCACCACCCCTCCATCACCACATACAACTCCGCTGCAAGAATATGTCCCCCGAGCGAGGATGCAAGAAGAAACATAACGCTTGTGTTATTTTAGAATTATTGAAAAATTAAGAAGTGAATTTATGAAAAACAAACAACTTTCACAAAATATAGATAATACGAGCCAGTTTTTCTGGCCAGAAATCACACTGTGAAGTCATAATCGAAGCATCATTCACACACATACCTACCTACCGTGCAATATGGGACGAGTGGGAGGTGAAGTGGAAAATCACTCGTCTATTCTGCCGGAACGCGTCGTGTCAGGTCGTCACCCATTGTATTACTGGCGTTCTCCGAGGTATTATTTATTTTCTATTCCTCAACCAAAGCGCAGGGGGTTGGTTTACATATGAATCACAGACAAGAGCGCCGTTGAACCGGGTCGCGGCATGTCACCGCGCCAGCCGACCTGTCATGTCTGTTGGACAGGTGGGAATGGCGAATATCATCCGGCATGGAAGCCCCGCGGGATTCGAGGAGATGGAACCCGCGTTGAACGGCGAATGACAAGGATCCGGCCAATTACGAGACGGCAGGTGTTTCAGAAAATGCAATTCAGATCCAAGAGCAGTCGGCTGACAATACAAAAGCCCAGGAGATGAGCAGTTTGAATGGATTTCCATCCTGTAATAAATGAGTTAGGTACTGTGGAATGAGATCGTCGATTAAATGATCTACTCTTGAAGCGAAATTGCCCTGCTTTACCCAAGTGCATGGGGGAAAACCAACATGGCCGCGAAAATCATGTTGAAGAATGGAATTATGGTAAAACGTTGCTGCGTGCAGTTCAAACGGCATGTTTATGAGATGCGGCATTTACCCTACTCGTCGTATCAGCTTATTCATGGGATGCCATGAATCATCATGAACATTTCTGTCAACGTCCAGGGTTCTGGTTTCCGGGAGCAATTTTATTTTTCGCTTACGTTGATGTACCATCATGGTTTGCACCTAAATTATAAGACTACCTAACTTCAATTGTATGAAGATGAGCGAGGAGCTCACAATTTCCAACCTCAGCATGTCCTATTGTAATTCCTTCTGCTGTAGATTGTGGACAATTTCAAACCGAAAACGGGAGACTATTGATTTATTTTGTCGACCATAGAGCGGAGCTGACTGTTGGGCTAACCATGAGCTGGGATTACTTTTCTGTAATGGATAGAAACGGGATTATGTGTGAAATCGGCAACTCAAGTGCCTCAGACCGGGAAAACGATCTTGGGGACAATAAACCCGAGCCGACCCGTTGCCGAGTCTTGTGGGCCTTGACGTTCCTTCACTGACACTCATTGACTTGGTAAAAGACACTGGGATTGGAGTGGGGGCCATTTGGCACCGGCTGAAGTTTCCGCACTACAAGCCCGAATCCTTACCCTTTTACGGTATCGGTGGTAAAGTTGTCGGATCCGCAATTCAATCGGACATGATTCCTCTGGCGCACAAAAAGCTTTCGCCCTTTCGACGACATGGTAGACGACTCATGGCACTTTGTCGGTTGTCTCAAGAACGAGTCACTTAGGGTTAATTTCTCCGAAGTTTCAACATTAATTCGAGAAATTTGAAAAAGCTTGGGGATTGAGAGCTTCTTGGCGCTTCTTTTTGAAATTGATTATTTTTAAACTTCATAGTGGATTTTTTAAATGTTTGCGGTATTTTGGGACATGAGAGGTTTGCTTTCGATAAGAAAATGTATTGCTGTGATAGGTCGAGGTGGCGTCGGCGTCCTATATATTCGGCGATTCCGAGCCAACTTATCCTCATTCTAACAGCCAGCAAACGATGAATGGGCACATTTAAAAAAAAGTTGCGATTATGATTAGAGTATAATGCTTAATTCGAGCGATAGGGACGAGAGAACCGCTAGAAACCGAATTTCAGACCGCACTTCTACATCAAGCAGAACCTGTTACCTGTTATTCCCTGTAACCTCCGTCGCTCCTGGAACTGGTTCGGCGAATTTTCCTCGTTCGACGTCGATTTACATACGAAACGAGTTCCGACCCGAGAAGCTGAAATTGGCACAATCTATTCGATATCACGGCTGTTTCGAAAGCTCCCGAAAATTCTCAGACCGGATCTAAAGGCGAGAGAAGTTAGGCATTCGATCAAATAGACCCTCTTCAAATTCGAAAAGCGAAGTTTGAATGGTCAGCTTGAGTCGGGGCAATTATTCCTTTGACGTTTCTCGTTGAATACTGACTGAATTTGACGTGAACACGTATTCCTGAGGCTTGTAGACGGTTGAACCCTCAACCCACCCGGGTTCATGCATCACATACGTTAACGACGTACCCGTACGGTTAGACGCAACCATTTTCAATGTTTCGGCTTTTTGACACTCCAACCTGATTTGTGCGGATGGTATATGCACGACCGTGTTTGGTACAAAATTTTGTAGACGCTATGGCACGTGTAGGTGCACGATTAAAAACAACCAGTGGTGCGTAGATAACACACAATACTTCCATATTTTGAAACGTAAAATTGTGAAACAATTTGATCATATTTTGACTGCTTTTAAGGGATAAGGTCACCAGCAAAATCGCAGTCTCACTGTGCCAAGCTTTCGGCCCAAAATGAAAAAACGCCACAGGGCTTGGAACCGGTTTAAGCGGTCACATGACCACTTGACACTTGACATGAGGTGAAACAAAGATTTTAAGACAAGAACTCTTGAGTATATTTTCTTCGTTGTTTTTAATCCTGACAAATAAAATATTGAAAACACTAAAAATATATATTTTGTAGTAGCCGGATGCTAAAAACCAAATTCCGATTAACACAGGGCGTTAGGTCTTGCCGAACAAACATTTCAGTTCAAGAAATTTGACACATCCTCATATCTGGACGGTAGTGGTCATGTGACCATTTTTGTAAAACCGGTCTCCAGACGGACAGACGGACACACGGACACACAAATTTGCCGAAAGCTTGGCACAGGAGACTGCGTTTTTTGGTGACCCTATCCCTGATCTCGATTTTACGACGATCACAATATTCCATTTACTCTGTCGATCATCCACCATAGTTAAATGGAAATGGGCGGTAACCTTCTTGCAGCAGTATCTCAAGGCCGAATTTCGACGTTCCCGCTCAGAAAATGGAGATTTTTTGAAGAGCTGTTTACATTTTTGGCGATTTCGGCGATTCGAAAAAAATGTCTATCCAGACATTGCATCCATGTTCCACAAGTTCGAGAGCCGACCTCGTTGGTGCCAGTAAGGTAATTTTCTCCAAACGCCAATGCACTGACCGATCTCATCCCGCAACTTTAGCATAATTCGATCGGGATCGATGGCTGTCGCTTTTCCAGACGGGCTCATAGATTAACATATTCAGCTCTTCAGCCGATTTCCATGGTAAGCCATTTTCCAAGAACCCGAACTCGGAGCCCCTTGAGTTTGACAGATGATTGGCGGAACCGCTGAAATGAAATTCAACAGCCCCAAAAGCGCGTATGATATGCTCTTTGACGCTATTTCCGCCATATATCGTGGGCTTCATATCTTGATCAAACGCATAGTTTATGCCGAATATGAACGTACCGTCTACTACAAATTGCGACTTCAATTTATTTTAGCTTTTAGACCAAAAAACGAACAATTTAATTGAATTTTGCAAAGGAAAATAATTGAGATTTACCTTCGACAAGAGGTCTGCCGGTGGGAATAAGTTGACGCTGAAATTCGACGGCTGTGATGACGTGTCCGCGTGCAGTTTGATTTGAGGGATTTCCAGCATTGCGCATATCGACTGGACGACGCTCGACGTCTCGGGCGTTTGAGGTCCAACGACACCACCGATTCCTTTACTGGTCAGTTCACATACTGGAACATGGATTTGACGGAAAACAATCTCATTTATTGGTGATTGGTATTGGTGTTTGTTGTTTGGTGGTTGAGGCGGTTGTTGGTCGGTGTTTGGTGGTTGGTTATTGGTTTTGGTGGATGGATATTGGTGTTTGGTGGTTGGTTATTGTTGTTTTGGGTTGGTCATTGGTATTTGGTGTTTGGTGTTTGGTTATTGGTGTTTGGTGTTTGGTTATTGGTGTTTGGTAGTTGCTTATTGGTGTTTGGTTATTGGTGATAGGCGGTTGGTCATTGGTGTTCGGTGTTTGGTTATTGGTGCTTGGTTATTGGTGGTTGGTTATTGGTGTTTAGTGGTTGGGATGGTTAGTTATAGTTGTTTGGTGGATGGTGATTGTTGGTTGGTTATTGGTGTTTGGTGGTTGGTCATTGGTGTTTGGTGATTGGTATTGGTGTTGTTGGTTAGTGGTTGGTTATTGGTGGTTGGTTTTTGGTGTTTGGTGGTCGTTGAGAAATGCCGTCAACAGCAACGCAATGGGCGAATCCTCCTCTTGAAATTTTTGGGAAAATTGGACCTTGAGCTTTTTTGATCCACAAATCCACAGCTACAGTATCCGGTTCACTTTCCCGACAGGAAAGTTCAACGAAAAGCAAATCTCAATTTAGCGAAAACAAAACGGTCTGATGAATTCGTAAAACAGTTTTGCCAACGAGGCATAAATTGAAGCTCGGCTGTTTTCCCAAGTCCATTTGAGCAGGAATAGATGCGAATTGTTTCGTTCGACCAGAATTTTTGCCTTTTGAATTCTCTGTACCTACTGCTGAAATTGAAATCAGCAAACTCCGGCTTTGAACAATGTCTCGTCTCAGAGGTCATTCGACTGGTTCCATTCAGCAATTTGAATGAGTGTTTAATTTTCACTTGGGTCGTTGAATTGAGCGAAAGTCGGCGAATTTCACGTAAAATAGGTTGGTGTACATAATTTTCTTTAATTCTAGAACTAAGCGTATATTGACGGAAATTTGATGGTGGACGTATGCAACAAAAACTATTTCACCTGCTGACCATATCCCGACATATATTCCATGAAGTGATAAAACCCAAATTTCAACCAAATCCGAAAACGCGTACTTGTTCACGCGTGAAATTCAAACCAAGCATCTACTTGCAAAAGTTTGCTACTATCTGTATTCCTGCCAAATATTTATAAGCCTTGATTTCAACCTTGTATCAAGAGAGCAATCAGCTGGAACATTGCAGAGGGGCTGTCAAGACTTATTTGGTGACAGGGCTAAACTCGTATCTCACAGTTGCAGGCTCGACTTTCGACTTTGATCAATGACTTGAAGGCTGACGGTGGGGGAGACCTGCTAGCATAATTGTAATTGCACTTTGTAAGCTATTATTTTCAGTGCGCAGGGACCAAAATCGATATGTCGCTTAGCACAAACAATAGTCCATCTTAACCTTGATTAGGGTGAGCATTTTGAGTATTTTAAAAAAATCCATTCAAAGCCGAAAATGAGGCATAGCATAGATCGAAATTGCGTTGAATGGCTTACCTCGTTTGCTCGTGTTGAAGCTGTCGAATTGTGTAACGTATTCGACTATCTCTTTGAGCTGGACGTTAGGCAAAATCTGCATGTCCTTGTTGATCTGGGCCACGGCGAATCTAAACGCCATCTCCTCCTCCGAGTTTTCCGAGTGGAAGTAGCCGACTGGAAAGTAAACAGAGAATCAAACGTAGGAAATCAGATTATTTATTAAAGGCTGTATCGGAAGAGGTGGAGGTGGAAGGAGATGGGAGAGGTGGTGAGATGAGGAGGGAGAGGAGGGGTGATGAGGAAGAGGGGAGTAGGATGAGGACTAGGAAAAGTAGCAGAAGGAAGGGGGGAGTAGGAAGAGTCGACGGAGTGGGAGTGAAGCAGTGGGAGGTGGATGAGTAGAAGGAGGATGAATAGGGAGGAGGACGATTACGAGGATGAGGAGGAGAGGGGGCGGAGGACGAGTAGAAGGAGGGGAGAGGGGGAGGATGATGAGGAGATGAGAGGGGGGAGTAGGAGAGGTAGAATGAGGGGGAGAGAGGAGGATGATAAGGAGTGGAGAGATGGTGGTATGAGAGGTAGAAGAAGGGGGAGTAGGATGAGTGGGAGGAGGAGTAGGGGGAGGATGATGAGGAGGAGGGGATAGAAGGAGGGGGGATAATGATGAGGAGTTGACAGGGGGGTAAAAAAGGTCGAAGAGGGAGGGAGAGGGGGATGATGAGGAGTGGAGAGGAGGAGTAGGAGAGTCAGAAGGAGGGGGAGAGGGGAGGATGATGAGGAGTGGAGAGGAGGAGTGGAAGAGGTAGAAGGAGGGGGAGTTCGATGAGGGGGTGGATGTGTAGGGGATGATGATGATGATGATGATGATGATGATGATGATGATGATGATGATGATGATGATGATGATGATGATGATGATGATGATGATGATGATGATGATGAGGAGGAGAAGTAAAGGGGGAGTAGGAGGAGTAGAAGGAGGGGGAGAGGGTATGATGAGGATTGGAGAGGGGGAGTTGAAGAGATAGAAAAAGGGGGCGAGGGGGCGGATGATGCGGAGTGTAGGGGACGAGTTGGAGAGGTAGAAGGAGGGGGAGTTCAATGAGGAGGTGGATGTGTAGGGGATGATGATGATGAGGAGGAGGAGAAGGAAAGCGGGAGTAGGAGGAATAGTAGGAGGGGGAGAGGGGGATTATGAGGACTGAAGAGGGGGAGTTGAAGAGGTAGAAGAAGGGGGGTAGGGTGAGTGAAAGGAGGAGTAGTGGGAGGATGATGAGGAGCGGGAGGAGGAGGGTCTAGGAGGACAGAAGAAGGAGGGGGGTAAAGGAGTGTTAGGAAATGCATGAATTGTTTTTTACATCAATTGGTGTATTTAGTTCTAGAAGTTTCCAAATTCCCACATTGAGGTATAATACTCTCGAATTTCAGGGTGGAATTATGAACAGCCACCAGGCACCAAAGTTCCGTAAACCGAATGCCACCACCGCTGGCACATTTTCAAAATGAGAGGCTCGTGATAGTAGTGTTTACCAAGGGTGAGCAAACCAGGATGAGGTGGGTCCTCGGTTGTCAGTGAGGAAAAAGCGGCAAAAACAGGTTACCCAGGCGGGCAACGTGTCAAGTGCACGCTCTCGTGTTGACAACTGAACATCTCGGCAAAGTTGAGGAAAAAGTGAAGAAAAAGTAGGAGCTGGGAAGGGATTCTAGAGCGAAGAGGGAACTCGCATCATCTCTCATACTCCCAACACCTAGAAGAAAATCGGATGGCTAAGTGCATGATATTCAGGACCATGTGAGAGAAGCTTGAAACCCAAAACGCTTTATCCCATTTTGAGATCAAATTGATTTTTATCAGTTTTTCATAGTGGGCGTACTAAGATGTGAAACAGGGGTTTCCTCTTTGACCGAAACGTGAGATAAGCAACAAGTAGGTACCTGAAATAAAAAATCTAAAAAAAAATTGAAGCGTGAAGTTTCCAATTGTCGAACGGTTTTTCGACGTTTTGGATCCCACGTCGATGAGTTGTGGTATGCGGTGTAATCGAGATCCACACCCTTAACCCATGCCCGATCCCTGAGGAAATCCTCGGATCCGCGGTGATTGAAATCCGCAGGACCGGGGGTCCTAAGGGAGTACAACTAGCGGTGTAGGCCCTGTCTATCGCATCAATCTTGCGTACAAACTACTCCGGCTGAAAATAGAATGCAATTACCGAGGCAGGTTCGCCGGTGCACTTTCCTATTACGAAAATGGGTTTATAGGACATACAAACTGCTATCGGCCATTAAAAGTTTCAATTATAGCCAACCTTGATGGTCTAAATCTAGATTTGCAACCCTTGAAATTGTTAGCCAGTCAAGTTATAGCTAAAAAACCGCAAAATTCTGGCACTTTTTTCGGTTTTTGCATAAAAACCGCCAAAGGAATAATTTTCCCTTGAATTTAACATGTATTATTATGAAAGATGGTAAATTTTGCTGCATTGAGCTCTGTATGCAGATTTTTGAAAATCCATCATTTTTTCAAAAAACGAATTTTTACGTTTTTGCTTGGTTTTTACCTTTTTTTGATATAGGCGCCTATTCACATCGACATTGGCAGTAGGGCTGATCAAAACTCGGGTACTCAATAGGGCCCTGCCTGACCATGAAAACTTGGTAATGCAAGAGCTTACTCTAATACCACTCTAGGTTTCCCCGCTAACATTAATTTCGAATTGGATCTAGTATCTTGAATCGCTTTGCCGCAGCTGAAATATAGGAGATAGCAATGAGTAGTAATATCAGTTATACAACAACACTAATTGTCCATCCTGTCAGTCTGAGAATTCCGAACAAGTTGCAGACTTGCGGGGTGTGACAAGGGTCCGATGGCCGGCAGTCGGTCGAATAGCCAACCGCAACGGTTGTCGGTTGACCTAGGGAAACCGACCTCTGCGTCGGGGAATAGCGACAAACTTGAAAGCCCTGGTTGCCGGTCTGCCATCAATCCAGGGACGTCCAGCTGGCAGACATTCAGTAGCCGAACCTGAGCCTTTTTGGTTTTGTACGAACATTTCTCAATGTTCAAGTTTGGAAATTGAAGAAAATTCGGACATTTCTTTTAAAAGATAGACCAACGAACTAATCTAGAATAGATATAAATAACTCTTGAGCTGTGCTAACGCATGGTTCATCACAAATACGCCAGATCGAATCCTCGATACCCCCCTCCCCCTCCGAGCATTTCACTATTCAGGTATGAGATTTCAGATGAATTCGGGATATTTTTGGTCGCCAATTCAGTAATTCTGAAGGACGATGGGCATTTCCGTTGACGGATGAAAGGCTTTGTGCCCACGAAGGCATGTATTTTAACCTCTAACTTTTTTCCTAACTTTGTTACGGCGCTGTTGAATGGTCAAAAACCGGTGGCGTGTCGTGAAATTGAAATAACTCTCCCTCCGGTCCTGATTCTTGTTCGCGTACAGCGGACAGCGAAGGTTCCAAAAGCGGTCGTGTTGATTGGGGAGATGGGCAGAGGTGTACAAATTGAATTGAACCGTCTAATTGGATTTGTTTTGAAAATGAACGCTTTTCCTCCGGAACGAAACTGAATGAACGGGCGCGTAAAAGGCTTTTGTAAACAAAAAGGGTAGTTTAGAACGAACTCAGCTGGAGTATAGTGCCGTGGAAAAAACATTCTGCCTCCCCCGGACCGATGAAATGTCTCACCTCAGTTCAAAGTGACCTCAGTTCAAACTGACCTCAGTTTCAAAGTGACCTCAGTTCAAACTGACCTCAGTTCAAACTGACCTCAGTTTCAAAGTGACCTCAGTTCAAACTGACCTCAGTTTCAAAGTGACCTCAGTTCAAACTGACCTCAGTTTCAAAGTGACCTCAGTTCAAACTGACCTCAGTTTCAAAGTGACCTCAGTTCAAACTGACCTCAGTTCAAAGTGACCTCAGTTTCAAAGTGACCTCAGTTCAAACTGACCTCAGTTCAAACTGACCTCAGTTTCAAAGTGACCTCAGTTCAAACTGACCTCAGTTCAAACTGACCTCAGTTTCAAAGTGACCTCAGTTCAAACTGACCTCAGTTCAAACTGACCTCAGTTCAAACTGACCTCAGTTTCAAAGTGACCTCAGTTCAAACTGACCTCAGTTTCAAAGTGACCTCAGTTCAAACTGACCTCAGTTCAAAGTGACCTCAGTTTCAAAGTGACCTCAGTTCAAACTGACCTCAGTTCAAAGTGACCTCAGTTTCAAAGTGACCTCAGTTCAAACTGACCTCAGTTCAAAGTGACCTCAGTTTCAAAGTGACCTCAGTTCAAACTGACCTCAGTTTCAAAGTGACCTCAGTTCAAACTGACCTCAGTTCAAACTGACCTCAGTTCAAAGTGACCTCAGTTCAAACTGACCTCAGTTCAAAGTGACCTCAGTTTCAAAGTGACCTCAGTTTCAAAGTGACCTCAGTTCAAACTGACCTCAGTTCAAAGTGACCTCAGTTCAAAGTGACCTCAGTTCAAAGTGACCTCAGTTTCAAAGTGACCTCTGTTCAAACTGACCTCAGTTCAAAGTGACCTCAGTTTCAAAGTGACCGCAGTTCAAACTGACCTCGTGTCGTGCTATTATTAAAAGTCCGAAATTGAACTAGGTACTTTGAAAAATTGTGGTTTTGGTAGTGTAAATTGGTGGTAACTTATGGTGGTAGATTTCATATGCGTAAAAATTTTCAAAATATGTCAAATTTGTCAAATATGTCAAAATGGTCGAATGTCCAGTAGGTATGTCGAAAAAGTCAAAAACCGTCAAATATGTCAAAATTGTGGTAAAAGGGTCAAAATTTTCAAAAACATGTCAAATATAACAAAGAATGTCAAGTATGTCAAAAAAAGTAAAACATGCCGAAAAAATGTAAAAAATGGCTAATATGTCAAAAATGTCAAAATTGTCCAAAAATGTCAAAAAATGTCAAATAAGTCAAAATTGTGGTAAAAGTGTCAAAATTTTTAAAAACATGTCAAACATAACAAAAAATGTCAAATATGTCAAAAAAGTAAAACATGTCGAAAAAATGTCAAAAATTGTGGCAATATGTAAATTTTTAAAACCAGGTCAAAAAAAGTCAAATATCTCAAAAAATGTCAAGTTTGTAAAATTTGTTAAAAAATGGTGGTAGATGTTAAAATTTTCAAAATATGTCAAATATATATCATATCAGATACCATTCAAGAAACATCTTCAAAAATACCACCATCAAAATGGTGCGAATTTGTCAAAATTTTCAAAATACGGAAAAATGGCGGTAACTTATGGTGGTAATTTTGAAAATATGTCCACACCCAAAAAGTTGGCGAATTCGTTCAACATGCAACTAACCAGATCAAAGAAACCCTTTAAAGACAATCTCGTTACCGCAGGACGTGATTTTCATCCGTTTCAAGTTCCAAGGCAAATTGGAAACAGGGGACAAGAGGGTTTCGAAAAAGATTGACAGGACTTGCCGAAGCTTCCGAACGCTTCACTTTACGGCCTTTCTTGAGGGAACCTTCCGGGGCGAGGGGGTACCGTTGTCGTCATCATTATGATGAAGTTTCTCGAGAGTTTTAATGAGTTCAGAAATTTCCCCGAAGTGGAAAGAAGTGCAAAGCAGAAGCTGATGGGCATCGTGATGGAATCGAGGATGAGGGTCATTTTCTCAATCGAGGAGCTCGAGAAGATTCCCGAGTTTGTCTTTTCAGGCCATCTCGAAGGCCGAAGATGTTTCTAGTTGTAAGTGTTTTTTTCTTTTTTTGTTCTCAACGAAAAAAAAATTACATTTAATGGGTCCTTTTTATAAACTCGATTTTCCGAAAGCTTGAAGCATTCTTGGTACTGGACGGATTAAAAATTTGCTGGCATAATTATGTACCCGTACCTATGTCATTTATGTCATGCGTTGTGTGTGTGTCGATGTTGCTTGGGTAAGTTTTATGTGTTTATTTATGTCACTTAACCGAATTCCAACTCCCAACCCGAATATCTTCTAATATTATAGCATTTCCAAGTCGAGCTGAGAATTTTCCAAACTAAATTGAGAATTTCCCAAACCGTTTTGAGAATTTTTCAAACCAAATTAAGAATCTCCCAATCCAATTTCAGAAATTTTTTAAAATCAAATTGAGAATTCTTCGAGCAGGATTGCCTGGGAAAAATCTCAAATTGGTTTATAAAATTCCCAATTTTGTTGGGAAAATTCACAATATGATTTGGAACATTCACAACTCGACTTGGAAGTGCCAACGCAAGATCTTTTTAAAATTTTAATAGCGAGTTTGTTTATATTTTTGACCTAAACAGCCTCGAAATTAGTAAGAATGTAATCAAATTGCGAGAAAATGTTACGTATCAAAATATGGAAGCATTGCGTGTTATCTACGCACCATTGGTTTTTCACCTTAGGGCCGATTCCCATCGGTTTTACGCACAAATTCCCTTTCCTCGAATTTTCAAAATGAAGCTCGAATATTATTTGCAGACTTCCACCCTGAATGGTGGAAAATGGATTGAACTCGGTATTTGGCGCAATGATGGGCACATCCTTTGAATGTTCGCTTTACCAATTTTCACCATGCGGTTAGCTCACCGATGCTGAATTTTGAAATTCCAAATTAAGTTGAACTCGGTGGTTAATAGTTAACCTAGGTCAAGCCTTATTCATATGCGTGAGAGTTTACTCACGCAAATTAATTGTTAGCTAGTGAGCGGCAGGGAGAAATGCTGAAACTTGAAGGTATTCAGGTACCTACTCAATGTTTGTAAAATAAGATCTGTCTACTGGGTGAAAATCCGGGAAAAAGGATCGAGGAAGCCAGACAATAGACAACAACAGATATAGACAGCACACGAATTCAGTGTAAATAATTACCACAAATTTGTTTCGCAACGTTACGTACCATAGTATTTCTTGTTACTCGTAATTTTACTAGTTATTTGCGTACCCACTGGTATGAAATTCTATATCGAAATTCCGTGTACCTTCCCTCGTATCTCGGTAGGACTCGATCTGGGCTGCTTACGATTTTCAATTTATTTCTAATTTCTCCTTAAGCTACAAGCCAGGCGATTGAATTTGCATTTTTTCACGGAATTTTCCTTCTTTCACTACTCTCTTACTTTACCTTATTCATTTAAAAGAGACCGCTTTAATTTGAACTCGAATCATCTCAGGACGAAATCAAAATTTCAATGCGGAAGCCATTCTGTTCGTGCGGCCCCTTTTCTCCGGTACCTGCGCAGCGGTTGCTGTCCAATTTGGGAAAACTGAGTTCGTCCTCAAAGAGGTACCTGCCTACCTACTCAGTTAACTAACTCTTTCTTCAAAGACCCCATCCGGCCCGCAGTTCGGCGGTAATTTAAATTTTAATGCCTTTTCCTTTCGCAGCCGGAATGTGGACTCTTTTTTAAGGCTTTCACCGTGGAAGTTCCCAGTTCTATTCAAATTCCCTGGGAGCTAATTTCAAATCTGGACAAGCAATGGCTGGTGGAATATCTTCCAAAACATGTCAAAAATGTTCTTCCGAACATTTGAATACTTCGAGGCACCTCCAAGTTTCAGTTTCAAAGGGGTATCAAACCTGAAGTAACAACATGCCACGGATAATCACAGCAATTGAGGAGTTTCAAACGAGCCTGTATCCATTTTTTACACTTTTTTTACAGATCCTGAAACCTTGGGATGAGTTGTTTTTAAAAATACCACAATTGAAATTTGATTTTCGAGAACGTATTTTTCCATCAACATTATTCACGCCAAAGTCAGTGCCCCCTATCTTCTGTAGCTAATGTATTATGAGAAATTAATTAAGGCAATTGTTCCAGTGACAGCTAAATTGTATGAAGCATGCAATACTCACCTTTGTATGCACTCTTTTCGAATTTCCAATAACTGCTTGACGTAAGAAACAGACAAGAAACTGAGAAAAAACATCGAAGGCCATTTTTCGCAGCACTATCGACTCATCAACGAGACACGAGAGGTGGCAAGAGCCTGAGTCTGACCTGCTTTGGAACCGGACCGCAAGGAGAAGACCTTTCTCTTTGCCGTCACCGCCTCACTCATCCCAGCGTCTTCTCGTCGCCACCCTCTCTCTCTCGATATAGTTGACGAGTTCCTGTTGCCGCGTAAAAGTGGCGTATCACATGTTTTGCCTAATTTCTGTTTCTTTATCGTTTAGTTTCTGTATGGGTAGCAGAATTTGGAAAAATGTATAAAAATAAATTATTGCATTCCCCATAGCCTCGCTTATGGCTACAATAATCTGCTGTTTGCTCTTTATGGCAATCATCCGCTATCTGATTTTGACCATTAATGATGATAATAACACATTAGACATCCAAAATACGATTCTCAAAAGAAGGAAATTTCTTCGTATTCATGATCAATTGCAATATCAATTGCATATGAGCATTTAATGCTCATGGCCTTGAACGCTGGAGTTGATGGCTCATTTTGTTGATTCACAGATGTTTACTCATGTTTCGTGTCGTAAATGGTTTTCATCATTTTATCTGAAAAAGTTCGGAATGGATATAGACCTGATTTAAAGTAAAACTCTCAAGTAGACGTGACGGTCGCTCAAAAAAACTTTTGGATAAAAAACGACGTATGCCTTGTGCAAGAACGAAGTTATCGTCTCAAACCAATGTAATAATTAAGAATAAAAAGGTCCTTCGTCTAGTTATTTTTGCGGCATGACAGATTGCAAATCGTTCTCAAAAACGTCCTTGCACGTTTTCCAGCTCGTAGCAGTCTAATAAAAGCAACTAGTCGTCAAAACGATTCAGATAAACCCATAAACCCTCCGTACGTCCAACGTCAAGGATGTTGACGACCTCGATGCCGATTTGGCCAAACGCTACACGGCACTTGCAAAGAGATGAAAATTCCATTGGCGGGTAAAAGAGGTCCCACGGGAGATGACTACTCCACGGGTGCACAGATAAATGGCTAATGATATTTCACTTGATTCGCCTCCACCCCATCGTCGTTTCCACCCCTGTAATCTACCCCACTAGTGTCGTCCGGGCCATTTCACGGATATACGACCTTTTGCACGATGCGGGTGTTTCATCATGTGACTCCCGTCCTCCCGCAGGAATGCGATATCCTTTTCGGGCTTGCCGCAAAATTTCCCCATTCGCCCGACGTGACCGGGTTCGAATTCTATTAGAACAAAAATAGGTTAAAGCGATGGGGCCTGATAGATGGGGGCACGAGCCGAATCATTGAAAGTACTACTGGCCAAATACACGGCGCTTTATAACGCGGCGTTCCCGTAACGTGCGTTCTCCTGGCGTTATTGGAATAGCACTAAACGCCCGGCCACATAAAAAGCGTTAAAACGCGGCGTTAAGGCTGTACGAGACGAACAGCGTGGCGGAGCGGTCTCGGCCGGCCTAAAATATTCAACAATCGAATCGGCGAGTTTGAGCCGTCGGCGAGCATGACCAGCCTTGTCGTCCGCGTCTCTGATTGGCCAAGTACCGCAAGTTCCGGGACGACGGACCCGCCGGGGCGGTTGCGTGCCGCACAACGGGGCGGTCCGTGGACGCGACTGTCGGCGGTTGCGGTGGAGCGTTTCGTGTGATTCCCACTGGCGCTCCTGCACCGCTACGTTACCGTAGTCCGTAGGCGTTGGGTTAGTTGAATGTTACGAAAAAACGAAATTACGAGGAATTGAGTAGGTATCTTGTAATTTAAACCAGCCTAATATTTCCTTTTTAATTAAAAGTTGAATCGAATTCAACAGTTGAGGAGGAAATTCGAAGAAAACAATTTGAAAAGCGTCCGTCTTTCAACCGTAAAATAAAGCTCCGTGAAAATTTGTAGGCGATTCTTCGAAGGTGTTGAAAGCCAAGAAAGGGAGGAAGAGTAAACTAAAACTCTTTTCCGTTGAAACTCTTTGATGCCTCAAGAAGCGAAAAGCGATATAAAATCGGGATATTCTCGCTGTTTAAAACTATTTACTCTTTTATTATGAAAGGAAGCGCTCAATAGAGGAATCTCGAGCTTCCGAGCCCGTTCATATTTTTCCGCTCCGACTGCATAAAATTCTCTTTTACTTTTACGAGCAAATATTAATTTAATAAGAGGCAGGCAGCTTATTCAGGAAGTTTTCCGTTTGCGAGTTATTGTTAAACATTTGCCCGAGCTTCTCCAGTCGTATTATTCATAACCATCGAGCGATTATTTATTTTAACTTGGCCTTCTATTCAGTAAAAGGATGGTGATTTTGGAACGATATAGAAAACATAGTGGCGATAATTTATTAGAAGTGTTCCTTACAAAAGGGACCTTAGTCTGCCGAGTATGACTTGGGAGCACTTTTTGCAGGAAACAATTAATTTCGTTCGGAACTAGGTATGTTCGATAAAATATAAAAACGAATTTTTTGATTGATTTGGGCTGTGTCGTCTTCTTTTCGACAATTATATTTCACAACAATAACAAGATATATTTCTATATATCTTGCTCGAGCGCTTTCGGAGCTATTTCAGAGCGGCAGGCCACCTGCGGCATGCTATATCATCGGAAGGTTGAGTACCGCTGGTCTCCCTTTAA
Source organism: Nesidiocoris tenuis (assembly GCA_036186465.1). Taxonomy (NCBI): domain Eukaryota; kingdom Metazoa; phylum Arthropoda; class Insecta; order Hemiptera; family Miridae; genus Nesidiocoris; species Nesidiocoris tenuis. The sequence continues at coordinate 3,525,780 of AP028920.1, forward strand.
TAAATATCGTAAAGTGGAAGTCGTCACAGCTCTCTAAACGACGAAAATTTCAATATTAATGGGTAACAAACATATGTACTTTATTTAAAATGTTTAAAAATTTTCATTTCAAAAACTCAAAAAAAAAAAAAAAAGAAAAAGAACGTTTAAAAAACGGACGGAGCTGGGCTTTGTAAACAGATTGAAAACCCCCTTTTCTTGCGAGTTAAATGAAACTGAAGGTAACATGTACCCAACAATATACCTCATATATGAGATAACTAACCTATGCTAGTTGCATGTCGATAACCCATTGATTTCAACAGCGCTAACTTCTCATAATAATCGAGCACGGTAAAACTTTCAGCAGTAGTTACCTATTTCTCGTACGATGCAAAACCAACCATTTTTTTCACTCGTTGCTCGGATACGAAACCAGACGGTGGAAAACAAGGGTCGTCTCGGGATTTTAGGTTTTCTCTCCCAGTCGGGGAAAACTAATGTTCGACGTTCCAGTACCAGCCGTTTCCAGTCCGTTGTCGTGATGTACAGTCAGCTCAGGCAGTCAGTTCGAACAAGCTTCTTTTTTTCGGGTGAATCCAAAAATAAATTCGGAATCCCTCTTTTCTAGGAACGTTATATGGAAACATTCGCTCGCTGCCGACGATATACATTTGATAGTTGTTGGATAAAAAAATTTTAGTATAGACTAAAGGCCATAGGGAATAAAGGAGTGAAAGTGATCGGGTAATCCGACAGGATAGAACAGTTCCTTTGATAATGAACTGAATTAGAGGATAGCATTTTGTCCAGTATATAACCATGGTTTCCAATGGAATGATGAACCAAAATCCAAAAACCGCGCTGCAGTTTGCATTGTGTGAGACCGGGTACCCAAAAATTTGTGAAATAAAAAATTAGGTATTAGCCTTAGCTTGCAGGATAAATAACATACGCATTTTTTATCCCCATTTCACCCTGCCAACTTGTATTTTTAAGGATTTTTTATACTACCATGATCTAAATCAGATAATTCTAAAAGCAAATTGAGTATTTTCCAAACAAAATTGCCAATTTGGTTTGGAAACTACTCAATTTGCTTTTGGAAGTACCTGATTTAGATCCCAACGGTTGGTAAATTCTGAATTTGTTTTGGAAAATTCTCAATTCAACTTGGGAATGCTATCAATCATAAGTTCGGTTCAAAATGTTACGGATCACTGTAATATAGTGAAAATATTATTTTCATATTATGCACATCCATATTGTGTGCATTCTGCGTGTCACTGCTTTTGAGTTAAATCAAAATGAAACTCATCAATCGAATATTGAAGATAATTTGCAGATCGTAATGTTTGATCTCGTCCCAGGTATTCAATCAGGGCTTGAATCAAGCACGGTAGATACAGCGTACATTATTGGCAAAAACTCTCGATGCTCCAGCTAAAATTACTGTTGGCTTACCAACTTGGAAAGAGAGGGGACATAATTACTGTTACCCGATTGCAGTAAACCTCGTGGGCTCCCCAATACCAATCCGACGTCCTCGTTTATGTATACACGGGTGCGATAATATACACCTACGTACGCCAACCGTTAGTAATTTATGCTTATTGGTTCGGTAGTTTCGGTCAGACCCTCGATACGCATAGTTTATTGAAAATTGAGGTTCACTTTTGTCTCGTATTGAATAGTGTGTTTGATTTAGGGTGAACGGGTTTAGACGGTACCAAAATGTTGGCCTTCCTTGTAAACTTATACGGGGAATACCGGTAATATATACCCTTGGGCGTGGCCATTTAAGCATAATATAACTCTATAATTTCCGTATATTAGTATACTTTATGATCAATAGAAGTTATGTTTAGAGATTCCACAATTCGAGTTCCGATGCATTGAATAAAATGGAACATATCGATACTTTGTGCCTTAAGACTAAAGAGGATATGTCCCAAAATATCGATTTTGAGATTTCGGTACCTAAATAATCTACTCATCAGGACCTATCAATTGCTCCAAGAATCATGATCCTTTTATCTATTTTTGGGGCCAAAAAACGATAAAATAAGACACGAGAAAAACGACAAATATTAAAAGAGCCTTTATCTTGGAAGTGTTAAGTGGTACCAAAGTTCTGGTTGAACAAGGTTGTAGATCTTGGCAAGACAAACATTTTTTATTCAGCGAATTTTTTTATGGAACTGAAAACTATGGGAGAAATCTTTATTTTTGTAAATTGATCAAAAACTTATTTTGAATTTTTCTCATTATGCCATTTTTGGACATATATGTCCAAAAATGGCATAATGAGATTCTCAAACTACGGGCCATTTTCAGTGGGCAAAGTTTTCAAAAATGCATCTTGTCTGAGGACGTCACAAAAATTTGTGGCGATTTTTAACCCATCTAAGGTTGAGAAAATTCACCTGAAAATTATCAATGTCCATTTTTAAGCTCAAAATTTCAAAATTTCGAATTTTGGGCACACGGTAATTACCAATACTGACATGGTGATTACTCGTAGCTCCTTGTTGATTACACTTAAACCCGTATTCACAACACTTTCTATGCTTAAGGGCCGCTCGATGCGCCAGCACTTCCTTTGCACATTTCATTGGTCAATTTCGAAAAACAAACATTCCGTTACCATAAAACTCGCATGGTATGGAGACGAGCACAGAAATCTAGGTACTGTCAATCGCAACCACGATTTTCGAGGTTCCAATTTTAAGGTAGCAATTGAGCAGCCTTGAAATTGGGACCTCGAAAATCGAGGTTGCGATTGACAGTACCTAAGTTTATTATATATTTATTATTATATATATTTATTCCACATGAATTACACATTTCTGAGCATGTGAATTACATTTGCAACTTTCAAATGAAATAACTAGATTCTAATTAATCCTAGAATAAATTATAAATACACGCTCTAAACAAGCTGTTCAAGCTCTTCAACATAATAAAAGAGAAGAAGTAATATTTTGAAAATTGTGGAAGTTATAACATGCCATGGTAATTACAAGAGAAAAGTCACTCGCCTGACTGAGAACCTTTGATGTGGGCTGTATCTTCTAAACTGAAAGAAGCCGGTCTGGAGCAGGTATCGTGAGCTCAAGCAGGGTTGCCACCTTACACAAGATGGGTTCGTAATATCCCACTTTCCGTGTCAAAATATCCCATTTGATTATTTTGCACGGTAATTACTTTTTTTGGGACAAACATTGTTGACCCCTCTACACTCCCAGATTTGGTTAATTGGAGACTTTCTCATGATTTCTGATCATTCCACTCATCTACTTGAACAATATTTTTTTCTCCTCCCTGAACATTGGCATTAGGGTGATTCTCAAAAAAAAGCAACTTTCATGTTAATCGACCATAACTCGGGAACCAATCATCTGAGACTCGTGATTTTTTTTTCTATCTGTTCACTAGGCGGCCGCTGACGTAATCCAACCAAAAAAATAAGGGAGGGGGATATTGGAAGTTATTTATTGCTAATCAAACGTTCAAATGTTCAGTTCCGTGCCCTGTAGCAGTATACGTTTTCAAGATTCGAAAGGTAAGTATTGATTGAAATCAGCACATTTCCTTGAAAAAAATCCTTGAATCGATTCAGAATTAGTTCTTCTTTATGTTTTGCAAGCTTATATCAACATTTCTTTCGAATTTAGTCGGCCACGGTACCTCAAACTTGTGTACATGATTTTGAGTTCAGTTCCATGGCTTCATCAAAAAAGTGTCCATTCGCATCGAGTATGAGGGACAAAAGCCGGGAAACTGCATCAGTAGTTGGCAAAACTGTTCGCCTCTATGGCCCTACAGTTGCACGGCGCTTACACCTCTCATTGCTCCGCCAGCGCTCCTGAGGTGAACATGAACGCGTGGGTGTTTTTTCTCCATTCCTTTCCATGCCCCTATGGAATCAATTCTAATTCGACGCTCATGCTAATTTTTTTGCTTTCAACGCATTCTACTCGTCTGTTACCATTAAGAAAAATTCAATTTAGCACCTTAAATTATTTTTACAGTAGTATACAATGGATTGAAGAACGATTTTTCAGTTCCATGTCCCAATCAAGTTCCTTCCCATGGCCCTATTGATAATGTGATGTGGCCGTGGGACCGACGGTAAGGACATGGGAGTGAAAAATCAGCAGTATCATTGCAGTTTTTTAGATTTTGATGGTTTTAAGTTGAATTGAAAATAGCGTACTTGATTGTTTAGTGATGTGAGAACCCCTTTATTATTTCAAGTTGTTTTATTCAGGAACTACGTCGATGGCTCCACCAAAATTGTTCACTCCAGCAGAAATAAAGGAGCGTAGAAGGTTCCGGAAAAAAGCCCGGCGGGAAAAAAATCAGAAACGACCCAGTCCTACCATCTTATTGTGCATCAATGTGCCAGTGGTTTTATTATTAAAATTAAGTTATTTTATTCCTATGATGAGTTTGATCTCAACCGAGTGTTTAAATGTGATCTACTAACGAGTAACAATGTTAGAAAAAAGTTTGAAATTTTTCTGAGCAACAAAATTTTAAAAATTGACTCGACCCAAAAAGTTGCTTTTTTTTGAGAATCACCCATTAGAATGCCAAAGGACAACTTTGAAATCCAAAATCGAATTTTGGGACAGCCACGGTAATTACATTTTGTCACTTAGCATGCCTAAAATGTACATAATTATTGTAATTTGACCTAATTCAACAATTGTTTCTTCAAGATGAGAGTCTCTTCTTTGATTTGAGACAAAGAAGTTTGGGATAACACGCTTTGGTAGCCATAAACCATGCCCGGACTTGATTATTGCCCGTAGTTTGAGAATCACATGCCCTTTGTGCTTTAAGGTATCGATATTTTCACTTCCATATTTTACGAAGTAAATGGAAGCATTGTAATCGTCCTAAAATCGTAAAATAGGATCGGAACTTCGGAAAAACCCTCAACCATTAGAAAACCCTCAACTAGAATTGGGTTGAGGTATCAGGTTTCAGGTTGCTACATTTCAATTGATAACTTAGGTTTCCTGATGGCAGTAAACCGGCAAGGCAATCAATTGATAACAGCACTTTTGCCCACATTGGCCTCCTCGATGGACCCCAATTGAGTGCTGGCAAATTTCAAGAATACCCAGGTTTTGAAAAGATAGGGGTTTTTCGTATAGGAAAACAGACATGATCTGCTCTTCCCTTTTTTTCAAAATGACTGAAATTGAGTCAAGTGCAGAGTTCCACACTTCGCCTAAACGGATGGCCAGCAAAGTCAAGTATCATGGATTTAGTCTAGAGTTTTTTATGTCAAAATGTGGAAGCACTACCGTAGCTCGCGCCTACGGTTTCGTATTCGCCTGTCGCTTTCATTTCGTGTCGCTTTTTATTTTTGAATTCCAAAGCGCGGGCTACAAACGGAGACATATTATGTGTCAAAAGAACAACGAATACGCCGATTTCTATTCCAGGCCAGTCGTACAGAGCCAGATCCGATTGAATAAGAACATAGACGAGAATTGCTCGAACGAAGGCTTTGAAGTCGGACGCGGGGACAAAATTAAGTGAACTGGAGCGTAACCAGACGGGCTTTCCGACACAAAACCAACAGTTGTAGCTATTGGGTGCTTGCGGGGCTGCTGAGCCCAGGCTGAACTCAGCAGCAGCGCGAGGTGACCTCTTGTGTCGGACGGCTGACACAATCGACGCTACGCAGGGCGAGTAGGTATAATAGGTATTGCAGAACAGTGTTCTTCGAGTTCAGTAGGTATTGTACAATTCTCAAATACGAGGATCTCCAATCGTAAGTTGATTCGCCCGAGTACAATGAACCGATTGTTGGGTGGATAGGACGAAGTCAGAAGTTCACCTTACTGGAACTAGAGTAGTTGCTCTATTTTATGCTATGGAACCCGAACACAATACATTTACCTGGAAATCCTAATATATCTGACAACTTCGACTGTATTCTGCTCCTGCTTTGTCCTCTATGAGCTCAAGAGTTACTTGGGAGTCATTTATGGTTATAATGAATAATGTGAATGTATAAAAAGCGAAAATCCAAGGCAAAATTCATTGAAATAACAGGAAATTTTTGAGTAAAAGGGAAATTGTCAGCACATGGTAGGTATATATTGTCATTTTGGTACATTAGGTATTTCCAGAATGTACCTATGTAATTGGTCGAGCAAAATTTTTACATCTTTATTTACGAAGTATTGTAATCGTTCTAAAACCAACCAGTGGTGAGTAGATCACAGACAATACTACCATATTTTGAAACGTGAAAGTGTGACACGATTGGATAATGTTTTGACTGCTTTTGAGGGTGTTTAGGTCAAAAATATCAAAAAACTCACAAGGCAAATTTTAAAATTCGTCTAAAATAAAAATACGCCAAGTTATCGAAGCATAAAAAATATCCTCATATTCTGCAAGGTAATACAAAGATTTGAAGACCAAGAACGCCCAAATCGGTTCATTTTTGTTGCCGGAAAAAATAAAATAGAAAACACTAAAAATGCAAATATATCGGAAGTACTGTGAGTTATCCAAATTTCGATTAAACAGGGCGTTAGGTCTTACCGAGACAAACATTTCAGTTTAAGAAATTTCAAAAAAGGTTGAGAATTGAGGGAGCTATGGCCATTTTCGTAAATGGCCACAGACGGACAGACTGAGTCAATAAGTAAAAGTAAAAGTTTATTTTGAAGCTCCGTTCCGATTCTCGATTTTAGGACGATTAGGTAGGTACAATACTTCCATTTACTCTGTAAATATGGAGGTGAAAATTGGAGCGGAGCTTCAAAAAAACGTTCACGTATACACTTATTGGCGTTTTGGCTAACTTTGCCGGTTTTCAGATGGCCGTAATTCCTTCGCTGGTATGGCAGACGTGCATTATGCCATTGACCATGGATCCATGGACCAACCCATGGGTTATAGTGGGAAATGGTATCACATTGGTTGCACTTTTCGGATTGGGCTCTTAAGATGAGCATTGTATCTTATATTAAGGTCCAATTCCACCGAAATTTCAACACCCTTAACAAGGAGAATGATTGATAATGGCTAATTTCATTGATATGTCAACAACTATTAGGCTGCGCATTAGGCGTAAAAATTTTGGTGAAATTTGACTCAAGTCCAAGTTTTAACTGAGTGATCGGAAGCAAAAAAAAAAAACTCAATATTATTTCGGTTGACGTACCGATGGGAACATCTACGATTTCTTCGCCGTTTCCTTCCTGCTCTTCGTTTCCACCTTCCTCATCTTCGTTACCCCCTTCTTCACCGTCGTACTGCGCTTCGCTCAACACTACTACGGCACATATCACTAGCAATTGTTTTATAACACGAGTCCTCATGCCGGTAAACTATGAAATAATATCGACGGCCGAAAATATTTAGATAATACGCGTACCGATCGGGAATAACAATGTACACAAACGGCGCAACTGATACTGAATGAGTGAAATGGGTGGACAGGTGGACCGGACGAAGGTCCAGAAATAGGACCGACCAACGGGACGCTGGCCAACAACTCGAAACTGTCTGGACAGGAGGAGGCGTTTATTTCAACGAATAGGCGCTACTCATGGGCTGACGGGTAAACAGACCAGATAAACAGAAGCGTGAGGCCGACGAAAATCCCGCATCCGCAAGTCATAGCTGTTGAGAAAATTGATTCCGAGGATATCTCAATTTCGAGGCTCTTAAAAGAAATAAGAGGATAGTAACTATGATTGAAAGAACTTAATTGACTTCCATAAGTCATTACGATTTTAATTTATCACGAGCTTAAGCTCAAGTAGGGGAATAGTTTTCACGCTGTATTTATGATGTAAAAATGTTGCACGATATTGTCATTGAAATTATATTTTTAAAAAATATTATTTTGCGAATTTAGTCCTCTTTTGGGTAGGATCAGTTGATTTGGGTTTGATATTATCACTTAAAGTGGGTGTAAAGGTTGTTGGTATGAGTAGGTAGGTAGAGTAGGATAATTGTAGTCAATGGCGAGTTCTCATAGGGCAACCAGGGCAAGCAGTACCTCGACAGTTGTTACTCAAGAACTAGCATACCATAACTCATGTCTATGGTTCTTAAGTTACGAATATCCTTGACACTGCTTGGCCTGTTTCTAACTGAGAATTCGCCACTGATTGCAGTCAAAATTTTCTGGCGTTTAACAGACTTCGTTTGGTCAAAGAAAAAGTTTCTTTATTTAATAAAACTTATGATTTTGACCGTGAGGAAATCATGTAGGATTGTTTGAAATCTTCCCTTTTCTTCACCCTTCACTTTTGAGGCTGTTTAGGTCAAAAATTTAAATAAAATTCACAACGCGAATTTCAAAACCCGCCTGAAATTAAAATACGTCCAGTTACCAGATTCTAAAAAATATTCACGTATTCTGCAAGATTGATTAACGATTTGAAGACCAAGGACGCTCAAATCGGTTCATTTTTGTGGCCAGGAAAAATAAAATAAAAAACACTAAACATGCTAATATATCGGAAGGACCTACTGTATGTAATTCAAATTCCGATTGAACGGGGTGATAGCTCTTACTGTGACAAACATTCCCAGTTAAAAAAAATTGAAAAATGTTAAGATGTGGGGGAGCTGTGGCCATTTTTTGTAAACGACCACCGACGAACACACGGGCGCTTGTTCAGGAAGTGATTCTGAGTGCATAATTTTCCGTCTAGTTTAACCCATTTTTTTGATTTTTACACCAAGTTCTCAACCCCCCTAACTTAGTACGGTATATCGTACATTACTTGGTAAGGTAACTTGGTACCGTGCTGATGCCCTTGCTGATGAAGTGGCCGGATTAATGTCGCAGCTCGAGCAGAGACTCACGTAAGGGCTCACATTTACTCAACCAGACCTGAAGAGCTTCGTGTGTTATTGATTGGCGGAAATAAATAACCGTCAAGTAACCGTCGAGTAATCAACCGTGCAAGTATGGAAGAGAAGCAGATGAGGAAATTGAAGAAGAGGAATTCAAGTACGACTTTGTGAAACATTCAGCCATTTACCAGAAACACATTTCCTCATTCGGCAAGTACCTAACAGTGACTAACTCGATTTTTGGCAAAAATATCACAGGATTAGTTTTTCCACGGGGAATCAGGTGGTACCACTGGTTTGCGCAAATTCGGGAGAAAAAGCTGTCAAAAATCGCTTTGAGCAACACCGCTCATCTTTTCTTAGGCCCATAAAAGTGGTTATCTTTGGCTGCGACTCGAATTTTTCAAGCGATAATTAAATTTGGATACCAGTATTTCGGATTTCCTGAAAAGTTGAAAAAATCGAGTTTATCACTGTTGCATGCCGAACGACAATTTTCTTGATGAATATGAGTAGTTTAGCTTATTTGAGTTCCAGATTATTTGAGCAGTCACTATAGTAACTGTGACCTGTTCACAAGTAATAAGTAATCAATGCTCATTGGCAGAAGTTGCCAGGTTCGAGTCCTGCTGAAGAGAAGACATTTTTGCGATTTTTCCATCTGATCCCATTTATGCTTGATAGCCTATCAATAGGTAGATACATGTTTTGAACCTCGCCCTTTACCTTGCAACCTTTACCCTTTCTTGTCCACTTTAACAACAAAACAGCATGTTAAATATGCACGAAGTTGATATACTAGGTACTAGCAATATACCAACACAATATTCTGACAGAAAAACACGATTTTTGCTCTGTTTCAATGGACGATTAATCCAGCGCCATACTTGTCCATTCAGAAACCTAATACCCGCTAGCACTCATTTCATCCAAAATTGAAGCGAACACGACGGTGGTTGTCGTTGTAATTCAACACAATGAAAAGCCGAAAGGGAATTTTCGTAGTGGAGAGAGAAGACATTCTGAACTGACAGCCACAGTAATAGCCAGGAATGGAATGGAATAGAATAAATTAACCCGGCATTAGGTACAGCTTGGCAAGGACTTGGGTAGAGACAGATCTCCGAGGGGAGGGGGCCAAAGTACCACCCCCCGCCCCCTCGTGGTAATCTCGGCAACCAGTCGTCGTAATTGACTGAAAAGGGGTCCATGTCTGGGGTCTCACGGTCCGGTCATTGTATGCTCGTGTTTTAAAGGCGAATCCATATCAGGCCCGTCTAAAGCAAACAAGGATTGCCGCAGGGAAGCATTAGATGCGAAATGCGATATTATGTCGACAGCAGATGGAGACCGAGTGATGAAATCCAAACTTGGACTATACATATTAATAAGTGAATTCACAATTGATTGCAAATCGCATTTCATGGAATAGTTGTTGTAGGAAAATAATTCGTCTCAAGCCCGTATCACACGTCAGACCTTTCTCCTCCCCATCCCACGTACAGACACACATACCTAGGGTTACCAGATTTTTTTTCAGTGAAAGCAGGACAAAGAAAAAAAGACAACTTTTAAATACTGAAAAACTCTTATACTTTTTAAAACCATCCTCAAAACAGAATAACTAGGTAACAATGCATAAAATATACCTACTTTTATTCTTTCATTATCATTGCACAATTCAGTCTTCGAAATACCTACCACAAAAACGTTTATCTAATTTTTCAGTTGAAGTAGTTGAATTTTTCAGTTGGTTCGATGGGAAAGCTTTAGTAGATAGCATTTATAGTGATGAAAGAAGGGCCCATGGCAGGACCATTCACACGAAAGCAGTACATTTTAGGGTCCTTTCGAGGTTTCTGTGGACAGCAGGACCACGACCTAGAAAGTAGGACCTGTACTGCTGAAAACAGTACCTCTGGTCAGCCTACACAGACCCTATTCTCTGATTGGCTGATACTATTAATATGTTCACTTTTGCGAACCTGCATCGATTTTTGCTATCGTTCATCATACCTTGTGGTACCTTCATGGTACCTTGTTTCTCGGAAAAATTTCCAATTAATTTGCATGTCGAAATTGCCAAAGCCCGTATCACACGTCAGACCGTTCTACTCCCCATCCCACAGACCGTCTGGACAGACCGATTTGTTAATATTTACATGCAAATTAATTGATAATTCTTCTTAGAAATTAGGTTCCATAGATGAATAATAAACATTGGTGCAGGTGCGCAAAAGTGAACATATCCATAGCATCAGCCATTCAGAGAATAGGTATCTGTCCTGTGATACGGGCTTTAAGACGTAAATTTTTGACACAATTAGATAGGGTGAAGGCACCAGTATCAGACACTTTAAGCGGAAATTCTCACGTTTCTTTACACCGTGAGGCATGATTTCATCAGGCATTTATCAGGGGGGCATAATTAGGTGCCCCAACTTCTTGACAACCCACCAAGACTCAGAAACCGACGGATTTATGGTTTTTTATAGATTTTAATCGGTTTTTTCAAAACCATGTTTTTGCGCCAGTGTCAGACACGGAATATTTTGGATGGCGCCAGTATCAGACACCCTCCAGATCCAAAAACAGACACTTCAATAAAACTCCAATACACATCTTTTATTGACCAAGTATGTACATTTTTATTTGGCATTTGCTTTTTTTCGTAGAAAGTAGAGAGGAAACCAGTGGGGAGTAGATAACGCACAATACTTCCATATTTTGAAACGTAAAAGTGTAAAACAATTTGATAATAATTTGACTGCTTTTGAGGGTGTTGGGTCAAAAATATCAAAAAACTCACTATTCAAATTTCAAAACTCGCCTAAAATAAAAATAAACCAAGTTATCGGATTATAAAAAATATCTACATATTCTGCAAGGAAAAAAAAAGATTTTAAGACAAAGAACGCTCAAATTGGTTCCTTTTTGTGACCGGAAAAAATAAAATAGAAAACACTGAAAATGCAAATAATATTTGCATATTATATAATATATTATGTATATTATATCGGTATTACACTTGTTCGGGAATTGATTCTGAGTAATGGCTAGTAATAGGAGCTATAGCTAGATACTTCATATTACAGTAAATAAATCCCAAACAATGAGGCCTTAAAATAACGGGCCAAGAGGATTCACGAATTCAGCTCTGATTTAGTAAAAAATCATTGAATTAATCCAAAGACGAGTATCAGACATCATTCAGTACCGGTATCAGACACCCCTGTCTGATACTAGGTTCTGTGATTGGGATGTCTATGACCAGTATCAGACACCCCCTGTCTGATTCTAAAACTGGCCCCAATTGAAAACCAGTATCAGACACCCTTGGAAATCAGTTTAATTTTGTGATTCCGAGCAAAACGTCGCTATCTACCAATGTAGGACACTGACATGAATGATAAAACCGAAAATGGTGAACGGGATGAGAAAAATAGGGTAAATATGGCATGAGAAAGTTGTCCACCTCTTAGCCATTCTGTCTAGTAACCTTGCCTGATGAGAGCCGGATGTGGAAGCGTCCAGCAAGAACCGCCACCAAGCTGGCCATAACCTTCTCTGAGATCGTAATTTCACTAGAACCCGCTAAATAGATCTGTGTGCATCCAGTGACACTTGAAAAAGGGTTGAAACCCGTCGAGAACTCTTATTATCTGGCTTTTAAGTAGAAAGTGTCTGATACTGGACCAGTGTCTGAAACTGGTGCCTTCACCCTAATATTAAATGAAAATTTTTTCTTATTTTTTGAAATTTTGTTTTTTGAATTTTTGACTACTTTGAAGGCTGTTTTGAAAAAAATGCCAAGAAACTCACTGTGCGAATCTTAAAACTCGACTAAAATCAAAATACGTCAAGGTATCGAAATAGTTTTTTCCTTTTTTTCAAGAAACTCAACATTTATTGTGAAGCAATAAAAACAGTCCAGCGGCCGACTTCTTGTCTAAATATCGGAATAGTAATAATATCCAAATATTTTGCGAAGCACAACTAATATTTCAAGACCAAGAACGATCAAATCGTTTCATTTTTGTAGCCGGGAGAAAATATAATTTAAAAAAAAAACACTAAAAGTGCTTATGAATCGGAAGTACTGCGAGTAACTCAAACTCCGGTTCAACAAGGTGATAGGTCATACTGAAACAAACATTTCAGTTCAAGAAATTTGAAAAAAAGGGTTAGAATTGAGGGAGCGATGGCCATTTTTGTAAATGACACAGACGGACAGACGGTTGCTCCAATGTAGAATTCATACCGATTTCATGTCATTGTAGCAGTTACAATTTTTCAGGTCTCGAATTATAAGGGAGTTGTGATTAAGTTTTAAAAACAGTTACCTCACTACCTTGTCTACCATGATCTGAAAAATTCTTTGCCCCACCCAACCCACTTAGGTACTTCGGTTCACTGGAGCTTGTCATATAAATTGCGCGTTATTGCTGCTTCTGATGAAATCAGAGGTTTTTCAAGAGACAACAAGAAGGGCGACTTCCGAGAATGACGCCCTTTCTTAGACTGGGGAAAGTTAATCAACGTTAATTAAAGGAAGGAAGGCCTAACTGCATTAGTCATTCCCAGCTGGCGATCATTCGCCCTAAGAAATATATATATAGCTTTGGTTCTTTCAACACTTTTTTTCACCAACTCTAAATTTTTCCGCCCGGCTTCCGTTTAGCGTTAATTTATTCAATAATTACGACTTTATTGAACAGGGATTGTCGATAACTCTCCCTGAACCGAATGGCTGCTCAGGGAGTTCATTAGGCAGCCTATTTTGAAAGTCAATTGAAATCCCGATGAATTCCCCCGAAGAGCGCAGCGAAGGAGACCGTTCTTCGCTCAATTTTCAATTTCAGGCGTACCTGCTACCTACGTTGAGGGCCGGTTTATCAATTCATTTAAATCTAGATTTATCCTTCTTTAAACTTACTTGTTGGCCTGAACGAAATTTGAAAAAACGTTTTGAAAGATGATTAAATTCTCTACAACTTCCTTTCCCTATATTTTTCGCTGAGACGACGTTTTCTCCGAGTTATTGCATTGAGATGCGTACAAAATTTGACAATGTCACAATTTCGGAATTTTTTGCCGGTCCGTAGCTCCGTAACTATTGAGCCTACAAACAAAAGTCATGAAATCAATTTTGTTGGTAATTTATTGATCTACGTTTTTTCTAATAGTTCAAAAACCCGAAAAATGCAATGGGGAGCAGCTACAGGTGAAAAAAAGTGCAAAAATGGCTTGGTTTTTCGGTTATTGCAGAGGAAGCAAGCCAGATCGGAATACGAAAATTTGGATTATTTACCTCCCAATTGTACCTAGTATATGATCCAAATCAACGTTTCTGTAAATTAATTTTCATTTTAGTACAGGGACACTGCTAGTATAGCGAAAGGCGTAAAAATTATCGATCGTCGGTTTTTTCTGATTCAGAGGAAGGGGATGGCATTCCTAATTAGCGGAAGAGGCGGAAAGATTTTCCGAATTGTTTCAAGCTTCGTCTCTGCTTTCGCAGGCACCTGAAAGGAAAAACAAGTTCTTGAAATAAAAAAAGAAAATGGAAGACTCGAAGGAAATTGCTCTCGGAAAGCATAGTAATTGAAATAAACACGGTTGACGAGCTTATTGGAAAAAAATTTCTCCAGCAGAGTTATGTTCAATAATGCCTCGTTTTTGTACCGACATCAGCGTTAGACTATGAAAAGTTGCTTTTGCATTATAATTTAATAAAATATCAATGTTGTAGTGTTTCCCTTCCCTTTCTTACCATCCAATTTTTTCCCTTTAAATGTTTGTGGTTAACATTTCAAAGTGTTTCTCATTCGAAGCAGCAATAAAGAAAGGACGTCCGTCCTCCGCATATTCAAACGGCTCAATCCCATAAACGTCCCAAAAAATAGGCGTCTAATCGAATATTGAGAAGACTACTTACCTACTTACCGTAATTTTAAAACGTGAGTATTATGCTACTAGATGCTCCCCTATTTGATTCGGGGCTGACATCAAGACTTACAGAAGAAGAGGAAAAGGTCGTAGCGGAGAACTCCAATTTGTAAGGAGGTGCAAAGAAAAGGGGCTTGTTAAATCTCCAATGACAAAAAAAACCTCTCATTTCAACGAGCATAAGAGGTTTTTCCATTGAACCTTAACAGGAAAGAGGGCTCGAGTTTCGCCAAGAATTTAAATACTTTTATGAAAAACTTCTAGAGAGAAGGAAGTGATAGAAGGGGCGGTCGGAAGTTCTAAAGGATGCTTTACAACGCCAAAGAAAGACAAACGTGATACGAATGGCGATGTCCCTCCTATCGGCGCATTTGGGAATTTGAAAGATTTGGAAGGGGAGAGAATTCGGTTATCGGAAATGATGAACTCATTGTCAAACTCGAAGTCAAACTCACAATGAGTCAGAAACACAAACTCGTAATCAAAATCAAAGTCAAACTCATAATCAGACTCTAACTCACAGTTGAACGCACAATGAAACAGAACCTCAAACTCATTATCGAACTCAAAGGCAAACTCGCAATGAAGCACAAACTAGAACTGAAGTCAAACACAGAATGAATCATCAACTAAACTCATAGTCAATCTCGGAGTCAACTTCACAATAAAAAAGATACTCAAACTCACAGTCAAACTCACCATGAAACAATAATTCAAACCCATAATCCATCTAGAAGTCAAACTCACAATGAAACAGTACATCAAACTCATAATCGAAATCGAAGTGTAACTCACAATCAAACAGAACCTCAGACTCATAATCGAAATCGAAGTCAAACTTACAATCAAACAGAAACTCAAACTCATAATCGAAATCGAAGTCAAACTTACCATGAAACAGAAACTCAAACTCATAATCGAAGTCGAATTCAAATTCACAATGAAACCGAACCTCAGACTCATAATCGAAATCGAAGTCAAACTCACATTGAAACAGAAACTCAAACTCATAATTGAAATCGAAATCAAACTCACAATGAAACTGAAACCCAAACTCATAATCGAAATCGAAGTCAAACTCACAATGAAACAGAAACTCAAACTCATAATCGAAATCGAAGTCAAACTCACAATGAAACAGAAACACGAACTCATAATCGAAATCGAAGTCAAACTCACAATGAAACAGAAACTCAAACTCATAATCGAAGTCGAAGTCAAACTCACAATGAAACAGAAACTCAAACTCATAATCGAAGTCGAAGTCAAACGTACAATGAAACAAAAACTCAAACTCATAATCGAAGTCGAAGTCAATCTCACAATGAAACAGAAACTCAAACTCATAATCGAAGTCGAAGTCAAACTCACTATCAAACAGAACCTCAGACTCATAATCGAAATCGAAGTCAAACTCACAATCAAACAGAAACTCAAACTCATAATCGAAGTCGAAGTCAAACTCACAATGAAACAGAAACTCAAACTCATAATCGAAATCGAAGTCAAACTCACAATCAAACAGAAACTCAAACTCATAATCGAAGTCGAAGTCAAACTCACAATCAAACAGAACCTCAGACTCATAATCGAAATCGAAGTCAAACTCACAATCAAACAGAACCTCAGACTCATAATCGAAATCGAAGTCAAACTCACAATGAAACAGAAACTCAAACTCATAATCGAAGTCGAAGTCAAACGTACAATGAAACAAAAACTCAAACTCATAATCGAAGTCGAAGTCAATCTCACCATGAGTTTGAGGTTCTGTTTGATAGTGAGTTTGACTTCGACTTTGATTATGAGTTTGAGTTTCTATTACATTGTGAGTTTGACTTCGATTTCGATTATGAGTTTGAGTTTCTGTTTGATTGTGAGTTTGACTTCGATTTCGATTATGAGTCTGAGGTTCTGTTTGATTGTGAGTTTGACTTCGACTTCGATTATGAGTTTGAGTTTCTGTTTGATTGTGAGTTTGACTTCGATTTCGATTATGAGTCTGAGGTTCTGTTTGATTGTGAGTTTGACTTCGACTTCGATTATGAGTTTGAGTTTCTGTTTGATTGTGAGTTTGACTTCGATTATGAGTTTGAGTTTCTGTTTCATGGTGAGTTTGACTTCGACTTCAATTGTGAGTTTGAGTTTCTATTTCATTGTGAGTTTGACTTCGACTTCGATTATGAGTTTGAGTTTCTATTTCATTGTGAGTTTGACTTCGACTTCGATTATGAGTTTGAGTTTCTATTTCATTGTGAGTTTGACTTCGACTTCGATTGTGAGTTTGAGTTTCTATTTCATTGTGAGTTTGACTTCGATTTCGATTGTGAGTTTGAGTTTCTATTTCATTGTGAGTTTGACTTCGACTTCGATTATGAGTTTGCGTTTCTGTTTCATGGTGAGTTTGACTTCGACTTCGATTATGAGTTTGAGTTTCTATTCATTGTGAGTTTGATGATTGTGAGTTTGATGAGTTTGTGATTCATCTATTTCATTGTGAGTTTGACTTCGATTTCGATTGTGAGTTTGAGTTTCTATTTCATTGTGAGTTTGACTTCGATTTCGATTATGAGTTTGAGTTTCTATTTCATTGGGAGTTTGACTTCGACTTCGATTGTGAGTTTGAGTTTCTATTTCATTGTGAGTTTGACTTCGATTTCGATTATGAGTTTGAGTTTCTATTTCATTGGGAGTTTGACTTCGACTTCGATTGTGAGTTTGAGTTTCTATTTCATTGTGAGTTTGACTTCGACTTCGATTATGAGTTTGCGTTTCTGTTTCATTGGGAGTTTGACTTTGACTTCGATTATGATTTTGAGTTTCTGTTTGATTGTGAAATTGACTTCGATTTCGATTATGAGTCTGAGGTTCTGTTTGATTGTGAGTTTGACTTCTAGATGGATTTCGAGTTTGAGTTTCTGTTTCATTGTGAGTTTGACTTCGAGTTCGATTATGAGTTTGAGTCATGTGCTTGAATTGAATACAAAGGGGTTTAGAGTTATAAGTGGTTGAGTAAAAAATTCCGACAATGTCGAAGGTTTTTTTTTTTGAGTGTCGTCGTGCAGTAGCAATATTTTGAGGTGTCAAATCTTATTTCGGTTCTAGTACCCAAAATTAAAGGTGAGCAGCCTACTTCAGTATTCCCCCCCCCCCTCCCGGTTCGAATTCGTTCGCTCTGCTTGTGCAGATGAGCCTTCGAATTTCTTTATTGCCGAACAACCATATAGCTTTTTAAGTGCAAACTGGGAGTTATTTAAAAACGTCGGCGAAAAGGATTTCGTGAAGGGAAAGCCTGAGGTGGAAAACGCCGATCCGGAAGAGGAAAAAATACTCTTCTAATGGGTCAGGAGTCCTCCTGAATTTACATAAAGTTCCCCTAAAAACCTCACCGAGGGATAAAAGATTTAGTTGTGAAAAGGAGGCGAAAAAATCTGAGCTAAGCGTTGAAAAGGTGGGCGCTTTCAATAAGGTTTTTCTTCGATTTTACCGCAAAATAAGATTATGTACACGGGGGATTTAATTGAAATTGCCTTCAGTTTGAGTATAATATTTCGACATTTTTACAATCATGTTCGCTATATTCTGTACTCGTGAAAATATAAAGCGCTTTTGGTTAACTATTCAATACTATACCATTCTACAATAATTCTGCAATCATCGCTGTGAGTTTTATCCGTGATTTTGTAAAGGGTGCCTCTGGCTGAAAAGCTCTGCTAACAGTCTACAATAATTATAGGGCTAGAGGTAAAAATCCTCAAATGTGTACTTTTTTGAAATATCTGTTTATTTTTTCCAAGTATGTTTTTATTTTTTCTAAATATGAGTTTATTTTTTCAAAATATGGGATTATTTTTTCAAAATTAGGCAACGCCTGGTCTCTGCAGAGAATTTCATGAAATTCCGTTGGCATTTTCTCGCCCCCATCATTTCTGTTGTGTTAATCAACTATCTCGAGCCCTTGAAAATATGTTAATCCTTGAAAATCCTTTCCCTAATCGTTATTATGCCGCTATAATTTTAATATTCTTTCGATTTCTGCGTTACGTATAATACGACGGTATAAATATTACCTACTAGGACTTCTGCTGACATAATATTTCATGATGTACCTACTTCTTGCGAAATACATTGCTGCTGAGTCGGCTTTTGGAACTGGTATATCCACGAGAATGTCCCGCCAGGCAACGTGAAAGCGAACAGCGATGCGTCTTTGTCACCATCAAAATATGATGAATAGTCCGAGGCTGTTACACGTTTCCGAGTCGTAGGTAGGTAACATTAATACTTCTCTTTATCAACATACTAGCAGTTCTCGTGTTCGATAACTCAACGGACTATACCAACTATGCCTAAAAGCACAATGCTGTAACTTGAGTTTGTGGCTGCTCGTAATTAGAATTTAGATCATCATTCATCGCAAACACCTATACGCATGTTTACAGAATGTTTCCTTGAACATGTTTGCTAGAGGGAGATTCATGTTGAACAATGTAGAGATACAATTTGATCAATGTGACCATCAGCTTTGTGGGGAATGTAAGTTACATCGTATAAAGTATGGCCATAACGCACGTAGGATAGATGGCTATGTATTGCCATACTCAGCACCATAATGATTTTGAGTTTTGCCCATCATTTTTCGAATCGAATTTGTGAATTTTCCAAATCGAGTTGAGAATTATAATATTTGCATTTCTCCCAATTGTTTTCGAAGGCACTAAGTAGAGAAAATTCTCAATTTGGTTTGGACAATTTGGAGTACCGTCTGTGGTCATTTACAAAAATGGACATAGCTCCCTCAATTCTCAACCTTTTTTAAAATTTCTTGAACTGAAATGTTTGCCTCGGCAAGGCTTAACACCCCGTTAAATCGGAATTTGAATACCTCACAGTACTTCTGATATATTTGCAATTTTATTGTTTTCTATTTTATTTTTTTCCGGCCGCAAAAATGAACCTATTCGGACGCTCTTGGTCTTAAAATCTTTGTTTTATCTTGCAGAATATGTGGATATTTTTTATATTCCTTCAACTTGGCGTATGTGTGATTGTAGGCGAGTTTTAAAATTTGCATAGTGAGTTTTTTCTTATATTTTTGACCTGAACACAGTCAAAATCAGCCAAAACATTATCCAATTATGTCATACTTTTACGTTTCAAAATATGGAAGTATTGTGTGTTATCTACGCACCACTGGTTGTGTTCATTGTGTTAATCTCAGATGAGCGAAAGTGAGTTAAAGCTCCCGATTTTCAGTTTTTCGCTCATAATTCGAAAAGCGGCGGTCGAGCCGCTGAGCTTTCATCGCATTGTGACCGCCGACGCGAATAAATCGGTCACCATAAAACGGCTAAAGATTAGTTGTGGCTCGTTTGCCCCATGTGACAGTTGGCAATGGAATGATTGGATCAGATGCCGACGATTCTGCTTCGGAAGAGACTTTATTTCGAATCGGAGATTGGAAATTGGATGATCGATTCTCGAAAAGCGCATTTTTTCTTAAATCCGTCGAATCTTGTTAGGTTAATTTTTTGCCAGCGAAGTGATATCCGATTTTCGATGGTTTAGAAGTCTTAGCCAGGTCAGTAATCGGTTGCTTGAGTCAGTAATCGATTGTATGATTCAAAGTCGATTGTTTGACTTCCAGTATGAATAGGAACCGGTTAAGTTAGGAATTAAAGAATTACTTCCTTGGCACTAGATCATAAATTGTACGTCACACGTCGATTTAGTCACCTGGCAATCAAGAAATGCTTTGAAAACTCGTACCTCCCGTTCAACAGCCAACAAAAAGTTCGGATTCGATTTTGTTTGCGTTAGTTACGTAGATGCCAACAACTTCGTACTACGAATTTGATTCGTGTACGCATTAGGAGGAGAAAGTTCGTACACGAGTTTAGAAATTCGGAGACGAATTTGTCGCCATGGTCGTTGCCACGTAGAAAAAAAAACAAACAACTCAAACCCGGATTTTTGGAAAAACTCTATTTTTGTCGCTTACATGTCTAAATTTTCCAAACATTCTCCGGATTAGCCCGGTGACTACTTCGTACAAACTATTAACTTCGTAGGTACTACAAGTGACAAGAAGCACGAAATTGCCAAGAACTCTTTACTACAAAACAGTACAACAATGTGTTTTCCATGGAGTTTTCCCCGTTTCGGTGATCGATTTCTCCGCCGTTTTCTCACCCAGTTGTCCATCTTGCGTAGGTACGGTGAAAAAAAGTAATTATCCTTTTCATAAATGATGACTCGATTAAATTACAGCGCTTTCATCCCCTCTTCTTTCCTCCGATTATGTCCCCTTTGTTCCTGGCATTTTGAGAGATGAGCCTTCGGATCTCATCCGCCTCGCGCCCCGTCACGTAACGTCACCTCGCCCTCTGACGATATAACAAGGCCAACACGGACTCGGTCTCATTATTCTTTCAAAAGCAAACGCTCCCGCGCTCATGACAAGATTTTCCACCACGTTTCTCCTCCGGGTTTCCATTGCATGGAGTACATGGTTGGTTCACACTGGTGTATAATGAACGACCTCCCTGGAACATTTAAATTGATATAATTCTCGCTTAGTTTTCCTTTTCGACGGTATCGTCATGGCCGTTAACGAATCTTTTTTAGCCACACGACTCAATTCTCTGTCTTTGCAAAGGACTCCCTTTTTAACTGACCTATGCATCACATTTCAGGAAATCCAGCTCCAGGTTCACAGGGGGCTCACTGGGGTAGAACAATGCCTCAGCCACAGCATTGATTGTCACGTTGCTAAAAAAATCTTACCAAAAAACTGCAAATTCTTTTGCACATTGTTGTTTATTATCCATGCGGTTAGCGTCCTTGTGCAAGGATTCATTATTATGTTAAATACAGGTTCAATGGGTTTGTTCCAAGAGCGTGAGTGCAGGCATGAGTAAAACATGTTTGTAAGGCAACTCCCCAGCTACAACAATAACGTGAGTATCGTAGTTGACTAACAAACATGTTTACCTCATTCTCACACTCACGCTCCTGGAACAAACCCAATGTATGAAAGGAAGTATGGGTAAAAACGCTGCAAATTCGTACACTGGGGTATTTATTCACGTGGCCTGCATCCCTTACTTGGCTCAAAAACAATAGCTGAGACACGATATTTTTCAAAATATGAGGAAATCGAAAATTCATCGCGGTCTACCCTACAGGCAGCCCTGCGCGCCCGCCGTAAAGCCTGTACCTAACTTTTGAACGAAAGCTACCTGATCTGACATTCGATTGAGCATAAAAAAGCTGTCGAATGAACCATTTTACTTGCGTAACAAAAAAAGATTTTTTTTCGTCGATTTTTTCAAATTTTTTTTGACCATTTTTTTAAAATAATTTTTTTCGACGATTTTTTTTTCAACGTTTTTTTTTGAAGATTTTTTTAAAAAATTTTATGAAGATTGAGACACATTTTTTCTTGGACGATAAAAAAAAATTGAATTCGGGGAAAATGTCGAAAAAACGAAGCAAAATCCCCCTCTCTGAGGGCACAAGTAAAACCGCAAACACGCAAAAACAAATTTATGATTTAATTGCATAATGGGGATCGAACCGAATCAGATAAACAGCGCTGACTAAAATTCGTCATCGCCCAAACCTCGAGGGACTCATTATTTGACGCTGTCGCAATTATCCCAGCTCATTACGTTACCAAAACGCCCACGAGGCCGTTTTTTCAACTCTCTCGTCCTTTCCAGCATACGCAGCATGCCGCGGTCTCATAATCAATTCAGCATTTTTTCGCCCCAGGACGAGTGGCATTCTGGGGGCGAACCGGCCATGCCGTCATCAAATCACTCGGCCGTCCTCCGAATTGACGGATAATTCGCCGGAGGACCTCTGGAATTCCGGAATTTTCGAAACATTTTCGATAATCCCTTTCGTTCGACATTATTGCATTTTCGGGGCGGGGTTTTCGTTTTTCAGACGCGCTAATGAGATTCGGTAGTTTTTTTGAAAGGACACTGCCTGCAAAAACAGCATTGCTGCAGTTCCGAACAGGATACAGAAATCTCATGGTGGGTGGGGGGGGGGTTGACCAGTAAACGAACTATAAATCTAGTCCGATATTTTCTTCAGTAATGAGTTAGGGGTATTGCTGATCGTGGAAAACCAGGAGAAATTCCGGACTTTTTTTGTTCACCTGCCTACCCTATGAAAACTATGCGCCCCGTGAAAAACATTATCTACGCAGCAAAGAAAAGGCTGATAAAATGTCCTAAAAGAATCGTATTCTGAAAACAAGGATAGAGAGAGAACTTGAGGCAAATTTTGGTCAGAAAAGTGACAGACAGGCAGAACTATGAACTTGACGGTTATTTTTTAAAATTAATCAATTTCTTTGAAAAACTTACTCAACAAGACATGGAAGTATTGCGTGTTATACGCATCACTGCTTTTGTTTCTGCCAATAATAATGTATGACGTAGGATTTGTCCTCAATAAACGCCCGGACAATCGCTAGAAGTGAGGACAGTTCCTTACGGATCGTCGAATATCTCATTCGAATACTCGACCGGATCCGGATACTCTCGAATTTTCGCGCTCTATCAAAATTGTTTCTCCCATCCGGAGAAAGAGTTTTAGTATTCAGCGTAACGGACGAAATCAGATGATTTGTGCTCTGGATATGACGTGATTGGAATTCAGGGGTCGAAAGCCTATACCTACCTGGGACCCTTATCGTCTACCCTGGTACCCTACCACGGGTCCCCACAATCGAACCTGGTACTCCTATCCCATTACCCTGTACCATCCCCTCTCACTCTACCTCTGACACCTCGGCATCTCTTTCCCATCACTGCAGGGAATATCTGAACGCTGCGGGGACGGACCTCGAGGGATCCCGGGATCCCTTTACTTTTTTCGTTTCTAGATTTAGCTTTTACTCCTTTTCCATGATCCGGGTTCCTTTTTTACATGACTGAAAGAGGCTTTGGCCGATCCGATACGATTGTTTTTAGTGGGACGTCCGCCGTGGTTCGCTGCGAAT
Source organism: Nesidiocoris tenuis (assembly GCA_036186465.1). NCBI lineage: Eukaryota > Metazoa > Arthropoda > Insecta > Hemiptera > Miridae > Nesidiocoris > Nesidiocoris tenuis. The sequence continues at coordinate 3,549,577 of AP028920.1, forward strand.
AAAACTGATATTGGGTCGCTGAAATCTCCGTGCTATCCTCGGTTTCGCGAACTTTCCGGATGCTCGTTTCAGTTAAGGAAAACGCATTTTCACCGAATGGAATGGTCTCCTAAAGAAAGAAAACGGAGACTGCCCTAATAGGAATGGAGACTGTTTACAAATGCGGATGCTATGTGTGCTTCATTGAAATTCATTGCTTACGCTCCAAACTCACTGTATCTGCGACAGTTTCTATTTCGCAACTAGAATCAATGAGCAGCTTGAAAACTTTTTCGACCCGAGAATAGCGAAGCTGTCCCATTACACTATATAGATAACGTAGATTGAATAACTCTAGCTATTATTAGATAAGAGCATTATACTTCAATGTGGGTATTTTGGAAACTTCTATAATTAGATACGCCAGTAAAATTGATCGTGGATGGATGGTAGGCCCGAGAATGAATACTGTAGTCAGCAGATCAGGGATAGGGTTTACTATAAAAAGTGACTCCTTCGCTGAACTTTCGATACATCATAATAGGTAACCCATAAACACCCGGGGATAAATAAGTAAGTGTAATTGCAAATAAATCACTCTTCTTCTTCTTCTTCTTCTTCTTCTTCTTCTTCTTCTTCTTCTTCTTCTTCTTCTTCTTCTTCTTCTTCTTCTTCTTCTTCTTCTTCTTCTTCTTCTTCTTCTTCTTCTTCTTCTTCTTCTTCTTCTTCTTCTTCTTCTTCTTCTTCTTCTTCTTCTTCTTCTTCTTCTTCTTCTTCTTCTTCTTCTTCTTCTTCTTCTTCTTCTTCTTCTTCTTCTTCTTCTTCTTCTTCTTCTTCTTCTTCTTCTTCTTCTTCTTCTTCTTCTTCTTCTTCTTCTTCTTCTTCTTCTTCTTCTTCTTCTTCTTCTTCTTCTTCTTCTTCTTCTTCTTCTTCTTCTTCTTCTTCTTCTTCTTCTTCTTCTTCTTCTTCTTCTTCTCCTTCTTCTCCTCCTCCTCCTCCTCCTCCTCCTCCTCCTCCTCCTCCTCCTTCTTCTTCTTCTTCTTCTTCTTCTTCTTCTTCTTCTTCTTCTTCTTCTTCTTCTTCGTCTTCTTTTTCTTCTTCGTCTTCTCCTCCTCCTCCTCCTACCCCTCCCCTCCCTATCTCCTTCTCCTTCTCCTTCTCCAACTCCTCCTCCTCCTCCTCGTTCTTCTTCTTCTTCTCATCCTCCTCCTCCTCCTCCACTTCCCCTCCTCATCCTCCCCTTCCACCATCTCCTCTGCCTCCTGCCAGTCCTCCTCCCTTCCTCCTCCTCTTCCCCTTCTTCTCCTTCCTCATCCTGCTCCTCATCCTCCCCTCACTCTCACTCCTCCTCCTCATTATCCTCCTCCTGCTACTACTCCTCCTTCCCCTTCTCCTCCTCCTTATCTGCTCCTTCCCCTTCCTCCTCCTCTTCCCCTCTCCCCATCCTGCTCCTCATCCTCCCCTCATTCTAACTCCTCCTCCTCCTCATTCTCCTCCTCCTGCTACTACTCCTCCTCCTCCTCCTTATCTGCTCCTCATCCTCCCCTTCCTCCATCGCCTCCTCCTCCTCCTTATCACCCCTTCCACCATCTCTTTCTCCTCCTCCTCATCCTTTCCTTCCTCCATCTCCTCCGCCTCCTGCTTCTCCTCCTCCTCCTCCTCTTCCTCATCCTCCTTCTCTTCCACATTTGGGTCGCCTGTATCAGATCAATTTTTCAAATGTTAAATTCTCTCTTAACCTCTGTGGCGGATAAACAAAAAATGTATAAACGCCCGAGAAGGACGGCAGAGCTAAAGGGCGTTGGAACGGTGTAAACATCATATCAATTACTTGTAAGAACGTTTGAAATGAGGTTGTAACCGGTGTAGTAGTCGGTTTAACGCCGCTCGCAAGCAATTCGCCCCGTCTCGTTTTTCTTGTTTCCCACTAATCGGGTTCGCGGTCGGAAAATTTCCCTCGTTCCCTTTGGAAACGTATTTCTGGGAAATTACCAAACATAATGAACCTGTTTGTTAAAGATCTGATAAACTGCGGGCAAATCGTTTCAACTTCTCTTTAGGAACTGCGGAGGGCTCCTTTTGTTCCTCCAAGTTCATAATTCCGATTCTGGCCGTGTTCTATTACAGAGGTAAGACCAGGTAAATACAAAAGATGAAACGGGATATTGAAGATGATTTTTAATAAAGTATTTATTGAATTGTTTTAAAATTGAATGCCAAAATAAAATTGCCCTTTTCATCAAGATTTATGATCTTAAGCCCCATTTAGACGGGCAACTAAATTGCCGAAACTTGAGCAATTCTCGGCAATTAAAATTGCCGGCAACTCCGATCAATTCGGCAATTTTTCCCTGTTCTCTTGTTTGAGAAAAAGCAATTAATTGCCAGCAATTTATTGCTTGAAAAAATGGAGCAACTCCAGGCAATAATTGTTGCTCCATTTTTGCGTTTACACGGTGAACGGGCAATTTGTGTTTTCTTGTGAGCTCGTGATGTTGTTATATAATAATAAAATAAATAAAATAATATAATCAGGTAATAAATATGACGTGTGTGTGTGTGTGGGTGTGTGTGTGTGGGTGGGCGAATTGTCAGCAGAGGGACCCATTTCGCCATTTCCCATACCGCTCGTCATACAATACTGAAAATTGGTATGCAGCCTGATCAGCAGTGGGGCCGATGACACCAATTTCCTTACCGTTGGTCGTAGGATGCTGAAATTTGATATACAGCCTAAGAGGAGCCACTCAGCAAGATTGGCAATACCAAATTTCCTCCTGATCAGCTGAGCAGCCCATTGCGCTGATTTCAATACCGTTGGTCGTACGATGATGAAACTCGGTACGCAGTCTCAGAGGAGTCCCTCAGCAAGATTGGCTGGCCCAAAATACGTTCTGATCAGCTGAGGAGCCCATTGCGCTAAATCCAATACCGTTAATCGTACGATGCTGAAATTCGGTATGCTGCCTCCAAGAAGCCCCTCAGCATGACTGGCAAGGCCAAAATACTCTCTGATCAGCTGAGGAGCCAGTGGCGGTAATTTCATTACCGTTGGTCGTAGGATGCTGAAATTCGGTACACAGCCTCAGAGGAGCCCCTCAGCAAGATTGACTGGGCCTAAATACGTCCTGATCAGCTTAGGAGCCAGTGGCGGTGATTTCCAGTGGTCGTATGATGCTGAAATTTGATATGGACCCTCGGAATAGCTCCTCAGCAAGATTGGTAGGGCCAAAATCCTCAGCTGATCAGGAAGAACTCAGGTCTTGCCAGTCATGCTGAGGGGCTTCTTGGAGGCAGCATACCGAATTTCAGCATCGTACGATTAACGGTATTGGATTTAGCGCAATGGGCTCCTCAGCTGATCAGAACGTATTTTGGCCCAGCCAATCTTGCTGAGGGACTCCTCTGAAGCTGTGTACCGAATTTCAGCATCGTACAACCAACGGTTTTGAAATCAGCGCAATGGGCTCCTCAGCTGATCAGGAAGAATTTTGGCCTTGCTGAGGGGCTTCTTGGAGGCAGCATACAATAATAATAAATACCTACAACAATAAATAATTACAAATAATAACAATGAACAAAATAAATACAATATAAAAATACAGATGTTTTCCATCCTATTCTGTCTGTTACGAAAAAATTGCCGAAAACGAGCAATTAAAACCCACGGGCGATGGGTTTCAAAAATTGCCTCAAAATAATTGCTGGCTTCACGTCAATTCCCGAAAATATTGCTCCACTCGGGGCAATTATTGTCGGCAATAATGAGCAACTTCGAGTAGGGAAAAAGTTGCTGGAAGTAGGGAGAAAGTTGCCGGACGTAGGGAAAAAATTGCTCGGCAATTTTTTTTTTGCAGCCGGCAATTCAGTTTGAGCAATAATTGCCGTGAAAAATTGCCCGTCTAAATGGGCCTTTAGGAATCCGAATTCGATGAAATATAAAATATTTAGATAAAAAGAACGTGTTTTAGCCCATGTTCCAAGAAAATGTCAGGTATGGTAGAGACGTGGAAAATACGTTAATATACAATAATGATTTGTACTTCTCAGTTATTTCAATTATTTCTATATAATTAGAATTGAAAATAATCATATGCAATATTAAATTAATTACCTAGGTAGTTGAAGTTCAACTTTGTAGCACAAGGATAGGTGAATGAAGTAGGAGTAGCAATTATTACTGCACAGTATTATTACAGGCATTCGTCCAATACTTTGTCACCATACGCCTACTCTGAAATTCGATTCTACTCCGTAGAATTTGGATAAGTCCAATGTCAAAAACGAGAATCGAGGGAAACAGACAAAATATCGGCGAATTCCAAGCTCACAAGATTTTACGCCTTCTCCACCTCATCCGATTAAATGGTCGTCTTTAGCATAGCAATCTTTTCACATTGACCTAAAAAGGTTCACCCGACTGGTGAAGAAACTATGCAAATCATTACACCGCCGAGCTGCAAAAATTACTCCCGAGAGACTCGTCGATACGCCGGGTTTTCCGCTGGCAAGACTGCCGACTTCATCGCACACAAAGTATGTACATAGGAGAGGCCCATATATCTCGCCGAGACGAAAAGCATAAAACTGTCAGTTTTATGCAGGGCACTTCGGATCGAGTGATTCCCTTCCTCGGATAAATTGAATGTAAATCCCGTTCAATTATGGTGCCTGTATGAAGTCGATACTTCATATTCGACCATATATTTTTCGAATTTGTGTGATGTTCAAACGTGGAACATACGGTCGAGTCAACATATCGGATATAGCCGATTTATCGGTTTAAAAAATATCGTCTGAAACTCAATTGAACGACATCGGCTACGAACTATCGATACCCGATACTATCGGCCCTTGCATCATCGATGGAAAAAATATCGATATATCGGAGGAAAACATCGATATTTCGATAGGTACTATCTACGATCGATTTCCATTCCTACCCGGGGCTGGTAGAATTCTATAAAGCGATCAAAAGGGAATTATTTCAAAAACCGCTCGTCGAAAACGTATGATGAAGTCAATATAGTTCTGAGAACGTTTTCGCCCTTCATACGGCGTAGTCGGAATTCCATACCTTCGCTTTCAATGGGAGGTTATCAATAAGGGTACTGCTCGTTCGAACCCTCAATAAGGAACCTAACCGTTTCAGAATCGTCCCCTTCCACCATTTCCAAGGGTCAAACGTCTCAAACATTTGGAGCTGCATTTACCGAAATTCTTTTCAGCTACAATAAGATGTAGGTACATGTCAGAAATACATAGCTGCATATTTATTCGGGGTCTTCGGGAGTTTTTACACGTCTTTTATTCCCCCAACGTAAAAATTGAACGAATTTATAGAGAGAAAATATTTATTTTTCGTATTGTTGTACTGTCATTTGAGGGTGAAGGAGGGGGAGGGAAGTTCCTTTCATAAAATTCAATTCTCTGCAACTTTGATTATGTGACATTTTTCGATTGGGTGCGTCGTTTCCGACGTACAAGCTCATAAACGCGAGAGTAGCCCATTTTTAGCCGATTTGAAGAAAAATGTTTGACGACCGACTCCGGCCGAACGGCTGAACCGATTTTAACGTACAGGGTGATGATTCGACGTAGAATTTCATCTAGTTTAACAGTAAATCGGCAGACATTTCTGAAGGATTTTGTGTTTACAAGTTATGTACGCTGGTGTGTACGCAGCCTGAAAAAAACGGCCAAGAAAGGTAAATGGCACAGGTGAATCTATCTAAAGATTAAGGGTTGAGTATACCGGTTGAAACATCGATAATAAATGCCAGTCGGACAAGAGAGAGGGATAGAACAGTTGCCCAATCGGAGATAGGGCTAATTGTTTTCACTTCAGTTCTTTTCACCTTTATCGAATTTTCTCCTCCGGCTTCTAGCCGTTGCCGTATTCTTCTCCAACATTTAATTGGCTTCAAACAAGAGACCCTCTGATCCAAGAAGTTCCTAATTGATCGAGAGTTTGATTTGATGGTTTTCCCTCCGGGCTCGGAACGGCTTTTCCGAGAATGAGGACGAAACGCTTTTTCATTCGACACGCCGAAGGAACTTCTTCTATAATTCACCCGAGATGAGCTAAATTGTAATAGATGTGAGTGGAAATATATTTCTGGTCGAGTATAGGCCTATCCTGTTATTATTTTTCCTGTGAGAACTCGGGCTAATGAAGAACGGGTAATTTACTATTTTCCTTCCCTTTTAAAAACAATATTTTATTCAGAACTATAAAATAAAAACCCACGCTCAATAGAGAGATAAATAAATTCAAAAATATCAAACTCTTTCGTCAAAATAATTCCAACAAAATCAGTAGGTACCTAGTTTAAAAAAATTCGTTGTGAGTTTTAAAAAGTTTTCCAGGTAAACCACGAATTGGTTCATAAAGACGATAATTTCTCCGGTTCAAAACAGTGTATTCAACTTTTGAGGACATTGCTGAATTCAGCATTAAATTTCTCATATGACTAGTGTACACTCGTATGTACCGAAATCGTAGTTTATCTGGAAAATTGTTAGAAACGATCTTCATTATTTTAGTTCCCGCTTGCAAACCAGATGTTTTGCGTTTGAGCATGGTGATACATAAATCAAATGAATTCATTTTGTATTCAACCTTCCAACAGGAGTTTACAGTAGTATAGGAGATGAAAGTTCTGGGACGTGAAAAAGGGTGACCTGAGGGGGCAGTGGCCCCCAACGTTCCCTCCATGACGTTACCCTAATGATAACCCGAACGCAACCTAAACGTTAACGTTGGTTCTCGTATATTGGGTACGTTAACGTTAACGTTGGTTCTCCTATACCTATTGGGTAAGTTAATGTCAATCTGTCATCTCCTGTACTAAGTACTGTTTGCTTATTTATTGTGTTTGAGGGAAAAGCTACCTTGTTTCCAACAGCCATCTTGTACAGTTACTTCCTTACCCAAAGGCTACCTACCCAAAAAAATTTCTTCAAATCTTGAAATTGTTTTTAAACAATTAAATGAAATTGTAATTAAACAATTTTTAAACAATTGTTTTTAAACCCTTAAAAGGGTAAGAAAAGTTTTTTGAAATGTCGAATACGAGTTTTTAAACCAGTTTTTGACCACTAAAATTAATTCTATTTCGACACTCAGGGGGTGAAAAATGTGCAGAATTGCCCAAGGAATCCAACGAGCTCCAACAAATCCAAAATCGGTTCAGCAGAACCGCTCTAATCGTCAAAAACGTGAAAAAAGAAGAAATGTCGAGAGCACTAGGAAACATACATAACATTGCGCAATTCTTCCATAATTCAAAACCTACAATTGTGGACCAATTCGACTTGTTTACCATTGATAATAAGGCTTGGAATATCAACTTAATGTTGTTACCATTATCGCCTTTAAGGCCTTATCCGCCAAGATGGAATCAGAATAGATAGGCTCACTTCTTGTTAGCGTTGCTTAGCCTTTCCTACCTACCCTTCCCTTAATCATCCATCGGTCGAATATCTGTTTATAATCCTCACCCCCCCCCCAGGATTCCTACGGCTATTCGGATTCCGACATCCGATCCAGCTTCTATTGGTGCCTGGAAAGTTCGCACTGTAGCGCTATAACTCTTGCCCAAGTCGGGTAAGTGGAATGAGGCTAACAACAAGCAAGTTTGGAAATTCCCCGGAATGTCGTCAACCAACTATAATCCTATTAATATTTCAACGACCCCCCCCCCACTTTCTTGAATGCTGAACTAAGTGGACTATCGAGCCGATGCCTGCGCCCAGGGCGGCAATTCCTTCGGCGAGCCGCACAAATTTTACCGTTTGTAAGGATGAACCGCCGAGGATTGAATTACGTTTATATCTCTGGAATCAGAAGTTATTGCCGCAATTTTAGTGGAATAAATAGAGTGGAGAGGTTTAGAATTTGTGAGGTTTTTATTCGGGGCTGTGGCATTGTTCAAAAAAGGATTTTAAGTAAATTTGCATGGGGAAAAATCAAAAAGGTAAAAACTCCTGTGGTGGGCATAGATGACGAACGATACTTAATTTACCTATACGTACTTCACTATGTAGGCAGGGACTTGAAGTATTGAAAATGATTGATCGTTTGATATCAAATTTTGAGGCTAACATAGTCCAAAATGCCAAAAGCCCACTATAATATAGTATATTATATTATACTCGTATATTTGCATAATATGCAAATATATATAGTGGGTTTTTTGGCATTTTTTTGCATGTATATATAGTGGGGTTTTCGGCGTTTTTTGCGCATATTATATGCAAAATTCAACACCCAGCGTACACAATACGTCAAGATACGTCAAATTGGTTATTTTTTGTGGGCTGAAAAACAAAAACCAATGGTTCTTAGATAACACAGAGTACTTCCATATTTTCATGCGTAAATATTTGACACAATTGGATTACAATTTGACTACTTTGGAGACTGTTTGGATGAAAAAAGTCAAGAAACTGTCTTTGCAAATTTTAAAACTTGTCTAAAATCGAAACGGTTCGTCAAGTTATCAGGATATAAAAAATGTCCACGTATTCTGCAGGGTAAAACAAAATTTTTAAGACTAAGAACGCTAAAATCGGTTGATTTTTATGGCCAGAAAAAATAAAAAAGATGCATAGCACTAAGAGAGGCAAAATTTCGGAAATATTGTAAGCGATTTAAATTTGAGTATAGTAGGGAGATGGGTCTCGTCAAAACAATTAGTCCAGCGATAGAAAGTTGAAAATTTGATGGCAATCGAAATTGATACGGCGAGTTTCGTAAACGCGTGAAATTCGGAAAATAAATGAGCGAGAATTCGACGAATTTCCCAGAGACAGTAACAAGAACTGAACTTGGCAAATAAAGTAGGCAGTTTTCTTGGTATCGGGCCGAAATCGATTTAATCAGCAGCTGCTCTCGCAGGACGAGGCTCGGTTTTAATTTTCGTCCGGTAAGCGATCAGTAACGAAATTATTCATCGGGGCTTTTATGTAAATTGATGAAAGGCCTCGTCCATGCCACCTGAGCTGCTGATGATCGGCTCACATCTCGTCTTGTTTAATTTCCTGTCAGAGTCTCACGCCAGCGAAAAGTTTCGAAATTCCCCTCTACGTTCAATTTTTGCTAAGAAAATAATCATCAAGTGATTAATTTTAATGAGAATGATAAATAGAGCAGAGCATTGCTGCAATCATTCTCATTAAAATTAATCACTTGATGATTATTTTCTTAGCAAAAATTGAACGTAGGGGGAATTTGGAAATTTTTGCAGGCATGAGACTCTGACAGGAAATTAAACAAGACGAGATGTGAGCCGATCACATAACCCAGCAGCTGGGCTATGTGCTAGTAGGGGTTGGGCGGAGAAAATCATAGCCGCCATGAAGTTTTTTCATGTTTTCGATTTTGCCTCAATATAATGGCCCTCAAATATTCGAAAAATCACCAAAATGAGAATACAGCAAAAAAGAGCGGTAGAACTTCTGAGCTCTCGGATTTTCTAAATGTGTTTTTTTTTTCAAATTTTGAGCTCTCAATGCATAAAAGTTACCCCAAATCTGATCAATTTTATCCTAAATTTCATGCGTGAAGGTTTGGAAGTGTTCTGTGTTATTCGCGGGCCACAGGTTTATACCCATATTTCCTTTTGATCTCCATATCCCCCATATTTTTCTTTAGATTGATAATTTTCAGATTTTCTGAGCTCTAGGATTTTCTTAATTTGTTTATTCAAATTTTTAGCCCTCAGTACCTACATAAAATTCATCCTAAATCAGATCAATTTCATCCTAAATTTTACACATGAAGGGTTGGTTGATCCTTGAAAACTCGCTCGAAATCGTTCGATTCATAATTCAGACTGATTATCGGCCGAGGAAGATGTCCCTGACCATTAATCATTCATAACCGCACCCCGATAAGCAATGCTTCAATATGGTGGGCTTTTTAGCGTCAACTCCTTCCATCCCCAAAGTAATAGAGTCCTGGGCGGAAAGTAGTAACTCCTACGAGGACAGGGACTAAGGATCTTCGCGGCTTCCACTGCCTCGAGGCTTCGGCATTTCCTTTGCACCCCCCACCCCCTTTGCACCCCCACCCCACCCCTCCGCTATCCTCCGTCTGTTTTATACTTCGGTCTCGTAGCCTCTGTTCGACGGGTTGTACAAGACGAATAGCTGCGTAAACTTGGCCCATCGATTTTACCCTACAGCTCAACAGGCCAGCGGCAACATTATTTTTCCTTTTTTTTGGGGCGTTCAAATTTTCCTGTAAACGCTATCTGGCAAAGTGCACCTCTCTCAAAAAGTGTTGTCGCGTATAAAGCGCAAAATAAAGTCCGTCACCGCAAAAGCGAAGCAAGGAGACACCAGTGGCAGGCTGATAATACGAAGTTTTCCTGCATTATGAATTTCAATGTTTTTTTGTCGATCATCGGAAATTATTTGTAGGTTGTTGAACGAAAAACGAGAAATCAACTATAGCATATTAAAAATAATACCAATTATTTGAATATAATTTATAACTGCCTTTTAAACACTTACATTTCCAATAAGTATATCAGAATCGAAATTCCGGTCAAATATATCTATGTTTCACAAAAAACAACAGGCTAGGATTTAGAGAGTTTTCTAAGATTAGGACGTCTTTCAAAATGTGAAAATCGAATTCTGGCCAATATTGACAGCGTAGGATTTTATTAAAAAACTATAGGGTCAAGTGGGGTAATTATGAACAAATTGCAACAATTTTACAAACTGACAGCTCTCAGAAGTACCTAGTCCATGTAAAAACCTGGAAACCTCTCTAAAACAATCGGTTTACATCCCCAATACACTGTGAGACAGTTTTTGAATTTTTTTGACTGCTGTATGGTCTTTGAAAACCACTGTTCATAATTACCCCTTATGTTCATAATTATCCCATAGGGTATGGGGTAATTATGAACAGCGATTTTGACGTTTAAAAGAGGTGTTCAAAAGGTTACATTTGATTCATTTCACACTGTTACATGTGACAGTTAGCACGAACGTGTTACACTAGGCGTATGAGATGTAAAAGACGATGTTCATAATTACCCCATAGCATAGTTCACAATTACCCCAAGATCCAAATAAATCAAGTCAATATGCTTACATACTCCCAAAATATCATAATTCAAACGAAAATCACCTAGTTTGTACCATTTCATTGCTAAAAATGGACAAGAAGTGCAAAAAAACTCTCAGAAAAAAATGTTCATAATTACCCCATACCCAAAAAAGTATGGGGTAATTATGAACACCCTCTGTAAGTCACTGAGAACGAGATATGGCAAAACTTGAGTGAAATCCTGTTGAAGAAACAATTAACGCATGTAAAAATATTGAAAACAATAACTTAACACAATTTTTTCAACCAGAAGAGGGAAGAACCTCAAACACTAAAAAACTGTTTGACAAACTTTTTAATAAGGTTTTTGATAAACACGTAAATGGCGTCATCGGCGTTGCCAAATTGGAGAAAAAAAAGTCGTAACCTATCAATGAGAGAATGAACATTCGATTGCTACATCTTTTTGATTTTTCCATTGCTCACAGGGGCGCAAACATACTTTGTTCTTAATTACCCCATGTTCATAATTACCCCACTTGACCCTAACACTATTGAACAGTCGCATTTGTATGTAGCTTTCAAAATTGGCATGACATCTTCTTCGACCATAAATTCAATTTGATTTTTCTACGATTCCATTTACCTGCTCAGAACTGGAAGAAGAAACAAGTCAATTTTCAATGTCCAATTTTCCTATTCATCTATTCTCCTACTTTTCCATTTTCCGTTTTCAATTTTTTTTCGATTTTCAACCTATTTCTTCAGTAATCACAAGCAAATAATGTGGAACAAAGGACTGCTTCGAAGTATTCACTTCGTTAAAATAACCCGGAAGATCAAAGGGGAAGGAAGGGCTGGAGCAAATCACGTTCACCACACGTGGCCACCTTGTGAAGGTCATTATGTAAACGATCGTTACCAAACACTCGTCGTCCTTCCGTCTAATGGTGACCGCACCTGCTTCTAATGCGGTTAATCTGGGTGATTCCAAGCCCAACATTAATCACCACTCCGGGGGCTCTTGAAAAAGCAGGAAAAAAGTCCTAAGGATTTCTCCAGCCTCTCTGCTAAAAATATTGGAATAAATAAATTTTTAAAGCTTCCCATTCGCATTTATTTGAAGTAGTTTGCCCTACAGGGTGCCCCGTTTTTGGTGTAAAAGGAAAAATTGCGTAAAACTTGTCATGAAGTTGAAGAAAACGTAGCCACTTTTTCTCAGCTCAAATCTTTGCCAAAATCCGATTGCTAGAAGATTTTCTCAAGAATATAACGTTGCTCCATTAAAACTCACAATTTTGGTCCATTATTTTTCAAAAATAATGTACCTACCTATGCAGGCAATCAGGATTTTATAGAACACACCCTCAACCACTTAAGAAGGAATTCAGAATGAAAACTGCAATAAAAACTGCAGAAACGCATAGAAGGAATCGTCCGATTTCGTCAAACGAGCGGCTCAACTCGCAATAGGCGACCGTCGTGCGGCACTCAGCCGGGCGGTGCCCTCGTCGTGCGGCGCCCAGCCGCCTCGGCGGTTCCGTCGTCCCGGGAGTGAGTCACTCAGCCGGTCAGAGACGCGATCGCCACGGCTGAACACGCCCACCGACGGCTCAAACCGGCGGCCGTTGAAGACTCAATTGTCGAATCTTTTGGGCTGGCCGTGACCGCTCCGCGGGTTGAGCTGTTCCGTTGATAAGGCCTGAATAGAACCCGCTAAATTCACTCTGAAGTAGGTACCTGTCTGCTGAATATTAAATATTACTGTATAATAATTAATGTATAGTGTAAACAATATTAAATATAAAATGTAAAAAAAGTTATTATCTAAAAAAATCGCTGTTTTCAACTCCTTGACGTTTTTTAATCGGGTTTGGCAAACTAGCACTTTTTAGGCTTAGTTCGTCAAAACCGGATCAGCGGTTCAACACAAATTGGTTCAAAATCTTTTCCAGCGTTGTGTCAGAGCACCTGCAGATAAATTATAAGGGTAAATATGTTTTTTTTTTGTCTCAGATACGCCCGTCTCAGATACATCCGCAAAATAAATAGCTCAGCCACAAATCGAATAGATTTGGTAACAAATTCAAAGTATCCAGGCGATGCTCGATAAACTACCGTTATTTAACTCGAGCAAAGCGTTGAGAGTCGAAATCTTCGCCATTTCTGTAACAAACTTTGCCTTTGTTATCTGAAATGTGAGTGTATCTCGCGAACGGGGATGCGATCCTTTTCGAGCTGTTATGCTCACCCTATTTCAACAAAATCCACAGCGACTCGCATTTCGGAGAAATTAACGAGTCGGCGAACGCCTGTCAGTTTGCGGGATCCGAATGATATTTCAAAACCGTGTCGGAGTCACACAGCTAAATGGGTTCATAGAATGGGAGGCTCGGTTTGTGTTGGTACAGCTCAGCTCTGCGAATAGCTGCGCTCGACTTTTTGAGCCCCGCCTCATTTTTCCGGTATTTCACCCTTTTTCCCCCGCTGGAAAAAGTTAAATCTTATAAACGGATAAATGTCAACGAGAAAACTCCTGCGGAGGGGTCCCATAAAAAGTACAATACCTCGGACGACTAATCCACTTTTCACCAGGAAGAGCGGAATAGTAATTAGATAAATGTAACCTGCGGAAAATAAAGTTAGCCGCCGGCGCAGGTAACGCGGCAAGGGAAACGGAGGATGATAAGGTCGGCCCTTTTCAGATTACATTGTGCCCTGGCCCTGACCGGCCGCTAAGTTGGCTTAGGTGACCTGGCTATGTATGCTGAGCTGGAAAAGCCTAAAAAGTTTCCGCGGAATCCCCCCCTCCCTTGCCGAGGCCGTCTGTCAAAAAATGGTAATGTAGGCTACGCCTCATGCCTTCATAAATGTTCATTGCCGCGTCTTGTGGTCTCGTGAAACTGTATCGTTTATCTGCAAATCATCTTAGTTTGGAATTGAATCGTTTGGGAACAAGTTGTGGAGCCCCATTAGGTATTCAGATAGAAACTCATATATGATTCTCAATAATATTGAGGAAAATATAGGTATATAAATAAAAATATAGGAAATATCTCAATATATTATATTGAGGAAATGGAAATAGTTCTCAAATGATTCAAATTCAAATATTATATCGATATATCGAAAGCAAAATATCGATATTTGCAACATATCGACCATTTCCACAAAAAAAATCGGCATAGGATGTATTCGTGCTTTTGAGATGAATCTTTTGAAGTTCGTCTATTTGCAACCTAAGTAATACTTTACCTGGCGTAACATTGGCATCGTACACGCTGCTGGCGTCGAGGGAAAGTACGTTAAGCAATTTATGTGAGCGTTCTCACGGCAAATGAACTCGTATCATGAGGTCGAAACTAATTCTGCCCGGTCGGGCATTCCTTCCATTTTCCCTCGAGAGTTTTTCGGTTGCTGGTGAAATTTCAATAAGGCAACGCGAGCCGGTGTAACTGCGGGACCTCTCAGCGCCAACCTGCGACCCTTGAGCCCTAGAAGGTGCGCGGGGGAGGGGCCTTATTAAAAAAGTTACTCCGAGCTTCGTCCGCTAGAGAGAGCGAGGACATAGCCCTGGAACTTTCATTTGCGCAGAGACACAAGTTCGACGTGTCGTTACCTGAGACGTTAAATACGTGAGAAAGTAATTCTACGTTTTGTCAGCTCTCGTCCCCAAAGGAGGCAGTAACAATCTTGTAAAAGTCGCCACCGTATTGAATCGTTAGGTAATTCCTAAAGGACGAAGAGTATTGTGTTATGATCAATTAAGCTCATTTTCTAAAAAAATTAGTTCCATAAAATTTTTTGTGGGTTCAAGAAAAAATACACTTTTTTTCCCTTCAAAGATTTTTTCGTGTTTTCGACTAGGTCTCAGTATATTGGCAGAAGATCCCTTGAATTTTGAAGTGATTACAAAAATGAGGATACCGTCGGAAAGCTCGTTAAATTTCCTATAAATTCACAGTATCAGGAGGTTTTGAAAATTAGGTTGAACGAGCGAAAATTAGTGCCTAAGTCGAGAACAGTTCGATTTTTAAAAATTACCATTTTCTTGCTCAATATTTGCAGTGGTGGAAACAATACTTCCATATTACGTAAAAGTGTGACACAATTTTATCATATTTTGACTGCTTTTAAGGGTGTTTAGGTCAAAAATATCAGAAAACTCAATATGAAAATTTTAAAATTTGCCCCAATTAAAAATGCGCCACATTATCGAAATATGAAAAATATCCACACATTTTGCAAGGTAAAACAAAGATTTTAAGACCAAGAACGCTCAAATCGGTTCATTTTTGTGGCCGGAAAAAAATAAAATAGAAATCCCTAAAAATGCAAATATATCGGAAGTACTGTGCGTTATCCAAATTTCGATTAAACAGGGCGTTAGGCCTTGCCGAGACAAACACTTCAGTCCAGGAAATTTGAAAAAAGGTTGAGAATTGAGGGAGCTATGGCCATTTTTGGCCATAAGGGCATTTTTGTTGATTTTTCTGAAGCTCCGCACCAATTGTCGATTTTAGGGCGATTATAATAATAGTAATTCCTTTATTAGGTGAATTATTCCTTTTATTTCTTAAATATCAAGTAGTTATAATGAATCATGATGATTTTCATGGATCCATAGAGTCCGAAGCCCAAACAGGACCCTAAAATTGCCCTTATTTCCTCTATTTCCAAATCTTAGGTACGTAGCTGCGAGGAAACATGTCAGATTATGTAAAACCGACTTTAACTCCAGTTCTTAGAATGTTTTACAAGCCGAACAATCGGGGAGTTTATTCCGGTAAAACCTTTTTTTCAAAAAGGTTCCCCGAAAGCGGAAATATTTACCGCTTGAGAAGGAGGAAATTTCGGATTCGCCGAACTACGCGGCTCAACTCATTTCGCCAAACAAAAACGGATTCAAGTTTTTCCCTTTGTCGGAAAGTTTATTTTGTTATTTCGGTCGAACGAACGGACGCGCCCTTGTTACTGAGCCGGGCAAGTGGCCCCCAGGGCTCAACTTAGTAAAGACTTCCCGGCAGCACCTTTATCTTTGAATCGAACAGAGGTAAACTGCTTTTTCGAACGTCGGCCCGAAGAATTACCCTTTTCCCCTCTCAGACTTCCATACTTTTCTTTCGAGTTTCCCTCATGTTTGCCCACTATTTTCACGTCGGAGTGTTGCCGACCTCGGAATAAACCAATGTTCTTGTTCGGCTTTCAAGTGGCGTAACTCGGTGTCTTTTCCCCTTTACTGTACGGCCAAAGGTTGCAATTAGATGTTTAAATGGTCGGAAGAGGGAAAAAAACAGTGAAGATCAGCTGCAACCTTTTCACTGCTGTTTTAATTCCGCTCGCGTAGAAAAGGCGGAAATAAGCACCGAGGGGCGCATTTAATTTGCCGAGTAATGCAGTTAACCGATAGTTTTTCTAACTTGGCCGAAACTAATTGCAAACGTGAGAAAAAAAGCTGTTTCAACCCTTGGGACTTCGCGCCGTCCAATCGCTCGAACCGTCCCGCGCGCGGTCCTCCGTACCGCAACACGTATTTTTCACGATTCAAACATTTTTTTGCTAGATCTATGCTTAGTCATCAACATGAAAATACAAGAAAAATTGGTGCCATGGATAAATACCGAAATTAACAACTGAGATTTTTTCAAAATTTTACTCACGCTCAGTTTATTGACAAAATTTATCTATCCGATACACAGGGAAGCTGCAGATAAACTTCAAAACGGTGGTATTTACATCAAATTTAAATGTAGAAATCTCATTAGTATCGGGTGCTTTTTTAGATATCGGATGGATACATTTTGTCAATTAACCGGGCCTCAATAGAAGTTTTCTGATCATATCATCTTAATTTTTGCTCAAAAAAACCTCTTGCCGCAACTCAAGGAGTCCATAAAATTTGAAAACCAATTTTGAACTGTTGGTAGTTGGACAGAGACTACTACGGACGGAGAATACATATTTCTACATTCCTACATTCATAGGAGGCATTTTCAAAAATCTGTGCTGAGGTGTTCCCGCGCGCGGCCCGCAGTGCCGCAAAATCGGCAGTGACCGATTTGATGGCTAATAGCTGAAATCCACGTAGCCATGAGTGTAAAGTCATTAACTGAAAATGCGGCACTCAGGACCGCGGCGCGGGAACACATCAGTACAGATTTTTGAAAATGTCTTCTATGAATGTAGGAATGAAGAAATATGCTTTCTCCGTCTCATAGAAATATCTATCCTGTTTTCCCAGTATCCAATGAAGCTGAGCAATCGGATCAGACATTTGCGGAGTTATAGCCTATGATTTTGGTTTTAAGTGTGGCTGCTTTTGGGCAGAAAATTCAATAATAAAATATAAAACACTAAAAGTGCCAATAAATTGGGAGTACCTACTGACTGGATGATGAGTTTTGAAGAAAATAAAATTCCAGTTCAAGGTATTTGAAAAAAGGTTAAAAATTGAGGGAGATATTACCATTTTTATAAAAACCCAAACAGGGTGTTACTATGGACACTGCTCGTTATATGGAACCCCCCTCCCCCTGACATGACCAATTCACTAAGTCATCGAGTTGAGCTTCTTTGTATCAGCAAAATTACCGATATCCCCGCAATTTCAATTTTCTCCCGAAGAAGGGGATTTTCCTCGTAAAAAAGGGAAATTCTCCCGCATAACCGGCCCGCCGCATTGTCTTGTTCGGCGGCCGCACGACGGATGGAAACAGCAGTAGAGAGCATTAGAAGGCCATTGGATCGGCCGCCCGGCTCCCGTAATCCGCGCCCTTTACAACCGGGTCGGCCTGTTTCCAACGATTTACACCGCCCGACCGCCGGGCGGCTCGATATTTCCCACGGATATCCTATCCGATACACGATCTTATCAGGGAGCGGCGGAAGCTCAAGCTCTCGCCCCTGTACCAGTTGATCGAGTACATCAACGAGGCAGGAAATGGTACAATTTACATACAAACTAAACCGATCCATAAATTGCTGTCCATCCTATGGTAATGACGTTGAAGCAGCATTATTCAGTAAATAAAATAATGATGATTTTATTATGAAAACGATTTGAAACTTATATTTGATCGCTCACAAGCAATTTATAGAAATATCAGCGTAAAAATAAATACCTGAACGGAAAAATTGCATTCAAAATTATTGATCCAAAACGATAAAATATTTTTGTTATTGGAATTCGTTGAAATTCGGTAAAATCAATTACTAAAAATCGCCCAAAATGGAAAAATCGAGTCGATTTTAAATTTTGAAGAACTGCCCCTTAGAAACGTCTTCATTTTTACGATCATCTTCAAGCAGAGCGAGCGAGAAAGCCCAAAAGGGAGATGAAACGATGAAAAAGCGAGAAATCGACGTTAAACTTACAAGCCGCACTTTCAGGGCCGAGGGGTCAAGGGGCAAACAGGATATTATGACGGCGGAAATGAGAAAGAAAACCGAGCCCTCCGGCCCCCGTTGCCAAGAAACGGATCATCGGCGAGGGAAACGCCGACTCGGCCCGAAGTCGAAGAGGGATTTTCCCGGCGGGCGTGCGAAAACTGCGAATGGAAAATCTCCGCCGGGCGGGACAGAAAACCTCTTAATACGAGACCGGGAACGTTTCCAATCCGACTGGAAACGCGATTCTGCCGGGCGCGAAGGCCGAACCGAAAAATCCCTCATTCGAGCGGGGAAAACGATTTGCCGTCGATTTTACGAAAAAGGCAATTTTCTAATGGTTGAAAAGGTAATCATAATGAAGCCAGCAGCACATGAAACATGAAAAAGATGATACGGAATACACTAAAATCTAAGGCCGCGGTGTTTGTAATTGAAACACAAACTAAAACCTCAAACTCAAACACTAAGTCAAACTCCACTTTCAAACTCAACTCACCAACTTAACTTCCACATTCAATCCACAAGCTCAACACTCGAACTAAAACTACAAACTACACAAAGTCAAACTGAAACTCAATCTCAAACTGAAATTCAAAGTCGAACTGAAATTCAATCTCAAACTGAAACTCAATCACAAGCTGAAATTCGAAGTTAAACTGAAATTCAAAGTCGAACTGAAACTCAATCTCAAACTGACGGTCAATCTCAAACTGAAATTCAAAGTCAAAAGAAATTCAGAGTCAAACTGAAATTCAAAGTCGAACTGAAATTCAAAGTCGAACTGAAATTCAAGCTCAAACCAAAATTCAAAGTCAAACTGAAACTCAATCACAAACTGAAATTCGAAGTTAAACCGAAATTCAAAGTCGAACTCAATCTCAAACTCACTCAAACTCAATCTCAAAGTCGAAACTCAATCTCAAACTGACGGTCAATCTCAAATTGAAATTCAAAGTCGAACTGAAATTCAAAGTTAAAACTTAAACTCAACTTACAAAACTGAAATCACTAACTCAATTATCAGACTTAATTGAACGTTACTCTCAAACAATAATTCCAAACTCAACCCACAAACTTGAAAAAACTCAACTTTCACTCTCAAACCACAAACTAAACTATCAAACTCAACCCACGAGCTTGAAAACAAAAACTCAACTTTCGAACTCAACCTACCAACTGGAAACATAAACTCAACTGTTGCCTGTACCTCAATTCTCAAATACAACCCTCAAACTTAACTATCAAATTCGATCAATAAACTCGACCCACAAACTTGAACCGCATGTTCGAAACACTTACTAAAACTACAAACTCAACTGTTAAACTCAATCCACAAACTTAACCCTCAAACTCAACTCACTAACCCAACTTTCGAACTCAACTTTCGACCTGAACTTTCAAACTCAACTTCGAACTCAACTTCCTAACTCAACTCATAAACTCAACTTCGAACTGAACTCTCAACCTCAACTTTTGGAATCAACTTTCAACTGACAAACTCAACTTTTAAGTTGAACCACACACCCAACTTACAAACGAATTATATCACTTAACTCAACTCTCAAACTCGAGCCAAACACTTGAAACCACAAACTCAGTTTTCAAACTCATCTCACTAAGTCAACTCACAAACTCAACTTTCGACCTCAACTTTCAAACTCAACTTTCGAGCTGAACTTTCAAGAACAACTCTCGAACTCAACTCTCAAACTCTTGGGGTTTAAGTTTGTGGGTCGAGTTTGAGGATTGAATTTGAAAGTTAAGTTTGTGGGTTGAGTTTGAAAGTTGAGATGGGAAGTTGAGCTTGAAAGTTGAGTTTGATGATTCAGTTTGTGGTTTAAGTAAGTGGGTTGAGTTTGTGGATTGAATTTGAAAGTTGACCTAATGAGTTGAGATAAAAGTTGAGTTTTCGGTTGTAAGTTTGCGGGCTGAGTTTGGGAGTTGGGTTAGAGAGTTGAGTTCAAGAGTTTGATAATTGAATTAGTGTTTTCAGTTGGTAAGTTGAGTTTGTGAGTTTCGGTATGATAGTAGTTTTTTGTCTGATAGTTGTTTGTGATTTTAGTTACTTGATTGCGTTTGGTAGTTGAATTTCTGAGTTTAGTTTGTGAGTTGAGTTCTAGACTTGAGAGTGTAAGTCGAAATTGCTGGTTTAGTTTTCTGGTTGAGTTTTTGAATTGAGTTTGAGAGTTGAGCTTGTGGGTGTACTTTGTGGGTTGGGTTTTAGTTTGTTGGTTTATTTTGTGGTTTTATGTTGAAAGTAAGTTGATTTTTTGAGTTGATAGTGTAAGTTGAGATTGTGGTTTTAGTTTTTGGGCTGAGTTTGTGAGTTTTGTATGAGAGCTGAGTTTGTGGAAGTTGGTTTAGTTTGTGGGTTGAGTTTGAGAGTGAAGCTGATGAGTTGAATTTGATACTTCAGTTTGTAAGTTGAGTTTTCAAGTTGAGATGGAGAGTTGAGTTTGATGATTTAGTTCGTGCTTTAAGTAAGTGGGTTTAGTATGTGGGTTGAGTTGGTGAGTTTAGTTTGTGGGTTGGGCTTGAGATTGGTGTTTGTTGGCTTAGTTTGTGGTTTTGGTTTTTCTGATGATTTTTTGAGTTCAGTATGAGAGTTGAGTTTCTGAACGTTGGTTTACTTTGTGGGTTGAGTTAGTGGTTTTAGTTTGTGAGTTGAGCTTGAAAGTTGAGTTGGGTTTGAAAGTTGAGTGGGTGTGTTGATTTGGGTTTGTTGCTTGAGTTTGTCGGATGAGTTAGTAGAGTTTTTGGGTTGAGTCTAGTTTAATCAGGCCTGGCCAGTGGACCCATGCGATTGGGTGAATTGGCTTTGCGTCGATATTAACTAGTTATTTGTTGTAAAATCATAATTGCTCATCGTCCTCCATCTTTCCTCATCCTTCGCCTTCCTTTCTGTCCATCCTCAACTCCCATCCTTCCCCTTCCGTCACTTCCTTCTCCACCTCCTCCCTCCTCCGGCCACCTGCTCCACCCCTCCCTCACCCCCTCGCCCCTCCCTCACCCCTCCCTCGCCCATCCTTCGCCCCTCCCTCGCCCCTCCCTCGCCCATCCTTCGCCCCTCACTCACCCCTCCCTCCCTCACCGCTCCCTCACCACTCCCTCACCCTCCCTCGCCCCTCCCCTTCCACCCCCTTCCCTCCAGCGACTATCCTGGGTTACAGTTCCTAAGCAGAATACTGCTGGAATTAGCCGCGGTTTCCGGCTGAAAAGAATATTGACGAAACAGCCGGTCGAAGTTGGCCGAACTTTTCGCCCGGCGGCAGATGAATGGCCGACGGCTTATGCGATGCATGATGTTGTTAAATCCGATTTTTCCTCACTCGCTGCGCGACGTGACGGCCGTTGAGAAGCCGGAGCGGCTGGTGAAAAGCAATCAAAACTTGAAGGATGAAAACCCGTATTGTGCAAGCCAGGAAAGCGCGGAGCGGGAAAGCGAGGAGCGGGAAAGTGCGGAGCGGTTTACCTTCGGCCCGATCTTCGCTATATCCATCTCATCCTGTCAAGTGTTAGCTGACGGTGGCTCAGTTCGCTCCAAACTAAGGTTACACCGTACCGTATGTGGAACAACGGTGTTTCCACGGTGTACCCTCCCTGGAACGGTAACAATTCGGAAAACCGGCGTTGTAAAAATAACACCTAGTATAGTAGTATAGTATACCTATAGTATAGTATACATATAGTATAGTATGGTATAGTATAGCATAGTAAAGCATAGCACAGAACAGCACAGCATAGCACAGCATAGCACAGCATAGCACAGCATAGCACAGCATAGCACAGCATAACGCAGCATAGCACAGCATAGCACAGCATAGCACAGCATAGCACAGCATAGCACAGCATAGCACAGCATAGCACAGCATAGCACAGCATAGCACAGCATAGCACAGCATAGCACAGCATAGCACAGCATAGCACAGCATAGCACAGCATAGCACAGCATAGCACAGCATAGCACAGCATAGCACAGCATAGCACAGCATAGCACAGCATAGCACAGCATAGCACAGCATAGCACAGCATAGCACAGCATAGCACAGCATAGCACAGCATAGCACAGCATAGCATATCATAGTATACCTATAGTATAGTATTGCATAGCACATCATAGCACAGCATAGTACAGCATAGCACAGAGATTCAGAGATTCAGGATTTACATAGTATACATATAGTATAGTATGGTATAGTATAGTATAGGGTAGTATAGTACAGCATAGCACAGCACAGCACAGCATAGCACAGCATAGCACAGCATAGTATAGCATAGCACAGCATAGCATAGAACAGCATAGCATAGCATATCATAGTATACCTATAGTATAGTATAGCATAGCACAGCATAGCACAGCATAGCACAGCATAGCACAGCATAGCACAGCATAGCACAGCATAGCACAGCATAGCACAGCATAGCTCAGCATAGCACAGCATAGCTCAGCATAGCTCAGCATAGCTCAGCATAGCACAGCATGGCACAGCATGGCACAGCATGACACAGCATAGCACAGCATGACACAGCATAGCACAGCAAAGCACAGTACAGCACAGCATAGCATAGTATAGTATAGTCTAGTAGTATAGTGTACTTAGTATCTGACCTCTCAATTGAAGAGTTTTCCTTCAAAACTGCATATATGCAGTTTATATGGATATATATATCCACTTTCGAGTTTTGTCGATATCGATTTCGTTTTTTCGATTTTCGGTTGCTTATAGGTACCAAAACTGCTATGAATCGAAATCGAAAAACGAAATCGATACCGACAAAACTCGAAAGTGGATATATGCAGTTTGAAGGAAAACTCTTCATACACGCACCAGTGGTTTCAAATTTTGCAATAATTCGTCGAAAATTTTAAATTTTCCTTATAATTCCCGGTTTTTGATTTACCTAACATTAACTCGGTCGACTTAGCCGAAGGGAGGCCTAAGTCCCCGTGACGACTTGACTCTATCGCGGTATGCCGGTTCTCCAAATAAATCAACAACGGCCTCCCCGTCATTACCGGGTAATCCGTTATATTGTATTCTCCCCGAGTTCAAGGGATGGAGGAGCCGTTTTATAAATTTGACGCGAAGCCTGACGTCCGAAGAGGAGTAAATTGATCTCGAGGGGCGCGCCGCGTCGGTGAGCTGACCTTGTTAGCGCCGGCGGGGAAATGTTTGATAAATTACCTCGGCCGAACCGCCCGGTGGGATTTTCCCATCGGAGGGAAAACGGGGCCGAACTGAGGGAAAATAGTGATTTGAAGTGAGGGAAGTAGAGTTCATCATTGGTTTGAGCATTAGAGCATGGTGAATATACGAGAAATATTCAATTGACCTATTTTTTGTGTAGGTAAATATTTGTAAATGACTTGAGTGTAAAAATTTAGTGTAATGACTTTTTTGTCAGAAAATAGTGATATTTTTTGTTACGTGTGTGTTTTTTGTTACCTAATGGTTTTTTTCGTAGAAAATACCTAAGCAAGTGATGATTTTTCTGTTAAAAATACCTGAGTAATGATTTTTTTTTGTTCAAAATGATGATTTTAGTACAAAAATAATGAGTATACTTACCCGACAATTTTTTGCTCAAAATCGTGATTTTTTTGCTTCCAAAAAGGAATTTTCGTTATCAAATTACATGTTTTAAGACATTTTTAAGCTTTTTTGTAATAGGGACGTTTGTTGAAAGTCAAAAAATTGAGTAAAATATCGGCAGGACGGTTTCAGCGAGAGTTGGTAACAAGCTTAACATGAATACAAACGTCAAACATACTACTTATAAGTGCATAAATGCATCATGTAGCTCGTTAATGCTTAAAAATGTCTCCAAACGCTCAGAATCGCCCTCGAACGCTTACGATTGCGTGTAAATGCTTACGATTGGGTTTTTTAGCGATTACGATCGATCACTTTTTTCCCATCATTGATTAATAATAACAAAGACGATTTTACAGGTGCATTATTCCTGGGATTAGTGTACCGAAATGTCTGCACTCGCCAAGTAGTAGGGAAACTTGGACAAGGGTGAAAGGGAAAAACGGGAAATTCAGAATGGCCGGACCGCCCGTCAGCGCTGAAGGCATCGGCTCGTCCGTCTTGCCTCGTTTTCCCCGGGGGTCGGAATATGAGGTCTAAGCAGCTAATGAGAGTTTGGCAAACTCGGGAAGCTATCGAGTAGAAGCTATCGAGGGACCCGCCGGGCGGCTCAAGGGCCGAATAAGCGGCGAAGCGGAAGCGGAGGGCGTTCTCGGGCGACCGCACTGCACGACTTTCCTTTTCATGGTAGTCAAGCACTAAGATGATGATAATGCTTTTTGTTAGAATTAATCGCAGGAAACGATCCCACGGGTGAAAATGTGCCTTTTTTAGTCTCCTATCCGATTTTTCCAAATTTCACGAATTTAATCATTCATCCTGTCGTTGCTCGGAAAATAATTTATATAAAATCTTCGTAAGATTTTCTTTCTATAGCGGTTACCAGTTAATATCCGGATACCCACTCTTCATTAGGGCCACCTGTTTGTTCTACTGAGGTATCCCAAGTTGAACAAAACCGTGCGGCGGGAGTGTTGTCTTAATTTACTCGCCCTGTCGGCAGTTTAAGCCCAGGGCCATCGGCGCTTAAACTTACGTCGCTGAAGTTGAACGTAAAGCCCACATCCGCGCTTCGTCTCCATTAACCGGGGCACTCGAACTCGGAAACGGCGGAACTCGAACTTGCGGCCCAACTAATAGGCGAACGTGGTACGAGTGCGCTCTGACGTCACAATGTGTTACATGCGGGAACACTCAACTATATACATAAGGGCCAAAGTGCAATCGTATTATGAACTGAATCAGCGCAATAAGTTTTAATGTGCATAGTAGGTAGATAATTCAAAAATTGACGCGAAATTTCGCACCGAAATTGTTTAGACTGAATGGGACTGGCCATGGGTTCGAAAATTCAGAAAAGCTTCGCTCTGGAGCGTTTTGAGAACACCAAAATACATCAGAAACTTGTTAATATACACTTATGTATTTTTTTCGACTTACTGTAATCAATATTGGCAATTTCAGGCCCATTTTTATGAATTGTAGAGTCGAAATTGCAATTTGTTATAACTTATCGTTCGGTTGCAAGCTTCTTTCTTTAAAATGTTGTGTCCAACAACAAAATACATGACTCAAACATTCTTCAGATTTTTTGAGGTGGTGGAACAGCTTCGAAATTGAAGATAATCATGTTTTTCATGCAGTCTGTCGAGTTTTCATCTCCCCCGAATTAATGAGGTATTAATTTATAGAGGTATTAATAAATTCCGACCATTTTTCACAAAATTTGACCAACTAATTCGCTTTAAAAAGCTTCAGTTCCATTTGAATATCAGTTTAGACTTCTCCTTTACCCAAAAATGAATATTTCATAGATCCTGAAGAAGGCTGTTCGGAGGCAAACAATTTTTTTTCAATTTTTTACGTTTGAACTGCTATTGCGGTAAATAGGAACTAGTTTTAAACTTAAATTGTACACTTAGCAATTACAATATTTAACGCTGAATCCAAAAATTTCCTCAAAAGTTGGAAAAAGTTGTTCTGAACCGGAGAAATGTGGGTTTTTATTGAGCAAAGTGTGGTTTTTTAAAAAAACTTTAAAAACCATATATTGGAAACGAGTTGAGATAGAAAAAAGGGGTTAGCGGATTTTTGTTTCATTTTTGGCCTTGTCTCACACTACGTTTAGGACCCTGTATGTATAATCTTTGCAGAATCGCTCTTACGTACAAAATAGTTCACCTAGTTTCTTCCCGACCAGGTATTGACCCAAGTGCTATTGCTATGGTAATGTGCCACTATGTAGGTAAATGATCATGTTGTGAATCGTAATCATAGCCATTTCCATAGTGGAACTTTTCCCCCTCGGTTAAGGAGGTAGAACTACGGTGTTGGTAACTTTCCTGTCTATTGAACGACTTGGATGGTAATTGGGGAATCAAACTTTGCTGACGACGCCACCGTCCTCAGGTGCTATAAGCAATGATGGGAGCAGAGAATCTTCAGACCGACGTTCTGCGTAAGCTGATCGGACTATGGTACCTTACCACTTACCCCACCACTTACCCCACTTACCCCATAATGCCATGATTGCTACCGAGGCGGAGTTGGCGAAATAATGCTTGTAATCCTCGAGCACAAAGTAAGCACTTGAATTTCGTTTCCATGGATGCATCTGGGTGAATATTCTGTAACCTGTGGTGTGTAGATAACACACATTACTTCCTTATTTGGATACGTACATTTTTGACACAATTTGATTATATTTTGACAGCTTTTGAGGGTGTTTAGTAAAAATATAAAAAAAAAACTCAGTATGCTAATTTTAAACTTGCCAAAAATAAAAAATCCGATGAGCAATCGGAATATAAAAAATATCCACATATTTTGCAATGTAAAACATTGATTTTAAAACCAAGAACGCTCAAATTGGTTCATTTTTGTGGCGGGAAAAAAATAAAATAAGATATATCGGAAGTACTTTAAGTTAATCGAATTCCGATTAAACAGGGTGTTAAGTCTTGCCGGGACAAATATTTTACTTCAAGAAATTCAAAAAAATGTTGAGAATTGAGGAATATACGGCCATTTTTGCAAATTCTCAAAGGCGGATTCACTAACGCTTGTTCAGGAAGTGAGCCTGAGTAAATGCAGTTTTTCCAGCATCCGTTCAGATTTTCAATCTTCCTTAATGCAATAATTTTATTATTTGAATATAATCGTGTAGGTATGTAGCTATTTATGTCGGTTATTCATTTACTAATCTGTAAATATGATTATGATTAGGAGGATCTTACGTGAGGAGGAGGATTTTTACGATGATTTTCTAAAAATAAACCGTTGGGCCAACCATAAGGGTTAAAAATCTAGTTCCCAGCCACTATCAGGGCGGTGACAATTTTCGAAAACGATACTCGTTAATTTAATGCAAATTAAAGACCCCCGGGAGCAAAAGTTTTTCAATGTTTCCAGAGAGCGGGATCATTTTCCGACCCGTGAAGGGCTGTGTGTGTTGATAAGAACGACAAGGGAGGAAAAACTGGCAATGATGGGGAAGATAGGCCTCTGCGCATGCGCGGTCCCTCGGGGGCAAAACCGCCCTGCGCCCCCCACCCCTTGGCGCCCAAGCCGAGATGCGGGTCCCGGAGTCTGCATCGCACCGCCAGCCCGTCATGTCTGCCGTCGATATTTAGGTGAGCTTTTATCCTATCTCATCTGAGAGTTGCCTCGCCTTGTCTCCTGAATGTGTACATTATTTGTTAACGGGAGTCGAGTTAGCGTTTTCAGTAATTCCGTGCATTGTTTCCAGCTGTAGCCAGCGAATTCCGGCTATTCAGTTGAATCCTGCTGAGGGTGTAACTGTCGATAAACATTGCCGTCTCGTTTCTGAAATAAATATCAGTTTCCATGGTCTCAATAATATTATAACAGGTGCCTAATGCAAACTCTTGGAAAATGTCAAAAAATAATGTTAAAACCGTCTTCAAAAAGATGCACAGAAACTGATAAACTTAATAAATAAAAACTCCTGAGAAAACATTTCTACAGGATCCCTTTTTTTGTTTTCTTTTTCTTTATCTTTTTTTATTGAAAAAAACTAAACAGGTACCAACCTACCATTACAGTACCTAGGTACCCTACCCTCTTTCAGTAAACAAAACATGAATAAAATAAATAAATTTATTTATAAACTGTGACAAGAATTGGGGAACTTGTTTGTTGATTCAAATAGGTATTTAAATTGTTGCAACGATGTAAATTTTTGGTTGATAGGAATGTACCTGATACAAAAATAGAAAAATAAGTCGCAGGTAGCAAATAGCAGATTTTTCCAACAATTCAGTAATAGAATTTATTAAATCATCGCTGGAAATTCGAGTGTTTATTGATTATTCTGAATCCTTACTGTGTAATTTTTTTAAGAGAAATTCTTATTTATATTTTATCTTTATTACACGCAATCTTTATCTACTATAACACCACTCTTGAAATATACAATAAATAAATAAAAATAAATAAATAAAGAAGTTATAATGCGTAACAATGAATATAACAGTAATCAGAAGACTGTAGGTGAAGGAGATGAACAGGTAGAATAAATAAAATATCTCTTTATGTTAATTTCATCCATAGTTCCTTACATAATAGGTATGTAAGGATCTTCCTTACATAATATGTATATTATGCATTCTTTGCTCCATAAATAATTCGAGTAATATTGTTGGACGAAATCCTAAATTTTTGCACATTTTACTGCCTAAGCCCTGGACAGCTAGTATCATAAAATAAAACCTCATTAAATATTAAGTGGGTATGTACTTTGGATTAATAAAGATGAGCAAAGTTCAAAAAACATAAAATTTTAGTGTTTGGAGATGATGAAAGTTCAAAAAACATAAAATTTCAGTGTTTGGAGATAGATCATGAAGAAATTAATTAAGACAGAAATAACTTTATGTTGGTAGGTAATAATTATTTCCAAATTCGAGTCTACAGGGGTGAGACTGGACCTGTTCCATTTTCTTCTGTTACCAATATAAAATACAAAATAAAACTCAAAATAAACGAAATAAAAATTTAAATCCATGATAGTTACTTTTCTATCTTATTTTTATAAGGGCTGCTATTCTGCTCGCTCATTCCATGGATTTGTTCGAGATTTAGCGTTTCAAAATTCGAAAGTACTGCGAGTGCTATTTTTGCATTTATGCATTCTCGTCGGATTCCAATCATTTGCTTAGCGCTGCAATAAACCAAAAGTGGACCGAGTGAAATCGCATCGCTAACCCCGTGTTACGATTGATGGAAAATACGACCGGGAAAATATACAGTAGCAGTTAAGTTCGAAAATCAGTAGTCAGCACGTGAAGTGAGAATCGTAAATGGGGCGACACGGGACAGGTGATGCACACACAATGGCGCGAAGGGTAAAGTCGTAAAAAAGGTCCCTACGCTCTTCCCGATACGCTATCTTCTGGAAAGTATAAAAAACTGATGTCGAGATATGAGCCATGGTGATGAGTCGATTTTCACTAGCTGCACGTCGTGCAAAGGTGTAAGGCAATAAAGTTCCTTAACCATAGGCCATAAACAGGCGAGGAAGGTATGGGAACGATTTTTTAAGACAACGGCTACTAAACGACGAATATGTCCGTTTGATAAGCTGCCATATTATGACGTGTTAGCTGCACTACCGCTTGTAATATTCG
Organism: Nesidiocoris tenuis; assembly: GCA_036186465.1. NCBI lineage: Eukaryota > Metazoa > Arthropoda > Insecta > Hemiptera > Miridae > Nesidiocoris > Nesidiocoris tenuis. Next base: position 3,579,255 of record AP028920.1, read on the forward strand.
GGATACCGTAAAAAACATTTTTAGATGCCAGTGTAGGTGCATTATGATCGATGACATTCAACCCCGATATTACCAGGTCCGTATTTCACCGTTACGAGTCGGCTCAAACACCTTGGGTAGCTAGGAAACTTATTTTCTGTTAAACTGCCTTTGTAACAAATTTTTGGGGCCTGAAAAACCTCGAATTTTTGGCACTTTTTTCAGTTTTTTGCGTATAACTAGTAAACAACGCATCCTACCGAATGGCTCTCCATTTCCTATAAAACTACATCAAATTCCCTGTCGAATGATTACCATGAACGGTAAAATCGGTTCAGCCGTTTGACCGCAATCGATCGTCAAAGATTGACTAGTGTCCTCAAATTATCAAAAAACGTTTTTTGTCTCAAAACCTTTGCCCCTAAATGGATGCCTATGGTCGATCTTTAGCATTACTGCTAGATGATCCATGCACTAAATCAGTGGTGTCCCAAAAGCTGCGATTCCATGGCAACAGTTTCAGTTTTTTGCTTATGCCTCGTAAAGTATACATCCTACAGGAAATTTTACTGGGATCAAAATCAAACACCTTAAATTTCTGCGTCGAATGACACCCTGGAACGTCAAAATCAATTTAGCCTATTAGCCGTTATTGATCGCCAAAGTTGGAAATTTTCCCCTGAATCAGCGGAAAAACAGGTTACGCTCACGTTTTAGAGCCTGTAATTTTTAAACGGCGCATTCTGTCAAAAAATGCCTCTGAATAAAAGTTGTAGAAAATTAAATTTCCTGTTAGAAAATCATCTTAGATCCGTCTTCAGGTCAGACCCCCTAGCCCATTCTGTGATATCAAAACACCACTGGTCATTTTCCGAAAACGGTTATTGTTCAAAAACAGGTAAATAAATGTTATTTTATTGGGCTGATTAATGCGATACCATCATTCTATATCCAACATTCAATATATCTAATTGGAAACGATAGGAGAACAACATTTCGTAATTGCTGAAAGAGAGGATTTCGGAGAGTGAACGAATTCTCGGAATCCGTTTTTACCTGTGAAATCATCCAAGAGCAGAGGTTCCCGGAAAGCGGCAAGTTCCGCTAGACGTTTGTTGAAGTGGAATAGCGAATCAGCGCAAAATTCTGAAAACTTCCGTAAGCGGATTTCAAATATTCCATCGCAGCGTTGGGCGAGCTCTTGATTTTTTTTAAACCAAAATATTTCGACGGTGTAGAATCAATACTGCCCAATTCGTTTGCCATGCAATCTATGGACGCGTGATTTGCCAAGTTGCCACCAATCCAAGTTTTGAGAAGTAGGCAACCCAGACGCCCCCTAAAGACACGATGCTTTGAATTGGGCAGTATTGCTGTTTCATCGTCGATTTACTCCTTCGGTTCGAAGCCCTGATTGGTGGAATTAGCGATTTGCCAATTTCGACACCCAGGTACCCCATAATTGTCGATATTCCAGCAAGAATGTCGGAGATGTCTGTCATCGCCAATGGCGCATACGTAGGATTACTCGCCAAACCAAGATTACCTTGCGCTTCTTTGATGGCCCACCACTCGGTCTACCTCGCTTTACCTTCAAGTCTGGCCAAGTTCTTCGGGCGAAACTTGGATTGAGTTGGCCAAGTTTCGCCACGACATTCACCAACCAGCCAGGACTTAGAGGCTATTGTTGGGATAGTGAGGTCAGCGTGCGGCTGAACCTTCAGGTTATGGGTTCAGGACAGTTTGAGACGAGGTGCCGTACATGGAGAGGGGGATTTTCTGGGGCGCTAGATAAAATGAGGTTTGCCCAATGGGGGGAAAATTGAAAAAAAAACTTTTAATTTGTCTTAGGTTACTCAGCATATATTTTACGTTACTTGATTGTCTCGATCATGAGTTATAAGGACATAAACGGACAACTATAGCGTCTTTTATTATAAAACGTAGGTTGGAACTTCTGCGCCTGTTCTAATGGAGATACAAAGATTGGGAATCAGTTTTTGGATTTTTCTCCTGTCAGGAGAGTCCTAGGCAGTCTGAATTTTGTTTAGTATACCTAAGTACCCAAAACCTGCTCAAAAATAGTTTTAAAAAAATTTCAAGTTTCCAATACGTCAAAAATTGATCTTTTAACAAGTTTTTGACCACTAAAATACATCCATTTCTACATTCCGGGGATGAAAAACTGCAGTTATTGTATTGTTTTTGGCATTTTCTTGTTTTCGACGTTTACTCACTAAAACGACGGAAGCTCCTTCAATCATCGACTATAATCGAGTGTCTCATGTCTGAGGATACAGTTAGAATGCTCGTAAATAAGAACGATAAGGATAATTATACAAATAGGTAAGAAAAAGCCACCCCGACTTTTTGGCTCCGGAAAATCAGGAAATCTTCCGGAATACGGAAAACCCTTTTTTCAAACGGATTTTTATTGAATTTTTTGGCCGTTCAGAACGTCGTTCTTTGGGGAAACTTGCTCAAAAGATCGGCTTTCTAACGGCATTTTCCTTTTCACTTCACCCAAAAAAAAAATTTTAAATGTCGAAAAATGAAATACAAAAAATAAAATTTTTCGATAAAAATCGATTTTATACGAACTTGGTTTGAGGTATGTTTTGACCACTTTAAGATGAGTTTTCCCTTTGGTATTTTCTATTAGGAATCAAATTATGCCGCTTTCAGAGCCTGGTGAAGTTTGAGGGGCAAAGTTTGTTGCAAACAATCTCCCCTGGTCAATTGCATGGAAACGTACATTTTAGGACGTTTTTCTCGTTTTCAAAGGGTTTTCAGAATTTATGGTCATGAAATCAGTATTTTATTAACATGGCCAAAGATCAATTTTTGGTCCCAAAATATATGGGTGATTGATTGGAAATTATTCCTAGGTGTACATAGAATATATGATATCGGTCCGCGCTGCGTTCTCGAATAGGCTTGTAATTTATCCTATGCGTAAGCCGCTAAAGCGTACCGTAAGGTCGTTTATCTGTTTCGAGCGGCCGTTATCTCTCGAACAGCCGATAAGGAAACGCTCAGCGTCGGAATCGTTGCGGTGCAGACTACGCGGGTCTGTCGAGGATGCTGGGATGTCGAGGATGCAGGATGTCGGGGCTCGTGCGGACGTCGGACTAGATGTTGGGGATGCTGGGGATCATTTCCAAACGGGGCGCTGAAGGGGGTTAATGCAATTAAAATGAAATCCCGGGTCCCGGTTGAGTGGCAGGCCGGGAGGGGCGGGTGGTGACGTGGGGTTGTATCGAGCCGAACCACCCCCACACGTTCGCCAACTCGACGAACGATTTAAGGCTGTACTCGGATGAAGTTAAGCCCGTGTTGAGTCAGGTAATATGCCGATACGATCGATTTTTGTCATCGGTTCTTTGATCTTGGCAATTTCGAGCGGCGAATCGTCCACGAATAGCGAGCGACGTAACATATTTCTAATTCTGGCCTTTCCTGATTGAAACGTGAGCCATTCACAGTGCGTAAATAGAGAAGGATACGAAATATGACGTTCATCGTGTAATGCTAAACATGAAGTGTGGTAGTGTATACCTACCTCTCAATGCTAAATACATTTTTTAATAAGTTGAAAATTTGGTTGGCAAATCTAGCACGAAAATTCCTGCCCTTATATGCCTACCCAAATAACTATAAACGTATAATAATTTCTTAATGAGCCACAAAAACTATATTCTGTGTTTTTTGGGTCCCAACCAATCTATGCCAGAAAACCCCGGTGCACAAATCGAATAAAAACTCAAAAAATGAGAGAAAAGAAGTTGAGTTTTTATTCGAATTAGGGGATTCCACAATTTCTCCGCGAGTGATTTCGATGCTACCGGTGGATATAATTTTGCTAATACCTAATAACCGTGTAACATAAAAACCGTCTTATTCAAATTTTTGGCAAAAATACAAAATTAACTTTTTATTATAGAAGTTGGAATCAGAAGCACAAAAATCGGTTCAGCCGTCACAGAAATAAAGTATAAAACTAATTTTCATTTTTTACTGCTGGTGATTTCCCAAGCTTTATTGAACCGAACGCTCCGACAAGTTTAATTTATTTATTTGACATAAATTAGAAAATATCTCAGCCAAATACACATGTCATTTGCAGCTCCTCTCGTCAGACAAATACTATAGGTAGTTAATATTGCATCAATGCATGAGTAGATATATTCAATACCTACATTATGAACGGTGGCCGGTTATTGTGGTCGTTTGTGCGATTAATGGCATCGAGAATGCGACGGTTTTTTAGATAGCTAATTTCGTTTCCAGCCCCGCGACGAAATTCCGTCGTCCGAGGGAATTTTCATTTTAATTTTTCCAGCGCGAGTTCTCCTCATTTATTCAGCTTCGCTCATTCCAGCCGAGCAGCTGCTTTCTGCTTTTGCATTAAACCCGAGCAAAAAAAAAGCCACCTGAAATCGCGCGGGTTGACGTTTTCATCTCCAAAATGGAAGACGTTCTGTAGGCGTTCAATTTGAATCGAGATTATTTCGCTCCCGAGACACCTGCTGCTTATCGATTTCATTCGGAAAAACACTAGGCACGGATTCAGGTTTGAAATCGCTTCCGGAGGGAGGAATTTATTCAATGAAGAAAATTTCAAAAAAAAAAACCGACTTCAAAAAAGACGCATGAAAAAGGAAAGAAATTGAAATACAAATGAAAAAAAAAATTCCTTGCAGCAATTTTTAAAAATTCCTACCGTAGACCCCTTTAGGGTGAATAGCGCAGTACCAAGGACAGCCATGATTTGGCTTCAACTGCTACGAGAAATACATTGTTTTTTACAGGTTTAATAAACAGTCTCGTTCTACAGATCACTGCCAAGATCTTTCAAAAATTTCTCTTTCAATAAATATCGCATGGATTACCTAGGGGGACACGGTGTGAAAAAAGTTTTTTTAAACTATGAACGGGACACCCTAGACTCATAGTTGTGAAGCTCTCTCTGCCAACTCATACATACTCATACGAATTTCACAGGAACGCATAAATTTAAATGGCTTCTACAACCTCGATCATTGTTTGTACCCAGTTTCTGCTCTCGTGATTTCTCTTGTACGCTTCGTTATTCGAGAGAAAACATTATTTCGAACTGCGAGGGAACGGTTGAATTTAAACTAAACAAGTCTTTGACAAAGTTATAAAAATGTTGTAACACAGCGCACAAATTGCGCGTTTTCTGCGAACATCATAATTAACTGGACGTTAATGTAAATATTCGCGAAGTAAAAATCAACATCGCTCCGTCCCATGTTAATTGTCCAGGCCTCTCTCAGTTTCCACAAGATCAAAAAGAATCAGTTCAACTAAAAACTTGCCAACAATGCTTTTTCGTTGATAAAAAAAAGCAATTGATTGTAATTTATTGCCTCTGAACGTCAGAGTCTGTAGTATTATTGGTATTTTTGAAGCGAGTCGTTCTCCTTTTCCTGGGCAAGGAGATTCAATATCTTTGTACAATGACCTAACCTGGATAGGCAACGTTACAAAGTTCACTGCCCGAAATTTCACCGTTTTCAACCAAACAGTAGCCAAATTACTTGTGTTGACGTATAGAAGTACAAATCCCGAAATATGTAGTTTGAAAAAATGGTAACAGTATGAAACCATGATGATTAGATAGGCGCCCCCTAATACTTCCACATTTTGGGCTCAGATTGCGATCGCAGTTCTCGAGCCTCTACACAGATATACCATCCATCTGAACGTAAAAAGCGTAGAAAATATTATAATAATTAAGAGAATTTGTTGCGAAAATCCCCTGTAACAATAGAGTCCAAAAAAGCTTCACCCTCCGGTGCAAAACGATTCAAAAATTCGCTCGAATCTCACGCGGATGGCCGAAATTAACGCGGGACGAAGCTAACTGACCGTAACGACCTTGCCTTCACGACAGGTGAGCCAACTTGAAATGAAAAAATCCCTCCAACCTCAAAAGCCCTTGTAACCTTACTTTCTGGGTGACCCGCGTAACTATCTATGGTAGATATATTCGAAGAAATAATTGAAAGTGCCTGCGAATCGGTTTTGAATTTTTTTCATACATATCTGGTGAACCCCTTTCCCCCCTATGACGGGGTATTCCAGGTCAAAACAGCGAAACCCATGGGACGTCATCAGACTTGCTTCTCTAGCCGCAATAATCTCGTATGCGCCACTACGGTGTGTGCGCACCTTCCCCGTAAGTTCCGTGGGAGGGGGAGGGGTGGTCGAACAAATGGGTTGGTCCGCGAGTTCGTTAGGGCGGTCGCGCTAATTGGTCAGGGACCGGCGGCTTGAACATTGGAGTAACGCTAAGGTTGAGCCTGCGAACTTTCCATCAGAGAAGATGAATTTACCGTCGGCCAGCAAGTTACCGCACTTAACCTTCCGAAGTTGACTAACGTGACTCGTCTGGTGCGCCGTTGCCGGACAGGTAAATTACTGCCATTGCTGGTCTAGACCAGTTGCTTTGCAGACCGTGAAACTGCCGGTCTGATTGACTGCTGTTTCAACCATTCCGACCTCTAATGCGTTAGCTTTCTTCCAATGCTGAAAGATGCAATTGCCGTAGACTGTTTCTCGATCTGACTCCGACCTTGCAATTTCTTCCATACAATTTTCAATGCCGAGTATTATTTTTAGAATATTGGCAATCCACAACAAATATAATAATATTATATTATATTACCTACATTATCTAGGTACTACTCACAAATATCCAACAACAAATAACGCAATAGCTGGCCGTACAAGAAGAATTTTCTGAATTTTACAAGTTTTTTAGATATTTATGGTCCGTCTTACTCGCGGCAATAACCATAACACAATAAACAACAACAAATAACAATGAACTATTCTCAATTTATTGGGCGATAAATCTTGTTTTCGCTTTGCAGTTGAACTTCATTATAGTAAGGATAGTTCAGGTCGTGAGTTCGTTAGAGATTGCGCGCTAATTGTTTCAAGGATCCAGCAGTATGGTGGTTAAACATTGAAGCACCTAAGACCCGCGATTCGTAAGTTCAACTTCAAGAGAAGTCGAGTTCGCCATCGTAAACAAGTTGGAACGTCTTGAGCTAACATGATCCGGGAAATTCTCTCTCCGTTCGGATAAATCGCTGCAATGTACTCTGGAACTAATCGGCTGCGAGCTGCTCTATTTATGACACTTTGGCACAACCCATTTGCAAATTAAGGACGGCATGTCACCATTACATTTTACGCCATTGGCTTAAAGTTGGCGCAGGTACTTGAAGCAGTTGAGATGGCTTACCAGTACTGTAAAGTAATTCGAGTCTTTCAACCGTCTAGTCGTCTACCCTACGGAGGCGAAATGCTTCTGTAGTTTTGAGGAGCGAGCCTGACCTCAAGTGTGGTGGAACTAGGATGCTGGAGCCCGTCGGTAATGCTGGTATGGAGGTTGTAGTAGCGGATCCTGCCCTCGGACCATGGACACTGCAATGGCACTTTTGGAATTTCTCTCTTTTTCTGGTCTCAAGCCTATAAAGATGGCATCCCATGATGAAAGCTCTTCATCACAAATTGAAGTTGACAGCAGTGTTTCCACACGACCGCAACCCATTTCCCTCAAGTTCGAGCAAAATTCCCTTTTTTTTCCCTCCAAATTTCTATCGTTTCCCACAACGATTTCCCTCGAGAAACGGATTTTTTCCTGCTCGTTCACTGAGTCAATAGCAATTTTTTTCTAACGTTTTAGCGAATTTTCGAAGGAATTTGGGTCGTCACGAAATTCCGTCGTTCGGCAAAATTGACCGGGAACAACTCAAAATCCGTTTCATGCATCAAGGATCAAAATCTGAAATTTTAGTTTTGGTGTGTATATATATATTTATATATAGATAGGTCAATATCAGACCCCTTTGTGTCATTCATCACGATAACTTGAGTAAATAGAGAGATAAAAATTTCGTTCTGGTCTCAAAAAATTCGTCTGGCGAAATGCTTGGACAAGTTCGTTAACCAGCCCAATCCGACTGTTCCAAGTGTGCCAAAAATTGTACAGAAGTGTTCGAACTTTTTCAAAAAAACGTTATATCATTTAGTAATACGGACTTAGTGAACAAATATGGGCATATGGGGGGTCATATATTATGTTTTTTGGGGTGCTGAATCGATTGGAATAAGTTTCAAGTCGATTTTCCACCCCCTGTGTTCCAAATTTCGATTTAAGTGTTCTAACTTTTCGAAAAAACGTTTTATTTTCAGTGATCCGGACTAAAGTGGGCATGTGGGGGGTAATGGACCACGTTTTGTGGGGTGCTGAATCGATTGGAATAGGATCCAAGTCAATTTTAGGATCCCCTGTGTTCCAAATATGAAAATCAGTGTACCGAAATTGAATTTTATGGATTCAGGAACCCAAAACAGTCATTTGTTGATCAACAAAAAAAATCAAGAATGAAGGGAAACATCAACATGTACCTCTTCTTCTTCTTCTTCAGCTTCTCACATGGTTTATCCTTGTTCTCGGTGTCCTACAGTCTGTAGTAGCTCGGTAGGTAGCAAAAAAGTCTAGGAAACGGCTGAACACTGGCTTGATTCATCCAGAAATGAAATTACGCATTTCTGTGGAAAAAAGCCATTTTCCCTCGTTTTTTCCCTCAAAATTATTTTTCCCCTTTTTTTCCCTCAGAAAGGCCGTTTTCCCTCGAAAAGGGGAATTTCCCTCGATGTGGAAACGCTGGTTGACAGGTTCACCTCGCGCTTGCACAAATCAAACTGAGGGTAACCGCTTATCACTGCAACCTACTTCCCTCTTCTTCTTCTTCTTCTTCCTCTTCTTTCAGATTTCTAATCCTTCAGATGATCTGAATGCAGTGTTGGCAAGTTGGGGGTTTTCTCCCCAAATTTGGGGTTTTTTAATGCCCGAGGGGGATTTTGGGGGTGAAATTTTTTGGGGGTTTTTGCGGAGATAGGAGGGATTGGTAAAAAATTGAAAAATAAATAAATAACAGCTAAGTACAGCAGATAAATGACAGCTAAGACTGCACAGCTATTTGGTTTGAAAGATAGGTACTCAAATAAAGGCTTGAAGGAGATTTAGATTGAAGTTTCGACTGACTCTGGGAGCTACAGTTGTCAAAATCATTTGTCAAGTTCGTAGGTATATAAATAGGATGATAGGAAGTCGGAAAGAGGTTCTAGGTACAAGTTAAAATAATTTTATTATTGAAGATGTATAATATTGAGTCAGGTCCTCTTTTATGTGAAATAGTTTACTTTTAATTCCTCCTCAACTTTTGGGGGTTTTTGCGGGATTTGTTTTTCTCATTTGGGGGGATTTGGGGTTTTTTTGACGATGTCTCAGGGGTTTTTGACGTCCACGCCTTGGCAACACTGTCTGAATGCCAGACGGTGTCCCCCAACATAGATGGAATGATGCATTTATGGCTTATAAGCCAGGTTGACATTTTGAGGCAGAAATACAAATGGAATAGGTATTTAAATGGAATTGTTAGCAATATTTTCATACAATAGGATAGAAAACCACTAAAATATCAACAGAGACTGAAAGGAGAGTTGCCCTGTTACCTATCGTGATAATCTTCTTCTTCATGGCCTTAAAATCGCTGCCTTAAAGTCAAATTTTCTTCGATTTCGTTGCGATCGATTCGATGCCCATCGAATTGCGCCAGCAGCGAGAGACCGGCGTACGGCGTAATGCATTTTTCCACCGCAGCCTAAACCGCCATTTCGGGATCACAGTAAAATCCTTGCCGGGCCAACATTTAATCGCCAAGTTGGGGCAACGGCCTACACCCGCCTCCCTTTCCATCTGAAAAGTTTATAGGGACTCTCAACCGAGAACTTATGAAACAGTGTTTTTACTCTGAGGATTTAGAACGGCCGTTGGCTCGTGTTGGGTCTCTCGGGCTTTTTACACCGCAGTTTCCCCCCTTCGGACGCGAACTGGAGGATTGGAAAGGAACGGAATACTTTCGTAGGGAGAACTTCTCGTATTTCAGGACCAACATACAGTAAACGGAAATGTATTTCGATCTTGTTGCCGCCACTCGGCTCCAACGTAAGTCCGACTCCCGAAGGGGTGGCCAGTAAGTTGGAAAATGATAAAAACGCCAGCGGAAGGGGAAACCAACTTTTTGGCATCCTTGGCCCAGGACTCACGCCGTTTTCGGTAAATAGTTTTTACAGGGGATTGCTCAGGCAAAATATTTCCATGGTTAAGGCAGCCAGAGAATTACGTATCCTACTATTTCTCATTATCATGAAAATATTATGCTTGGAACACAAAAATTCTCTACTCCGAAGAGCAACACAAAAGCATAAACGCTGCAAACTCTAATACTGGAATTTATTATTGGCTTGCACTGGTTCCCTTATTCGAAGCGAATAGAGGATTCTCTAAGCGAATAGAGAAATTCCACGCATGCGCGCTGGCATGGGAGGTCAGAATTCCGCAGGTTAAACGTGTCGGGGGGTCTATTAGGTTACACGATGAAGATATTGAAAAACACGATTTTCAAGGTTCCGACATTTGTATAAAGGCTCTAAAACAAACCTGTATCGTTTGAAAGTTTGGCTAAAAATTTGGGGCTGTGCCAGACTGAGGTAGAAATTTTTTATTGCAGATTCAGATTATAATCCCTTTGAAACTGATCACAATGAAATATTTAGGTGGGTTAGGAAATTTTTTTTCAAGCGATTACTTGGCTGCAATGGCTTCTTATTTTAACTGAGTTTTTCAACGTCGTTCAAAAATTAAATAGATCAATTTTTCACAATGGAGAATGAAAAGCTGTTGATGGCAGTTTCAGTAATCTTTTTCAGTCTCAGAAAAAACTGATATTGAAGCTTTTTAAGGCCCCTGTTGTCACTCTCTTTTGTTCGACCAATGTTTTACCATTTCATCTCAATTCGAACGCCTCTATGAAGCACAATGAGGGAAAATCGAGTAATGAAATTCACTTTTGTACCCTGGATCAAGGAATTTGAGATTTGGTTAGGGTTTGAGGGAGCTATGGCCATTTTTGTAAATGACCATTTTGTTGAGTGACACACAGTTCAGGAAGTGATTCTGAGTAAGAGTGTATGCATACAAAAATTTTCCGAATCTCCTATCTGATTTTTTATTTTAGGAAGATCACAATGCTTCTATTTACTTCGTATTTCTTACAGAGACAGAAAATGCAGTAGAGCATGAATTTCTAGGAAGCACAGACGAGAGAGCATTGTCTCCGTAGAATTTAATTTGCCCGGAGTCTATCCCTTCGCGGTGAAGATAGTTTCAATATTCCCGCCAGCAATATTAGGAGGCACACACGTGCGTTGAATAATATAAGAGAATATTCATTCTCCAGATACCAGCCAACTATTTTCGCCCATCCGCAACAGTTGCTTTCAAGTGTTCGTACCGACAAGCTGCCGTTCAGTCATCCTGACACTTGGCCCCGAGAGACATGTTTGCCAAAGTCACTTCTCCCATAAAGAAACATTTTCCGCTTTCTGGATTAAAACGAAAACATTTTTTCTTTATGCCGTCCCAACAGATCTTCCTGGGTCAGCAGCCGCGGGCAGTCAAAGAGAAAAACACTAAAACACTATTTTCCTGGGCAAAGGACGAAAAACACAACTGAAGATCGGGGAGAGGTCATTGGACCATTATTGAGCTTTTGGCAGTGTTCCTTTTTGCAGGCTGCCCTAATCCTTAGCCCTCCACTCATCCTCCGGTCACAATTCCTCTCGTTCCTTTCATCCCTTGGAAACATATCCGACCAGACCGGCATTCATGTTAACACGATCTCTGAGGTCAATCGCTCGCAAAGGACCGAGCTCCTAACAAAGTCGAATTTGGCTTTTTACGAAGCAGCCACGACACTTGAAGTTAACAAAATTTAATGCTCGAGTTAATTCGAGAGCCGGTAAAGGTTTTTTTTATTTTTTGGTTAAATTAGAACTGATCGAAAGAACCAAATGATGAAACTAGCCAGAAAATGAAGCGTGACGCCCCCAACCGCAATTTTCTACCTCGTCCCGTTTCCTTGATACGATTTTCTGAAATTTTTTGGGAAAGGACGATTTGCTCAGTAGAAGCACTCATTTTTCTGCTTCGAAAACACTTTTTCAAATTATGAGCACATTTCAGGATGCAGTTTCAAAATGCCTTTGGCTGGTATGTGTGATAGGTATTTTGGTATCAGAATTGCCTTTCTGCTCTGTCCAAATTCTCATTTTTCTGCTTCGAAAACACTTTTTCAAATTATGAGCACAATTCTGGATAGTTTCGAAATGCCTTTCGCTGATATGTCTGCTATTTTGTTATCGGAATTTTCATTTCAATCGAGATTCGGTTCGCTGACTGATAAGAGGTCCTGACAGCTGAAGGCTAAAAATTGATGATTTAAAATGGCGGAGCAGAAAGGCTGTTACAGGGGTGTCGTTAGCCTTTTTCAAGGACCCCCAACTTCTGACAAGGCCTCATTCGTCTCAACGACGATGTGCCCGGACCATCAATCACTTCTGTTATTTTGACGTCGCAATTTCTTCATAATAAGGCGCTCGTATAGCGGTCCTGAATCCTTTGAAGAGATAAGCCGGTGCAAATTGCGCGAGTGGAGATTCATGTCCTCGTACAGTGCGTGTACTTATCGAAATCGAGATGTCGGAAACATGAATTTCGACAGGTGGAGCGATCCAGAGTAATGATTCGTAGTACATTGCCTCTAAGAGAATTTGAAAAAGAGAGAATTTTGAATTAAAAAATCAATTTTGGTCCCGCTCGGCCTTCGTTCGAGGATGAGTTGAGTTAGTGCGCGGCAGCCAAGGGCGCAACAATACACTTTTGCTCATCCACAAATTACCCCTGGGTAATTCCGAGAATAATTTCAACAGAGGATGAGCAAAAGTCCACTGGCGCCCTCGAACACTAACTCGACTATCCTCGAACGAAGGCCGAGCTGGACAAACAGTGATTTGATTCATTACAATTTCTCCCTTCTTCAAATTCGTTTACAAGGAAAGGTACGAGAGATTATTTTACTTAACCATACGCATACATCACCATGATTAATTTACATTCCCAGATAATTTCCCTGAACTCTTAATTAAAAAGGTTCCTTCCCTGTACGCGATTCGCGGTATTCTCGTGCCCTTTTGAGCAAAACTGCCTCTACATTCCAGCGAACGCTTCGTTCAATATTCACAAAGGCGGAGAAAACATAAAAATGAGAAATGAATCCATATTTACTTTCTGCACTGATGGTACAACAGTGGAAGATGTATTCACTGTTATTTCTACCGTTTTATATTGAAAGTCGGTCCTCTCGTTGGAAAAACAAAGAAGGGCATGTGTACACTGGCGAGAGGTCTGTTAGTTCCCGGGACCTGATGGAACTTTTAATGTCGGCAGCAGGTTGTACGTTGAACTCCTCTTTGCGTCGTTCCTATCTGCACAGCTGCAGAAGACCCGCAGAGTGTCGCGCCGGGTTCGAATTTAAAAAAAGAATGAAAAATGTACGTTACCCCGGCGTTGGACGGGGCGAATTTCATACTCCCTTGTGAAAAATAGAAGAAAGGAGATGGATATAAGGAAAAAATCAAAATACTAACGACGAAAAACAACCATTTAGGTCGAAATGGGCGCTGGCGCAGCCATATTGAACCTTCGCATGGCGGACATATTGCCCTGACGACCTCACTCACACGCTGGACTGCTCATCTGCTGTGGCAAGTTGTGCTATGTATCGTTTTACCCTTTTATTCCATTTTGCCCCCTTCGCTTTTTCCATTCCGGCGTGCATTTCTTCTGCCCTCGTTTCATTACTTCGTCGAACGTATTTGCAGTATGCAGCTTATGCGTAGGCGTACTTCATTCGAGCAAAAACTGTTAGTCCGTGACCAGCTGAATAGACAAGACCGTTCTACCGGTTGCGGTCTAAATACAGCAGTCTACCTACGCAGTGAGATTGAATGCGAGGGGATATGGATTTTGGAGGCCATGCCGTGGATTTGGAATTTCCCCCAAATTTTCTCCCGGTGTTAAAATATAATTAACATCAATCTGCGCGACGCACCGTAACGTTGATGAAAAATCAATATAAAGAAGCCTTACTATGACTATATTACTATATCGTCCAGCTGACGCTGTATAGTGAAGGGCTCCTGAGGATGGCCGTGTGGGCGAAAGCGCTCGTGCCACTGGTGAGGTCACAACATGAACGGCATCGCAACATGAACAACATGAACTTTTACTACTATTGCTTCACTTGAGAAATATTTTGTTCCTTAAACATTTTGTTCCTTTTTACTGTTTTTAGGCATTTAGAGAGGAGAAATACACCAGTTGTCACCAGGAGAAATACACCAGTTGTCAAAAAGAGAAACAAAGGTATTAACTACCCACAAGAAATTGTTGAGGCAGTCAAAGAAAAGCGCAAAGCCAGAAAGCATTGGCAGGCGACACGTTGTCCTGCCCAAAAAGCTGAATGGTACAAAGCAGCAGCCAGGCTTAGAAATATGATTAGAGAAATAAAAGACGAAAATACAAAAGTATTCCTGAGCGAGCTTACCAGCGATCAGCACACAGATTACTCCCTCTGGAAGGCTACAAAACACCTCAAAAGACCAACCATTCATGCACCCACGGTTAAAAAACCCGATGGAGAATGGGCACGCGATAATCAGACAAAGGCAGATGTTTTCGCTGAGCATCTTGCAAATATCTTTACACCTAATCCTGCTGCACCAAATGAAGAAGCACTAGAAGATATTCCAGAAAAGGAACCATTGACTGATATACCTCCTGTTCGGGTACAGGAAGTAGTTAAAACGATAAAACTTGAAATCAACCCAAAAAAGGCCCCAGGTTATGACCTCATAACTGGCCAGATACTAAAACATCTTCCAAGAAAAGCAGTTGCGAAAATCACTCAGATATTCAATGCAGCAATTTTTCACCGCTATGTCCCTCAACAATGGAAGATTGCTGAGGTGATCATGATCCCAAAACCAGGGAAACCAACGGATCAGTTGACATCATATAGGCCCATCTCATTGCTGCCAGTGATGTCCAAGCTCTTTGAGAAGCTCATAAACAAGAGATTGTTAGCTCTGATCAATGAGCGCAAGCTCCTACCAAACCACCAGTTTGGCTTTCGACAGAAGCACTCCACAATAGATCAAGTACACCGGATCGTCAACATCATTGAAGAAGCTCTAGAAAAGAAGAATGTCTGCTCAGGCATCTTCCTGGACGTAGCTCAAGCGTTTGACAAAGTTTGGCATGAAGGCCTCAACCACAAGCTGAAGAAGATGCTACCCTATCAGTATGTCGAGTTACTCGAATCTTATTTGTCGAGGAGATATTTTTGCATCAAACAGGAGGATGCATACTCAGAACCTAGAACAATTAACGCGGGAGTACCGCAAGGAAGTGTTATAGGCCCACTACTATACCTTCTTTACACCTGCGATTTGCCCGAGACTGAAGAGAACACAACAGCGACGTTTGCTGACGACACTGCTATCCTAGCAGTTGGAGAAAGCAACGAAGAATCTACCCAAAAACTGAATAGAGCGATCTCCAGGATCAGCAGTTGGACTGCAAAGTGGAGAATCAGATTAAATGAAGCAAAGTCGGTCCACATTGACTTCACCAACCGAAGCATTGTGTACACCCCGACTTTCATAAATGGTGTGGCCATTCCCTATGTGAATGAAGCCAAATATCTGGGTATGACGTTGGACGCCAAGCTCAGATGGAAAGAACATGTAAAGAAAAAGAAGACTGAACTTGTCCTCAAGCTTAGAAAAATGTACTGGCTGATTGGCCGGCAATCCACCATGACCATCGGCAACAAGCTGCTTCTGTACAATCAAGTGCTTAAGCCAGTTTGGTCCTATGGAGCGCAGTTGTGGGGCTGCACAGCTCCAACCAATAGACAGATCATTCAGAGGTTCCAGAACTCAGTGCTACGATGCATCACCGACGCGCCGTGGTACTTCCGAAATGATGCCCTCCACCGAGAACTCAACGTGGATAGTGTCGATCAAGTGATTAAGCAGAGAGCATCTGCCCATCTGACCAGACTGAGAGATCATCTAAACGAAGAAGCAGTCAAACTGTTGGACGTAGAAGATCTAACTAGGCGCCTAAAGCGCACAAAGCCACATGAACTTGCATAGGAAGTGATTGTGAACTATATAAATGAGAATGACAATGACCTAAGCTATGTATCTTAAGTCTAGTAAAGCATGTATTAGGAAATATCAACTTAATATTGTTGATGAGTTATTACTCGGTGCAATAAAAAATTATTACAGGGGTACTTTACTCAGGCAAAAACTGAACAGTTTCTAACATTAGACCGTGACCAGTTGAATAGACAAGACCGTTCTGCCGGTTGTGGTCTATATACAGCAGTCTACCTACGCAGTGAGATTGCATGCGAGGAGATATGGATTTTGGAGGCGATGCCGCGGATTTGGAATTTTTTCCAAATTTTCTCCCAGTGTTAAAATATAATTAACATCAATATTTATTTGCACGACGCACCGTAACGTTGATGAAAAATCAATATAAAGAAGCCTTACAATGACTATATTACTATATCGTCCAGTTGACACTGTATAGTGAAGGGCTCCAGAGGATGGCCGTGCGGGCGAAAGCGCTCGTGCCACTGGTGAGGTCACAACATGAACGGCATCGCAACATGAACAACATGAACTTTGACTACTATTGCTTCACTCGAGAAATCACTTAAACATTCGGTTCCTTAAACATTTTGTTCCTTTCTACTGGTTTTCGGCATTTAAACTCGAATTTCTCCACGAAATCGAAAACGAATCGCAAAGTCTACCAGATAATTAAAACGTTGATCGAATGGGCAAGTTTTTCTGAAGTTCAACAGACTCAGTTTCTCGAAAGCAGGTAACGTACGAGTACCTATTTTCTGAAATTGATTTTTTTCTATTTTTGACCGCAATTCCGGTTCATAGGAGTTAATTTTTGCTTGCAATTGTACACGTGGAATTTAACGCTAATCGAAAAATGTCCTCGAAATTCAAAAAAGTTTTATTGAACCAAAAAAATGTGAGCGTGCATAATGAGTTTTTTCTGGAGAAAACTTTAAAAAATCGTATCTTGGAAACGGACTGAGATAGAAAACTGTTGTTGGTGGCGTTTTGTCCCATTCTCGGTCCAGTTTCAACCAATTTTTTACACCAAGTTTGGGACACCCTGTATACATAAATATCAGAGAAACGCAACAATCAGTTGTTGCCTTTTGAGCCCTTTTTAAGCAGGAATATATTCAACATTCTGTTGGGAATCGAATGGAAGAACTAACGTCTGATACAGGCCTGAGGAGAGCACGAAACTTTCGATTCTGTATGGTAAAGTTCAGATCTGATGCTTTGAATTCTCAGAAGCGTAAAACAATTCATCGGTTCGTTTTTCAAACAGCCGCTACGCTCTTCTAATGAAAACGGCCATTCGCGAAATAAAAATTACCATCGCTGAAACGTTGAAAGCCCACACTCAATTTTTCGACGACCCATTCGAAAAGAATTACGTCGGGATTGAATGCAATTTTTACGGCGGAGCATATCTGTTTAATTGAGAGCGAGGTTTAAGGTAAATATCTCTATTTATTTTTTTTTAACCCGAGGGAATATCAGGGCGTTTTTTACGACGCCCATTGTGCTTCTCGTGCCCGGTCCCAGTTAAGCCTAAAGCCCGCCATTGGCCATGGTTACTTTGCCCTGCGATATAGCCCTGAATAGCGTTGGAGACCTTTAACGTTGAATTGGCATCTTTCTTTCCAAGTTGCCCTCCCATTCAGGCCAGGAACCTTTTCCTACATTGAGGACCAACCTCTTCCAGCGATTGTTGTTTCTCTTCTGAGGCCGCTACTTTCTCGGAGCTTCCGCTCGTAGTATGAAAATGTATTCCAAGCGTTTGCCTTGAAGGGGGAAGAAAAAACGTTATTTTCCCATCATAATGTAGAAGACCTCCTGAAATAATACGGGGTTAATAATACGGCGAAAAGAAGAGTCCGTTATGTCGTCTCAGGTTCGGAAATGGGGCAGAAGGGAAGGTTTACTCATTAGACGATGGCCCCACCCGAAAGGGCGATCTTCTGAACGGCCAGCGATTCTACCGGGAGGTCGTTCCGTTTTTTGTCTGAGTTGCGTGCCTTCTTCCCCCGGGGCGAAACGAGTCCTTTTCTTGCGAATTCTCATTGTTTTCGCTATTTTATCTAGCGCAGGACGTATTTCTATTTCTTCGTGGGTCAAAATCAACATCTCATGCAAATGGTCATCACTTAAAGTAGTAAAAATATACTTCTCCGACTGATTTTCGAGATTCCCCTCTCCATTCCACAGTTTCTCTTTAAGATTTCGCTGAAAATTCATTATAAGTTCGTGAGGAGTCATTTGAAATAGTCATAAATACAATTCGCGATTGGCGCCTCTCATTTCGACCGGTTTCCAAAAAAATCGCAGTGCCACCGGTAAGAAAAACTTCCGGTGAATATCCTCAGCGAATCGAAGTGAATACTTTCGGGTGGCGGATTTATGCTCGGCCCCAATTGACCTGATGTTCCTTTCCAGCCTACGTGTCGGAACACCCATCCGCCACCGAAGGCCGTCCCTGGTCCAGAGTCGTTCTTTCTTCAACTTGCCACTTCACTTCATCCGTCTTACTTTTCCTATCCTTCCCTTTCCTGTCTTTTCGCCCGAGTCCTTTTCGCACTTTCCCGTCTCGGTGGGAAAACTTTTCCCTGCGCCTAATTTCTTATTCTCTTTCGCCCCTGTCGGTGGAGGAGTCTAACTCGTCAACAAAGTAGACGCAGAGCTTCGGAGTCGCACGGTTGGTAAACTCTACTGCATTGTTTCCATTTGCGTAATAGTACAACCACAGGCGTGCTTTCGGTTCAGGTGTTTCCTTTCGAGGAACGAAGCCAATTTTATTTTTGTCATGCGCCAGCCGAAGAACTTGTTTCGGGTGAGGCGCCGCAATTATCGGTAATGGCTGCGGCGGTCGGAATTTCAATCGAAGGATATTAGATAAGCACTTGAGCATTTTCGACTTTAAGCTCTTATCACACGGACTAAAGGCTACTGTAAAATGCCCTAATATGGTATAGTGCCTAATATGGCGCTCTGCAATATCTCCTCAATAATACTTCGCGAGAGTGTGACGTCACGTTTTCGTGCCGTTAGGTTGGCAGCAAGACTCTGGCTAATAACAACCTTGTTATCATGGGCGGAGACGCTGCGACGGCGAGTATTTTGAAATTAGCAGTGATTTTTTGATGTCTTACAATCATGGCACTCAAGATTTTTTATTTAATCGAGGCTTTCGGAAGTGAGAAAGGTGTTTTTTGGAAAGGTGAACTGAGTTAACGAGGCGAACCACGTACTCCAAGTTACTTACGACGGCGCTGGCGGTGAATACGGTGTGCTGAGGGCCAACCCAGCCAGAGAAAAGGATTTGAATAAAAACTCAAAAAATGAGAGAAGAGAAACAGTCTATTCCATTATTAAGGTATAATTGTATACCGGTTTCGGTTATTAAACCATCATCAGTACTTAACAACGACTCGTTAACGTTACAAACTGATGATGGTCTAACCGAGACCGGTCTACAATTATACCTTGGCTATTTATACCTTAATAGTGGACCTACGTGGCTATTTATACCTTAATAGTGGACTATTTCTCTTCTCTCATTTTTTGAAGTTTTATTCAAATTATGGGATTCCACAATTTCTCCGCGAGTGATTTAGTATCTAGAGAAAAGGATTCTATAATGTTCTGTAAATTATCCTTTTTTTCCTTATTACCACTGAGATTGTAAATTTTTCGAATTATATTATTTTCGTTCCTTACGATCATGAAGTTCCTTATGCTTATCTCTAAAATAGCAAGGTGACGCGTTTCAAAGAACTGCCTAGGTGCAATTTTTCGAAAAAATTTATTGTTACCTACTCTACTTTTCAATAAATTTGACTGTCTTCAGTTCCTGTTTGTTTGCTTTGAAATAAAAAATAATACTTGAAGCTTTTTTTTCTTCCTACTCTTACAATACTAGATCCTCGGTCGTCCGTGTCTTTAAACAGGGAACAGAAGAAAATTTACTCATGTCCAAGACATTCCATCAAGAGTGAGAACAAAGAAAAGGTTAGGGTAGGTATAAGAACTCTTTATAGGAATCTTTTTATCGTAAAAAATACTTGAAACAGGTATGCATTCAATAACAATACAAGAAAAGAAACGAGATGCAAAAAAAATCCAGGAACAATGCGTACAACCAATAGACTGGAAATCATTCTTCTTTGTTTTGGGTGTCCAGTGGCGATTTAAGTGGAAGTCGAGGATATTGTCACTTTTCAGTCTGCCTACCACTCGCTTAATTTCGATTCGTGCTCTTGCAATGCCAGGCAGAAGGTTAGGTATTGTGGATTTCAAGTCCGCGATATCATTCGAGGGTGTCACAAGATCACTCGAGGGGGCTACGCAAGTCTTTTTTGTTCTTCCCCTGAAAAATGAAAAAAAAAAACAAATTGTGATAGTGACATGTAGAACCGTAGGTATTTACTTGCGTACATACACTCGTATAGCTACTTCGAACCAACTTAGCGACGTTTTGATCACAGACCCGGCGCTCTGATGAGAGCACGATGTTTCAGCCTCTCCTTACTCCCTCAATTTTTGTTACAAAACCCACTATTTTGAGGATGCTGTCGTTTTGCGGAGATGCTTGGGTCTACCAGGTATAACGTTCGCGGATGGATGAAAGGAAACTACCTTCTAGAACGATGTGAAGTAGGCATGTCTTAAAACAAGCTTTTTCTCATACACGTAGCTCTCAAAACTAACTGTTCAAGTAACACTACTTATTCGCTTGTTGTCTCCGAAAATGTGCTGAGCAACTATCCAAAGCATAGGCTCCGGATAGAATAATGAAAGGAATTGACACAAAAAAGTACAACTGAACAAGTGAACTTACCTGCTCATATCACGCCAACGCTTGAAAGTTTTGGATCCTTCGGAAAACGGAAAAACTGGCATGTTTCGTGCATTTCCCGATGATTACAACCATACGCGAAGCACTGAGATTTGTTTCTCGCAGTCATAATAGTTAATAAGTAATAAAAATGAGTTTAAATAACTGAACAATCATGCAGCCCGCACCTGAACTTCACTGAACGAGCTTTGTTATTAGCCAGGAAGGTCAGGTTACCCTGGGATAACAACCGATCGACGTAAACTCCCTAGCGCAGCGTCATACGCTGGCTGAGTGGATGAGTGGTGGCGATTACGAGAACTACAAGCTTCCAGAGGCCGGCCACTAGGGGGCAGGTCAAAACTTTCCATGATGGCTTCTAGAGTCCACTGCGGTAACCTGTTGTAGGAAAGCATCGAAAAAAGTTCTTTAGCCTGTGCAAGAATTGAGTTTTCTAGAGAAGATAGGCGATTTTTGATATTTTATGGACGCAAATGGCGTATTTGATCCAAAAACACGATCTTTTAGTTTTTCGTGCACCGGATCAGTTTCTGAATAACGAGAACATGGCGTTTTCTCAACAAGGCACTAGTGGTGGGTTCCTGATGTATGACGCTGTATCGGACATATTCAGTCTTACGAGTCTCTAACTGTGCACTAATAACACGTTCTTAATATCAGGTTAAACCACCCAGGTTAGGTTATGTTGTTATTTTAAGATAGATTTTGTTTTTAACCGCGGTATGAAGTTCAGCTGTATGAGTGGGTACCAAATCTGGTTTCTTAAATCTATGAGGCACCATTATCCAATCTTCCCATGCAATATAGCGTTTTTTGAAACATATTCCGAAAGTGTATTAGTACGCGCAAGACTGGTAATTCGGTAAAAAAAAATGGACCATTTAGTGGCTCAAAAAGCTAATAAGGTGTACCATACTTACCCTATGCCTCCATGGTTCATTGAGCGTATAAGGCCAAATCGCCGATAAGACTCCAATCTTGAGTCCAGGGTATTGGTAAAAAAAATTTGCGTAAAACCCGACCCAAAAATAAGCCAGGCGAAGCCAAACTCATTCCAATGGAGCATTCTAGAGGTTAATCGAAGTTTGATCCATAAAAAACCCACATTTCTCCATTTTATAACAATTTTTGAGCACATCCTGGATTCAGGACACATTTCTGGCACGCCTTTAGCGCACCAAACTAACTCGTAGGTCAAGAAAAGCGTTGCTGCTTCTGAGCCGACGATTCATTTTTTCCAGATTTTATAGTGTTACCGGCAGATTTCACCAAAGCGACATTATTATAACGCATTTCAGCATACGGCCAATCTGAGGAGCGGGTCTTCTTTCCAGGAAAACTCATCGCCGAGGAATGGATATGGAATATGCGCACATATGAGATACCGCAAAGCAGGAATGGGAACTAATAAAAACCTTCCCGAACTACCGGTATTTATGGAAGAAGTAGACATACGAAGCCCGTCCGAAAACCATAGAGTATAGGAAAATAGATCGAGGTAGGAGCAGACGCCATGGCCGTTCCCCATTGTGTTCCGCACGCTTTCGTGTGTCGCGCTCCGAGTTCTGTATATCCCCCGCACAAGGGAACGCTTTCACGACGAAAAGAAACTGCTGCCGGCGGTAAAAAGGCGCCCAAGTCTGCGGTATCCTTAATAAAATCGGCTGGAACTGCTCGCTCCGACCATGGAAATTTCCCTCCACAATACGTGCACTGTTCCGAGAGACGAAAAAAGCTGGTACATTTAAAATACGGCTCACGCAAAAACCGTATGAGCTGTAAAACTCCCTCGCCGGGGAAGCGCTTTATGAAGAAAATATTTCTCCTGCCGGTAGTTAGACGCGTGGCTCGTAATTTTGAATGCAGCGGTAATTTTTTTCCCGACCAAACGATCAAACTTTCAAATGATGATGTAAAGTTGTCGGGGGTTTTAGGCGGTGATATGGCAAACGAAGATACGCGGACCGCAGGCTGTTCATGGAGACACTGTGTGAAACTCCAGGGCGATAAAAACGCGACAATAGTTGGAAAATAGGTAAAACAAGTTCATACCTTAGTTTACGCTAAATCTTGTGGCTAGATCGCCCGAACCTGCGTTCACTGGCGACCGATGAAACGGTTAGGACCGTCGGAAAAACTCCGTCGACCAATTAGACTTAAATTTAAGTAATTTTTTGACATAAATAAAATTTAAAAATCAAATAATATTATTATAAATAGGTGGGTGGTACGATCTTAATGCAATTTTGAGGTTGTGATAATTTTCGTACCTATTTTACTTAACTTATTTGCAGTAGCACTTTCACTCAAAAAATCATACGATCAATAAAAATGAACAAAACTAATCGTGGGCTTTAATGTTCAAAACGGATGTAAATGTTCGTACGGGAATGCTCCCCTACCTATTTAGAATCTCGTTCCAAGGCCAGTTGACCAATGAAACGTCCTCCCTCGGCTGTCAGGTGAAATATTGAAAGACTGCAGGATTCCCGGTTCCATTACGATAATGGCCCTAAAGCTTATCCTCCTAAATTATTCGACTTCAGCCCCACCCCATTCCTCGCCACCCACTGGTCACAATGCGTCGTTATGTGCGCCATCTATGGATAGGACTGTAAATCCAAGTCTGACGTGTCCCTATGTACGCAATGCTCCGCTTTCAAACGACTGTACCATTGCTACCAGGGGAGGCGCAGTCTGTGGGAAATATCATAAAAGAGAGAGATACAGATTTCGACCCGCTCACTCTCTCAGCTGCGCTATTTTGGGCTGGAATAATTTGCAGAACCGAATTATGGAGCCCCACCAACGAATAGCGGGACAAAACAGGATTTCGTCGGAGTCCGGGCTTCTCTCAGAGGGTCAAAGGGCTCCAACCCTTCCCAGCATCCCTTGACCGCATTTGAAATTTTCTACCGAAAAGCTTTTCGGTTTCGGAGCCAGGAACTCACTTTATCTCCTTCCATTTGGCCCGAAGCGATTCGAATTGGCCGGCTTTAAATCCTGCGCGCGTCTTCCGCTCGTGTCCCGCAGTTTCGAGGGATTTTATCGGATCAGCCATTAATAGGTCATTAAGGCTTTTGCGAATCCTCTTAAAACGAGATTGCCCGTGTCGATCTATCAACCTGCTTTTTCATTTATGGCGACATTTACGCCGATTTTTGCTCTGTCGGTGGCGAACGATCGATCATCGCATAACGAACATCGAGGACGTCATCTCGGGCAATCGCGAGATTGGATCGGGAATGGAACGGTGCAGATTTCAAGCGGTTATCTGCTTTATAGTGGAAACCTTTATCTCCTATGAGTCGTATTCACGGTCGTGTTTGGGTTGGGGTAGGAGGGTAGTGGTTTTGGTGAAGGTGGTAGTGATGTGGTAATGTTGGTAGAGGTGATGTTTGTGGCGGTGGTTGTCGAGATGGTAGTGGGGTGGTGACGGTGACGTAGGTAGTAATAGCGATGGTGGTGGTGTGGTTATGGTGCTGTGGTGGTTTTGGGAAAGGTGATGGTGGTGGTGGTGGTGTGGTGGTTTTGGTGAAGGTGTTAGTGATATGGTAATGTTGGTGGTGGTGATGTTTGTGGTGGTGGTTGTGGATATGTTAGTGGGGTGGTAATGGTGATGTGGGTGGTGATAGCGATGGTGGTGGTGTGGTTATGGTGCTGTGGTGGTTGTGGTACAGGTGATAGTGGTGGTGGTGGTGTGGTGGTTTTGGTGAAGGTGGTGGTGGTTGTGATGGTTTTAGTGGGGTGGTGATGGTGTATGGGTGGTGACGGCGGTAGGTAGTGGTGGTGTGGTTATGGTGCTATGGTGGTTTTGGTAAAGGTGGTGCTATGGTGGTTTTGGTAAAGGTGGTGGTGTGGTGGTCTCGGTAAAGGTGGTGGTGTTGGTGCGGTGGTAACTGTTTCACGATAGCGAGCGACTAGCTCAATTCTATGACCAATACATTGCAATATCGACAGGTGCGTTCGGATACTTTTTGCCCAGGATACATTCTCCATGTTATGAATGCAAATGTCTTGGAGAACAAAAAAGATGGAGACACACGAGTGTCAACCAAATAGTTCTTACACAATCATGCACGATGCATGATGTTGGGATGTAAAATAGCGCAACTTTCAGATCTTCCATTCCACTCGGGAGGTAGCGAGTGAATGGTATACACGACACGTTGCAGGTATATGAGCCCTTTAGTTTTCATTAATCCAAATCCTTTAACCCTCGTGCCTCAGTGGGTAATCCGTGCATAGCAAACTGCATCAAGCTGCATTAGAATGGTTTCCCGTAGCATAATCATCAGCCCGCACGGATGATTTCTCGTTACGGATTAGCCGGCAGCTAAGCTTCCCTTCCTCGTCCGGGGGTGGCATCCCCTTGATCCGGAACGTTAGTAGCCACTTCCGCCCTTATCACTGCCGTGTTGAGCATGGCCTTCACCTTCGGTCCCTAGTGTCGTCTGTATTGCCCTTATCAGCCACGGCCAACGATTCCCTTGGCCCATTGTAGCCTACACGTGGAACGTGTTCGCCTTCCTTATCATCACCCTTCTCTGCCATTGAGACGTGTACGACTGCAGTGATGGGGAACATTATTGATTATCTTCATGTCAGTGCATAACATTCTATAAAGCGAAGCTCGATCAGTTGTTATATTGGAACAAAATATAAGAATATCTGCTGCATTGTCGATGGAGTCAGTTAGTTTTGTGCGAACAAGGTTAATCTCAATCTGGACATTTAAGTACTTACAAAATTGTTGGATTATAAACCAAAATAGCATGCGGTGAAGCAAAATCACGATTGTGTCTTTTTCGCGGAAGTAGAAAAAATAAAAGCTCTCAGCCAAAAAACGATACGCTGAACAACTTACAAACTCCTGTTCAGAAATCGGAGCCAGCCGAAATCGCGGCTCATTTGTTACACCTGTTTGTTGGGTAGCTTGGGACGTCTTCGCCTTAAATGTGCTTTTTATTCAAACGACTGTTTAAGTACCTGGAAACGAGCAGGAAGTAGGCGCAGGCTGAGCACGAGAGCTGAACGAAAGGGAGATTTCAGCATGAGCTTAGCGGGGAAAAGGTCTTTTCAGAAGCGAACTGAAGGGACGTAATGCTCATTCGAATTCTCATTACTCGGGGCAGAATGGGGAGTTAGTCGGTAAAGATAGGCGCTTAGGGAAACCTTGACTGAGCAAACCTTGGGGGTGCATTCTTGAGTGGGAGGCCGTCATTCGGCTCGCTTTATGAGCGGTTGTAAAGTTGAAAATGGAACGACACTATGCCGAATGACGACTTGTAAACAGGACGACCCCTACGGCCATTAGGGTGGTGCCCCGGATGAGGAGTCCGGCTGAGAATAATGATCATGTACTGACGAATAGAATGAACGAAGATTGTTGGTTGTAATCAGAATCCAAAAATCCGATATGGATTCCAGGCCTGATGGCTCTTGGAGAGCTCTGGATAATGTTCTTCCATAGGATAATGTTCTTCGGTGCGTAGATAACACGCAATACAGTCTAAATTTTGAAACGTGAAAGTGTGACACAATATGATCAAATTTTGACTGCTTTTGAGGTTGTTTAGGTCATAAATATGAAAAACCTGTGGTGGGTAGTTAACATACAATACTTCCATATTTTGAAACGTAAAAATGTGACACAATATGATCATATTTTGACTGCTTTTAAGGGTTTTCAGGTAAAAAAAAATCACTATGCAAATTTTAAAATTCGCCCAAAATGAAACCACGCCACATTATCGGAATATAAAAAATATCCACATATTCTGCTAGGTAAAACAAAGATTTTAAGACCAAGAACGCTCAAATCGGTTCATTTTTGTGGGCGGAAAAAATAAATAAATAAATAACACTAAAAATGCAAATATATTGGAAGTACTGTAAGTTATTCAAATTCCGATTAAACAGGGCGTTAGGCCATGCCAAGACAAACATTTCAGCTCAAGAAATTTGAAAAAAGGTTGAGATTTGAGTGAGCTAGGTATGGCCATTTTTGTAAATGACCACAGATGGAAACACGGACACATAGAATACAGTTCTGGTAGTGAAAAGTATAAGTAAACATTTTTCCGAAGCTCCGTTCTGATTCAACATTTTAGGGGGATTACAATACTTCCATTTACTCTGTAAATATTGAAGTAAAAATGGTTCCGAAGAAATAATCTAGTTCAACGTGAATGGATATGCCTCGAATACGATTAATTAATCAGGCCCTTTCCCCAAATCAGAACTTGCACTTTAGAGTATCATGTCTTTGCCTACCGGTTTATGCATGATTCACGCTGCCGTGTTCGGTTTGTGACATATATCCCCATCAGGCCTCAGCCGGTTGTTCCTGAGGTCTAGACGCGGTCAGGGCGTGCGCGTCCCGCTCGTGGAGCGAACTACGTGCACAAGCCGGCGAGAGCCGTCAGATCACCACACATGTATCACTATGCGGTAACATCCTCAATCAGAGCACAGTGTAATAGAATAATTATCCAGGTGTACCGCAGGAGTGCGATCGATTCTGATGTCCCGCAACGGAATTCAGGCGCATAGGCTTCCGAAAAATTTCTGAAAAAACTACAACTTGAACCGAAGAGAAAAATCTAACTCACCCTCATTATCAAACTTGAGCTCGAACTCAAAGTCAAACTCAAACTGCAACCAAACTCATACTCATAATCCAACACAAGCTCGAACTCCTACTCATAATAATGCTCAAACTCACATTCTGAAACTCATACCTACTCATAATCAAAGTCCAACTCAAACTGAAACTGAAACAGAGAATCAAAGTCATAATCAAAACAAAGTCAAACTCAAATGTTATGCATTCATCAAATTCATACTAGAAGCATCTTAATAACAACTCATGCACAAACTGAACAGAAACTTGAACTCATAATCAAACTCATACTCATTATGAAAGACGTAATCAAACTCATGCTCATACTCACACTCAAATTTAAAGTCTAAGTCAGACTCATACTGAAGCGCATAAAAATAACCAAACTCAAACAAACAGAAACTCAAAGTCATACTCATAAACCAACCTCAAGCTCACAGTCATATTTCAACTCAACCCTAAAGTCAAACTAAAACACACACTCATCAAAGTCAACTTCGACATCAAAGTCAACTTCAAGATCGAAGTCAACTTCAACATCCAAGTCAACTTCGAGATCAAACTCAATTTCGAGTTCAAAATCAACTTCGAGATCAAAGTCAACTTCGACATCAAAGTCAACTTCGAGTTCAAACTCAACTTCGAGTTCAAAGTCAACTTCGAGATCGATGTCAACTTCGAGTTCAAAGTCAACTTCGAGATTAAAGTCAACTTCGCGTTCAAAGTCAACTTCGAGTTCAAAATCAACTTCGATATTAAACTCAACTTCGAGATCAAAGTCAACTTCGACATCAACGTCTACTTCGAGTTCAAACTCATCTTCGAGATCGATGTCAACTTCGAGATCAAAGTCAACTTCGAGTTCAAAGTCAATTTCAACATCCAAGTCAACTTCGAGATCAAACTCAACTTCGAGTTCAACGTCAACTTCGAGATCAAACTCAATTTCGAGTTCAAAATCAACTTCGACATCAAAGTCAACTTCGACATCAAAGTCAACTTCGAGTTCAAACTCAACTTCGAGTTCAAACTCAACTTCGAGATCGATGTCTACTTCGAGTTCAAACTCAACTTCGAGATCATAGTCAACTTCGAGATCAAAGTCAACTTCGAGTTCAAACTCAACTTCGAGATCAAAGTCAACTTCGAGATCAAAGTCAACTTCGAGGTCAAAGTCAACTTCGAGATCAAACTCAACTTCGAGATCAAAGTCAACTTCGAGATCAAAGTCAACTTCGAGATCAAACTCAACTTCGAGATCAAAGTCAACTTCGAGATCAAAGTCAACTTCGAGTTCAAAGTCAACTTCGAGATCAAAGTCAACTTCGAGATCAAAGTCAACTTCAAGATCGAAGTCAACTTCAACATCCAAGTCAACTTCGAGATCAAACTCAACATCGAGGTCAACGTCAACTTCGAGATCAAACTCAATTTCGAGTTCAAAGTCAACTTCGAGATCGAAGTCAACTTCAAGATCGAAGTAAATTTCAACATCCAAGTCAACTTCGAGATCAAACTCAACTTCGAGTTCAACGTCAACTTCGAGATCAAACTCAATTTCGAGTTCAAAATCAACTTCGACATCAAAGTCAACTTCGACATCAAAGTCAACTTCGAGTTCAAACTCAACTTCGAGTTCAAACTCAACTTCGAGATCGAGATCTACTTCGAGTTCAAACTCAACTTCGAGATCATAGTCAACTTCGACATCAAAGTCAACTTCGAGTTCAAATTCAACTTCGAGTTCAAAGTCAACTTCGAGATCAAAGTCAACTTCGAGTTCAAACTCAACTTCGAGTTCAAAGTCAACTTCGAGATCGATGTCAACTTCGAGTTCAAAGTCAACTTCGAGTTCAAACTCAACTTCGACATCAAAGTCAACTTCGAGTTCAAACTCAACTTCGAGTTCAAACTCAACTTCGAGATCATAGTCAACTTTGACATCAAAGTCAACTTCGAGTTCAAACTCAACTTCGAGTTCAAACTCAACTTCGAGTTCAAACTCAACTTCGAGATCGATGTCAACTTCGAGTTCAAACTCAACTTCGAGATCAAAGTCAACTTCGAGTTCAAAGTCAACTTCGAGTTCAAACTCAACTTCGAGATCAAAGTCAACTTCGAGTTCAAACTCAACTTCGAGTTCAAAGTCAACTTCGAGATCGATGTCAACTTCGAGTTCAAAGTCAACTTCGAGTTCAAACTCAACTTCGACATCAAAGTCAACTTCGAGTTCAAACTCAACTTCGAGTTCAAACTCAACTTCGAGATCATAGTCAACTTCGACATCAAAGTCAACTTCGAGTTCAAACTCAACTTCGAGTTCAAACCCAACTTCGAGTTCAAAGTCAACTTCGAGATCGATGTCAACTTCGAGTTCAAAGTCAACTTCGAGATAAAAGTCAACTTCGAGATCAACGTCAACTTCGAGTTCAAAGTCAACTTCGAGATCAAAGTCAACTTCGAGATCAACGTCAACTTCGAGATCAAACTCAACTTCGAGTTCAACGTCAACTTCGAGATCAAAGTCAACTTTGATATCAAAGTCGACTTCGAGTTCAAAGTCAATAATTATTTTGGTGTGGTTCCTACCTATTCTGTGTCATTTTTTATTTTTATTGATTCGTTATAATTTAATACTCTTGATTTCATTTTTCAGCGTTTTTTTAGACATTCGGCATAATTAATGCATACTGGCCGTAACAACCTTGTTATACGACATACCTACCCATTTAATTGAATACACTATATTCTATGGCCCCTGCACTTTGGTTCCGGCCGTCACTTCCTCCGTTGGTAGTTACCTATTTTCGCGATCCAAGGCCTCCAGTAACGTAATCCCGTATTTGCGGCTTTCCCCCAAGCGTTGGGGATATCCGGGTGGCAGTACGACGAGCACCATCAACTGAGGTGGGACAACGGGGAGGAGATGCAGAGGTGCTTTAGATGGAGCTTAGTGGGTGGGCGATGTCTTTTGCCGACGAAGCGGCCTCTGGAACGGTTGATTTATTAATTCCTCGAATGAGATATTCACCGTCTGATTTATAGAGCACCTTTTCTATCCCGGTAACTCGTCAGTCGTATTTTGCTTTAATGAACCCGCTCGTATTCTTACTATTGAACCGTGGGATTACTCTTATTAAGCACGTCGTTAGCCAGACGCGAATGTGAAACTCCTGTTTGCTAACGGCGGCTTCTCGCTCGTCGACTGAATGTATGAATTCTCTCGAGCTCGCTACATGAAACATCTCTAGAAAATCATCAATTAGGCTCACCTTATTCCAGATGATTGAATGCTTCGTTGATGATTGTGCTGCTACAGTGTGGTACAGTTGAGTTTGAAGCTTAGCTAAGGATCTAAGGATTCTTTCAATAAATAGCCAAAGCCATATCAGTTCGATTCGCTCGAAGGTCCCAGTTATTCAAAGACCACAGGGGAGAGTTGAGAGAAAAATATCTCCCATCATCCCCAGCTCTTTTCGGGAAATGACGTCCCGTTCTTCATTTTTTGGATTCACAAACGAAAAAAAAGGCACCCTCAACTGTGAAACAGGATTTCGAGCGAATCGACAGCTTCCGTTCCCGACATCCGCCTTGCCCCGTCCACGCTGTAAATCGTACGGGAATTGTTGCCAAAAAAGGAAGCTATTCCGGGCAGTTAATCTTAAAAAATGAGACAACCCGAATCTTCAGCTTATTAAGTAGGTACCTGCCAAATGGAGCGAGAAGTACAGCAACAAATTTCTGTTTTAATATTTCAGAGTACCTATCCTCTAATGTTTACATCGCTGTCGCTTCCAATGTTTGCTCATTCTTGGGGATAGAAACTTGTAAGCGAAATATTTTTCAGGTTTTCAAAAAAGTGTAGGTACCTGTTCTAAATCAACGTAGGCCGTGAAATTGACCACAAATATCAATATCACATTTTGCCCTAAAATTGAGCTATAGCACGTTAATAAATATAACCAATTACAGATGTGTGGAATACCTGTGTGGAAAATTCTATCGAAGTGCTCAGCTTTAGCCTCTTTGAGAACACCTTTGATTTAGACGGGGCAAGAAATGGCCTGAAATTTTCAAAAACAGTCACGTACATCAATCAATGAGTTTCAGACTAGCCTTTAGAATCCATCAAGATTCTAGCCTCGCTCTTCGTCTTCATTGCCGCTATTAGTGCACATCTCGAATAAGAATGGGGCTAAAAGCTAGGAAAAGCAACCGCGGTGTGGGGAAAATGCGAGTCTCACGTCTCGAGCCTTCAATCCTCCACGTTCCTTTCGAACGAATCAGTCGAAAAACGGCAGCTCGAGAGGTAGGGGATGCATAGGAATCGAGAGAAAGGAAAGGCCAGTTAGGGTTAGTTATTTTCCGAGAAGAGGTACTCGACAGTAAAATAGAGTAATTTGCGAATTTAAATTTACCACCTTTCGTCTAATCTAGCTGATGTACCTAACCTAGAGTCAACATCAGATGCCACTAACCGACTTCAAAGAGATGAATTACTCAAGTTGACTTTTCATCAGGGTTTTTTTCCGATTTTTGATTTTAGGACGATTACAATACTTCCATCTACTCTTTAGATATGGAGGTAAATAGCTTCTGAAATAGTTTATTTACAGAAAACCTCATACTTTCAGATACTTTTACTCAGAATTACTTCCTGAACGTGTATCTATGTATCCGCGTGTCCATCTATGGTCATTTACAAAAGTGGCCATAGTTCCTTCAATTCTCAACCTTTTTTCAAATTTTTTGTACTGAAATGTTTGTCTCAGCAATACCTAACACCCTGTTTAATCGGAATTCGAATAACTAACAGTACTTCCTATACATTTGCATTTTTAGTATTTTTTATTTTATTTTTTTCCGGCCACAGAAATGAACCGATTTGAGCGTTCTTGGTCTTAAAATCTTTGTTTTACCTTGCAGAATATGTGGATATTTTTTATGTTCCGAAAAACTGGCGTTTTTTTATTTTGGACGAATTTTGAAATTTGAATAGTGAATTTTTTGATATTTTTGACCTAAACACCCTTAAAAGCAGTCAAAATATGATCAAATTGAGTCACAATTTCACGTTTCAAAATATGGAAGTATTGTGTGTTATCTACGCACCACTGGTTTTGTTATAGGTACAAATGCCCGAGGCATTTTGATTTCAAGAGGGTTTTAAAATTTCTTTAGTGAGTTTCTTGGAATTTTCGACCTAGACAGAATCCAAAGTGGTCAAAATTAATCAAATGGGTTTGGTTCAAGTTTTTACGTATCAAAATATGGAAGTATTGTCCATTATCTACGTACCACTGGGGGCCTATTCTGTAAAATTGAAGCAATAGGTATGTCTTGGCAGTCGCTCTATCGACTCATTACAAAATTTGTAAATATTTTTATGTTGTCATAATATGACATTATGGCATAATAATATTATGTCTTTATTATTGCAAAAAAATAGATTATTGCTTCCAGTTTACAGAATAGGCCCCTGGTTTTCGTTATCTGCTCTGCTTAATCTGATTTCCAAAAGTACCACTATTAAATAGTAGTAAATTGTACCAATTTATTTACATGAGCCCTTCTTCCATTGCGAGAACCAAAAATGATATTAATTGATAATGCATTTGATAACATAGGCCCTTCTTCCACTTCTTCTTCATCGTTTTCAGTTTGTTTCTGTGATTTGCCTGGCATCTATCGGATTCTTTGGCTACTAATAAGCAAGCCAACAGTTACTAGACATAACAAAGGCCCTTATTCCATGAAAAAACAAGATTCAGAAAATCATGACAGGCCCTTCTTCCGGACACACATTCATTTGTAAAATTTTTGTCTAGCATTTGGAGATGGATTTGTTGGAAAATGTCCCGCGATCACCTACCCTGATTGAAGTGCCACCTGACCGCAAACTTGACGGGCTTTGCCGGACAGTGACATCATGAAGAAGCAATCCTCGGTCAGGACTCGGGTTCCGTACCAGGAACTCAGTGAATGGCTCGCCTCGCATTCATCCGGACGAAAGGAGTAATCGAATCCGTCTTTACAGAGACCGCCCGGCGGAGGTCGAGGTCGGAAGCGGTGGTTAGTAGTTCAAGGGGTGGTGGGGGTTGGTCCTGGTCAGTAGGGGCGGCAATGCTGGCCGACCTCTGCGATTAAAGCCCGCTAAGCTCAGGGCGCGTATCCCGGAGCACAAATTGGACTTGGTCGGACTTCCAATCCGTCTCATAATGTTAGCTAATACGTCTTGGGGCTCGTGTGTTTGCTGTGGATCAGTAACGGCTGTTTGTGCTGATGTAATACGCTGCTCGCCCCTTGCGCTGATACGTCCGGCTAATGAGATGGGAGAATTCCCGTTTTGAGGTTTCTAGATACCTAGGAGAGAAACCGGTTCATGTAGACGTAAATTATTTATCAAGTAATCTTGAGGAATCTTAGGTAATTAAGGTTGAGGATGGTTAGTAAGGTCTTTCCTATGAAAACATTTCAAATATTGACCATTCTGAAACGCAAGGGCAAAAACAGAATTACGAACGAATTCGAAATTAAGCGCAGATATATTGGCCCAAGTTTATATTTGATCTAAATATTTTAATGCTTTCCAAGTCGCTTGTATTCGAAAGAAAAATTGGATAGCCCCGGGGACTCGAGTCGATTTACCGCCGACTTTTCCCTCTGCACGGAGATTTTATGAATTGCGTCCCTTGAAGACTTCCCCTCAGGGAACCACCGAGAGCTCAAACTTTTCATTTCGTGACTTCTTGATTTAATTAGTTCTTCCTCCTAAAGAGAATATAACTTTGTTTACTTTATGAACGAGCGCAAAAAGGAGTCCCGAGACTTCTCACATTTCCGCGTTTTTCAGAACAACACGAAAGAAAAAATCCAGACGGCAGCGGAGGAATCTTAAAGTTGAGTTGAGTAAAGGCTTTTGAAAGCCAGGGAACGGAACTTTCCACTCGGCCAGTACCCGTCGTTCGGTCGGAATACTTGACTGTCGACTGTTATTTTTCGTGGTCGACTTTTTCCTTGAAAACCCGGTAAGGCCTACTTGAATTTTAAAGTAGTGAGTAGGTAGGTAATTTTTACTTTCATCTTCACAAAGTTAATGGAAGTATTCTAATCGTCCTAAAATTAAGAATCGGAACGAAGCTTCAGAAAAATAACTTTTTCTTATAGTATACACTTTTACTCAGAATCGCTTCCCGTTAGTGGGCATTTGCAAAAATTGCCATAGCTCCCTCAATTCTCAACCTTTTTTCAAATTTCTTGAACTGTGATGTTTGTCTCAGTAAGACCTATCACCCTGCTTAACCGGTATTTGAATTACTCGCAGTACTTTTAATATATTTGTACTTTAAGTGTTTTCTATTTTTTTTCCGACCACAAAAATGAACCGATTTGGGCGTTCTTGGTCTTAAAATCTTTGTTTTGCCTTGCAAAATATTCGGATATTTCTTATATTCCGAAAACTTGGCGTATTTTTACATAAGGTGAGCTTTAAAATTGGCATATTGAGTTTTTTGACATTTTTGGTCACTTTAGCTCCCAAATCAGCCAAAATCGAAATAATTAGGTTAAACATAGAAGTTATTTTGTGTTTTCTACGCACAACTAGTTGTAAATTGGTCTGATTTAAATCTTATTAGCATCAATTTTTTATAAACTGAAGGCCAAAGTCAACGAAATTGCTACATCTGGATAATATGTTGCTTATCTTCCCACTAATCCTCATGTTAAGATAATCGAGATGTCAGAAATTGGTGATAATGGGTGAAAATTTGGTGATATTGGACTGGAACGTTGATAGACTAACGTAGATAGTATTCAAGTTTAGTTTGAACCTGTCATCTCATCTGTTAGATATAACAGATGTGATGAGAGTTTAAAACTAAACTTGAATACTATCTACGTTAGTCTATCAACGTTCCAGTCCAATATCACCAAATTTTCACCCATTATCACCAATTTCTGACCTGTATATACCTATATATATATATGACCTGTATATATACAGAAAAATATTATAAATTTGGAAATTGTTGTATCCTACCCTTCCCAAAGTCGAGTTTCCTCAAACTTGAATAATTTTACCCTGGTAGCTCTACAGGGTATTCCAAGTCGAAATTCCGTCCAGAATTGGAGATATGATAATCTCGCCTTAATCTGAATGGTATACGGTATAAAAAGCGATCGAGTTCATCGGTGTTCCAAAAGAACGTCGACTACAGTAGAGGGAGAGGGCCGATCGAGAACTTCCAACGTCATCCTTTCAGAAAAGAGTCGAGGATCTTGATATCCTTCAAGAAACTCATCTCCGGTGTGAGCGAAGAATGTCTGCCACGGAAGGATGAACGGACTTCTCCAGTCGGAGAATCCCGAGGCGGCCCTGCAGGGCTCCATGGAGTCAGTCTCTTGGAGGTCCTTGGCCCAGGCTGTCACCTCGTCTCACCCCAAGGGCTAATAAACGTCGAGTCACGAGATAAAATCATTTCCTCATTTCTCCGCTGACGGCTTCTCTTTTTGCCTTCTCTCGTTCGTCCTTCTTCTTCACATTCGTCCTTTCCCCGTCGGCCTGAGAAAGGGACAATTCAGCCTTATCTATCCTGAATGGCGAATATTTTCTTCGACGGAATGAAATCGTCACACGGTCTCCTCACACATGTCCGCTCACGATTGAGGAGTTCATTACAAAAACAACCAATGCCAAAAAATCGAAAATTGGGATTTCAGCTCATTCTGGTAGCTCTCGGCAGCGGTCATTGAATAGGCAGTCGTCTCTAGTCATAAACAGCCTCTGTCAGGCGTTACAGCGCTCCAAACTTTCGATGACTCCACAAAAACAAGATTTGTCATGGACCATTTTTCCGTTATCCCGAAAATCAGCTTTTTTTGACATTGGTCGTTTTTGTAATGAATTCTTCAATTGTCCGCACTAAAACAAACTATTGGAAATTGCTGTTTCCACTCGTTAAAAACAGAGTTGGGCGAAAAGTTATTGCAGTTAACAGTTAATAGTTACAATTGATCAATTGTGGAGTTAAATGCAATTGACAATTATCTTAAAACTTTGAAGATAGAGGCTGAAAAGAGGTAAAATTGTTTTCAGTTTTTACTAATTGGTACTCATCGAAGCTTCTCGAGGAAAAAAGTGTAACTGTAAAAAAGTATACCACTAATGATGTGGTGTACATCACTTCTTGAAACATGTACTTCCTGTATCTGAAAGGGCCCAATTTTGATTTTTAGACGCAATTCAATGTAGGGGCATTGCCCACCAGTCAAAATCCTGGGCAATGGTATGCTGATGAAAATGCATGGCAAAAACTGACGCTGTAGGGTATTATGTAATCTATTGTCATTTTTCTTGATAAAAACTGAAAGTGGGGTCGATTCCTGGATAAAATATCAAATCAACGCTTCCGAGCATCATGCAGCACCAAGCATCTCGAATTTTAAAGGTTATTCCATTAGAGGCACTTCGCCTATTGCGAATCGGGTCCAAATTCGATTGCCAACTGCCAAATCGGGCCTATCTTTTTGACCGGATGAAGCTTTACCATCTCGAGGAGAATTCCTTTCCCCGTAAAAAAATACTCGGTCGCCTTTCTTTAGAGTCTTTCACCAATATAAAAGCGGACTCCTCTTTCATCCGGATCAATCTTGTTAGCATTCATCCGACGTCATCTCTATTCGTATTTTGAGTACGTCCGTCGTCGAAGGCTTTCGAATTGATGTCGAATACAGAAGGGATTCTCTGAATACATGTACCTATCACTCTCAGGAGTGCACTCATTTCCAACAATAGTAGCTTGTTTTTCTGATGTCCCCCGGTGGCTTCCTTTTTTCGGGGAATTTGATATTCGCCATGCTGCAGTTACTCGAGAGTGTTTTGGGAATTGGAAAAGCCGTAAAAGTTGGTCAGAAAAAACGTTCACTTATACACTTTTACTCAGAATCACTTGACAAGAGTCCGTCTGTGGTGATTTATAAAAAACGGCCACAGTTTCCTCAATTTTTAACCTTTTTTCAAATTTCTCGATCTGCAATGTTCGTCTTGGCTAGACCTACTACTCTGTTTAACCAAAATTTGAATTACGCACAGTACTTCCGATATGTTAGCATTTTTAATGTTTTCTATTTTTTTCGGCCACAAAATGAAACGATTTGAGCGTTCTTGGTCTTCAATCTTTGTTTTATTTGTGTTTTATCAAAATATGGATGTATTGTATGTTATCTACGCACCTCTGATTTCCTGTCCAAGTAGAATCCACTGGTTTCTAAGTAGAATCGATAATTTTCCTATCCGAATTGAGAATTTCCCAATTTACTCGCGATTCGCCACGCTCGACGAATAAGTTTGAAAAACATCGGCCGATTAGGGGATAAGTTGACACCGCAAAAACGCCGAAAAATGTGTCGACTGGCAATTTTTTTCCGTCGTTATAATCCGGCAGGGAAATTAGCATAATATTAATCAGCTAAGAGCAGTCGAGGAGAAAGATGAAATGCGGCGGCTCGTTCGCTAATAAAAATATATGGCTTTTCCAACGCCGGGCGATTAATTCGTCGACGAGTTTGTCGTGGCAGTTTTCAGTGGTTTTCGAGTTTTACATTAATCGAGTTGAGTCGGTTGGCAGGGGCTCGGGGGTAATGAGGCCGTATTTCAATGTCTGCCCGCGATAGCCGCCCACTTATCAGACTCGGCTTTCTTGTTGTGGCTTTTGTCTTGATTAGACAGCCCTGAGCTGTGAATCATTCGGAAGCAATCGGGAATCCTCTTCGGGAGATGGTGATTTTCAAGCTTCGAGGATGTCGACGGGGGAGGAATTCAACTCGTATGTAATAGGTACGAGTAGTTGTTCTTGAATAATTTGTTGACCGAGCGTGCGGAGAGTTTGTAAATTCCGGTTATTATTAGAAAAGCCGTAGGAGTAAAACTTGGAGTGGATGATCAGGATCATCAGAGAGATGCTTTGTTGAAGAATTCCCATCAGTTAGGTACATGGGAGGCCCGGGAAATCTCTCAGTGGAGTTGAGATAAAATCATCCTACGCTGTGTACGGCGGTGAAACTAATAATAAGCTCCTTGAGGCTTTCGGAATTCCATATTTTCAACTCGGTCTGCTCTATTCTCCAACAAAATCTACAGGTACAGCAGGAATTTCAAAAACGTTCGAGCCCGTAGCCGAGTACTCGATTCGAGGAGTTGAGACAAATTGAGTAGGTGGATGTTTCAAGTAGGTAACCCTACCGAGCGTTTTCCCAAGTATCATAAAAGTTTTTTTTTCCAAATAACCATGTATGGTAGATTTTTTGACGCTGAATCGAATGAGACCATCGCCAGGCTGATAACTCCATTCATTTCGAAGTCATAGCCATTTTGGTGAGCAGCCGTATGGAGCAGACTGCGAAGATTTTACGATTTCGTCAGGTTCGTTGAACTGTTGAGTTTCAGCGGAGATTTTTGATCCAAAGTTCACCGATAGGTTCGTTCCAGGAGCGTGAGTGCAGACATGGGGTATGCAGTTTTGGGACACCAGGTGCAGGTATTAAAGAGCGTAGAACTAGATGGGAAACCTGCTGCTAAATGAGCTTGTGGTCGAAGATATGTATTATAATATATGTATCATACCTATTAACAGCCGATTTCACCAACTTCAGATGGGGGTAAATCCGGACATGTTTGCTTAAACATATGTCTCGATTGGGGGTCCGGTGTGGCCGAGCGGCCTGAGGCGCTATCCGTAATCGGCCCACAACAAAGGAGTGGGGTTCGAATCCTCCTCGAGCCGTGGAATTTTTTTTACCCTTGCAGGCACATCGTTACAGTGTAATTTTCCCAGAAAAGCGCCTTCGTCATGTCATGGGCCTGTAAGGAACATCTTTTGTTACAAAACCTAATAATTGTCATTGTGTGCTGTCACTTATGTAGGCATGTAGGGCTTATGTAGGCCCCTACTTAACTGCATACTTACCTCAGAGAGTATTTGAAAGACCTAAAAAACGAATTTCGAAGTAGACGGCTAGGAAATCTTTTGCGAAAGAGCCTAAAAATGATTGAAATTGCTAGCACAATCAACCGTACCAGACCGGTGCGTCTATAAAACTATCCGTTGTCATCTGTATGACAACCTAATCCCGATAACACTAAATTGTTAACGAAGTCAAGGGTAGGTCAACACCATCTACATAAAACTTGACGTACCTAAAGCAAAATGTATTTATTTTAACTATGTCCAGATTATCTCTAATCCGAGGTTGGTGCAATCGGCCATAAGAATATCCCTCGGTCTGCATTGGATTAACTCATCTTCGGCGGCAATTTCGGTAAATTAGCGAACCGGAATTTCGGCCTTTTGAACGAATCAATGGAATCTAGTGGCTCAATGAATCCTGTAGGTGGGCGTTTAATCCGTTTCAGTTGATTTAACAGTTGGGCCTGAAAGGACGCCAACCTCGGGCGACGCCGGGAAGCAATCCACTCAAGTCCCACCCGCCCCCGGCCCGAGTAATTAAAACAGTTTGTTTTCATTGGGCACATGCGACAGCAGCAACTTCCCGACTAGGGTCAGAGCAGGAGAAGAACCTCTGGCCTGCTGTATCAGTAGTCGTATAAGGCAGGACGAATGTTCTCTGGAACTTTGCTGGGGCCGAGGCCGTGGAAATTGGAATTAATTTATCCGAGCTGGCCCGCCGGTGGAACTTCCGTTTTGTACAATTTGATACGGCCAGCATCGGGCGGTGGAGGTTGATGAGTTTTTATTGTACTTACTCAAGTTGTAAGTCAATTGTGGCCGCTAAAGGGTACCCTGCTTCAGCAAGGTGAGCGATTGGTACTCTTGCAGGATAATATTTGTAACTAGCTGGTTATATTGTTTTGTTAACAATAACAACTCCTTTGCAGACATGGAATTTCCGAGGCGAATTGATAATTTTCCAATAAGGATAATCCTCAATTTGGCTTGGGAATATGAATGCTATGATACAGAGGGATTTCTTAGTGGAGAGCCCCTAAAACTATAAACTACTATAAAATATAAAATATATAATATAAAAAAATAAATTGAAACTCATTCTTTCTGACTACCTATCATCCAATTAATACATAGTAATAATATAGCATTACATACAATCAAACTTTTATACAAACCTTTACACATGACGAATTATTTGGACAAGTATAGCTCTCAAAGTCAGTCAATAAACATGCTAAAACATTAGTACAAATTGGGTGTGTTCCCTCAAGTAATTAGACGTAGGTACCTACATCCCAATTCCCAAATGACTTTCATTTTAGTACCATCTCTCAATTCAATTAGCGGTCTCAGCTGTTATTTATCTGCTGTACTTAGATGTTAATCCTTCATTTTTAACTTTTTCCTAGTCCCCCTGACTTCCGCGGAAACCCCCAAAACATGTTGCCCCCAAAATCCCCCTCTGGCGTAGGTAAACCCCCAAATTCGGGGAGAAAACCCCAACTTGGCAATACTGGATCGAGAAGGATGCGAACTGCTAATGGTTGGAAGGACCTTAGTTCTTCAAGAGGTTCCCATCTTCATCTTAATTTTTAAAATAGACCAGAATTCGATGGTGAGTAATCGGTTTTGGTAGAGTGGCGTAAGAAATCGTGTGTAAGAAACCGAGAGGCTCCTAGGGAGATTTAGGAGGCACTTTCTTCGTTCAACAGAGGATGGTTTTACGTAAAAAACGATAAGGACCCGTCAAAAATCGCTGTAACGACTATGAAAATACCTTTTTGCACAAATTCCTTCGGGCCGATCCCATCTTTTCAACTCTTCACTTTACTTCCATTCCTCTTATTACTTGTTTCAACAATTATGAAACCTTTTGTGATAACAAGCGCTCATTTGCGATAGGGCGCTATTAAATCAAAAATATGCTCGCTCGGCGCTTGTTGAATTCCTCCCATTGGGACGCTGGCAGTGTGAGATCTAAACGCATATAATAAATAATCCTCACCGTTTAATCCTCATTCTCTTGATTTATTCTACACCTCCGCCTCTCGCATTGCGAGACCTCCCCAACGGTACATTGGCGATAAAAAATGTTTCAACAAGCTGGATCCATCGCAGCGCGAAGTTCTCCTCCTGTGGGAAATTCGGATAAAGGGTTCTTCATAATGATGATGGCGATGAAGATAGAACAATAACCAACGCCTGAGGTTGATCCTCTTTAGTCGGCCTCGGGCTGAGCAGGGAAAGCACTGCGGACATCCCCGTTTCTGTTCATCCAGCTTCGTTTTCACAACACCTCCATATCTCCTATCATGTCTGCTATCTCTACGGCCCTTCCTGGCGCAGAATACGCCATCGCATGATTTACGGCCCATGCCTGTCAGAATCAAGTCAGCTCGAACCCTCGTACTCACACAATGAGCGCCAGATGTGTAATCCACCATCTGGGCAGAGCCTGTTTGAGTAAGGTTTGCTTTCTCGTTCCCTCGCCCCCCTCCCTCACCCCCCTCCCACTCCCTATCCATTCCTCCCTCGCAGGCCCGATAACTTCGTCGCAAGTTTTTATTCATCTCGGAAGCTCTAAAGCGCGGACTTGGTTCCCTCCGGGATTATTTCTGCGAAAAACTTGGTTGATTGCCATTTGATTCTTTGGACAGGTCAGGGATTTTTTCAACGACTGAGCTCACTTTCTCCTTTGTTGGTTTATTTCTTTCTGCGCCCGCATGGGATATTCGGCTCGGGAATAAAAACCGCTTTCATTTGTCAAACGTGCCGGTACCCTTTGCGGGAAAATGAAAAATTTCCATCCGGCCAAATACGCTGGGAACCCTCGGCAATTTAGAGAGTAATACAATACGCATGTTTTTATGGATTTCTACAACGTATCCTACCATATGGTGTATCCATTTGATTGGCATTTATTTTCATCGACTGGGGCTCACGGGAAGCCTAGTGGTTAAAGTGTCAGGCTCGTCCGCCAAAGATGCTCTGGTTGCGGGTTCGAATGCCACTGGTGGCAAAAAAGTTTGGCGCACAACGCTATGATTCCTCCTCCCCTCCTCCTCAGCCCCTCCTCATAACTCCTCCTCAGCCCCTCCTCATAACTCCTTCACCCCTCCTCATAACTCCTCCGCCCTCCTCATAACTCCTCCTGCCCTCCTCATAACTCCTCCTCCCCTCCTCATAACTCCCCCCCTCCTCCTCCAAACCTTTTCATTATCCTCCTCCTCCTCATCCCCTCCTCCTTATCCTGCTCTTCCTCCTCCTCGTCCCCTCCTCCTCCTCCTCCTTCAAACCTTCCCATTCTCTTCCTCCTCATCCCCTCCTCATAACTCCCCCCCCCTCCTCCTCCAAACCTTCTCATTATCCTCCTCCTCCTCCTTCAAACCTTCTCATTATCCTCCTCCTCATCCCCTCCTCCTCCCCTCCTCCTCCTCCTCCTTCAAACCTTCTCATTCTCTTCCTCCTCATCCCCTCCTCATAACTCCTCTTCTCCTCTATCTCCTTCAAACCTTCTCATCCCCTCCTCCTCTACCTCCTCCTTCAAACCTTCTCATTCTAGTCCTCCTCAGCCCCTCCTCATAACTTCTTCACCCCTCCTCTTAACTCCTCCCCCCCTCCTTCAAACCTTCTCATTATCCTCCTCCTCATCCCCTCCTCCTCCTCCTCCTCCTCCTCCTCCTCCTCCTCCTCCTCCTCCTCCCCTCCTCCTCCTCCTCATCCCCTCCTTCAAACCTTCTCATTCTCTTCCTCCTCATCCCCTCCTCATAACTCCTCCTTCTCCTCCAAACCTTCTCATCCCCTCCTCATAACTCCTCCTCCTCCTCCAAACCTTCTCATCCCCTCCTCCTCCTCCACCTTCAAACCTTCTCATTCTCGTCCTCCTCATCCCCTCCTCATTACTCCTCCTCCTCCTTCGAACCTTCTCATTCTCCTCCTCCTCCTCCTCCTTCGAACCTTCTCATTCTCCTCCTCCTCCTTCTGATCCTCTTGCTCTTTGTCTTCTTCTTCGTCTCCTACTCCACCTTCTTCTTCGCCTCCTCCTCCCCCTTCTTCTGCGCCTCCTCCTTGCCCTTCTTCTTCTCCTTCTTTGTTATTATCGTGTTAACATCGGTTCTGATGGAATTGATAGAAGTAATTCATGTGATGTCAATACGAATTTTGGCTACTGCAGTTGTCATGACAACAGGCGGAGAACAGAGACACCCCTATATTTCTGCTACTAACGCCATTTCAGCGCCTGTCGTTTCCAGAAATTATGCGAGTGCAGGCAAACAACTCGTAAAACACGGATACCTAAGAGTTCTTATTAGCGTTAATTTAGGGAAATTCCCGCTCCCTGCCGTACGAGGGAGGCCATTTTCTAACGCTCCAAACATTATGCTCAAAAGGCTCAGCTCAGCTCTCAAGTTTTGGACATCAACTGTTGTAAAACTGAGTAACACGCAAGCTCTTGTGACGTACGTAGCTAATATCAAAGTTTCCGTTCCCATGTTAGGTATTAAACCTGGGCTGATTTTGTTGGGCGAATCGTGGAGTATCAATCGAGGTGTTTTAAAACACGTCGTCAAAACTGCCGTCGTAGTTTACTTTTGACGAGACGGAGGAGCGAACGTTCTCCTCTTTCATCTCCAGGTTCATTCCGGGTTCAGCATGTAACATGACGCCATTTATGGGAACTCGCCTTTTGAGGGGTTCCAAAGTTAACGAAAATGCCTGCTTCTCGCAGTCGGGGGTTTTTGTCTGAAAGTAACACGGAATTTCACGTATAACATTTTCGCATATTGCGCGAAAGAGTTTTAATTCGAAGC
The DNA here is from genome assembly GCA_036186465.1 of Nesidiocoris tenuis. Lineage (NCBI taxonomy): Eukaryota > Metazoa > Arthropoda > Insecta > Hemiptera > Miridae > Nesidiocoris > Nesidiocoris tenuis. Next base: position 3,623,652 of record AP028920.1, read on the forward strand.
CTGCGCTAATTTCCATTCAGAAACTCTAACAGGCCGTGCTCATTCGGTTTTTCGATATGAAGTCGAAGCCAGATGCTGACAATGGAAGCGAACATTGTTGAAAATGAAATCCAAGGTAAAACACAAGCCTGCACCATCGAAAAATGAACGCAACCTGGCTCGGTTGGAAAAAACTACAACGTCCAACCGACGGTAGCTATTGAGTTATTGTAACCTTTTTTCATATCTGAATCGCCTAACAGCAGAATCCACCCGAAATAGAAATACGCCAATTTACCGGAATAAAAATGCATACACCTGCGAGGTATAATGCGAAATTTTGCGAGGTAAAACAAAGATTTTTTAGGTTAATACCAGTTACGTTCAAATGTGTTCATTTGTGTAGAAACCAGTGGTGCGTAGGTAACACAATTCTTCCATATTATGAAACGTAAAAGTGTGACACTCTTTGATCATATTTTGACTGCTTTTAGGGGTGTTTGGGTCGAAAAAAAAACTCGCTATGCAAATTTTAAAACTCGCCTGAAATAAAAATACTCCACGTTATCGAAACATGAAAAATGTCCACATATTTTGAAAGGTAAAACAGAGATTTTAAAACCAATACCGCTCAAATCGGTTCATTTTTGGGGCTGGAAAAAATAAAATAGAAAACACTGAAAATGCAAATAGATCGGAAGTACTGTGAGTTATTCAAATTCTGAATAAACAGGGTGTTAGGCCTTGCCGAGACAAACATTTCAGTTCAAGAAATTTGAAAAAATGTTGAGAAATGAGGAAGCTATCGCCATTTTTGTAAATGCTCAAAAACGAACTCACAGACAGTTGTTCAGAATGTCGACGGTGTAGAATCAACACTGCCTAATCATTTTACCATGCAATCTATGGACGCGTGATATGCCAAGTTGCCACCAATCCAAATTTTGAGAAGTAGGCAACCCAGACTCCCCCAAATGACACGATGTTTTGGATTGGTCAGCGTTGCAGTTTCACCGTCGATGTGATAAGGGTACATCTGGGAGATGGGAGATAGACAAATTTCTGTGGAGTAATGAAACCAGTGGTGCGTAGATAACACACAATACTTCCATATTTTGAAACGTAAAATTGTGACACAATTTGATCATATTTTGACGGCTTTTAAGGGTGTTTAGGCCAAAAATATCGAAAAATTCACTATTAAAATTTTAAAATTCGCCCAAAATGAAAAAACGCTACATTTTCGGAATATAAAAAATATCCACATATTCTGCAAGGTAAAACGAAGATTTTGAGACCAAGAACGCTCAAATCGGTTCATTTTTGTGGCCGGAAAAAAATAAAATATAAAACACTAAAAATGCAAATATATCGGAAGTACTGTGCGTTATCCAAATTCCGATTAAACAGGGTGTTAGGTCTTGCCGAGACAAACATTTCAGTTCAAGAAATTTGAAAAAAGGTTGAGAAATGAGGGAGTTATGGCCATTTTTGTAAATGACCACAGACGGACAGACGGACACACGGACACACAGACACTTGTTCGGGAAGTGATTCTGAGTAAATGTGTATAAGAAAAAGTTTTTTCTGAAGCTCCGTTCCGATTCTCCATTTTAGGACGATCACAATACTTCCATTTACTCCGTAAATATGGAAGTAAAAATTGTCCGAACCCCCGACACGATTTTCCCTTTTTCGACGACCAAAAAATTTCATTTACCTCGCCATGAGAGTAAAAACCCGCCTTTTTCGAATTCGTCCGAGATGACATCGAGGAGGGAAAACATTTCTGTAAGAGCGGCGAAAGAATTGCCTTCGGTATACCAAAAACCGACATCGTCCCGAAATATGTAGATCCCGAACAGTTTTTTTCTCCTTTTCGAGGGCCTCGAACAGGATGAGAGAAATGTTTACCTTTGAGCCTGTCGGGTTTTCCGCGGGTTCTTCGCCGGTACCCGTACCGATGGCAAATAGCGACCTACGTATACTACCTGGCTACAGTCAAGGCTGCTTACGATTCTCGGCAGCTCACCGACGTGTGATATATTCTCCTGAAGAGAACAACGTGACGCCGCAGAGGCAAAACAGCTCCACGTTCCCGAGTGATAGCCGAGGCGGAGCAAAAAGGGGAACGAGCACTATAACTTATCGCCGTTTCGAGAAGCCCAACTGCCAAACATTGTTTTCGAGCGAGGACAAAGCGAGCAAAAACTATCTTATATCCGGGCGAATAAACCCTCGGACAATTGGTATTTTGCGGTTCGCACGCATCATCTGTTATCGGGCGGTTCTCGTACATTTCCACAGGCCTCGCATTTGAATTCCCTTCATCGGCTTGTTTTCCGACCGTGTTTGAGAGTTTTTGCTCAATTCGGGTCCCCGAATACGACGGATTGAAACGAGATGAAATGAGGCGAGCTCTTTACCTACAGATTACAGAAACGCGGCCATCACGACTGAAACGAAAGGCTAGGAGCGAAAAAAGACATTGGTGCGTAGATATCACTATGTTTTGATACAGACACTTATTACTCTAATTTATAGTGTTTTGACCATTTTTGAGGCTATAAGGTTTAAAAATGTGAGAAAAACACACCATGCTTGAAAACATGATTTCACACGGAAATTTTAAATTCCACCTAAAATGCGTCGAGTTACAGGAACACAGATAACATCCGCGTATTCTGCAAAGTAGAACAAAGATTTTAGGACCAAAACGCTCCAAATCGGTCCATTTTGGTGGCCAGGAAAAAAGAAAACACTAAAAGTATACGGAAGAAATACGAATTTCGGGTAGAGAGGGTGATAGGTCTCACTGAAACAAACATTCCAGTTCATGAAATTTCATAAAAGGATGAGAATTGGAAGAGTTATGGCCATTTTTGTAAATGATCATAGACTGACAGACGGTCACACAGTCAGACGCGCAGTCGGACGCACAGACACTTTTTCAGGATGTAATTCTGAGTAAACATTTTTCAAGCAAAATTTTTTTCTGAATTTCTGATCCGATTTTTGATTTCAGGACGACAATACTTCCATTCACTCTGGAAATATGTATTAGGATTAATAAAATATATTGGGATAGTAATAAAGGATAAATCAATATTAATTATTATTATTATTATTAAAAATTAATTATCAATTAATTATTTCAATCAAAATTATTAAATTGTTATTAGGATAATAATAAATATATTAGGATTTAATGAAAAATGTAGTAGGATTTTCGAGGAGCGATGCCGTCGTGACCCTAGAGCTGTGGTGGGACGAGGAATCTTGAGCTACGAATTCTGGTATATCAGAATTCGGACCTTCTCACCCAGAATGGCTCATCCGTAACATGGACCGTTTTCCTCTGGTTGCAACCGTATGCATACACGCCAAAGGACAAAGGTTAATGATAATCTATCCCTCTAGAGCCAGCTTGTGATATTTCTCATTTCCTAGTCCCAAGAGTGAAAAAAAGGTAAATGAACCCATTACAATTTCCCTCTGTTCTTTCGCCGCTTGAACGTTCTCAAAGGTCTAAAAAAGTACGAACTTATTCTGTTCTAATGACAAGCTGAGGACGAAAACAACATAGTTTTTGAGTCATTTATGATATGATTTTTATGATCCTCCCTATCATAATATAACATCCTGTTCTAGAGGCCGAATTACGGAAAAACTTGGGATTCGAGCTTGGCATGCGTATCTAGTCCGTCTGTCGAAAACACGACGTACTATTGTTATCTGAACCGGCGTATGAAGTGTATAATATGATATAATCATTGCAAATTAATGCCGAATAATTTCTTCCCATCCTTCAGTAAGGATAGAATGAGGCACCACAATTGCGCATCTTTCATTCGACACCCCTCGTCGTCCTTTGCAACAATGTTTCGTCCAAAAATGTGGCTACCACCAAAGATTATTTCTATGCGTATCGAGTGTAAAGCGAACATTTTTTAATCTTGGCCTAATGGGGCGTTACATTTAAATACGAAGAATTCCTCGGATTCCAGAAAGGGGAGATTGTCGGGTTTAATGGGCTTCCAGGGGAGGGATAGGGTAAATGCCCTTTGACTCGGCTGCGTTGGACATTGGAGGGCTCGGATAGGCTGGGGATGGAGCCTATCTCGTAGTACGTGACGGTGGCGCCACCCTCTCACCCCCGCAATACTTGACCTCTCACCCTTATCTCTGCAGCATCGCCACTTGCCAGCGTCACTGCAGACTTCCGGGTTTATGGCGAGCGGCAATGCCAGAAACCGACTGTGAATCCGGCTGTGAACTGGAGCAGAATGTTCCGAATAAGGGGTTGTACTACAATTGATAATTAACAATGGAAGGGGGGAAAAATAGGAAAAATAAAAACAAAAACCCTTGGCGGAGCAGGGGTTGAAAAAGTGACAAAAATTGATTTTCGACGGATTATTTTTTGAATTGATGAATATTTCGATTGATGAATAATCGCAGTGCAGTAGAGTGGGTGCCTCGAATGTCGGTTAAACAGTAGTCGTTCGAGTGTTTTTTACTTCCATATTTACGATGAAAATCATCCTAAAATCGATTATCGGAAAGGAGCTTCAGAAATTTCAGTCCTTAATAGTCGATCTAGTCGACTCAGGGTTTTTTTGCTCTAGTATCCTCTTTATCAGTCAAAATGAAACCAATTTGGTACTGAACCTATTTATCATAATATGGAAGTACTATGGGTCATCTTCGCATGACTGGTTTATGGCTGTGGCAGCCACAAGTCTAACAACAATTCAAGAATCATAGTTTCAAATAGCAGTAATTTAATGGATAATTAAAGTAGCAATTGTTGGTAATTACAGCCATAGTAGTAGGTAATTTGATGTCATTTTTACTTTTTTCGACGGCGATTTTTCGTCTTGGGAAACTTAATCGAGCCTTGATCCATTCGGAAAACATTCACGGATAAATTGAACGTTTCTTTCACACATTTGCCCAAAAACGTCCCTGCAAAGATGAAAGATCTACAACAGGATCCCTCCCTTCTCTCAGAACAGAGAGAGCGATAAATCTCTGGCCCACCCTGGCCGGGGTTCGGGGTATAAAACCTTCTTGTCCGAGAGAGCATCATGAGTTTAACTTATCGGCCAATAATTCTTTATTAACATCGCCCGACCGAGGATTCGAATTGGCATGTTCGCTTCTGGCCCATTTTTATTGGCCGCCATAAACCAATAAAATGTCTGAGGGAAACATTTGTTGCCGAGGCCAAGTGAAATCCAAGTCGGCCAATTGGAGCGAAACGGGGCCTTTTTTTCCGGTAAGAATAAACCGCTCAGGTGGAAGCGATTTGTGAGCCATTGTGGCGCTTTCGAACGTATATCTTCATAGGTACAGCCTACCTAATATAAAAAGCATTGGGGAATCTATATTTTTATCACTTTGGAGCTATAAGGATCAAAATTTGATCCTTTAACATTTGATTTGACATTAACTGTGGCACTATGCAAATGTTAGCCTAAAATCAAGCTCACACCCAGCACAGACAATTGGTCGTTAAGTGACTCTGAGTAAATGTGTATGTGTAACAGTTTTTTCTGAAGCTCTCGTCCGACTCTCGATTTTAGGAATATTACGATACTTCCATTAACTCTGTTAATATGGAAGTAAAAAAAATTATTGGCACCAAATGGCAGACCTCCTGAACGTCCTAGTGAAAGAATTTTCAAAATCGGATCAAAATTGGCTGCTTGAAAGCGGAACAGACATACCAAAAAAAGCGCCAAAAATCCCTAGGCTCGGCAATTCAACTTGAGTAACCTCCTTTTTTTGGTAGGTTAAAAAGTGATTTTGAGCAAAGGGTGGGAGTAAAACCTTTTTTCGGTAACCTCCGATCCGATTTTTAATTTCAAGGGCGATTTGACTCTGAGTAAATATAGGAGTGAAACTGAAACCGGACCAGCCGTTTGGCCGGAATCCACGGCTGTATAGCAAATTGTTGCTGGCTCAAGGGGATGGAACATTCGTATTATTCGAGATATTTTCATTTCATCCGCCGCAATGGTGGAGAAATCCGCCATCGTTTTATCGGGGGCCTTTTTAGCTCGAGTGGCCTTTCAAGACAGTCCAAGATCCGGGAAGGGGTGCGCCTGATTCGGACGGGGTAACTACCCCGTATCTTGGCCCACACCGGCTCCTATTATCCTCTATGTCTTCAGCACATTCCGCCCTTATAGGGCATATCCTCTTTCCCGCTGGCCGATCATCTGCAGGCTTATCTCTCGAATCTTTCTCCCCCATTCTCGAAAAAAAGTCACCCTCTTTCGGGATCAGAGGGCGAAATGACTCGAAGGACCTCCACACTAACAAGGATAAGCTGACATTGGCCGTTACATAGATGCCGTCGTCGAGCTCTGTAGATATATTTGGTCTAATAAGCCGAGACTGCCAGATGAACAACTCAATTTTATTTTGGAGCTCTTGCAAAACGACGAAAGCGGCCGTGCGGATGAAATACAAAACACCCAACTTTGCGTAGGGGTATGCGTCGTTATGGTGAAGCAGGAACCGTCAATCCTCAATAGCCCACGGGGTTTTCCTCAATTTGTGGTTGTAATAATATAGTTCGTCGAAAAATCTAGATTTAGAGTCAAAAACTTCAAAACTTTATCAGTTCCGAAGATACGGCTGGACAATGCTTTTTGAGAGTACAAAACTGATGCTACGACCTATATGATTATAATACATTGTACACACCTGATACAATTATATCATTATGATAGATAAGATAGAAGTAGCATAATACTTTTTAGGCATTTATGCTGCATTAAAGAATTCAAACCTTTATACTGTAATGAGCGCTTTATCTGAGGGTTTGTTCCAGAAGCGCGAGTGTAGGCATTGGTAGGTACCTTACGCATGCGCAGTGCAAGGATTTGTTGACTACGCCATAGCAACGGCACTCACAAACATTACAAATCCTCACTCTGCTCATACTCAAGACATTTACACTCCTTGAGGAAGCCCTACGAGGGTTTCGTGGTCAGACACGATGGAATACAAAAAACTAAAGAAATTCCGTTCCATTTTGAAGGGAATTTCTAAACGAGCAAAAAAGTTGCGAACGGGGTGAATAAGCTGCCATTCATTGAAGTTTCAGGCTTGCCAGGCCGACCGCCGCCACCGCATTCAGTAATTGGATAGAACAAAAGAGAAATCCCGACAAACGTTCCATTAATGTTAATTTGACTCACATAACCGGTGACATAACCGATTCAAAAGGTCTTTTGCCATTGGGATCAAACGGAAGTAGCTATAATAAATTATTGTGCTGCGACAATTTCCGATGCATTTTCAGGAAACCTAATAATTACGATAATGTTGAAGTTTCGTAAAATTAACATGTGTACGGCTGAATTCATTTGATGCAACCAAGTGAAATTGTAATGTGGTCTAAGTGATGTAATGTACGACGCTCAACACTATCATTATCACCATAGCACACTGAAACACAGGTCAATTTCAATGTGATAACTACTAGACCTACACGACCTAGAGGTCTTGAAGGTGAGGTTTACTTGAGACGCTAGCCTCAATAATTTTAATTATCCACGTATACATCCAGGAAAAGCCAAGATTTTATCGGATGAAATCGGTACATTTTTGTGGCCAGCGAAAAGAGAAAACTATTAAAAGTGCCATTATTTCCGAAGTACAGATGCTGGAAGATCAGGTGCTGGGTCTTCCCTGGATTGAAACTCAAGTTCAAGAAATTTGAAAAAAGGTTGAAAATTGAGGGGGTGGCCATTTTTGTAAGCGGACACACTCACACGATTCGTTCAGAAATTGATTCTGAATTATGAAGTGCATGAGTCAACATTCATTGTTCACAGGCTCGGTTCCGTTTCTCAATTTTAAGATGATTGCAATATTTTCATTTACTTACTCTGTAAAAACGAAAAACGGGTGCTGCTAGGACGAAAATATTATTTTCCAAAACGGAAAACAGAGCAGCTTATTCGAGATTTGAAATTTTAATACTCCTGTCGGAGTTCTGCTCACGAGGGTTTCCTCTTTTCTTCGGGAATACGTCGGTGTATTGTTTTTCTAAAAGCGTTCCTCACTGATCCTAATAGGCGAGCATTGCTCCAAGTATCACTAAAATATTCATTACCGCTAGCAGCATCTTGTTACCCTCCCGCACACTACCCCGAGCCTATGAATATTAATTACCGAGTAGAAAATTCCCTCGGGTCGATTATACGTCTTTTTATTAATGAACGCTGCTCTCAAACGCGCTCTGAAATTCTAATCATACCTATAAAAAAGTGGGCGAATTTTTCCCTAGATAATTTTCCCCTCGGAACATACCGGGGAAACTGCTTTGCTCATAATTATCTTTAGCCTGATAAAATACGAGTTTCATATGCTACTACATTGCTCATTACATTAGAAGTGACTCGAATTCCAACCCAGCGAATTTCAGAATACATATCCGTAGATATTAATCATCATTACAACTTTGATGTTACTTCGTTGAATTTATTTTGTACTGAGTGATTAAAACTGCACAGAGATGAAAATATATGACATTACAATCTTTTTCTGTTTTTGTTGCAGTGCTGTAAAGAGAGTGAAAATGGTGTCGCAAATAGTTCGATTTCTTCTGATATTCACCTTCAACGTGCATTTCATCAATCCGCTTCCGGAAGTAATCAGAATCGGTAAGTTGAATTTTCAATCAATACAATAGTTATCTACCCACTAGGTAACAACATAAAATTTGATGAATACGAATTACTATACATGGGGTCCTGAAATTGGTATGAAAACAGAATTACCTATGTAAAACTAGTTCAGCTATGAACAAAACGCCGCCAAATGCGTTTTTTTATCTCGATTTTTTCCAAGATACGATTGTGTAAACGCTTTTTGATAAAAGCACGCTTTGCTTCGAAAAACCCACAATTCTCCGGTTCAATGCAACATGTTTTTAACTCTTGGAGAATATTTTCGGATTCAGCGTTAAATTTCTAGGACAGTGTACGTTCGTAATAAAAAAACTATCACCTATGTACCAGAATCGCGGTTCAAACATCAGAAATAAAAAAGAATATAAATATTATTTTCTAAAAATACTTGTACGCTGACCGAATTTCGAGAAACGAGCTAGAAGCAACTAACTCACACGAATTTCCAAAATTAATCTCGCTTTCGGCCACTGAAAGCCCAAAACTCTGTCCGGTGAATAAGGACGAATTTGTCGATACGACTGCACTTGGAAGCAATCTGTTCGGAATGGCCGTTTTGAATTGACGAGTAAAGCTCGGATCTAACAGATCTGATAGAGTTAGACGTGGATCGAGCGGAATTGGAAACAAACATGGAAAAACAGCAAATGGAAACTGCGAAAACTCGAGAGGACAAGCGACAGCCGTAAACCTCCGATTTATCGGATATTTCAGCGGAAATGTTCTCTCTCAATGATCCGACGCGTCGACTCGATCATGTCCATTGGCGGACTCTTATTTTCCATCTGTGCGCCTACACCGATTGCCTTCAATCATCAGGCAAATTTTCCAAACACTGTTAGCAGCACATTTGCGACAGCACCCCCACTATAGGTTTAACATCATTATTACTCTCGGCCGTGATCGGCGCTTGATTGATGTGTGTAGAGGTCAACCATTTTCGAAATTGGAAATCCCGATAAATAGTGAAAGGATAGTTCCGAAGATTCAGCACACCTGTGAAGAGAGAGATCTTATAACAGCCAACACCTGCGTACCAGCAGAAACTTCCTTCGTCCGCGGAGAGAGCTGCTTAGCCAAGAGGCCTGCTGGACGAATATGGAAAATTTCAAGAAATCGTTCCCTACAATCTCCTACCATCGAAATTCGACAATGACGCAAAAACAAAAGGAAAAACATAATTTGACACTCTCTTCCGCGAACCTCCTAAGTAACATTGCAAATCATGCGGGGATATGTCCTACGTTTATTATGTTCGATGGTCCCAAATCGCGGCATTTCCATCTGATTTCCATACGGTAATACGGGCCATTCGCATTCAGGCAGCGTATAAAGTATAGGTAACCTACCTGGCTCAGGTTGTGTCTCATGCCGCACATCATCTTCGAAGACGTCAGCCTCCCCATTAATCACGGATGAAGGCTAATGGACGTGCGGGCCCAACTAAGCACATGGCCAGCCTGGGCCGGATATGTCAGAGAAGTCATACCCACCCATCAGGGAGGCCGCCGGTGTTGCGTTCACACGAACGGACACGCACTGAGTTGGACTCAACGATGAGTTACCGGGCGAACTCCACTCGAACAGAACTCAAATCCAGCTCAAACTCCACTGAAACTCATCTAACAACGTCAACTCACAAGCTGTATTAGCTAACTCGAACAACAAACTCAAATCACCATCTCAACCCACCGGCTAAACTTGCAAACTCGACTAACAAACTCTACTCTCAAATTCAACCCGCAAGCTGACAAGATCAAAGTCAACTTTGAAATCAAAGTCAACATTGCAATCAAAGTCAACTTCGAGATCAAAGTCAACTTCGAGATCAAAGTAAACTTCGAGTTAAACTCAACTTCGAGATCAAAGTCAACTTCGAGATCAAACTCAACTTCGAGATCAAAGTCAATTTCGAAATCAAAGTCAACTTCGAGTTCAAACGCAACCTCGAGATCAAAGTCAACTTCGAGATCAAAGTCAACTTCGAGATCAAAGTCAACTTCGAGATCAAAGTCAACTTCGAGACAAAGTCAATTTCGAGATCAAAGTCAATGTCAGGATCAAAGTAAACTTCGAGTTAAACTCAACTTCGAGATCAAAGTCAACTTCGAGTTCAAATTCAACTTCAAGATCAAAGTCAATGTCAGGATCAAAGTCAACTTCGAGTTCAAACGCAACCTCGAGATCAAAGTCAACTTCGAGATCAAAGTCAACTTCGAGTTCAAACTCAACTTCGAGATCAAACTCAACTTCGAATTCAAACTCAACTTCGAGATCAAAGTCAACTTCGAGTTCAAACTCAACTTCAAGATCAAAGTCAACTTCGAGTTCAAAGTCAACTTCGAGATCAAAGTCAATGTCAGGATCAAAGTAAACTTCGAGTTAAACTCAACTTCGAGTTCAAAGTCAACTTCGAGTTCAAACGCAACTTCGAGATCAAAGTCAATTTCAAGATCAAAGTCGATTTCGAGATCAAAGTCGATTTCGAGATCAAACTCAACTTCGAGATCAAATTCAACTTCGAGATCAAATTCAACTTCAAGATCAAAGTCAACTTCGAGATCAAAGTCAACTTCGAGATCAAATTCAACTTCGAGATCAAAGTCAACTTCGAGATCAAAGTCAATGTCAGGATCAAAATCACCTTTGAGATCAAAGTCAACTTTGAGTTCAAACTCAACTTCAAGATCAAAGTCAACTTCGAGATCAAAGTCAACTTCGAGTTCAAACTCAACTTCGAGATCAAACTCAACTTCGAGACAAAGTCAATGTCAGGATCAAAATCGCCTTTGAGATCAAAGTCAACTTTGAGTTCAAACTCAACTTCAAGATCAAAGTCAACTTCGAGATCAAAGTCAACTTCGAGTTCAAACTCAACTTCGAGATCAAAGTCAACCCACACGCTGAACTTTCAAACTCAACTCTCGAAGTGAACTGACAAAGTCAACTCTCAAACTGAGCTGACGAAGTCAACTTCAAAATGAACTTTCAAACTTCAAACTTAACGTTTGGAAGTTGAGTTTGAAAGTTGAATTTGGAAGTTCAGTTTGAGAATAATTCTTAAACTGAACTGACAAAGTCAATTATTGACTTTGTCAGTTGAGTTTGTGAGTTGACTTTGTCAGTTCAGTTTTAGAGTCGACTTTGTCAGTTGAGTTTGTGAGTTGAGTTTGTGGGGTATGATTGTGGGTTAAGTTTGTGAGTTGGGTTTTGGGTTGAGTTTTTGAGTTGAGCGTGTCAGTTGGTTCTTGTATTGTTCGAGTTGTGTTTGAGATGAATTCAAGTTTCATCTGCAAACCACACCGTGGTACCGTTAACAAAAATGGTATTTTCGTGGACATTTTTAAATTCCGGTGACATTATTTTTCATGCGTGTTTTTGTCATTTCGGTTCATCGATAATTTGGTTCAAAAATGGACGCATCGAAATGTTGTGTTGTAAGTATTGTCTGTTATCTACGCACCACTGGTTAATCATTTAAATCCCAATCATCAGCATTCAAGAATCGGTCGCCCATTCCTTATCAGTTGGCGGAGATGATTTTTAGGAACATTCTTGAGATTGTCTCCATCAAACGCATTTTGCTGAAATATCCCTCGGTGCCGCTGTATCGCTCGTGTGTCCCTCCTGTATTCCCTTGTATTCTCCCTCCTGCCGTCGGATGATGGATCCCTTACACGGCCGGACAGCCGGCTGAAGAGCCTCTCTCATACGCTATCCCATCATCCTCGAACTTCGCATCATACAAACGGATCAGCTGAACCGTTCGGTATATCATCTCAGGATATTTCTCTCCCACCCCGACACTGGAGATTCAATGTAACGTTATTAGGTCCCTGCTGCATGTGTATCTAGAGGGGTTAACAACACAATAACACCTATATTATCTCTGATAATTTACGGGTAATTGGACATTTGTAGCGAATATTGGATATCCGGATTTTTTAGATAAGTGGCTGAAATTACCTATATCCTCTCCGACGTGAAATCAATTAAAGGGGCAAGTAATTCCATATCCTCGGGTGCCTCCGTGGCTGAGAAAGAACAGAAGAAAACTAGAGTAAAATAATTATTTACCAACATAACGAATGATTCTCAATTGTATTGCGGCTCGGTGAGTGATTTGCATTGACAGAAACACTTTCTCGAAATTCTAGTTTGATGGTCGTTATTCGTTGAGGCAAAGGTACAAGAAATATTAAATATAAACTTTATAGTTTTCGACGAACTGTTGCATACAAACGCAACTTTTCTTAATTTAGTATACAATAATTTCTTTAGTATTTAATATTTGTCCTAGAAATGTTGATTGCCTAGAAATAAGGTCGGCGCAAGTTCGGACTTCTTTCTAAACTGCCACATAAACGAACTTAAAGATACTGTCAGTTGGCCATGCATCCGGAATCGCCCGCTACATCAGCGAATTATCTTCGCTAAATTCGCCACCTTTTTTGAAAAATTTCAACTTGTTGATTGCAGGAGGGCTGTTCCACCCTGCGGACGACAAGCAGGAGATAGCGTTCAAATATGCGGTCGAAAGAATCAACGCCGACCGAACTATACTTCCTCGGTCGAGGCTTTCGGCACAAATCGAGAAGATCTCTCCCCAAGACAGTTTCCACGCTTCCAAAAGAGGTACGGATCTAGTATTTTTTGCTATTATGTCTGAATAGAAATTTTAGCCCGGGGAATCAGAACATAAATAAACGCTGCAAACTATCGCACTGTATACAGTCATATATGACTGACTGCATGACTAAAACCACCACCACCACCACCACCATCACTAACACCACCACCTCCATCACTAGCACCGCACAACATCAACCCAACCACCACCACCACCATTACTACCACCACAAACACCACTACTGCCACCACCAAACACCACCACCATCATCACTACCAACACCGTCTCTACCACCACCACCATCACTAGCACCGCACAACACCGACGCAACCACCACCAATACCATCTCTACCACCACCACCACCACCATCATCATCATCATCATCACTTCCACCACCACAAACACCACTACCACCATCAAACACCACCACCACCACCACCACCACCACCACCACCACCACCACCACCACCACCATCATCATCATCACCACCACCACCACCACCACCACCACCATCACCACCATCACCACCACCACCATCACCACAAACACAACTACCACAAACACAACTACCACCACCAAACACCACCACCACCATCATCACTACCAACACCTCCACCATCACCACCATAACTACCACCACCTCACAACACCACACCAACCCCCGCTGCAACCCCACCACCATCACCACCACCATCACTACTACCACCACCACAAACACCACTACCACCACCACAAACACCACCACCACTATCATTACCAACACCTCCACCACCATCACTACCACCACCTGCAGTACCACCACCTCACAACACCACATCAACGCCCGCCGCAACACCACCACCACCACCAACGCCGCTTGAGTTGTGCGATACTGGTATTATATTATTGTTCTTTGAAGTTTAGTGAGTGCAAACGCGATGATGATACAGACGGTAAACGACTCTCGTATGTTGAAGAGCGAGTGAGTTTCGCATTAATAATCATTATGATGCTCAGCCGGATTTAATATTCCGCGCAGGAATATCACGCTGGCGCTTTCGTCTCTACCGAATCTATTAACGGTGCCACGTTTTCGCTCGGGTGTGGAAACCCGACCGTAAATGTGACCTTTATTGCCCTCAGCCGTGTGTAAACTGCTTGAAATTAATCGCCTACCTCGCAAGCCATGCGTAGGTACACCTGGAGACTAAATATTTGAGTTGAGCGCTCGCTGTACTCGCTGCGATGCTGTCCCCGGGCAAGAAGTCAGGATGAGCACGGGCAGCGGATGTTTGCACTGCAGAAGAAGACGGGGCTGGAACTCTTCCTTTCTTGACGTTATACTCCGCGTTTGAAGGTTGTTATTGAGAAAACACGCCATAAACCCGGCTCCAGCTACCGTCAATGCGCCTGTAGAGGCTATGAATTTCACGTGTGGTTTACGAAGGCGAAAAAGAATGGGACGCCAGAGGAGCCGTTTCGAGTGTTAGTGGCACCGCGAGGCGTAAAACAAACGGAGACCCCAAGAACGCGAACGAAGCAGTAAATTAGCCGAGCTCGCGTTTATATTTCAGACGACATAACTCTCCCCCACCCCCCGCTACACTAACGTATCTCTCGCCAAATCGTGGGGTTGTGCGGGGTTGGACCAAAGGGCATCCCCCAACCCCTCCAACAGACAGGGATTCCACTTTGGCGTTTGGCGTGGGTAAAATAACTTATCACGATTTTTGCGTCATGAGCATTGTGAACTACAATAAGCAAAAGACGGATTCTTAGTTTAGATTTTAGGTGCACTTCAATCAAAAGGTATACTTGAATTCAGAAGACTTCAAGGCCCGAAAACCCTATTTTTCACCATAAAATGGCGTTTATTTGAGCTCAGTGGTGCGTAGATAACACACAATACTTCCATATTTTGAACGTAAAATTGTGACACAATTTGATCATATTTTGACTGCTTTTAAGGGTGTTTAGGCCAAAAATATCGAAAAATTCAGTAGGTATTCAAATTTCAAAATTCGCCCAAAATAGAAAAACGCCAGTTTTTTGGTACATAAAAAATATCCACATATTCTTCAAGGTAAAAGAAAGATTTTAAGACCAAGAACGCTCAAATCGGTTCATTTTTGTGGCCGGAAAAAAATAAAATAGAAAACACTAAAAATGCAAATATATCGGAAGTACTGTGCGTTATCCGAATTCCGATTAAACAGGGTGTTAGGTCTTGCCGAGACAAACATTTCAGTTTAAGAAATTTGAAAAAAAGGTTAAGAAATGAGGGAGTTATGGCCATTTTTGTAAATGACCACAGACGGACTAACGGACACACGGACACACAGACACTTGTTCAGGAAGTGATTCTGAGTAAATGTGTATAAGAAAAAGTTTTTTCTGAAGCTCCGTTCCGATTCTCGATTTTAGGACGATCACAATACTTCCATTTACTCTGTAAATATGGAAGTAAAAATTATAGGTTTGGTGACTTGAAGTTGCATAATATGCTACCATATTATGGTAGCAGGTGGTACATAATTCTGTCGACCGAAGGGGTGCAGAGGGGCAAGAGCAGAATGCAAAACTCAACTTTGGTGTTCTTGAACAATTCATTTGCATAGATAAATTTTTCTCCAGGGTTTCATAGATTATCCTGTCTTCTCCTGTAGTTCGACGCGTAGTTTTCGAAGGCTCAAAAAACCGTGCGAAATTCAATATTTTTTAAACTTGATTAGGATCTATATGATGTCAAAATGAATTCAGCATAGTAGATTGCTGTATATTGCAGGGGGCCGGTATCAGACGCATGCAGGGCATATGCTTGAATCCCTCACACTTCGCATATCAATCTGTTTCGAGAAAACGCGGGACTCTGCATTTGACCTGATTTCAGCCATTTTGGGAAAAGCTATGAGGTCTGAATTTCCACACTTTTCCTGCTCTGCACTTACCCTTTTTTGATAGAAAATGGGGTAAGAGCAGAGCACCCTTCAAGTATTTCCTAAAAAATCAAGAGTTATAATAAAATTTCATATTGATAATATCGTCCAACTCCATGCAGAAGGGTGAATGTGGAAGCTTATTGATAGACGCATTCGCCCTTCTGCATGGAGTGGGACGATATGGAAGAATTTGGAGGTTGAAAGTTCTGAAGAATTCATACCATACGGCGATGTAACCAGAAGAAATAGTGTAGAAAATAGTGTGATAGAAAATTATAGAATGTTGTGTACCTAATTATTTTGAGAAAATTAAAAAACCGCTCATCAAGTTCTGTTTACTGGGATTCTCTTGTACTGAAAATCCTTCTTGATCATTGGCAGTAAATTGAACGTCTTCTTACACCTTAAAACCTGAGATTCTTATTCCTGAAAAAGAAATACCTTTCGTCCCTTCAAGCCTGCCACTTGTCAGTTCTCGTATTCTAACGATATCACCTCCTAAAAGGGGCGTCCATCGGCGTAACAATTCCCGCCGACCTCCCGCACGTTCTAACTGCTTTGAATGGCAGCTGAAAGCTTGCAAAGCATCCCATCCTGGACTCGGAGAAACCCTCGGTCGTCCAATGCAAACAAAATGCACTCTGCCCATTGGCGACCCGCTGAAATATTCACCCCTTCCTTCTAGGGGTAGGGAAAAATGTGGCTGTCGTGCACCTGGCTCCCGGGCCGAACACAAACACAAAGATGTTATTTCAAACCATCTCCAGCCCCGGAGGAAGTCGTTCTTTCCTTCTAGAGGAGAATGACTATCCGACCTCAGGTATTGATCGGGATTTTCCATCTGAAGCCGGAGTCCGCCTACGCCATACTGCATAGTCATCAAAGGGGTCGGAAATTTCAAATTTAGATTGCGAGGTGGGAAGCATAAAGAAACCGAAGACGTTGACAATATTGAATGTTTATGGGTTAAGGATGCATGACGGCTCTGCTGAAGGGAAGAATTTGAATTTCAAATACTCGATAAGATTTCTCAGAAGGCAGGCGCTTGAATAAATTGGGAAAAGTTGCAACAAAGTTCGATTATGATCGATTTATAAATTGAGGTGAGGGATTTTTAAACTGAGGTGAGGGATCAGCTGACGACCATTTATCGAATGGTATAAATACCATTCTACACATGGTTGTCAGCTGATCGGAGTTGGGGTCAAAGTGCATACCGCATAAGTTGGGGGTGTTGACTTTCTGTATTTTTTGCCACGATAAAATAAAAAGGGAGTAATTGGGGGTTGGGGAAATTTGAGCGAAAAATCGATGGGAAAATTTACTCTTGGTGAGGGGAACTTTTTTTCTTGAGTGGAAACCATGGGTCAAAAAGAAACTAGACGACTCTTTTGCCGAGCATTCGATTATTTATTACTGAATTTATTTATTTATCCTAAATAATTTATATTTATTTGTTATAAATAATTCATTATTTATTTATTATTTAGCTATTCAATTTTTCTTTTTTGATTTTTTCGACGCAAAAAAAGCTTCTAGTTTCCATTTGACCCCAATCAGCTGGCAACCATGAAGTTCGTGGGTTTATCCATCCATCTAAAATTCGACGCATGAGCGCTTAGCTCTACGGTTGATCCGCTATGATATTCGGCTGTTCACTCGACGCTCTAATGTAAGCTCAATTTCGAGCGATCAAGGGAGTTAACTCCGAGTGATCCAGGCCCTGGATTCCAGGGAGTGCAGCCATTGGCAACGAGTTTAGTTTTGAGTCTGCTCGTGTTTGTAATTGGTTCGTTTGTCGCCATTCGTGCGATATACCTATCTCCTGTGCAAAATAAAATTTTGTTCCTACATGACAGGTCGGGGTACCTACTGCCTATTATAATTAAAAAAGGTACCTACTACCTAAACTTTTTTGCCCCAAGTCAAATCGTTAAACGTGTGCATAGATCGCAGTCTAAACGACTCAAAATTTATCATCTGAATTTATATGGATAAATTTGGTTTGTAATTAAATATCAAGACACTGTAATCGCCCAAAAAAAAAATCATTTTCTATTTTGGATGCACGGTGACCTATTTGTACTCATAAATATAGAAGTACAACCCAATATCAAGAATTTCCCCGAGTTACCAACCTATTAAATTAATTTGAAGTCAAAATTAAACTATGAACAGTATACGAATGGAATCATGGGAGTAAATGAATAAAATCTTCTAAAAATTGTTTCGCTATAAGTTCATCGAAAAGTGCGTAGGTATTTATTATTACCATTTTGCCGTACATTTCGTATATTATCTGTGTACAGCTGATTGGATTGGTTATCCAATGGTATCTTTCACTTCGCAAAAACTCGTCGTTCTTCTTCAGATTAGTCTATTAAGGTCTGATTTCAATCGATTGTAGGACCCAATTAAATCGAATGGCTCTCAAGAAGCTCAAAGGCCAATTCTGTAGAAGGGGTTTTTGCGTAATTTAGGCAAAACTATACCAATAACGTCGCCAATGTTGCAATAACGAACGACCGAATTTCAACTTCGAATCGCCAATTTCGCGTGCTATAAAACTCTCAGTTTTCTTACTTCTGTCGAAAAGGTTTTATTTCCAATTTAAAATATTCCCCTTGTTAATTGGCCGAGAAAGGGGAAAGTTTCTCGTCAGGGGGGGAGAAACGGGAATTGAAACAAGGAAACTTGGGCCATGAAAGATCCCCCACTCCTCGCAGTTCTGCTAAATCCGACCCCCCCCCCCTGCTGACTCAAATTGTTTGCCGTTAACGGAAAAAGGGATCCTGGAGGAAAAGGAAGAGAAAGATGAGGATTCAACCGAATGTTGGGCGAGGGATGGCCGAGGATGGAAGGAAGGAGACTATTGGTTTTTGCCCAATTCTAGCTCAGCGTTTAATGGGCTTTCTCTTCCAGGTTTCTGCCCATTCGAGCTCGGCGGCTCGAGAGTCATGGTGATAAATGCGACAACGGCCGAAAACATTTTTCGCCCCTAATGTTTCATAAGACTCATGCAGATAAAAGTCAGCAACATCGAAACATACTTAGTACCTACCAGAAATATTAGGTACACCAGAAACTGGATATCGTGAAGGGAATAGCGTTTTGATGAGATAATATGCACTTTTGACAAATGTCCAGGACATCTTTCTTTCGATCTAGATAGTCCATATTAAAATTGAGTAAATCAGAACGAAAATTGACCTTTAAACACGAAATCCTTTACAAACTTACGGAAAAACAGGGAGACGACAAGCTGAGCTGGAAGATTTATCACGAAACCAGGCGGTTATAGGGTTTTTATGTCGCCCTTATGTTGTGCGTTGTTCGGTTTTATCAGTTTTCTGATTTCCATATTAATGCCATGGTAGACATTCATGGAAAGCATAGAATTCTGGATCGAGCATTACGAAAAAATGGGTAATGTGGTTCCGTCGTCGATACACTTCAAATCGGATAGAAAAATAATGAATTTCGAAGGTAGAAAACTGATATTTCTTGCCAATCTGTTGCAGTCTGCCATCTTTTGAGAAGCGGAGTGGCGGCCATATTCGGGCCGCAGTCTTCGCAGACTGCCAGTCACGTGCAGTCGATATGCGACACGATGGAGATACCACACCTAGAGACGAGATGGGACTACCGTCTGCGCAGGGAAAGCTGCCTCGTCAACCTGTACCCCCACCCCACCGTCCTTTCTAGGGTGAGGAAAAATTTTCCCTCTTTTTTCAATTGAGGAAAAAACCAACTTATCAATCGAATCGATATCAAACTTATGAACAACCGTTCTGTCTGGGGTAAGGAAAAATTTTTTTTTTTTTAATTGAGGAAAAAATCAAGTTAAGGACCTCAAGACAACCGTCCTATCTAGGGTGAGGAGAACTTTTCCTTTTTTTTTCAATCGAGGAAAAAATCGACTTATTAATCGACTCGATATCAAACTTGTTCAGCCGTATTCAAAAAGGAGGAGGTTTCTCTGACTTATAAGGTTTTTACGTACATATATGGGTCATACTAAAATTATGGGACTATTTATGTCACAAAGCCTTCACAAGTCAAAGATTTACTTAGTGTATATTTACAGAGTAAATGAAAGTATTGCAATCGTCCTAAAATCGACGATCGGAACGGAGCTCGAGGAAAAAGTTGTACACTTTTATTCAGAATAACTTCCTGAACTAGTGTCCATCCGTGGTAATTTACGAAAATTCCCATAGGTCCCTCAATTCTTCACCTTTTTCCAAATTTCTTGAACTGAAATGGTTTTCTCAGTCTATCACCCTGTTTAACCAGAATTCGGATTACTCGCAGTACTTCCAATACATAAGCACGTGTAGCACTTTTTTTGGGGTCACTAATATTTACCGATTTGAGCTTTCTTGGTCTTAAAATCTTTGTTTTACCTTGCAGAATATGTGGACATTTTTTATGCTCCAATAACTTGACGTATTTAGCCTGTAGGGGAGTTTTAAAGTTTCCATAGTGTGTTTTTAGATATTTTTGACTTAGACACCCTCAAAAGCAGTCAAAATTTAATCAAATCCTCAATATAGGAGCTATCTACCTACAATAATTATAATTATCAAATAGGAAACTTCACCCTCGCGTCTTGAAAAATATTTACCACTTTCACAATGATAGTTATTGAGTCAAAACTAGGTATTATTTTAGATAGAGGAATTAATCCCCGTTCAATTGCTTTTTCAATCTTTCCACACGGTTCGATTCAATGCAGAATGCTGTAAAATACAAGCGTCAGATATAATATGAGGGCTTTCCATTATTTTTTCTTCGACCTGCTCATAATTTATAGGCGGTATTTTTATAATAAATCCCACTCGACGTATAACGAGGAGAATCTCGAAATATTATTGGATACCAATCTGCATTTTAGTCTGGAATCCCTCTCTAGCGTAAAAGTGGCCGAATGTGTAGCAATCCCCGGCAAAAATCCTATCGTTTATCATTATCCGATAGGATTTTAATACCTACTTCACTTCGAATATTCCGCTCTCCTGCGCCGTTATTTTCGTCGCGCCAGTCATCATTAGCGTCTCAGTTCCCGATATGTAGGTTAGGTTCATTTTTTAAAGCCCTACCCCTATTTTTCACCCCGGCACATAGTAGCTAGCCTTTCAATAGAAAGGGTTCACCCTCAGTTTTATGCCGGCGTTATAAATTGATCCAATATTCCCTCTTTCCCATTCTTTCAGCTCGCTTCCAATACTGCGAAGAAACCTTTTTTTCCCCGTCTGTCCAAATGTTCTCCGAGTATCCAATCCGTCGGTCATTCGAATGGGTTTCCGGCCGACCTGAATGAGACACCTCGCACGTATAGCTCACATTTCCTTCTCACAGCTAAGACCTCTTTTCTCTCTTTCCCGCTCATTTGTCACATTGACCAAAGACCGCTATACTTTTTCAGCCAGGCCCATCGAGGCTTGAAAGTCTCCCGGTGGAAGTGTCCGACCCTTTTTTGTTGCTAGGTGGCTACAAAATATCAATCAACTGACGCCAATTTGAAGTTCGCAGTCTTTTCACGTTGGAATTGCCGCGCCTTTGGCCTTGGGGGTGAGACGTTTGAATAGCTTTTCGAGGGCATTGATGGAGAAATCGAGGATACAAGGACAATATATCAACACTATGTTCTACCGCGTAGAAACACAAATTCGAACACCAGGGAACTCATCGGCGGTCGTAGATTGCTCATTTTGGACGTTCCTTCTAAGGGAAGCCTGTGTTTACATTTGCAAAATAAGAATTACAGACTCAAATTGAGGTAATTGAAGTGGGTAGTCTGTTCCACGAAAGTTTACGAGTTTGTCAACCGGTTTTGGCAGTCAAGCCACCGTGAGTACAAAATGGACACATGATTTTTGGTACAATAAGCCGCATTATCAATGTGACCAATTCGGTCAAATTCGTATCAGCAATTGTTCGGAACAAATGTTTTTGCTTCCCCTTCCTTGTAAAGTAAATGTTTTTGCGTGACATAATTAGGGCAGTAGCGATCCTTAAACAGACCTGCACTCCTGAGGATGCAAGAATGTCCTTGGCAGCAGAATAACCTACTGCCCAATAAGCCTCTCAGGGCTGCTCCCAATAAATTTTTGTTTCAGTTCCAAAATGGCAAATACCTGACTACAATTTGTCAAGATCACCACTTATTTGACGTTTTAATTTTTTGGGTACACGGAAATTCTGAAATTCTTTTATGATGACAGAGTATTAAATACTTTTTTTTAAATTTAAAATTAAAATTAAAAATTGAAATTAAAATAAAAATTGAAATTAAAATTGAAAAATTAAAATTAAAATTTAAAATTTAAAATTTTTTAAAATACTTTTTTCAAATTTTGGGAAAAAAAGAGTTTTTGGCAACATCGTACTTCTTGCGACTTCG
This sequence comes from Nesidiocoris tenuis, assembly GCA_036186465.1. Taxonomy (NCBI): domain Eukaryota; kingdom Metazoa; phylum Arthropoda; class Insecta; order Hemiptera; family Miridae; genus Nesidiocoris; species Nesidiocoris tenuis. The sequence continues at coordinate 3,646,298 of AP028920.1, forward strand.
TAGTACGGAGTTAATAGTTTGCACGAAGTAGTCGCCTGGAAAATCCTGAGAATTTTCGAATCGTGCAAATTCGTAGTACGAAATTGTAGGCATCAACGTAACTAATGCAAACAAAATCAAATCCGAACTTTTTGTTGACGTTTGAATGGGAGCTAGGAGATTCCATAGAGTTTCTCGATTTGCCAGGTGACTACTTCGTAAAAACTACTAATTTCGTACTACGAGCCAGCAAAGAGTACGAAGTTTCCAAACACTCCCTAATGTACTCTAGTATTTTTTGGTTTTGTAAGTTAATTTTGTTTTCTGATGGTTTTATGCAGAGAACACTATGTTCGCGTCGTCATCAACCCTCCTGCAATGGGTAAAGGCTGTCTTAATTAGCATTTCCAAGACGTCGTGGATCGATGTCTGGGTCGAATAGACAAGACCCCGAGGCACCTGAAACGTCTCCTTGGCTCAGACCCTTCGGGTATTCGCCCGGCGAGATAGAAGCACTAAGCAAAGCTCGCGAAGGTTAAGGGGATGTCATTGCCTTTTATTCAACTTGCCCTACAGAGACCGACTTGTTTGCAGATTGCGGAATTCCAAATCTGAATAGCTCTCGCTTTACTGGTCTGAAGTTGGTCGGGCTCATTGTTCCCTGCCGAGCCATCTTCCTCCCGTCCGAAGTTTTCGAATAAAGTTTCGAAATCGTTCCAGTCAAGATTCCATTCTGTACTGCTATGAATAGAGATGCCACATGAGGTGGACTTGTGACACTCTCCTGACCCAGGGCGATATCTGGTGAAACTTTCGACCCTGCTACCCCCAAATGAAATCTAGAAGAATAGAAATAAAGTTTCACCGCCGTTCCAGCCAGCTGTCAGATCAATGGAAAAGGGCAGAAGTATTCCCGATATTTTTGGCAAGCCCTTAGTTCCCATAATACATTGATCTATTGTTGTTCACAGGAAAATATTGATTGGAAAATGACTTTGACGCACAGTCGATTATTTATTTGTGTGTTACTATCTACTACCTACTTGAGTAAAACGTACCAGATTTTCACGTTTGTATCTACTCAAATCCAAATGAAAAACTTTTGCGCGTTCTGTGGGACAGACGACTCAGAATATGACTCTACAAAATAATACAGGGCTGATTGGAAGGGCAATCCTAAGAATAATCAGGCTCGCCATTCAGCCATGGATTCCTCTTGCAATTCTGCCTATAGGGACCAATTGATTTGCTATAGATCTGCGCATCTGAATAGTTCCCGTTCAGCAGAGTGCGACGGCGATGGTTCGAAAAGCGCATTTTTTCACATCTCCCTCCCGGCCATTTGTTCTCGGATGAAGTGAAATTTCACTAGGCCGCTGAACGTGACACTCCATTCCATCGCAATTTCGGACCATGGTTGATGAGTAGATTGGCGTCGTTCCAGGAATCCATATTGTCGGGTTTCAGCGTTGTGTGAACTCAATCCGTTTACTGTGGTTCGAAAAGCCTGAAAACTGATCAAATTTCAGCTTTTTTACGCTGGGCAGATGCAGGGTATGTACTGGAAAACGCCGAATAGTTCGGGAAAGGCTGGAGAGCGCAGGAAAATAGCTACGTTCAGAATTTCCAGATAACTCCGATATGGTTGAAATGATCTTAAGTTAATTCGATGTGTGCCTCCTTGGGTCCTCTATTAGAGCGATAAGCTGAAGGCTATGATGACTTTACACTACACACCACACACTTCACACTACACACGACACTCTGCACTCTGCACACTGCATTCTCCACACTGTACACTGCACACTACACACTACCCACACACTATGGTGAAAATGGAGTGAACAACTTCGAGATCAAATTCAACTTCGAGATCAAAGTCAACTTCGAGATCAAAGTCAACTTCGAGATCAAAGTCAACTTCGAGATCAAACTCAACTTCGAGATCAAAGTCAATTTCGAGATCAAAGTCTACTTCGAGTTCAAAGTCAACTTCGAGATCAAAGTCAACTTCGAGATCAAACTCAACTTCGAGATCAAAGTCAATTTCGAGATCAAAGTCAACTTCGAGTTCAAAGTCAACTTCGAGATCAAAGTCAATTTTGAGATCAAAGTCAACTTCAAGATCAAACTCAACTTCGAGATCAAAGTCAACTTCGAGATCAAAGTCAACTTCGAGTTCAAAGTCAACTTCGAGATCAAAGTCAACTTCGAGATCAAAGTCAACTTCGAGATCAATGTCAATTTCGAGATCAAAGTCTACTTCGAGTTCAAAGTCAACTTCGAGAACAAAGTCAACTTCGAGATCAAAGTCAACTTCGAGGTCAAATTCAACTTCGAGATCAAATTCAACTTCGAGATCAAAGTCAACTTCGAGATCAAACTCAACTTCGAGATCAAACTCAACTTCGAGATCAAAGTCAACTTCGAGATCAAATTCAACTTCAAGATCAAAGTCAACTTCGAGATCAAATTCAACTTCGAGATCAAATTCAACTTCGAGATCAAAGTCAACTTCGAGATCAAACTCAACTTCGAGTTCAAACTCAACTTCGAGATCAAAGTCAACTTCGAGATCAAATTCAACTTCAAGATCAAAGTCAACTTCGAGATCAAACTAAACTTCGAGATCAAAGTCAACTTTGAGATCAAACTCAACTTCGAGATCAAAGTCAATTTCGAGATCAAAGTCAACTTCGAGATCAAACTAAACTTCGAGATCAAAGTCAACTTTGAGATCAAACTCAACTTCGAGATCAAAGTCAATTTCGAGATCAAAGTCAACTTCGAGATCAAAGTCAACTTCGAGATCAAAGTCAACTTCGAGATCAAAGTCAACTTCGAGGTCAAATTCAACTTCGAGATCAAAGTCAACTTCGAGATCAAACTCAACTTCGAGATCAAACTCAACTTCGAGATCAAAGTCAACTTAGAGATCAAATTCAACTTCAAGATCAAAGTCAACTTCGAGATCAAACTAAACTTCGAGATCAAAGTCAACTTCGAGATCAAACTCAACTTCGAGATCAAACTCAACTTCGAGATCAAACTCAACTTCGAGATCAAAGTCAACTTAGAGATCAAATTCAACTTCAAGATCAAAGTCAACTTCGAGATCAAACTAAACTTCGAGATCAAAGTCAACTTCGAGATCAAATTCAACTTCGAGATCAAATTCAACTTCGAGATCAAAGTCAACTTCGAGATCAAACTCAACTTCGAGATCAAACTCAACTTCGAGGTCAAATTCAACTTCGAGATCAAAGTCAACTTCGAGATCAAACTCAACTTCGAGATCAAACTCAACTTCGAGATCAAAGTCAACTTCGAGATCAAATTCAACTTCAAGATCAAAGTCAACTTCGAGATCAAACTAAACTTCGAGATCAAAGTCAACTTCGAGATCAAATTCAACTTCGAGATCAAAGTCAACTTCGAGATCAAACTCAACTTCGAGATCAAACTCAACTTCGAGATCAAAGTCAACTTCGAGATCAAATTCAACTTCAAGATCAAAGTCAACTTCGAGATCAAACTAAACTTCGAGATCAAAGTCAACTTCGAGATCAAATTCAACTTCGAGATCAAAGTCAACTTCGAGATCAAAGTCAACTTCGAGATCAAAGTCAACTTCGAGATCAAAGTCAACTTCGAGATCAAAGTCAACTTCGAGATCAAACTCAACTTCGAGATCAAACTCAACTTCGAGATCAAAGTCAATTTCGAGATCAAAGTCAACTTCGAGTTCAAAGTCAACTTCGAGATCAAAGTCAATTTCGAGATCAAAGTCAACTTCGAGATCAAACTCAACTTCGAGATCAAAGTCAACTTCGAGATCAAAGTCAACTTCGAGTTCAAAGTCAACTTCGAGATCAAAGTCAACTTCGAGATCAAAGTCAACTTCGAGTTCAAATTCAACTTTGAGATCAAATTCAACTTCGAGATCAAAGTCAACTTCGAGATCAAACTCAACTTCGAGATCAAACTCAACTTCGAGATCAAAGTCAACTTCGATATCAAAGTCAACTTCGATATCAAAGTCAACTTCGAGATCAAAGTCAACTTCGAGATCAAACTCAACTTCGAGATCAAACTCAACTTCGAGATCAAACTCAACTTCGAGATCAAACTCAACTTCAAGATCAAAGTCAATTTCGAGATCAAAGTCAACTTCGAGTTCAAAGTCAACTTCGAGATCAAAGTCAACTTCGAGATCAAACTCAACTTCGAGATCAAAGTCAATTTCGAGATCAAAGTCAATTTCGAGGTCTAATTCAACTTCGAGATCAAAGTCAATTTCGAGATCAAAGTCAATTTCGAGATCAAAGTCAACTTCGAGATCATAGTCAACTTCGAGATCAAAGTCAACTTCGAGGTCAAATTCAACTTCGAGATCAAAGTCAACTTCGAGATCAATGTCAATTTCAAGATCAAAGTCAACCTCGAGTTCATAGTCAACTTCGAGAACAAAGTGAACTTCGAGATCAAAGTCAACTTCGAGGTCAAATTCAACTTCGAGATCAAATTCAACTTCGAGATCAATGTCAACTTCGAGATCAAACTCAACTTCGAGATCAAAGTCAATGTCGAGATCAAAGTCAATTTCGAAATCAAAGTCAACTTCGAGATCAAACTCAACTCCAAGATCAAAGGCAATTTCGAGATCAAAGTCAACTTCGAGATCAAAGTCAACTTCGAGGTCAAATTTAACTTCGAGATCAAATTCAACTTCGAGGTCAAATTCAACTTCGAGATCAAAGTCAACTTCGAGATCAAAGTCAACTTCGAGATCAATGTCAATTTCGAGGCCAAATTCAACTTCGAGATCTAATTCAACTTCGAGTTCAAAGTCAACTTCGAGATTGTTCACTATAGGTATAGCGGGAATGGGAAATAGGAATGCGGTTTTGTGTCAGTAAACATTTTTCGTTGCTCGGTCCCTCCACCATTCTTCTCAATTGGTGGTTTTGTATTGTTCATTATGAGGCCACCGATGACTTCCATGTCACTTCAAGCGTCTTCATCTTCTACCCTGGGGATAGCTCTTTGAGGAAAATCCCTTCGAAGGAAGCTAAAATTATATTTTAGCGCCATGTGATAGATAGGTATCTATTCTTAAGGTGATACTAAAAGGTGTCGCTAAGTGGCTCGCCTTTCTCTTGCTAAGTATTAACAAGAGCAAGTGCCACCCACCCTCCAGGCCCTGCAGCCACCGCAAGGTAGCGATGGAGGGGACGACGGGTGGAGGTAAAGGTCGTGTTCCTTCGCCTTTCCATCAACTTGGCCCTGAGGAACCGACTTGTTTGCAGATTGAGGGATTCCAAACCTGAATAGCTCTTGCAAGACAGTTGGTATACGGCTCATTGTCCCCTATCGAGCCATCTTCGTCTTGTTCCCAGTTACGGAATAAAGTTTGCCGCCCCTCTCAGTCAACATTCCATTCTCCTTGATACTCTCCATGGGGGTGCTCGACGTTTGGCCTCTGCTACCAGCATGACGCCTACCATTGACGAGTGGCAAATTGAAGCGAGGCGAATTCGCATTTCCCACACGTGGCTCACAAATTGTTCGTCGCTCCTTGTAAACGAAAATGTCGTGTTCGGAGAATATCAGAGAACTTTAATTGAAACAGGAAATGTAAAAGTAAATAAATAATAAAGCATGGAACATTTGCTTACTATTTTATTCGCAATCTCATCTCATAGCCTTCAGTATGAAAAGTGCGAGGGGCGAACCAACATTCCTAATGCTCGATCCTAGGGCAAATGAAGGCTCAAACAGAAGATACCTATTCTGTCGTCATGAAACGCGTAATGTCACCCCAACGCAGAATGCCGTCTGCTCATTAGTCACGCAAAGCATGTCGTTCATTTTGGCGATATTTCTAAAGGCTAATGATGCTGGGTCTGAAAATATCAACATTCGCCTGTCTCAGGAGGGGTTGCACATTCCTCCGAAGCGACGGGTTCCCTTCAAAGGAGAAATTCACCCTGAAAGCTCTTGGCGTTGGTGGACTGCTAATGAAATTTCCACTTTCACTGCAGGTCCGAAAAGGACACTTGGGATTCTGGGGCGGATGAAAGATGCGAAAATCCAATTAATACGTTGGTATCTTCGAATATGACGTAGATTTTTATTGAATTGTCCGTCGACGAACGGTTTTTATCATTTACCTCATTCCCGTAAAGGGTAGCCCTGAGACCTGAGACTGATATCGACGTGGTATACCTGTACGGTATGGGGAGTCTCCTGGTTCCTGATCCCGCCTTAAATAAAGGAGGCTAATGGCATCTGTCCTCCAAATTAGGAAGAATACATTATAGTTTAACATAATTTTTCATAAAACCAGTTATCCCTCTGTACAAGAAGGTATAGTGAGGCAAAAAATCAAAACAATTCTTCCTATTCTTGCAAAAGAAACTTCTACGAAATTTCACGATACTTTTTTCGTTCCATTTTTCGCTTCAAAGCAACAATTTCTCAAAAAATCTATCGACGTTTTTGTTGAGCTTCTTTCACAATACATTTTTTATCTCAAGTGCTACATTGGGATGGGGGCTTCAAAAATACGCTATACTTGTCACCGGTGGATGGATTTTGTGAAAACATTCAAGTACCATACAGAGGCCCCCATAATCATGGTTCATGGCTCTCGGATGCTGTTTTTCCAGACGCCATTCTGAGCAATACATAAGGAGCAGGAGGTTTTGAAGTATACCCTGTACCCTGTTACAAAAAGTCCGAAACAGATATGAAATTCTGTCCCCCTCTTGGAGCCCTTTAATAATTGAGTCCTTGCGGAATGAGAATTTTTTGTAGGCCTCGCTTTTTTTCAGGCTCAACCGGTTGCTCGTGCTGCCTACGGAGGTAATGCGTTTCTTAATTTGCGTTATTACGTCCACCCTGTCTCTCCGGCAGGTGTGGTTAAATTATGGACCATAATGGTGACCATTTGAGAGCTTACGCATCTTGGGCCACGTTCCATGCAGAGCGCAGCCACGTCAAAGCTTCAGATTACGAGGGTTTGGGGTTTTGGGGTGGCTGGACTTAAGGTTGACCAATGCTTTTTTCCTTTGAGAAACCCAGATATTTATTTGTTTACGAAGAAACCTCATAAGATCGCCAATTTCAACCAAAAAGCATCCCATTGATCGTGTTGCAGGCCTATGTTCAATTGGTCGAAGCTTTCGGATGGAAATCGTTCACCATAATTTACGAAAACAACGAAGGCCTAGTGAGGCTTCAAGAGCTTCTCAAAGCACACGGGCCATCTGATTTTCCGATTGCTGTCAGACAGCTACCCGAAGGCAACGATTACAGGTACCTTGAAAACAGATAGTGAACCAGCATTCTATTATTCTGAATTGATGTACCTATATGTAAAAGAGATGACGTCACATGAATTCAGACGAAAGATGCCTTCTTCCTTTCGTTTCAGGCCTCTGCTGAAGCAAATAAAAAATTCAGCGGAATCCCATATCGTTCTGGACTGCTCAACTGATAAAATCTACAACGTGCTCAAGCAAGCTCAACAGATCGGCATGATGAGCGACTACCACAGCTACTTGATCACCTCTCTTGTACGTAAACTCCACGTTGCCAAATAAACAATTCTCCCCGTTAACAGAACTATGAAGAAAGTAAAATGATCCAGTAAAAATTTGAATGGTCACTCAACACTTTAAACATCCAGTGTGTCTGATGGTAAAATTTTGGCTGATTTTTCTCGATAGTTTTTTCTTTCATAATATCCGTTTCAACTTCGACGAAGAATTGAGTACATATTACCAATTTTGATCTGTAGGATCTGCAAAGCGTGGATCTGGAAGAGTTCAAATACGGAGGTACCAATATCACTGCTCTCCGTCTCGTCGACCCGAGCAATGTTGAAGTTCAGCGTGTTATCAAAGATTGGTCCGCTTCTGAACAAAGACAGGGCCGAAAACTGGACATGGCCACACCCGACCTCATACCTGTAAATATTTTTTTCGGCCAATTTTTTCAATTATCGTACTTTTACGTTTCGAGGAATTTAAAGGTTATTTTGAGTTAAGCACTTTCAAGCAGAATATTTCCGCTGTCTGAACGAAGTAGAGTTTCCGGATTTTCGACCAGCATTTTCCTCGAGCAAGGTGGTGTCATTTATCTGCCCTTTCAGGCTGAAACTGCCCTTATGTACGACGCTGTCCACCTGTTCGCGAAAGCTCTTCACGACCTGGACAGCAGCCAAAGAATAGATATCAAACCACTCAGCTGCGACGCTGTGGATACCTGGCCTCACGGTTACAGTCTTATCAACTACATGAAAATCGTATGAATATAGAATTGTTTATATTTTGTCATATACCTTACGTGTTCGATATTGTGGCGAAATATTGTATTTATCTTACTACCTAGTTCATTTTATGCTGTGATCGTATTTTTGATTGCCTGCATTCATTCCTTCATCCATCCATCCACACATCCATCAGTCCATCCGTCCATCCATCAATCCATCCATCCATCCATCCTTCCATCCTTCCATCCTTTCATCCTTTCATCCTTCCATCCTTCCATCCTTCCATCCTTCCATCCTTCCATCCTTCCATCCTTCCATCCTTCCATCCTTCCATCCTTCCATCCTTCCATCCTTCCATCCTTCCATCCTTCCATCCTTCCATCCTTCCATCCTTCCATCCTTCCATCCTTCCATCCTTCCATCCTTCCATCCTTCCATCCTTCCATCCTTCCATCCTTCCATCCTTCCATCCTTCCATCCTTCCATCCTTCCATCCTTCCATCCTTCCATCCTTCCATCCTTCCATCCTTCCATCCTTCCATCCTTCCATCCTTCCATCCTTCCATCCTTCCATCCTTCCATCCTTCCATCCTTCCATCCTTCCATCCTTCCATCCTTCCATCCTTCCATCCTTCCATCCTTCCATCCTTCCATCCTTCCATCCTTCCATCCTTCCATCCTTCCATCCTTCCATCCTTCCATCCTTCCATCCTTCCATCCTTCCATCCTTCCATCCTTCCATCCTTCCATCCTTCCATCCTTCCATCCTTCCATCCTTCCATCCTTCCATCCTTCCATCCTTCCATCCTTCCATCCTTCCATCCTTCCATCCTTCCATCCTTCCATCCTTCCATCCTTCCATCCTTCCATCCTTCCATCCTTCCATCCTTCCATCCTTCCATCCTTCCATCCTTCCATCCTTCCATCCATCCATCCATCCATCCTTCCATCCATCCATCCATCCATCCATCCATCCATCCATCCATCCATCCATCCATCCATCCATCCATCCATCCATCCATCCATCCATCCATCCATCCATCCATCCATCCATCCATCCATCCATCCTCCCTTCATCCCTCCCTCCCTCCCTCCCTCACGCCATGCCTCCATCCATCCATTCATCCCTCCCTTCCCCCTCCCTTCCACCATTCCTTCTTTCCTCCATCCCTCCATTCCTTCATGCCTTCATTCCTTCATGCCTTCACTCCTTCATTCCTTGATGCCTTCATTCATCCTCGCATTCTTCCTCAGAGATTATTTACCTATTGATCTTCATACTAAGCTGGCTAGCCACACGTAGGTGAACATACCTTATACATTAACACCAAAAAAATTATGTTTCTGGACTACTGCCCTAAATGAGCAATTTCTCCATCCTGGCTTAATTGCCACACATCCTTCCTAATCTTCCCGTAAACAATACATTAAAATAGGCTCATCAGTTCGGCCGTAACACGAGCATCCTAAGCATTTCGACATTTATTGATCAAGATGGTATAGTTGTCCACGTATCGGTTGACTCGTTGACAGGTGGAGATGCGGGGATTGACGGGCGTAATAAAGTTCGACAATCAAGGTTTCCGGTCCAACTTCGAGCTCGACATTATCGAACTGACGAAGAACGGCCTGCAGAAGATTGGCTCCTGGAACTCGACCGAGGGCATCAATTTTACGAGGACGTACAACGAAATGATACACCAGATCGTCGAAAACCTGTCCAACAAGACGATGGTCGTCACGACGATTTTGGTAAGTACCCCATCGAGAAGGTAGGTCGACCTTTTCAGGGATGATTGGTCCGAATAATAGGGAAATCTGAAGCTAAGGATACAAACGTAAGAATGAAAGGTGAAGATGCGCAGGAATCTCTTGCTGTATATCAGGAAATGTAAGCCGTCAATCGCTTTTGTAAAAGAAAAAATACAATAATAGCCTTATTGTGGGCGTAGCATGGCGTATTATAGGCGTTAGTTTTGCCTCCTTAGCGACCTATGGCTGATTCAAACAAGACCCGAAGGACAACAACGTTAAGGAATGATTACTTCGGTAATTATATGGAGTGTGTCTGCTTACTTGCTTGTTTCGCAAATTAGCAATGAACAGGCGAACTAAATTTCTTCGAATTGTTATCTCATTGAGGAGAACGTTCATGCACGAGCGTAGGAATGTTTTGCGGCGGAGCACTCGGAACTGAGTGCCTGTTCCAACAAGCTAAAAGTGTTTCGCTGAAAAATTCCCATCTTGAATTTTGGCGTTCAACAGCCTAATTTGGTGGCCGGCGTCAATTTGTACGGCGGAAACAAGAGCAGCGTTAACGTCGGGAGGTCGGCATTGTCGACTAATTAACGAAGAAAAATGGAAGGGCCTGACCGCGGGACCGCTTCCATTAATAATTTCCAACTTTAGGCTAGGGGTGGTTCGTGTTTTACGTTGGCATTTACCACCGGCCCATGGCTTATTAATGCCGAAGGTGGAGAGTGTAAGTAGCTCCGAGCTACAGTTCCGACCTACAGATGCCGCCGTAATTAGTTGCTGAACGAATTTCCTGCTTGGAAGGGGATCAATGTTTTGCTCCTGAGTGGTAGCAGGTCGGAAACCTTTTTTGAGAAGGTGATGTGGACAAATGGACTTCTCGTTAGTTGGGGAGATCAAAGTTGTTGATAAATTTGAGCTGGGAAGATTACATTGTTAGCCGGGCGGAAACTGTTGGGTCCCCGGGGAGGTCAGATAATTTATGTCAAGAGGATACAAATTTTCTCGTAAAGTAAACCTTCCAGGGGTTGTTAATCGCTCGATAACCGAAGTTGTCCCGGGCGTGCCCTGCCCGTCTCAATCGTCTAGTGGTCTCAAACTCAATTTCGATTGTTCCTCATTGTTTCAGAGTGCACCTTACTGCATGAGGAAAGATTCCAGCGATAAGCTCGTCGGAAACGCTCAATTCGAAGGCTACAGCGTCGATTTGATTTACGAAATTTCGAGAATTCTTCACTTCAATTATCAGATCGTCCTGGTGCCTGACGGTCGATACGGGTCTTTCAACAAAGAGACCAGAGAATGGGACGGGATGATACGTGAACTTCTGGATCAGGTAAATATTGATTTTTTATTATTAAGGTACATTTATTTATTTTTTTGGCTCGAGTACAGGCATCTATCCATATTTTACCGTCATACGGGCCATCGATTAGTCAAATACAGAAGCCTTCGTTCCACTTTATAAATAATTCAACTCCGCCTCGAGGGAGAACTAACTTTCAACCCTTACGTCAACTGGAAAGATGAAATGTCTACAGATCTGCAGACAGCAGCCGTTTTACTTCGTTGTGTATTTTCGACTCTTTGACTGTCAACCTGTGTAGTCACCGGTGAACATAACAGCTTCACTTTTGCGCGCCGTCCTGCAAATATTTGCATGTTTGTTCAACTCTATTGAGCACGACAGCCTTTGACAGAGCTCGGGGCTTATCGTCGACGCAGCCTTAGACGAGATTTCCGTTCGGTTTCATCGAGGGAGAATAACCGATTCGCGAATATTTCTTTTCGTAAAATACGCGACTGAAAATCCACTGAGCATCATGATAGGAATGGAACATTACTGCGACCATATTACGTAGTGAATTCATAAAAGCTCAGATAAAATGATAGTTTTCTTTTAGAAACTGATTTCATCGAGTTTCCTCCATCTGTTTACATCCTCCTTTCCTACATCGATTTACCTGTGGTAGACTTCTCCCTGTGGTAGGTATTTACAGAGGATAAATACCTACCAGTACCTAAGAAGGAATCGTTTCTTTTCAGAGAGGTGATCTAGCGATAGCAGACTTGACGATAACCTACGAAAGAGAACAAGCAGTCGACTTCACGATGCCTTTCATGAATCTAGGTAAGACAATCCTGCTAAGTTTACAGTTAATTCTATATAAAATATTCTATATCTTAATAGTACTATCAGATCATTTGAAAAGGCAAGAAATGGTAAGTTGTTTCTCAACGGCAATGCATCAATGCACCTCTCAGATGCTCCATAGAGAGCGGGAGGCACCTGGTTCGAATCCTGCAAGAGAGGGAATTTTCGCCATTTCCCACTTGATCTCATTTACGTTTAGCAGCATTGAGGGGTGAATACCCGGTCACAAAAAAGGAGTTTTATGTTTGAAGGTAACACCAAAATTGAAAACCAAGGTGGAGCGAAATAAACAATTTCCATGTCATGGTTTCGTTTGTGTCAATATTCGACATTACCATCAAAATCACTGAAAAACCAGGTTTTAATTGGTGGTGAAATTGGACCATAGTTTTCCCGGCTTTAGTTTGAAGGCTCTTCAAAAAAATTCTGGCAATTTTCTTGTTTTTGCAATCTTCTATCTAGCAAAATACAGAATCGATTTGGACCTTTCAAGACTCGTCCTGTTTAGATTGATGTACGTAAAAAATGTGAAAAAAAGTCATGGATTCCGACGTGCACAAAAGAGTCAAAATTGGTTCATTGAAACTCGCCATCATCGAAAAATTAATGAAAAGAAACCGCAATCTTGAAATTGAAGAAAAAACAATTGTTGTCCATAAAATTCCGGCAGAAACCACTTACCATAATGCTGAGTCGGCGAGAAAGACGGGAAGAATACATAGAAAATCCAAACCGATGGGATCATTTTCAAAATCGATGTTTTATGGTTTTACAAAAACCGATTATACCAATGACAATTTAGGTCCCTTCATAGTTTTTGGTCGGATTCCCCGGGCAATTTACTGTAGGTGTGCATTAGTTAAAGCAAAACACAACCTTTATTATCGATAGCGTCAAAATTGGATCAGCGGTTCAAGAGGTCTCTAAATTTTGGCCAAAAAGTCTAGACCCTCGGAAACGAAAAGGTTTTAAGGGGTGTTGTCAAAAAATTCCTGACCGCTCACGGATTTTATCCATTCGCATAAATAGGCATAAAATGTAAAATCCTAAGCATAAAATGTAAATTTAATAGCATAAAATATAAATTTCTCTGGAAGTTGCATCAGCCAAAACACATAAATTTGATTTTTGGTTATTATAGTTCCATGAACATTGGTCATTTTCAGGAATCAGCATCCTCTACAGAAAACCGATCAAGCAAATACCCAATCTTTTCTCTTTCCTGTCGCCTCTGTCGCTGGACGTGTGGATTTACATGGCAACCGCCTACCTCGGCGTCTCGGTACTGCTGTTCATCTTGGCAAGGTAAAAGTATTATTTTTTACGGAGTGAAGGTACATTATGGGTCCCACTCGATTTTCACAAAAAAGGGCAAGAAGTGGAAATTCCTTCCAAAAGGCTCAATAGGTTGGTTCGACTGAAAAACAAAAATAATAAGACGAAAAATGAAATTTAAAAAAAAATAAGTTACTTTATTTCAGTTCTACTCACCTATTGTTGACCCGTTTTAAACCTGAACGCCTGAAAAATTTATAGTTAGTGGTAGGCTTTCGTATCAGTCTGGGGAATAGGGAATAGAAAATTAGGGTGGTTTCATCGATTCAGTTTATTAATCGAATATCCATTATTCTCCTACTAAAATTTTCTTTGGGTACGTTGACACGGATATTCGCAGTTTGCATTTCCAAGGACCTATTTATTCCGTGAATAATGGATATTCGACGAATAAACCGAATTGACGAACACACCCTTTGTTATATTGCCAAAAATAATATATTTTTACACGGCCTAGTTGAATTATAACTTTTTGGATGCAGAATAAAAATTTTAAAAAATAGCGGTTAAAAGTTAAAAAAACATTTTGAAATTTGTGTGCGTACTTTCGTAAGCTCTATTTCTCCATCCGAATGCCTGGGATCGGAAATGGATTTCCACGATGTTCGAAATGACGTAGGCAAGTGATGTTGGCAGGTTCACTCCATATGAGTGGCAGAATCCCCATCCGTGCGATCCAAATCCGGACCACCTCGAAAATCAGTTCACCCTTTTGAACTGCATGTGGTTCGCCATCGGGTCGCTGATGCAGCAGGGCTGCGATTTCCTGCCCAAGTAAGGAAAGCCCCCGACTGTTCCAGGGATGTCCTGCCCTCTCTGCGATTCGATCCATAGCTTTTCGATTGGTTTGCCTTTCCAGCTGCGTCCGCTGAAGTGATTATGTCCCATTTTATCCTTATTCAGCTTTTTTTGGATTAAAAAAATTGACCTGTGGTTCGTAGATAACGCACAATCCTTCCATATTTTGAGACGTAAATATTTGACATAATTTGATCATATTTTGACAACTTTCGAGGCTACGAAGGTAAAAAATATCAAGAAACTCACAATTCGAAGTTGGAAACTTTCCTAAAGCCAAAATAAGTCAAGTTATCGGAATATAAAAAATATTAACACTATGAGGAATATGCCACCAGCTGGAGATCAATTCTACGACTAATTTCCAACAAAATTTATTCTATAACATTTTTCTTTTACTCACTTCTAAATGCCACTTTTTTCACTTTTAAGATTTTTTCCGTGATTTTGATCTTTATTCACTAAAACGACCGTAACACCCGGAATTTATAAAGAAAATTCAATTTTGACTATACCGTTGGAAAGAGCGATAAATTTCCAATCATCTTGCAGTATCAAACAAAATGTTTGACGTGGTTCAATTGGTTAAAAAATTGTCGGAAAAGTGAAATGGTCAAATCTCGAAAATCTTCGCTTTTTTCAACTCCTTGTGCTCAATACAATTTTGATTGTTAAATTTTGCCTGTAGTCCTAAAAACTTTGTCATTATTTCAGCTTTCCAACGATATAGTCAAGTTTGAATTTTCTCGATAAATTCAGGATGTTATGGCCGTTTTAGTGAATTAGGATCGAATTCGCGGAAAAAATCTTGAAAGTCAAAAAAGTGGCATTTATAAGCGAGTAAAAAAAAATGATATAGAATGAATTTTGTTGGAAATTAGTCGTAGAATCGATCCCCAGAGGATGGCATATTCCTCAGGTAAATCCTGTATAATTTACCCTGCAAATATTGAAGTAAAAACGTAAGTTCTTTTGATTTTCGAGCCTTTTCTTAAAGAACAAAAAAAGCTTTTTTCGAGCACATCAACTATGACCTTAATCAATCAGCGGACACAATGTTTCTGTAGATGTCACAGTAGCGATGCATGCGGTTTTTCCCTTTCTGTTTGGCCATTGTACACAGATTCAGTCCTTACGAATGGGATCCCCCTCACCAATGCCATGAGGACAGTGATTGCCTCGAAAACCAGTTCACACTCTTCAACTCACTCTGGTTCACCATTGGATCGCTCATGCAGCAAGGCTCGGATATCGCTCCGAAGTGAGTGGCTATAGAATTCATTTTTTCCTCTCGCCGAAAGTTTTCCCGAAATTTAGCGAGCGAAAAATTCGTAAAATTCCTCAACTCGATATTCTGAAACTCAATTCTCGGGAGTTTGGTGAAGAGCCGGTCACAAAGCATGGTACATGAGCGAATAGTTTCGTTTGTTAATTGGATTCAAAGTTGTTTCAAAATTACTGGTGTCGAAAATAAAAAATATGAATAAAAAATAGATCAGCTTCCGGATGCTTTTTTTTCTCTTACTCAAAAATATTGTTTTACGAAAAATAATGCATGTTATAAATATCGTCAAATGCCGGCAATTCGATTCTGAAGAGCTGAATTAGGCATTCCGAGACAATCACTCGTTCTACAATGGCATCTTTTAATTATTTTTATTATATTATATTATATTACCTATATAATCCAATGACTATACATAATATCAACTGAAGACTGAGGGGAGGGATACGGTGTACAATATCTGGATTTGATAAATATGGGATCCTAACCAAAGAAGGTAGTTTGAATTTTGATGCAAAATCTACCAAAAGTGAGGGGGATGGGGTTGGCATGATTTTGTCGTACTATTTGCATGAAAATTTTGATTCGCCGAATGAATTTTGCTTGCCGGTTACCTACGTTTGATGTTGAAATTTTATTTTCGTGATAATCGATGACCAAACTCATCGTCAAGTTTTGCTTCTATTTCCCTCCACATTGTATCGTAAATCAACGTTTAGCATGACTGCACAAACGACAGGGTAACTTTTGAGCGTAGATAACCCACACTTTCCATATTTTGGTACCAAAATACCAACCTCAAAAATCAACCTTGTTCCAGTTTTTTAGGATAGCCAATTGGCCAGTTTTACTTCTTCTGGAAAAATTTCTCAAATCATGAAATAAATCCAAATTCTCCTTTACTTGCTTGAATTGTTCCAAAATTCTTTACACTGTAAAAATGGAAGTAAAACAATTTTTTCCATTCCGATTGGCTTCGACTGACCATCGTGTTATCGTTTTGGCAGCCGTTTCGTAATGATACATTCCTTTCATTACCAATTTTGTTCTTCAAGTCCGTTTTCTCACCACTAATGCAATTTTCGTGGCCTAGGGCGGTTTCAACGCGAATGGTCGCCGGCATGTGGTGGTTTTTCACCCTGATCATGATCTCCTCGTACACGGCCAATCTGGCGGCATTTCTGACCGTAGAACGGATGGATTCGCCCATCGAAAGCGCCGAAGATTTGGCCAAACAGACCAAAATCAAATACGGCGCTTTGAGGGGAGGCTCGACCGTCGCGTTTTTTCGGGTAAGTCCCACGAACCTGAAAACCATTTTAAAACCGACTAACCTAGAAATATTCCTCCGAGTTCAAGGGTTTTTCCGAATGATTGGTCCAGGATTCGAATTTCTCCACCTACCAAAGGATGTGGTCGTTCATGGAGAGCGCAAGGCCGAGCGTGTTCACCAATTCCAACCAAGATGGCGTCGACAGGGTCGTCAAAGGGAAGGGTAACTACGCCTTCTTGATGGAGTCGACGTCGATCGAATACGTCATCGAACGGAATTGCGATCTCACGCAAATCGGCGGATTGCTGGACTCGAAAGGCTACGGCATCGCCATGCCTCCGAGTATGAAATTTGAATTTATTTCGCACTAATTTACCTAAGTGGAATTTTCGGGATAGGTTTACAGCAGAAAACATTCTAGCCTTTCTCGGGGGCCTACAGGCCCGGATTTACCTATGTGCCCACTGTGCTGTAGCACAGGGCGCCAGCCTAGAGGGGCGGCACTCCGAGGGAAAAAAATAAAATACGTAAAAAATTAAAATACGTAAAAAATTAAAATTGAAAAAATGAAATTGAAAATTAAAGTCCTATTTAAAAAAATAAAAGATAACCACTGATTAATATTACTCAATAATTATTTTCCCCGAAACCAAATCCCGTCCATGTGGCCCCTAGCTCCTTAGCACTCTACTCGCCCTGACCCACCCGCGGGCGCCGCTCAGTACTGACGTTCCCATGGAAAAATTTTCCCCGGAAGCCGGGGAATTTTCCCAACTTCTAGCTGGTTGATTTTTCAAGCGCCTAGCAACCAAATAATTTTATCCTAATTAATTTATACTTGAATATTAATCAATAAAAATATATATCCTTTGCTACATGTGGACCTTAATCACACATTTTTGAGGAGAAATTAATTTAGGCCTCAGTCGGATCAAAAATGCCAAAAGAGCAACTCTCTTAGAAGGTAAATTGAACGCTCTCATCATAATGTGCACGGAAAAGGATTTAACCCAACGGATGGACTTTGAAGAAGTGATTGAAATCTTTTCCAAAACAAAATCTCGAAGAAAACCAATCTGAATAGAGAAAGACTGATTCTTGATTTATGTAACTCCAGCGTACAAGTACATTATTTCAAAAAAATTTTGTGATTTTATTTATTTATTAAAAATATTAAAACTGGAATGATAAATTGCCCTTCCAGGATGAGTACCTACCTATTTATCCAACCTACACAAATCGTAAAATTTTAAAATTGAGCAGGTATGCCTACGACCCGTACAAAATACTTAGTTTAATGCCATCGCTCCCTCTAACAGGCTTTCTTTTTTGCAGTACCTATTTATTGAAACAGGCCAATTTTTTTCCCCGCTTCAGAAGAAATATAAAAGAGAATTCATGACGGGAAGGGGGCGGCATGAAATGGTGGGCACAGGGCGGCTGAGACCATAAATCCGGGCCTGGGGGCCTAGGATGATCTTGGTATTTTGGGTGTGAAGAAGATTAAGGATACATCCTATCCTGCATCGCAGAAGACACTTTTCCGATCGAGTTAGATCTTCTCTTAAGAGCGGCAGGGCAAAAAGCTACCTAAGCTAGACATGATCTACTTTCCTCAGCATTCTAACTCAGGTAGTTCATTAGGAAATCGTGTTCGACTCTTGTTTCAGACTCACCTTACAGGACCGCGATCAGCGGTGCTGTCCTCAAGCTGCAGGAAGAGGGCAAACTCCATGTCCTGAAAACAAAATGGTGGAAGGAGAAGCGGGGAGGTGGTGCATGCAGGGTAAGTACCCATTTATACTTCTTTCTTATACATTACAGGCGCTCACTTCAACTCGATAAGCGGCTCCATCAGCAGAATTTTGAAAATGTGGTTCAAAGGTAAATAAGGTAAGTACATGACTTTTGAGAAACGAAAATGAGTTACAACATAGACACCCGAGTGGTGTACCTACTAGCTTAACCAAAGTATTAGGTATGTTAGATTCCTGTGATTGAGAATTTTCCAAGCGAATTCTGTTTGGAAGATTTTTGAAAAAATTTGGAAAATTCTCATCCTGATTCGAAAAATTTCCAATTTGGTTTATAAAATTCTCAATTCGATTCGAAAAATTCTTAGAATTATTTGGAAAAATCTCGAGTTCAATGGAAAATTTTTCAAAATTATTTGGAAAATTCCTCAAAGCTAAGTTTATGAAATTCTTCGAATGATTTTATAAATTCTCGATTTAATTAGTAAAAATCTCAATTTGATTCGAAAAATTCTCAATCAGATTCGGAAATTCTCAAAAAGATTTGGAGAATTTTCGATTTGAGTTACTAAAGTCTCCAGATTATTTAAAAACCTCTCAATTTACATGAAGAAGTCTCAAAACATTTTGGAAAATTCTCAAAATAATTTAGAAAATTCTCAAAGCGATGCTACTACGTCTTATCTAGTAGCATAAATATTTGGATTTCGATACGCGGAATACCGGCGTATTTTTTTCGATATTTGCACCTCAAGACAGAATTTGAGTCGGAACACACTGTTCGATTGAGAAGAGTGAGAAAAGAAGAAAAATCATACAATAGAAAAAGTAACTTTATTCATTGAAAAACTACAAAATGTTAAGTGAACAAAGTAATACTTAGTAACTCACATTCACATTTTACTTACAGAAAGGTGCGAGGATGTAAAAGTTGTACTATAAAGTTACAAAGACTTATTTGCTAGAAGCCTAAAATTATCAGTCGAAAAAATCAGTCGTAGAAAATCGGAGGAAATGCGAGAAACGAATCAAAAAACGGTTCACTTTTTCAACCCGACACCGGTTCGGTTCTCTTCTTTTTCGATTCGATTTCAGCCGCATCCGCGCCGTTGATCGCTGGTTGGTTAGTGCGAATTATTTCAATTTCGCGTTCCGCTTTCCTCTTCGGCGCCTGCAAAACAATTGGTACATCAGTGGACAATTTACCAAATTGATTATCTATTATGAGAAAAACCTGAAAATTTCTTTGGTCCGTTGAAAAATCATAATAGGGAGGTAAAAAAATGTTTTTTCGGTTTTACGCATTAATTATCGATAAGTTTAGCTGTAGAGCTTACTTTCTTAGCAGCTGTGATCGACAGGACTCCATCGGTGGACAAGTTGGACTTCAAAGTGTCGGGTAGTGTGTCGTTGGGAAGTTTGTAGCGGCGTCTGAACTGGCGCGAGACGAATCCGTGTTGATCGCTCCTTTCTTCGTGTTCCCCTTCGATGACGACGTATCCTTTGTCGTCCAATTTGACTTTCAACTCCTCAGGTTTGAAATGGTTGACGTCCAATTTGACACTGCAACGACCGAATGACCAAATACGAATTGGTGTGCGCACATTACGACTTTTATACCCTAATTTATTGCGGTATAAATATTAGCCTGGACAGCCTATATCTCCTGAACCAGTCGAGAGATTTTGAAGTTTTTTCTCTCAAAATAATGATTTTGATCTGTAGAAAAATTTTAAATAGCTAAATGAATAACCTACCTAAAAAGAATGAGGATGAAGATAGTATATAAACATAATTAGAGATAAATAATTATCTATAGGCAGGTGAAGATTTTGTTATAAATTAAGGGCAAACCTCAGTATTCCCAAGTCTTTTTAGGAAAATACCTATCGGCAATTTCAGGGTTTTACTGTGCTTCCCTAACATGGGCTCCAACACTCCAACACAAATATCGAATTTTCAAAAAACGTGATACGCCAAAAACGGATTTATTTTTCAATTCATTCTCACCTGAATTCGTTCTCGTTGGATTTCACGGAAGAGACGCCAGAATCGTTTTCGGCGAGTAAACGCCACGGTCGTAGGTAACCTGAACGCAGACTGCCGGGCAGGATGGAATTTCGTATTCTGTGGACCACGGGAAACACGTCGTCGCACAGACCGAGACCGAAATTTTGGTCGTACAGGTCCGTCAGCGATGGGCGGCGGGCCTCGTCCAAGAGCTCGTTCACCAGAAGTGGAATGAGGGCCATCACTCTTTCAAAATCCTATAATCAAATAATTGGTTGCTTATCAGTCATGAGGAAAGCGAAACGATTTGGTTCCAAACCCTGGGAGTTAAAACAGTACTCATTCAACATGAAATTTCCAAAAATAGAAAATAAATAGATGGCGACAATAGTAAGGCCAATTTTACACAATGTGTAAAATGTGTAATTTTTACACAATGTGTAAAAAAAAATTGGAGCCCATCGAATAGCACATAGAAATTTGAGGGGACATACTTTTACTTGAAACTTTCAAACTCATTTTCCCAGAAATCACTTTTTTTGAGATGTAACACTTTTCTCGCGGGGGTGATGTCATCACGAATCATGGCCATACCGCTGGTCCGACTTCCGCTATTCAAATTTTATGGGAACTATGGGCTAGTTGTTGGTAAAAAAGATGCACAGCTGCTACATACATAGTACATCCCCAAAAAATTCGCATTACAACTAAATAAACAAGGTCAAAAATTTTGAAATTAATTTTTCCAGGGATAAGGGAGCTGCTACCGAATTTTAGAAAACTAATATTTTTGAACTTTGAAAATCGAATGAATAGCGACGGCCAAATATACTGTTTCTTACTTATATAGAATCGCTTACAAGTTCAAGTTACAATCGCTCAAAAGTTCCAGGATTCGTAAAAGAATAGTTAAAATTCTAGCTAAAAGCTGATAGAAAAAATGAAAATTAAATTTTAGACTCACTTTTCGCTGAATTGAATTCTTCAAATCGTTGGATGCCTTCAGTACGAAGATTCGTTGTCGCAGATCGATGATCGAGCACAAAACACAAAATACGTCCAGCACAATTCACTGTTTAATAGTGATACAGATCGCGATGCTTTCACTGAGAGCGTCAGTCGAGCAATACATGCAGACACGGAGACGCTGCGGGTTTATATACCTCGGACTCGGAAGGGGCTCGAACGTTCTCGACGCTTCTCGGGTCCGCGCGATAATCGACTGTTCTCGAACGTTCGGGACGAGTCGGGAACGGGCGGCACCTCCCACCGTAGAGAAGGAATGGACCCTCGGCCTTAGAGCAACAATGCTCGCCATTTGGTAGATGGAAAATTAGAAAAATGAAATTGATAAGAAACTGAACCTCAATCTGAAACACTGAAACTTTTCACAAACTGATACCTACTCAAATTCAAATTGACACTCAAACTGTAGCTCGAACGGACACCTGATGCTCAACAGAAACCGATTGTCCAACTTCAACATAACTCAAACTGATACTGATGCTCAGGCTCAAACTCAAACTGAATCTCAAACTCAAACTGATAGTGATACGCAAACCCAAACTGATACTAAAACTCATACGGATGATCAAACTCGAAGTGGAACCGAAATTCGAACTCGAATTTGTATTCCCACTCAAAGTCATAATTGAACTCAAACTCGAACTCATTCTCATAAATAAACTCATATTCATACTCATAATCAGAGTCAAACTGAAATTAAAACTCATACTCACAATCAAACTTAAACTCAAATTCAAACTCATACTCACAATCAAACTTAAACTCAAATTCAAACTCATACTCACAATCGAAATTAAACTCAAACTGAAAGTCAAACTTGAACTCGAACATTGAAACTCCAACTCAAAATCAAACTGATACTGAGGCTCGACCTGAAACGTAAACTAAAAATTGGAATTCAAACTCACAATAAAACTCAAACTGGAACCAAAGCTGGGCGTCTTGTTCAATTCCCACTCTAAATGACAATGTACTCTAACTGAAACTCAATCTTATTCTCATAACCAAAGTCGAATTGAAACTCGAACTCAATCAAACTCGAACTCATGATCAAGCTCGAACTTAACCTTCATCCGGGCGCGTAGGCGGTAATCTACCGCCCTGTTCATAAAAGGGCTCAAAATTCCTAAACTGTCGTTCGGAGGAGAGCCGGAGGGGCAAGTATTCTCAAGTTACATTATGTGAAGCCAGAGCCCAGGGTCATCGAAGGGAAAAATTGTCAGTGGTGTCCATCAGTCGAGATCAAATTGCCAAAGTTCAAATTTTGACGGTAATTAACCGCCCCGCGCCCATTTGTGCTACGTTTCTGCGAGGGCAGTCCAGGCAAAATTGAGTATGGATTTCATTTATTTTTGCGTAATATCGAGTTCATTTCATCTAAATCATTACTCAAATGAATCCTATGATGAAACCATGGATGTTTTTGATATTTCTATAGCAAGACAAGCGCGATTCTTGCAATCGCAATTATTTTTTATGAAAATTTACCGTATATTGAAGTTTAATGATATTTATTAATTTAATAATAACTTATTAATTTAATAATAATTAATTTAATGTAATAAAATTTAATTAATTTAATTAAAAATTTAATTACCTAATTAATTTAATAAAATTTATAACATTTAATGTTTTCATTACTTAAACGTGAGTGTTACATGTTTATCGTCAAGTTGAACACGATTCCTGACATTTTTAATGATGTATTGGGGTCTAAAAGACCTGAAAATAGGAGGGCGGTAGAGTACCGCCCCGCGCCCTTTGGCGTTGCGGCGAGGGACGCGCCCGGATGAAGGTTAAACTGAAACTCAACCTCAAACTGAAATCAAAGTGAACGAACTGAAACTGAATCCATGACTCAAACTGAAAATCAAACTCGAGCTAGAAGCAAAACTCAAAGTCATGTTCAATTCCCACTCAAAATGACAATGAACTCAAACTGAAACTCGAACTTGATTATGAGTATGAATCAAACTAATATTCAGACACAAACTCATAATCAAACACGAACTCCAAACTGTGAAATCAAAACTGAACCCATAACTCTAAATGATATTCAAACTCAAACTGGAGCTAAAACTCAAACTGATACCTACTGAAACTAAAACTCAAACTGAATTTCAAACTCAAACTGCAACTAACATTCAAACCAAATCGTTAACTCAATCTGAAATTCAAACTCAAACTGATACTGAAATTCAAAGTCAAATTGAATCCATAACTCAATCTGAAATTCGAACGCAAACTGATTCTGAAATCAAAACTCAAACTGAAACTAAACATCAAACTAACATTCAAACTCAAACCTGAATCCATTACTCAATTTGAAATTCAAACTCAAGCTGAATCTCAAAACACAAACTCAATCTGAAATTCAAACTCAAACTGATATGAAACTCAAAGTCAAACTGAATCCATAACTCAATCTGAAATTCAAACTCAAACTGAACTTCAAACTGAGTCCATAACTCAAAAAAAAAATTCAAACTCAAACTGTATCAGTTTGAGTTTCAGTTTCATTTCCAGACTGCGTATCGGTTTCAGTTTGCGTTTTACCTACCCTCAAGTTTGAATATCAGTTTCAGTTCGAGTATCAATGTTAGTTTTAGTATCAGTATCAGTTTTAGTTCGAGCCTGTGTATCAGTATTTGAGTTTGAGTTTTTCTATCAGTTTCAGTTTACCTACCATTTTATGGACCTTCAAGTTTGAGTATCAGAATGAGTTTTGGTTTCAGTTTGAGCCTCTGAGGTTCTATGTCAGTTTGAAAAGTCAGTATAAGTTTGAGTCTCATTTGCCATTCGAGTTTTTCTAGCTTTGACCTAACTGGAAATTGGGTTGATCGTTCGTCTTTTCGGATGAAGGGGTTTGTCAATGAAACATGTTCCATGTGTTCAGGACAATTTGTCGCAGTTAAAGATGTTCATTTCTTTTTTCTTGAAACTCAACTTTTTGAAACGCGATTTTAACTATTGAAACTCTGTCGGTTTGGCGTATGAAAGATGATCCATAAGCGTTAAGAAACCCAGAGGACAAACTCAGGAGGTGTAGGAATAGGTAACTGGCTTGAAATCGACCTACCTAGTTCTGTTCTGTTCAGAATATTTTCTGTAAAATTATAAGCAGTATAGTCTAGCTGTTGGCCTCTGCGTCGCATTGTCCAATTTTAAACAGGTTAACAGTCCAGCTCTCATAAGTTTTACTCACCCGACTACTTTCGCCCGATTGGGCCTCTTCAGGATTGGCGGCATTGCAGCTTAGAGATGTTTTGGTGATGTAATTTTTGACTTATGAGAGTAAGATGGACTACTTACAGTTGTCTCCCTCAACTCCGCGCCTTACCCTTGCTGTTACGAATTATAAAGGACAATCGAATAAAACTTCTAGATTCAAAATAATTATTTATTTAAATAAGCATAGTAAAGCTCAGAAGTTTAACAATAACGTGACAATAGGACCCGAACCGAATTTCAGTGAGAATTATTTCATGAAACGAGGAAATAACAAGAATCCATGGAGATAACGATTTTCTCAATTTTGCTGAAGCAGAAGGAGAGTGTCGGGCTTCAGGTTCGAGGCCGGGGTCTCCTCGCAGGACCAGGCGAACGTCAGCAGAACGGCCGGCACCAATTTCAGGTCGAGAAGCGTCCGGTCGTCTTCGCTTTCGCCCAATTCGCCTCCCAGGGCGTTCACAAGTCGAAAATCGGCTTCGCAACTGACGTGCTCGCGAACGAATTCCTTGACGGCGCGAACTTTTTCGTAAACGTTGAACGTTCCCTGGAGCAGGACGCTGTCCGGGAAACGTATCCTGATCAACGTGTATCGATATTTCTTCAGCTCTCTGAGCTCCTCTTTTTCGCGCATAGCCTTCGTCCTCAGCTGCATCATCGTCTCGGTCCTGGCGGAACGAGTTTGTACCTCCTTCCTCAACTCGTCGATTGACATCCGGTAGAATTCGTCCGGCAAGTCGACCCTCTTGCTGGCCAACTCGGGCATGAGCACCTGGACGTTCCTGTCCAACTCTAAAGGCACCGGCTCGGCTGACAGCAGAGAGTCGACAAGCAGTTCCAGGTGTTCGACGTCGAGATTGTCTTCGGCGAAAACGAGAAAATCGTCCTCTTCCTCTTTGAACGGTAGTCGTTTCTTTTCGAAGCCAGCCGCTTCCAGAAACTGCATGGACCCTTCGATTTTGGCGACTTTATCTTGAAAAACTTTGTTGGATAGACGTATCTTCCGATATTTCTCCTCATCCGGGTGCTGAACTATGTTGTTCAAATACGTGCACAGTGTGTCGACGCATTGCGACACTTCGTCGCGGTTTTTATTCAACGTATGAATCATCAGGCAGGACGTTAGACCTTTTTCCATTTCGACTTGTTCGTATAGGAAATTCCTTATCTGCTCCTTCCACTCGTCCTTGGGCAGAACTTCGGGACTGATCATCGGGCACTTGAAGTAGACGCCTTGTACAGCTAAAATTTCCGGGTTCGAATTGACTTTTTCGACGGGTGGCGCTTCGACTCGCGAGTTTGACGATCCGACGTCACTTTTAGACGATTTCGACGAAGCCAGGCTGTTCAGCTGAGAGAACGACTTGGGAACGATGGTGCCCTTTTTCTCGAAGCGCGCCAGGGCAGCAACTCCAGCCTGTTTGGCGTCTTCCGTCGGATCTCTTCGCACAATCGGTTTTTCTTCCTTCACTGGCTTAGGTTTCGCCGTTTCCGTCAGTTTGTGGCCTTTCCCTTTGAATTTTCCTCCCTTCCTCTTCTCGAAAAACGCTTTTATCTTGTCGGCCATGATTTTTACTCTCTCGGCAATTTAGATCCTCGGCGAGTGAACTTTGGGTAATTTGAGCTGGTCGACGCTACGTTTCAACTCCTCGATGACCTTCCTCGTCGCGGGTTTCTTGAACTTTTTGAACACCCGGGACCCGTTGAATTTCCACATCAAACCGATGACGAACAAATTGAAAGCGAACAGCGACGACAGAAATGTCAGCAATTTGAGCTGCTGGTCGTCGAAATTCAATTTGTAGCGCGTAACGTCGAAATATCGGACGCAATCGGCGGCTGTCACGTTCAAGACAACTCCGACCAAACCGTACGCGTTTTCGAGCTCAAAAGTCGAAAACAGAGAAGTGAAGTGATTCAAATAATCACCGATTAGTGTTGTAGAATGTTCGATGACCATAATTTACCAATTCGGACGAAACATGATCCACGTTGACGAAATTAGAGCGAAAACTATCAAGTTTTACCACTGCACAACATCGTAAAACAACTGAGAAACTGAAGTGAGAAGGTTCCACCGAGTTGCGCTGTTTCCAACCTGAGTTATCGATCCGGTGGAGCCTGCGCAGTAGCCTCCAGGGCGCGCCCATCGGCCTTGTACTGCAATCAACTCTTTCCATTTTCCCTTTTTACAATCGATTCACTTTGCTTTCAAAAATGTTCAATTCGAATTCTACTGTTTTAAAATATTTTTCCATGACTTTTTCATTTTACGCACGTTCTCATCCTTGTGGCTCCAAATTCCAGCTTAATATTTCTTAATTTTATATCATCCGCTAAGAGCGCTACTGTGCTCACAGTACCTACCACTTAGTACCTACTCAATTGTGGGATTTTGACCAAAAATTTTTGAACGGCGTTTTTTATTCGAACCATCGATCCGATTTTGATCAACTTTGTTTGAAAGTTTTGATTTTCTCTAATTCAATGCATAATATCGACCTAGGAACTCGGTCAAGGGGTGGGGGGGTCGCATCGGCTATCCGTCATCATAAAAACTGAAAAAGTTTATTTGGTGGGTGATGACCTGAGTTTGGAATTGTTTGGCAATTATTCCCAAATTATTGCCGAAGTTCTTGAAGGACCGTTTTTTGCCTTGTTACTTGATTGCAATTTCCTTTTTTAAAACTAAAAACGGGGGAACATCTGGGGTGGTTCTACTGGACTGATTCTGACTTAGGGATTTAAATAATTTCATGTGTTCCTAAATAATTTCATGTGGCTTAAGTTAAGTTCGCCGATGGACACAATAATGGGTTTTAGGCAAAAATTTGATGTAAGTGTCGGGTTAATTAAAAGTGTGAACTTTAAATTTAAAGTTCCTATAAGATGCACCCTCTGAGAAACGAGTTTGTCGATCGAACCGGGAATTTGGTGTACCGGTAGGTACTTCCGCTCAACAGTAGACAATCTTACGAATAACAGTTTAAATTTTGAAAAATAGGCAAGGTAGGTATATGAACGCCAATGATTTTTTATTCTTCCTCAATCATCTGAATTTAAACGTGGTTAATCTCGATCTTTTTTTTGTTCAACAATTTGTTCAGGACGAGACTTTGAAAAGCACGAGCGCCGCCAACGAGCTCGGCCTCGCAAACGTCGGTGGCGTCTTCGTCGTCCTGATGGGCGGCATGGGCGTCGCTTGCGTCATCGCCGTCTGCGAGTTCGTCTGGAAGTCGAGGAAAGTCGCCGTCGAAGAGCGGGTGAGCAGTCCTCTCACTTGACCCCTGACCCCCGACCTCGGGGACACCCCGAGTTGAACCGACAGTCCGGAACACCGTCCATATTGATTTTCGAGCCCGAAATTTGGGCTGTTTCATATCTTTGTAATATCGGCCGATCCCCGTCTGCAATGAGCCCCTTAGTAGGAAATTATCTTTTGGACCTGCAATCGATTTTTGACTTAGGTTAAATTTTTTTTGAAGGGCGAATGAGAGAATTTTATTGTTTTACGTCGTAGTGCCCTTAGAAAAATACACAGGTGTAGGTGAACATCACTGATCTGTAATTGGGTGTACCTCTGCTAGGTTGGAGTTAGGTGCCTTGGTATTTTTTTATGTTTTTCAAAGCTCGACACCGAACATTTTTTTTTTTTAAATTCCCACGTTATACAAATATCCAGCATTTTGCATATTCAAAAACATAACTGCTTCGTAATAGTTGGGGCAAAATTCGAGGGAAACCAAAAACTGAAGAGCGAATTTCTCAAATCGGTTAACTACTCATTTATTGAAGGTTTGATTCGGGCTTGATATAGATGTACACTACCAATTATTCCATCTTCCTATTAATGGCTGAGCTGTTGAACCAGCTGCATGCTATGATTGAAATTTTAAAAAATGGTTAGTAGATCAAATTGTCTAATTTATTCCCGTGCTTCTAAAAAGAAAAAAAAAAACAGAAAAGTTCAAAATTTGGTTATGAAAGTTGAGCTTATTCTGGGATGCCGATTGCATTAGTTAACGGCTAAACTAAGGTAGGTAAGTTTTTAACGATTTTCGGCTATTGGGAACGTATTATATTGAAACCCCTTCATGATGAGTATGAACATTATTGAATCATCAATGGCATCAGTTATGGCAGGTACCCCATTCGATGAATCGATTTCATAAATAACCAAATAGAATTAACTTCAAAAGAATACTGCATAATAATCGAGGTGGACAATAAATTACCTAATGAGTTGAAAATTATTATTCTTTTGCAAATAAAGTGCTCGCAAAAGGACCTATTCAGGATAATGAAAATTCTTTACCATGTCATCAGGTGCTCTATCAATTATCAAATTTTACGGCTATCTGCTTCACTTTTGTCGTGTTCAAAAATGCTTGCACCTCATATTATAACTTCTTGAGCTTAGGATTGATAAATTTGGGAAACAAATAAATTTCATGCAAGTTAATTAAATTGTAACGCTTTGGAACTTATTGATTGATAATGTTTCTTTTGTTAGGCTCTTCATACTACGAGTTCTATCATAAGGGACTGTGCATACAATGTTGTTACCTACCGTTGGTACAGTATTTATAGCGACAGTTCGAGACACTTGAATGAATATCAGTATTCAATAATAAACCTTTTTTCACTTTTGGTACATTATTTCATGGGTTATCCATTAGTTTGAGTTTGATTAGTTATTAGAGTTGACAAAGTTGAGTGGGAATCCTAAATATATTGCTCAAGGTAGCGGTTAGGTAGGTAGAATTTTAACTAAAAAATACCTTGATATTTTTGCAATAGGTAAATTATCAATTTCCCGATGTTCGACCATATTATCTTTGTTCTAGATAAAATAAGTATTCGAAGCTTTCAAATTCAAATTTTTGCCAAACTACATATACATACAGTTATAGCTCCACATTTTTGACTTTGAGGGACCGACCTACGTTTTTATTTCCAATTTGGCTACCTTCTTCAACGGGCCAAATTGAAAACCCTTTTTCTTCGATCTGTGCCTACTCTCCCTCTCCACTCGAACATTTTCCCTTTCGGCTTTCATTTATATTTTCCGAAATCTTTTCTGTTTGTTTGCAGACGAACAAGAAAAGTTTAGAAGGCATGAGAGGTGGGAGTTGAAACAGGTACATGGTGAACGGTTTGCCGGGGGACGGTCGCCCAGTTGAAGTAATTCTCATATCGCCAGTACACGATCTAAGCACAACGGTACTTTAACATGTGTTAACTCAGTGTTCGTGAGGATTTTACCAACTTGATGCGACTTAAACCGTTGTTCACCTCATACGTAACGTGGATTTCAAATTTTGAACATCCCCCGATCTCCGGGCTTTTGTAAATCTTCGATATTAGGGGTGGGGGTGGCGTGTTCAGAGAGTCGGGATTTCACTGAAACCCTCCATAAATGGCATTGATGAAATGATTTTGATACGTAAATGTTTGAACCAGAGCAATTTGATTTTGACTAACTTGGAGGTACGATGATCGAAAAACACTATGCAAATTTTATAACTCGCCTAAAATCAAAAAACGTCTGGTTTCCGGAATACAAAAGATAACGACGTATTCTGCAAGGTAAAACAAATATTTCATGGCCAAGAAAGTTTGAATCGGTTCATTTCTGTGTCCAGGAGAAAATAAAATAGAAAATTCTAAAAGTGTTTATATATCGGAAGTACTGTGAGTAATTCGAGTTCAGGTTTCACAGGATGATTTTTGTAAATTATCATTTTGTCGTGTGACACAAGGGCGAAGTGATTCTGGGCAAATGTGTATTCATACACGTTCATGTACGACAAAAATTTCTGAAGCTTCGATCCAATTTTTGATTTTGGGAAGATTTTAGAGCAATAGGTACATTACCTCGTTTCTTACCTACGCCGTACGTTCTACTCTCAACATGCCACCTCTTCTCCATGTTAATAATCGAAGATGAATGTAAGGAAACCGTTTTTAGAACAATCGAATACTTCTCTTTCTCGGTTACCCCTGTTTGTGTCAATATTTTGATTCCAATTCTAAATTCTTCCATTTCAAATCTCATTGTCCAAGGAATTGAGCAAAACTTCAGAACAAAGACAAGTTTTTCAATCTTCGACAGAACGAAGACAGTTTTTCAATTAATTGTAAACACGTTTTTTTTAAACACCAGTTTCAGTTTTTTGAAGCAGAAATAATTTATTGGTCAAGGGCTTTCGTCCCTCTGTGAAATTGTGAACCGTTCTCTACACCGACGACGACAATAGTCGGCGTAAAGTTGATAAGCTACAAGTCAGAATGTTGCAGTAACATTTTTAAGAAAGTTTCAAAAATGTACTTCAAAATCTTATCTTTATCGTCGATTTGTGATTAATCGGCTTTACGACGGTCTCAAAAGGCGTTTTCCCGGACTCGAGTGCAAAATAATTCAATAATGTCCAACAAATGTACAATAGCGTGCGCAGCATTTTCTCATTTTTGTATTTCTGTTCCCGCTACGATGGGATTTAAATTAGGAGGTAAGTGATTTCGTGAATGTTAATTACGTAAAATTACTCAAGAATATTAAGATGGTGGGACTTTCCATTTTTTGTGTCTTTTTTGATTGCCTTACTATGACTTTCTGAGTTGGTCTTGCGCCAAGTTGAATCATTCATCGGGTATTTTTTATTATTTTTAACTTTCATTGAACGTACCTGTTTTCGAAGATGTATTTGTGCTAAGCGGGTAATTTATTTTGTATGAAAAAATTCCCAGGAATTTAAACTAGCTACACAGTATTCCTATTATTGAACACAGTTATGTATTAAAAAAAAAATAATTATTCAAAAAGTTAAATATTAAAAAATGTTACCTACAGGGTCACCTTCACTATTCAAGGAACAAACTATAAAACTTGAAACAATAAATAATTGAAGCAAAATTTATAAATTGTAATATATCACCCATACAAAAATAGAGAGGTACCCAGATAACTTTCATTACTTCACTTAACATGAATTTCTGGCCAAATGCGTGACAATGTTTGTAAATTAAGATTATTAATTTTTTTTTCAATTTAGATTACAATAAAAATCTATCGCATTCATATCATCTTCATTCAGGCCCAATTTCATCTAAACAATTTAAGAAATCAACTAAATTAAATTTAAAAAAAATTAAATTACATAGAGACTGAATTTACTGTGTTAAATGAGGAAATTAAATGAATTCTGTTTTCAAGATACAAAATAAAATAGGATCATCGATAACTGTTGATTCAACGTGTTCATAAAAACTTCAAACGCATTTCCCTGCTTGTGAACTAGGACGCATTCATTAGAAAATTTCTCCCGTCTTCCGCATTTAATCAGCTCAATCTCAAATCGCGTTTCATATCTCTGGCAAACACGAACGAGCTATTTTTACTGGAGTTTCAAACGAAAATGACCTATTTTAGCTTTCCCACCTGAGCAGTTCGAATTTTTGACTATTTTCCGTACCATACTTGTCGCTTGCAATTTACTTTCATCATAAAATTTACAAAATTAAAAATCCAATAAAAAATCGAAGCAGTCGTTGATAACAAAAAATAAAAACATCATAGCCAAACCGATTAATCCACTGCGTACACCGTCTTTTTGTTTCTCCATTGTTTCAGACGCCGCTTTGTTCCGAAACGCCGACCGAAGTGCGCGTGCCCCCCAGCTATGCCACGGATCAGAAGTGGCCGAATAAAATTTCGAAATCGGTCGAAAAAGCCGACAATCCCACATTCCTTCCAGAAGGGACGTACCCTCAGTTCGGGTTCATTTCGAAATAGTCTTCGCTTTCCATGGCATCCGAATCGAGCGATCCCAACAGCGTCGTCGAGGAGGATGTGCAATGTTGAAAATGCCATCCAACGTGACAACCGTCTGGTGTAATTTTTTTCAATTTTGTCAAGATGTCAATTTTGTTCAATCTGGTGTAAATTGAGAATTTTTTCAAAAAATGTTTTTGCCGTGTTTTTCTGTCGCCTCTTAATTTATTAGCATTCCAGACTGTATTGTTGTTTATTTTTATGAAATATCATTTTTGCTGTTAAATTTTGAAAAAATGGGAGGTAGTTCTACCTAGGTATTATGCTTCTTTGTGGCTTTTAGCCATACCTGCTTATTTCACACTCGAATCGTCAAGGGCCGCTTGATCGGTTGACGATTATCCGAAAATCATTACTAATCTTACTAATCATTACCAAGGCCACTGATTTCAAAATGATTTTTGGTTAAATGAGTATAGACTGAACTAGAATTTAGAGGTCTAGAGGCTAGTCAATGATTTTGGATAATTAAGAGGCCATAATCATGTATTTTATTCAAACATCAAAGCAGAACATTGAGCATAATAATGTTAAACATGTTATATTATAACATGTTTAACATTTTTGAAGAGCGAGGCCGACTTGGCCCCAGGATTGTGGTGGAACCAGGAAAATGGAGCTTATCCATTCGGCTCATCGAATTCGGACCGGTTCCTTGGGTTGCAACCATATGCACATTCTTTTAACAGAAGTACAGAAGTAAATGATCACTAATGCCTGTAGAGCTAGCTCGAGAAAGTTCAGCCTCCATCGGGCAGACTAAGAAGACCAGAATAACCCTACAGTACTGAAATATTACTTAAATTTGTTTGCGACCGAGTTGCGACATAAATTGCAAGATCAATTGATACAAATTATTAAACAATTTGCCGATTCCTCAATAACTTGATCCACAATTGATCCAAATTGCGAATGGCTCTGCTGATTTTCTGCTGATTGATCTGAACAATTAAAACCTACCTAAAATTGATTAATCATTATTCAAGCTTTGATACTCGATTGTGAAATAAGCAGGACAGAACCGAATCATTTAGTTAGGTACCTAATGATTAAATTCAGTTTTCTCAAAATTCGCTTGTTGATACCCCCATACTAACATGACTTTATTGTTGTATCGGTACTATAAAAAAAATTTGCCACATTAATTTGAAACTCTCTTAACAATAATTGTATACTCGGTGTGCCAAATTTCGTTTGATCTTGATTGCTCAAGTTCCTTTCGTCTCGCAGCAAAGAAATTGTAAATAGATTCGAAAAATTCTCGTGTGTTTGTAAATAGCCTAATCGGACACTGTAATTGTACGAGTCTAATTGACAAAGTTAACTATTTCATTCGTAATTTTTGTAAAAAAAAATGAAATTTTCTATTAAAACTTGTCATAATAACTAGACTCATTATAATTGTGATAAGGAAATGTTTACTATAAGACCGACCTTTATGTGTTTTCCTTGTAAATAGCCGTTTGTCGTAATGGTGACGAGCTGTTTGCCCTATGTACGTGTGTGTAATTTGAGATTCTGAAATTGGAATTGCGAGTCCCATCGAATTGATTGAACGATGGCAAAAACATGTTTTGGTCCGATTCGGACAATTTTGTCTCATTTTTGCCAAAAATCAATCCGAAAACGAATATGACTGAATTAGGTCTCGGTTCACTGAGCATCTACTTAGCTGTTGGAAGATCGTTTTGTAATTTTTTCCCGACGTTTAAACGTCTCTCGATTTAGCCAATGAACTGTGTATATAATATATGGATTGTGTTCTTTTCGTTATTTTTTCATTCACGTCTATCTCGGCCAAGTCTATTTGGAGAATGCGTCGTAAAGTTAGCGATTCGGCCGTTCATATTGCATGGGAGGTGGTATGCGAGTAACGTATGCAACGCGAGTCAATAAATGGACAGGTACTAAATACAGTACAGGTATAGGTAATCAATAGAACTTTTATACCTACTGTTAACAGTAAATTAAATATAGCTCTTTTAATTTTTTATTAATTTTTTTAAGTTTTTTTATATTTTAATTTTTTTAATTTTTTTTAAATTTTTTCGTATTTTTTAATTTTTATATTTATAACTATATTGCTCGTATTTATCTTTATTATTAACTTAACTACAGGTCTTTTAATTTATTATTATTTTTTTAATTTTTTTTAATACTTTAATTTTTTTGATTTTTTTAGTTGTTGATTTTTAATTGTTGATTGTTGATTTTTTTAATTTTTATATTTATATTGCTCATATCTATCTTTATTATTAAATTAACTTTTTATTATTATTATTAATTTTTATTTTTTTCTTTAATTTTAGGTTTTATTATAATTTAATTTTTTTTAAATTATTTTTTCATATTTTAAATTTTTATATTTATAACTATCTTGCAAGTATCTATCTTTATTATAATTTTTAATTAATTAATCCACTGTATTTTATCAATTTAATTTTATTTTAATTATTATTTGCTTTCTAATTTTATTATTTTTGATAGGTAGGTATTTATTAATATTATATTTGATAGGTAGGTAATTATTATTATCATTTTTGATAGGGAGGTATTAATTATTATCACTTTTGATAGGTAGGTTTTAATTATTATCAATTTTGATAGATAGGTATTTATTATCTTTTTTTCAAGGTACTTTTTCTTAAATGAGTGAGGTAAACCTTACACAAGTTATCAGAAGGAGTGGATTTATAGTTTACCAATTCAGATAATTTCCAGAATCCCCGAATACCAGGAATGACCTGAATTTTCAGGCTATGGACCTTATTTTTCTTGCCGCCTGTGGGATTCGAACCCACAACTCCCGAGTATCGCTGCAGCAAGAGTCAGCCGCGCTAGCCACTAGGCCACCCGTGAGCCTTGCATTCCTGTATTCGCTCTGGGGATTTTGCCATTGCTGGTAGGACGTGTCGCGTGTATTTATCGGACCTCTCTCATATAAAAATTCTCTCGAATTTAGAGAAGTTGCCCTTACACCATTTTCGCGGACTGAGTAAGCCTATAGAATCTATCTGAATGTATCTGATACCGCTTTAAATCCGCAGCTCCTCTAGTGCTCCTCATTTTGAGTT
This sequence comes from Nesidiocoris tenuis, assembly GCA_036186465.1. Classification (NCBI taxonomy): domain Eukaryota; kingdom Metazoa; phylum Arthropoda; class Insecta; order Hemiptera; family Miridae; genus Nesidiocoris; species Nesidiocoris tenuis. The sequence goes on from AP028920.1 coordinate 3,682,082, forward strand.
GAATAAACTTTTCAAAATAGTCAGTCGTCAAAATGTCAAATTCCACTCGGGCTCAAGCCGTTTCGGAACCGCTGCGCCGACTGTATCCAACCGATAAATGGCTCTAAGTGGTTCGGCGAACACGTCCACACCCCCCACTTCCCCTTCACGGTCGGGAAATTCCATCCGGTTTCCTTCGGTTTCGTTGATCGGGTGCCAAGGGACTTCAAAATAGCTCTCTGTCAATCTGTAAGAAGCTGGAGCGTAGGCAAGCGAAACGAAGTCAGTCGCCCCACACGGTGCATTGAATTATTTGCCAACGAGTCGAAATTTCGTCGAATTTTGTCGGAAATATTTCGCCGGGAATTTGCGTACGATTCTGTGCGCCGGAGGTGTTGAGACGCCATTTGTCAGCATGTGGTCCATCTTGCTAATGTGCCTGTAAGCATGGCGTCTTGGCTTTCGTGGACTGTTAGTTTTTGGTGTCTGTCGTGGGCATCAGTGCTTTCTGAAGAGAGGCAAGTCTACCGGATCGGTAAGTACCAACCTGCGTGCACCTTCGTACTTACAAAATTCCCAATACATTTTAAGGTAGCGTTAGTACTTCGTTGCCAAGTGCCCCGGGGTAAAATTTTTTCGAAATTGAAATTTTCTTGGTTTTTTTCGAGGGGCGGCTCATTAACACTACATTTCAGCTAGGGCACATTATTTTCATTGACCGTCATAGTGAAAATTTCTTGGAAATTAGTTAACGCTAGCGTCCTTAGGTAAATCAGGTAAATCTGCTTTCAAATGAATTGATAAATCGGCCCTTATTCTAGTACAGAACGCTGGAAGATAGTAAAACCAACAAGGGTTGGGGGTTAGGTTTGGATGTTGGTACCAATAAAAGTAAAATTCACATTAAGTATTTAATTTAAATCCCAAAAAAAAATTAAAATTGTAAAATGTATCATGAAATGAATTTTAAAATGATTTAAAATCCAATAAAAGTAAAATTCACTTAAAGTAGGTATTCAATTTAAAATTAACTCAAAGTATTTAGTACTTTACGCGAACAGTCAAAATTTCAAATTTGGATCGTTTCCATATTTTTGCGTTTCAGACATTGCTAATTGGCTTGTCAGCCTGGGTTAGTTTCCTCAATACCTGCCGAACAACTGGTCCGATTTTGATAGTGTTTGTTTCAGAGGTTTTTGGAACAGATTGGCTTGAAATTCCACAAGTTCGAACATTAAAAAACTTCTGATACGACCGTACTATCTATTCATTGGCCACGGGTTTCATGGTTGTGGCGGTTATTTCTGGATTTATGAAGACCGCCTCACGGTCGAAACAGCTGTAAAGACCCCTTAGCCATTAAGAATGAAAGATATCTCTCTTTTATTATCATCATCACCCTGAAGCCTTTCCAAAACGGGGCCTCGCCTCCTTGATGCCACCAATACCCATTCATTTCCAAGAAACCGGCTGACTGTTCATCGTTTAGGTACTTTTAATACCTTGATATACATTTATGGGGGACCAAAAACGTACAATCGCTGATAACTCAGAAACTATGGGGGTTTTCGTCTTCAACTTATCAAAAGGAAATAGTTAGAAATCTATTATTTCACACCAAACTAATGAGTTTGGGGGATGAGGTTTTTAGATGGCAGCCGTCAATGGTCGGTTTTTATTTTTCATTCAAATAAATTAGCCATCATCATTCATTCAAATACGCCGTCAGTCAAAATGAAGTTCTTTAAAATCTAGTTCATAGAACCTAGAAACGGGGCCGGAAAATTCTCAATTCGATTCGGAAAAACTCTACCCAGGCAAACTTTTAGTATTATTTTTACATTTCTGCTTGTCCTTTATTTTCATCGTTTCTTCTCCCTCTCGTACAATATGAGTGATTCATGCGTAGGAGCGATCTTCGAAGAAGGCGACCACTGGGGCCGATACGCATTCAAAGCTGCCGTCAAAATCGTAAACGAAGACAGTTCAATACTCCCAGGAATAGAACTTGTGCCTGAAATAGCCGACAGAAACGTCTCGCAGTTCGGCGTTTTCGAAGTCGAGCAGGAAGGCAAGTTTTTTGCCATTTGGTTTTTGGTTTGTTTTGCCCCGGATCGATATCGATTCCCTTTGTAGCTCTTGCTAAGCTAACGGGCACCCATTGTCAATATTTGTATAGGGAGTAAACATTTCGAAGAGAGGAAAATCAAAGGTGGAGTAGAAATAAACGAAAATTGAAATCGACCATTCTGGCGTCGGAAATAGGCGATTTTCACTTTCGATGTTTCTTACATTCAAAGGGAACGTTATTTCTCATAAAATATCCCACAATTTCTCTTTACAAAACAAAAATCCTTACGTACTCGAGTTCCCTTCTCCTCCTTTTTGAAGTTGGTTAAAAAATTGCAATAATAAACAAATCAATTAAACACCTAGTCAAGTAGGTACTTCTAAAAGTTCAAACATTTATGCCGAGTTGAAAATGTGTTCCAGCCACAGGGAAAATTGAAATTGAAACAATTATAAAATTTCCAGTTTGCAAGTTAATGAGTAAAGGAGTAGTTGCGATCGTTGGTCCCCATTCGCCAGCGACGTCAAATCACGTGCAGAGCCTTTGCGACACCATGGAAATCCCCCATATTTCGGCTCGATGGGACCCCCATCAGAGGAGAAGCAGTTGTTTAATAAATCTCTACCCCCATCCATCCGTACTAGCACAAGTGAGATAAATATTGAATTTTTTTCACAATATCGTAATAATTTGAGGAGTTATCCACGAAAAGTATGTCATCATTGATGAAATCATCAATATGGAAGTCATCATTGATGATATCATCAATATGGAAATTATCATTGATGATATCATCAATATGGAAGTCATCATTGATGGTATCATCAATGTGGAAGTCATCATTGATGATATCATCAATATGGAAGTCATCATTGATGATATCATCAATATGCAAGTCATCATTGATGATATCATCAATATGCAAGTCATCATTGATGATATCATCAATATTCAAATCATCATTGATGATATCATCAATATGAGAGTCGTCATTGATGATATCATCAATATGTACTGTCATCATTGATGATATCATCAATATGTACTGTCATCATTGATGATATCATCAATATGCAAGTAGTCATTGATGATATCATCAATATGCAAGTCATCATTGATGATATCATCAATATGCAAGTCATCATTGATGATATCATCAATATGCAAGTCGTCATCATTGATGATATCATCAACATGCACGATGCTGCTCGGATTAGCTCCTCAACCATAGTCAAAAATAGGATCACTGATGAAAAAACTGCATCATACATCAATTTTAGTGCTAGTACAATCAAAATTAGTGGCTATTGTATAAGTCGCTCGAAAATGAGGGTTTTTTTTCGTCAATTCGTAGGCATCGGCAGACATCGTCAGGGCTTGGGATTGGTCGGGGTTTACATTGCTTTATGACGATTCCAATGCTCTTAGAAGGATGAGCAGTATGCTGAAAATCGCCGACGACAAAGGATACTCGATAGCTGTGCGTCAGCTCAAGGGCAAACCTGGCGACGAGAAGAATTTCAGGTTCGTATGATGAGATAATCGAAAAGGCCGATGATGAAATAAAAGTCAAAGTGTGAGACGAGAGCAGAAGATCGCAGATCAAGTGTGAAATGTTGGAAATTTCCTCTCCTGCAGGATGCGAACCTGGCACCTCATGCCCTCTGGGCAGACGCCTTAACCCTCTGGCCACGGAGAGGCTGGGGAGGTAGGTAAAGGCAGGAAATGGCAAGTTTGTTCCTGAAAAACTGAATGCGCCTCCCAGGCTGTCCGAACCTAGACTCTCCGGGGCCAAAAGGGTAAGGCGTCTGCCTAAAGAGCAGAAGGTGCCAGGTTCGAATCATGCCGGAGAGCAAATTTGTTAACTTCCAACTTGGCCCCATTCATGCTTATAAAAACAGCATTAGGAGACTAATACCCGATCAAAAGAAAAGAGAATATCCCTGATCTGGCAATATCTCCAAAATTGCTCCTGAGGGAGGCCTCAAGGCCGAAAGCGATTCGAGAGAAATTCTTCTATACAATAACTTGCAATTGTTGTCAACTAACAATTCCGAGAAACTCCAAAAATGAAAACTCATCCATTCGATCCGACAGGCATATATTTCAAGAGATAAAACATTCCGAAGAAACGAATCTTGTTATCGAAGTGAACAGAAACATTCTCTTCGATGTTCTCTTGCAAGCCCAACAAGTCGGCCTAATTGGTGCCGATTATAATTACATCATTACCTCTCTTGTAAGTATAAGTAAATTACAAATCTTTGGATTTTAAAAAGTGATGATCAAACACATTTGAATTTTGGCGAAAAAATTGATACATTGACTGCATCATGTATAACACACCCTGTATCATCCACATTACCCATTCCTCCCCCTCTCTAACACCCGGAGCCTTTCTGAGCGTTATTAAGGGTAGCAAACATCGTTGTTCCTATCATTGAACAACTATTATTGGTTATAATTATGTTATGCCACAGCAATAATTGCTGCAAATAATTATTATAATTATTAGAATAATTAAAATAATAATAATTAAAATAATAAGATTAAAATAATAATTAAAATAATAAAATTAAAATAATAATTAAAATAATAAAATTAAAATAATAATTAAAATAATAAAATTAAAATAATAATTAAAATAATAAAATTAAAATAATAATTACCTAAAATAATAAAACTAAAATAATTATTAAAATAATAAAATTAAAATAATTATTATTTTTGAATCGAAGAAACCCCTTTTACTCAACTGCCAGCTCACCACCACTCTGCTCACCAAACAACTATGACTATTCTAGGACTTACATTCAATCGACTTGGAGACATTCAAATGGGCAGGAACGAATATTACAGGATTGAGACTGGTTAATACCGAATCCTCGCACTACATCGAAGTTATGAAATTAATATCAGACCTGAAGCAACAAGAAACCACGAATTTGTATCAAAACAAGGTGAAAATTCATGATCCTGACCTGTAGTGCCTAATCGTTCCATAAATTGCATTAAGGTACGTAATCAATGAAATAAAATCATTATATTTACATAATATAAATCATTTTTTCTGACAGGCCATTCTTGACTCCGGGAAAACGAGAACAAGTACCGATAAAAAGTTAAATCAGAAAAATCATAGAGATGCAAGGGTGAAAACCCCTGAAACTCAATATCGCCAACAAAGAGAGGCCGAAGATATCGCCAACCCAGGTATTCCTCCAGTAAGTAATTAGACCCTTTTCACAAGAGCTTAAGCTCTTACGCCTCGAATAGGATTATAAAAAGGATCCCTCTTTTGTGGTGAATCGTCGGCCGTGGGTTATTCTTCTGGCGAAGAAAGGATCCTTTCACCAGAAGGAAGGATCCCCTCGGTTCATCATCAGCCTTCTCTGTAGCCTAGTGTTTATAGGGTCTGATATAAAATCAGGAGCTGCGGGGCTCGATCTTGCAGGAGTGAATCAGTTTGTAAAATACGTTTCCATAAAGTTTGAAAAAAGTTGCCTGCAAGTTTTAGAAAACTTTTATCAATGTTTTACCGTTACTGCAGTGTACAAGTTCTGGTTTTTCGACTCCACGGAGCGGAATCTATTCCTAATTTTGAGGATAGAGGCCGTTAGCGTCTGTTATTTACGGTGGGATCAGGAACCAGGAGCCTCCCCATACCCCAAGATCCATACCCCATGGAACCGGTCCAAAATCCGGAGTGGGTCTTACAGCTGGGCAGGCAGCTGGTGCTAGGTACAGAAGATGGTGTCTATCCAGTATAAATTAATGACTTTTCATTACAGATTGAGGCAATGCTCGTATTCGATGCTGTGACTTTACTAGCAGAAGCGATACGCAACCTCGACCTGATCGAACCAAGGCCGATCGATTGCAGAGTGAAAGAATCCTGGGAGTCTGGCTACACCGTCATAAACTACATAAAACTTGTAAGCACAAAATATTTTCCATTCTTCGAACACATGCCAGTTCGACACTTTAACCAAAAATTTTCTATGCCTAGAGCGAAGAAGAAGGTCTGACAGGAGTGGTGAAATTTGACAACGAGGGATTCCGCACGGATTTCACTCTCGATATTCTGGAGCTGACACGGAACGGGCTCCACGTCAAAGGCAATTGGTCGCGATTCGGAGGGGTTAATATTCAAAGACCTGAACCAGAGTTTGATCAAATTGAAGAAGTTGATGACTTGAGGAATTCAACGTTTATCGTCCTCATTGCATTGGTAAAGCCCGTATCCCACCTCAGACCGTTCTCCTCCCCATCACACAGACCCTCTGGGCAGACCAATTCTTTGGTAGTTTCGAAATGCAAATTAATCGGTAATTTTTCCAAGCAACAAGGTTCCTTGGATGAATAATAACTAACATTGATGCAGGTGCGCCAAAAGAACGTATCCATAGGATCAGCCAATCAGAGAATTGGGTCTGTGTGTCTGTACGTGTGATGGGGAAGGGGAACGGTCTGACGTGCGATACGGGTTTAAGACAGTCGGGTACATCCTCAACACTCTACCGCCCAAATGCCCTTTCTTTTCACCCTTGACACATTCAGAAGCAAAGATGGATTTTCAAGGTTCAGACAATCAGTCCTGGGTAAGTCCGGGACGGATTCTTCTGACGCCAAACCAATTCAAGCCTGTGATTGGGCGAATTTGCTTGGTGGCGTTAGTAGGTAACTAGTCCGGGACTTGCCCAGAACTGCCTGCGCATCCCATGACGCCAATTCCATTTCCAGACGCATCCGTATGGGATGCTGAAAGAATCGAGCTTTGCCCTCGTCGGCAATGATCGATTCGAAGGCTTCGGCGTCGACTTGATACACGAACTATCGGAAATGACCGGCTTCAACTACACGTTCAGGGTGCAGGAGGACAAAAGCAGCGGCAATCCCGTCACTCTGCCCAACGGCACAAGAGTCTGGAATGGCATGATTGGCGAAGTCCTTGCAGGAGTGAGTGTTGGGCTTCTTCTGAAGATTCTTTACCCACGTCAAATAGCTGACCGTGATGCTGACTTTTCAAAAAGTGGAAGTATGCTGAGCCTTAAGCAACTTTGAGTAACTCGGCGGTTTCCTTTTCAGCGAGCTGATTTAGCGATAGCCGATATCACGATAACAAGAGAAAGAGAGCGAGATGCTGACTTCACCATGCCTTTCATGAGCTTGGGTATGCTTTATCAAGTTTGCATCTCAGCCATTATGGAAGACATCTGCTGATCTTTGTTGCATGAAAGCTCTTAACCGTTCGTGTTTCCAGGGATAAGCATTTTGTACAGGAAACCGATGGCTGCTCCTCCCAGCTTGTTTTCATTTTTGTCACCCTTCAGCTACGAAGTCTGGGGGTACATGCTGTCTGCCTATTTGGGGGTGTCATTTCTCCTCTACGTCATAGCCAGGTAACGCTTCCTAGCTTCCTCCGAACGTTTGGAAATTTTTCGACGATTTGAGTACCGATCTTGAAAATGATTTTCAGGATCTGCTCGCAGGAATGGACAAACCCCTATCCATGCATTGAAGAGCCTGTAGTGCTGGAGAACCAGTTCAGCCTGATGAACGCGCTTTGGTTCACGATTGGCTCTCTGATGCAGCAAGGCTCAGAACTCGCACCTATGTAATAAAACAATTAAGTATATAGTTCTGTTCAGCACTTAAAATGAAACAAATCAAAAACGTCATGGTTCACATAAATTTTCAGAGCTGTCTCGACACGCATGCTGGCGTCCATTTGGTGGTTTTTCACCCTAATCATGGTTTCCTCTTACACGGCAAACCTTGCGGCTTTTCTCACCATTGAGCAGAAAGTCGAAGTGTTTCGAGACGTAACAGAGCTCGCCAAGCAAGATGTTATCAAATACGGCGCTAAGAAAGGCGGATCCACTGCTAATTTCTTCAGGGTGAGTCCGTTGAAATGCGGTTTTTTAAGGGCGTTGGATTTTCATATTTCGAACTCCGTCCAAAAAGTCTCTTCTATCTTATTTGAGACCGTGGAAATTTCACCGAAAACTGTTTTCAGGACTCGCACGACCCGACTTACCAAAAAATGTGGCAATTCATGTCGGCGAATCCGGACGTAATGATGGAATCGAACGAAGCTGGGGTGGACCGGGTCGACAATAATTTGGATTACGCTTTCCTCATGGAGTCGACCAGTATTGAATATGAGACTGAGAGGCGCTGCAATCTTTTCCGAGTGGGCAGAGAACTGGACGAGAAAGGCTACGGCATAGTCATGCGGCAAAGTCAGTTGGTTTTTTACATTAATTCTTCTTTATGGATAATATATATTTGGTATCCATAATACCATTGGTTAAACAGAATCTATATTCCGGTAGTTTAAGAAATAAAAATACAATAAAAGCGCAAAAGGAGACTTGAGAATGGAAATGTCACGTACCAAATTATGGAAGTTCGCCATTCTAAGCACCTCTGTTTTTCGTTATCAGATTCCACATATCGCAATGTCCTCAGCAGAAGCGTGGTGAAACTGCAGGAGCGAGGGAAACTGAACGAACTGAAGACGAAATGGTGGAAAGAAAAACGAGGAGGCGGTTCGTGTCAGGTAACATTTTCACGATTCAATTGTCAAATTTTCCAGGAGAGCACAGTTTCCTAGCCCGAAATTTCTCCTCGTTACAGGAAGATCCACCAAACGATGCCGACGATCTTGGTCTCGACAATGTCGGTGGAGTATTCGTCGTCCTCCTTGGTGGCTGCATATTCGCCGTATTTCTGGCTTTCGGCGAACTATTTTACGACATCTATTACCGAGAGGACAAGGTGCCTAATGCATTAATTAAAACTGAATAACCAACTGGTATATTGTGGATCAGAACACTAATCATTTACAAATTTCAATTTCAAAACGTTCTGAACGCAAGTTGCCAGGGGGGAGGGAATTTAAACATAGGTGGTGAGTGGTTTGATGCTGGAAGTGGGTAATGTGTATCATCTTCTTCTACAGGTTTCGTTCAAAGATGAGCTAATGTACGAAATCAGGTTCATAATGCGATGCCACGGTACGGAACGGCCGAACAGAAAATTTCGCGACAACATTTCGTCCGGATCTACGTCAAGATCAAGATCGCATCTTCCTACGTCCACAGATCTACCAAGCCGTTCACCTACTTGCGTCTAATGTTTAATACTTAGATGGAAAATAATTACGCTACAAATGTCTAAAGTACCTGTAATTTAGATGTATTGATGCCTTGTGCCAAGTCATGAATCGTTAAATCCCAAGTTGAAAGATAGCGAACCTGCGTCAACATGAATCGAAGTGCAATGGCCCTTTGGACTCTGTCCAATCCGTATGCGTGATACTATGAAAATAATGCGCCGACCTTTACGCGCCTGGGGCGAATGATGCTGGAGATTTTTCTATAAATAATTGCGATTAATTTTAATTTATAATATAAATTTTATTATTTATGATTAAAATAAATTAAAATAGGAAAAAATTGGGGGAAATGCACGTGGGGCGAATGACGATGGAGCGAATGATGCTGGGGCGAATGCTAGTAACCCTAAACTAAAATAATACACACCTCACCGTTGAGGGTTAAATGCTGTAAATTATGGTGCTAGTATGTACCGTTTTATTGCTTGTTTAATTTATTATAAAAATCAAGAAATACCTATATATATACGCATGTAGTATAAGGTACATACCAACTTATTGTTACTTTTGATTCTGTATATTAGGTATTTATTATTAATTTTGAATTACCTAAGAGGTATTTTGTGTATTACTGGCTTGTGAATGAATTGTTTTTTCTCAATTAAACAATCTTTACATTTTCCTTTAAACTGCCCTAATGATTTCCTTCTTCGCATTTTCTCTTTTTTGAGCTAGTACGCCTTGGGTTTGAGCGGGTGCCAAAATCCAAAAATAATTGTCTCAGTTCGGTCCGGTCATCCTTCTGATAAACATTCACCGTCAACATTTCACCTTCTCGAGATTAGTTACTGAAAAGTACCTACCATGGTAATGTGAATTCGTAAAATCTGCAATACTCAAAATGTTGAAACGATTCGCCTTCCTGTGCTTCTTGATTCACGCTGTGAGCAGCATTCCTGAAGTGATCAAGATCGGTGGGTATTGCATTTTTTACTGAAATTATTAAAATACAATAGTTTAGACTCAGTTTGCATCACGAAGTCATACCTACTATTAAATTATTGGCCGTCTGTCGATGCTTGAACGTGATCGACAAACCGGACATAATATCATAATATTATTCAAGATAAAGCTTTCACACTTTTTTAATGCTTTGTCAAATATCTTACCTATTTTGGAATGCTTCATGCACTAGGTACCTACCTTATACCCTCTTTAAACAGAATTTCGATGAAACACAATACTTCCGAGCAAAGAGCGCTTCGCGTTTTTCGTATATTGTTCATTCTACCGGTAGCCGGTCGGTTTTCGCTACCAGTCCATTTTTTTCATTTCAAGTAAAACAGTTCAAAATTTTATTGGGTTCAATCGTTTACCTGCTAATTCACAATCCAGGTAGAAGTCGAAACCGAATGTCAGGAAACCGAACTTTAAATGATTGTAATTAAATAATAATTATTAGGGGCTCTGTTCGAGGAGGGTGACGAATGGTCGAAATTCGCCTTCGACGCGGCGATCAAAATCATCAACGACGACGAATCGACGTTGCCCGGCATTGAACTTCAGGCCGAAACGCCCGCCGAGCCCGCCGCTCCTTTTGATATAGTCGGTGCTGAAAGAAATGGTGAGTCAAATGATTTGACTCAAATCGAATTTGTATTTTATGAAACAAATTCATAGCTACTTATTTCAAAGTAAGAATTCATCGCTGGATTCATTCGCACAATATTTCAGTCGGACATCGTTAAGTCTTCCAGTAGGAGTTTACTGTTCACTTTACTTATTACTGGGACTTGGGAGCCTCTTTTCCTATATAATATATAAATATATTATGTTTTTGATGTATTTTTTTCATATCATGTTTTTGAACTATATGAACTTCCAACTTTATAAATTTAATAAAAATTAATTTTTTTTTATAATATGGTAAATATTTTCCACAGTTTGCAATCTGATGAAGGCTGGAGTGGTCGGCATCGTCGGGCCTCACTCGACGGAAATGACCAATCATGTTCAGAGCCTATGTGACACGATGGAAATACCGCATATCACCGCTCGCTGGCACCCGCGGCAGAGGAGGAGCAGCTGTCTAGTCAATCTTTACCCCCACCCTTCGATCCTTGCCAAGGTATTCAATTTTTTACCAAAAAAAATATGAGAAAATGTCAAATTTTTGAGGGAAACTTTTCAAAAGATATTGTTCGTTATGTCTCACCAATGTTTCGGATGATTTGAGGGCAAGAGAGCGGGGTGACGACGTCCTCTTGACGACATTGATTGAGGCTGCCTGACAATCGACGCGCCAAATAACTATGGGGAAAGCAGGGACTAACTAACGTCTAACTAAGCAGGGACTAACGTTTTGAAAAATATCTGCAAGGTGTGACGTAAAGGCATAGCATCAAAGAAGACCCTATCTCAGGATGACTGGACTCTCTCTTCTCTTGGGACAGGAGACATCGTCTCTGAAATACCTCCGGATGAGGCCCGTAAGGCTGAAAGCGCTTCGGCTTGAACAAAATCATGTCAAAAGGAAGTCGTCACAGCTCTTGCCCTAAAATTATTTTGAAAAAAAATTTCTTCTGTTTCATGAAAGGCTGCTGCTGACATAGTTCTTGCATGGGAGTGGAAAGGCTTCACCATCGTTTACGATGATTACAATGCGCTTCGAAAAATCGGCGAATTGGTCAAAATCGCTGACGACAAGGGATACACGGTTAGCGTGCGGCAGCTGAAAGGTCGCGATGGGGAAGAAGACAACTACAGGTAGGGCCATTCCAGGAAATCCTCATCAAGTAAACTCCTTTCTATTGGGTGTTCAGCTGAGTTCATGAAGGCCTCTTGTAGCAGATGGCACTAAATTCCTGAAAAAGCCTAGTAACGTCTGATTCAAGTGAATTATCTGCTGAATCAGGCTTCCTCGGCCTGGGATTTACTCACTTCAAGATTTTAGAGGCGTTCATGTCCTTTGGCATTGTCTTTCAGGTATGTCCTTCAAGAAGTGAAACACTCAGGAGAGAAAAACATTGTAGTGGAAGTGGCCAGGGAGAGGTTATTTGATGTGATGCTTCAGGCTCAGCAAGTTGGCCTTGTCGGGAGCGGATACAGCTACATCGTCACTTCTCTTGTAAGTTTCAGCAACGGATGTCAAAATTTGAAATCTGATATCATATTACGTTTATCAGTTCTCTTCAGGTATGCTGAACATTTGCAGGATTTTCAATCGATCGACCTGGAGCCGTTCAAATGGGCGGGGACGAACATCACTGGGATACGAATAGTCGATCCAGACCTGCCACACTTCAAAGAAGTTATGAAGATTATCAACGGATTGAAGAACCAAGAAGGTGGAGAGGCGGACGAGGAAGACAAAGAGGGAGGTGGCGAAGGAGACGAAGCTAAAGAGGAAGAGGTAGGAGCAGAGGAGGAGGGGGACGATGAAGACGGTGCAGAGGAGGGGGAAGAAGTAATGTCATTTATTGCTGTAATTTGTGGATTGCTGCATATTTCGGATTGAACAGTAAATCTCAGGTTTGGACCTGCAAAAACTTTGTTATTTGACTGGAAGTCGTTCATTTTGGAATTCACAATGTTGGATGCTGAATGTGCGTTAAGCGGTCCGAGGATTGGCGACAACCTTAGAATGGATGCGTGTGCGTCTTGATATTCGGAAATAACAAATCAGTTGATATAACTTATGATGGACGTCTCTTAACAATATTGCAGATGCGAGAACTCCAATGGCATCTGTTCTAATAGCATTGCAGTCAATCGCAACATTCTTGCAATAGTGTGGTTTGTAGTGCCACAGTTGTAGCACAGTAGGTAGGTACTTGAAGCTTCTAATATTTTCGTGGATTTCAGGAGGAAGAGTCTCGACGGCGTAAGAGACGAAAAGTTTCTCAAGATCGTACACCTCTTAAAGATGATGGGGAAGAAGAAGAGGTTGAAGAAGGTGGAATCGGTATCTAATTCCTGTATCTGGTTCGCTATGGAGCTCTCAATTTTTTAACATCTTGTCGAATAAACACTTCTGCTCCAGATGCTGATGAAAACGAAGGGAACGGAGATGGAGAAGATGAAAAGGGAGGCGATGAGGAAGAAGGAGACAAACAAGAAAATGAAGGAGGAGAAGAAGCAGGTGGAGAAGAGGAAGGCAAAGACGGAGAAGGCGAGGGGGAAGAACCAGCTGAAGAAGAGGAGGAGTTCGAGATTCCACCAGTAAGAATGCAGATAGTTATAGTAATGAATAATCCGTCACAGCAAGAATTTGAATGTAGATTCACGCATGCTGATTTCAGGTTGAAGCATTGCTAATATACGATGCCGTAAACTTGATCGCTCAAGCACTTCACAATTTAGACCTGATAGAGCCCAAAGAGATTGACTGTCGGAGTCAGGACGCCTGGGAATCTGGATACAGTGTCATCAATTTCATCAAAATGGTATGCTTGTCGAAAAATCCGTGGAGTATTTTATGAAAAAAGTGTATATCCAACTTATTTCTGAGCCATTCTTGAGGGACAGTGCCAACTTGACAGAGGAGCTTCCTCCAGGTATAGGCCTGGTTATGAAACAGCTCCAGCTTCCGGCACCCACCACAACTTAAAGGCAGCTTTGGCTTTGCTCCTCAAAAATGCTCTTACATGTTCCTCCCCCGTAGATAAGACGAGTGGTTTCCTGTGATTCCTACTAGAAAAAATCCCTGAATGCTTCAATTGTAGGCAGTCCGGGCACTGGAATATTTTAATTACAGAGCGAGCAACAAGGTTTGAGCGGACTGGTCAAATTTGATAACGAAGGGTTCCGCAGTGAAGTGGTACTCGAAATTGTCGAGTTAGTGCAGGAAGGGCTTCGAGCCAAAGGAAACTGGACCAAACAGGACGGCGTTGTGATTCATTATGTAGAAAACGACGATGGCCCAGTCGTGGCCGGCGATGATCTGCGGAATTCCACTTTCATCGTTCTTTTGGCACTGGTAAGTTCTCCGAATTCCAAGATGTAGTCAGTTTATTGCCACCGGAATTGTTCCAGGCGCGAGTGTGGCATGTGTAGGTGCTTTGAGCATGCGCAGTGTAAGGTTCTGTAATGTCCGGAAGTGTCGTTGCAGGGGGCAATGCCCACCAAACCTTGCACTGCGCATGGGTAACGCACCAATGCAGCATGGATTATGGCATGCGTGGAGCTTGACTGAAAGTGTACTAACTTTCAATCCAATTGCTGATTTCATGCTTCAGACACACCCATATGGCATGCTGAAAGAGGACAGTCGGCAATTGACCGGAAACGATCGATTCGAAGGCTTTGGAATCGATTTGATCCACGAACTCTCGATGATGAGCGGGTTCAACTATACGTTTCACGTCCAGGAGGACAAGAGCAGCGGGTCGCCGAAGACGCTCGAAAATGGCACCCGCGTCTGGAGTGGGATGATTGGTGAAATTCTCGCAGGAGTGAGTTTTACCCAGAAATGTGACCTCGAGCTGCGTATTTCCAAATCGAATGCAGTTGACGTAAGTGCAGTTGTTAATTTTATAGAGAGCGGACCTGGCCATCGCTGACATGACGATAACCAGAGAACGAGAAAGGGATGCTGACTTTACTATGCCGTTCATGAATTTGGGTGAGTCAGATCTCAGAAATTCCAATGATTCATTAGTCAGTTGGGAAAGTTCATCGCCGTTTGAGAAGCCGTCCCGGGCGTGCTCTGCCACCATCACTCCATGTGGCCAGCTGGAAGTTCTTATATACTTAATAAGTCGCCCTATCAGGGCCTTGAACTTAATTCTGTTTTTCAGGGATCAGCATTCTTTACAGGAAGCCGATGAAAGCGCCACCATCCTTATTCTCATTCTTGTCCCCATTCAGCTATGAAGTTTGGGGGTACATCCTGTCCGCTTATCTCGGCGTGTCTTTCCTCCTGTTCATCATGGCCAGGTAACTCATTTGAAGGATTTGAATGCAGTTATACTAAAATGACGTGTGAATGTTTCTTAAGAAGCATTGAAAATTTTCAAACTGCCTTTGCTTCAAGGATAAGCCCTTACGAATGGACCAATCCGTACCCGTGCATCCAGGAGCCGACCGAATTGGAGACGCAGTTCAGCCTGTCCAACTCACTTTGGTTTACGACCGGGTCGATCCTTCAGCAGGGCTCGGACGTCGCTCCTATGTGAGATAATCTCATTTTATTATCAACTCGGTTCTTAGTTTAGGAGTTTGAGATATCATAGTACGCTGATTTTGACATAAATCTGGGAGAGGGCTGCATTTTGAAACCGAAGTTGTCCCGGGCGTGCCCTGCCGCACTCAGCAGTAGATTAGGAACTAGTCAGGACATGTTCCCCCAGTCTCATAGAACTGGATGTACTGTGATCTAGAGCTAATCAAGATTTGTCTGCCACAATTTGCGCTCATGCGCCATAGACAGTCACAAAATCATCTTGGCAATCCTGACTCTGCAAAATCAAGCGCCTCCGATTCCTCGTCCATTTCCAGATCCGTGTCAACTCGCATGGTGGCAGCTATCTGGTGGTTCTTCACCCTCATCATGGTGTCTTCTTACACTGCAAACCTGGCTGCTTTTCTGACAATCGAGCAAAAGATAGAACCCTTTACGGACGTGCAAGGTCTCGCCAACCAGGACAAGGTCAAGTACGGAGCCAAGAAAGGTGGCGCGACAGCGAATTTCTTCAGGGTCGGTTTCATTAAATCCAATTTCCAGTCCATCGCGTAATATTTGTAGTCCTCGGTTCACCATTTGCTGGATTGTGTGTTTCAAGGATTCAAAGGAACCCATTTACCAGAAGATGTGGGAGTTCATGGAGGCGAATCCTGACGTCATGATGTCCACCAATGAGGCGGGTGTGGACCGCGTTCAATACAATACCGACTACGCCTTCCTGATGGAGTCCGCCTCGATCGAATATGAAATGGAAAGGAAGTGCGAACTGATGCGAGTCGGCGACCTTCTCGACAACAAGGGCTACGGCATAGCGATGCGTCAAAGTAAGCGCAAACCTGCGTGTAACCTGCGCAATCGTAACCTCCCGCCATTGCACATGCTTGGAATTCCTCTATTCGGTTGACTAAATTTCAGATGACATTGCCCTGCTTTCTGGTCTACGAGATGAGGTTATGCAATGCCTCTGTAATGCAGTTTGGTTGTCTTTCAACAACCACAATCCATACGCAGGAACTAATGAAGGCCACTATTTCTGTTCGCAGATTCTTCATACAGAAACGTCCTGAGCCGTAACGTTATCAAGTTGCAAGAGAAGGGAAAGTTAACGCAATTGAAAGACAAATGGTGGAAAGAGAAAAGGGGCGGTGGCGCATGTCGGGTAAGCGTAATTTCACAAACCATCCCGAATCTGCAAAAGAATTCTCGTTTTTGGGATTTTAGTATGGATTCAACAAAATTTGTGAACATAACATTGGTGGGTCTGCCTTTGCCGGTTGTTGGAGAACTAACCTCAGCCAGCAAATGAGGTCTTACCTAATAGATATGTTCAAAATTACTTTCCTCGCAGACTTACTAGCTCTGTAACTTTATCAAATTACATTTATTACTTTTCGCGATTATCATTTCCAGGCGACCGAAGAGGGAGGCGCAGCGAGCGATTTGGGCTTGGATAACGTAGGTGGCGTATTCGTAGTACTTCTGGGTGGATGCGTCCTCGCCGTGATCATCTCTTTCGGAGAACTGCTTTGGGACATCTATCAACGAGATGACAAGGTAGTTAACCATCCAATCATTGCCATTTGCTCGGATCAATATTAGACCTTTTGATGCGAACAAATAGGGAAAATAATATATCGAAGTTATATTATATATTGATATATAATATATTGAAGTTATTTCCAATTGGATTATGGAGCAATAATAAATAAGAGGGAGCTCTCCTCACTAAATTTTACGAAAGATTTCAATTTGACGAATCGCAATGAAGTTCGGTGATTCAACTTTAAGGATTACGCTCATATCTGGTAGTTTTGGTGTCCGAGCCCCGAGAATGATAGATGATAGCGAACGAGTAGAATTTGGCTTACCTCGCGCGCAAATTTGTACCAACCACTTCGATAGAAGGCGACCGGAGGCGTGCCCGTCGGCGTGTTCTTTCTGACGGGGACGAAGATGATCGCGGACGATATTTCAGTGGTTGGCACTTGCCGGGTGTATCCAATCGACGGGGACTCGGACTGCCGTGCTTGCGGACGGTGAGGAAATCTTGAGACGAGTCTACGAAGATTGCCGCCGAAGTTGAAGTTGAAGCGATGAATCGAAATTTTGATATAGAGTTGATATAGAGGTTTTCCTTTGACGCCGTTGCTGGAAAATTACGATTGTGTGAGAATATGCACGATAGATATGAGGCAATATGGTGAAGGCTGCGGTTTCAGAGTTACTTACAATCCGAAAATCGAGAAATTGGGTAAGTAACGGGATTCTGATGACCCAAGGGCGGAGAGGTAGATATCTATGAAATAGCTCATCCAGAGATCGCACGAGGAATGAGCGAAAAGATGGCGAGTGGCGAATTCGGCCACATTTTCCTCACCTTCTCCTTTTCTTCTTAGGGGGTATTTATTGAATTTCTGATTGGTTATTGGCGGAGTGGAAGCGTGGAAGTTGTTGAAGTGGAGACCAATAGAGTTGCAGGTGAGAGACAGGTGAAAACTTGTAGTGGGCTATGGTATTTACGGTGGAGCTGATATCGATGTGAAGACGTGGTGGCTATTGCAAACTAATCGATAGGTACATAGGAGTAAACTAAAATAAAAATAATCGAAAAAACAGGTGCGGCCGAAACACCTTTTATGCATGAAACATTTGTCTTTTCGCAGGTTTCCTTCAAGGATGAACTTATCGAGGAGATCAAATTCATCGCTCGTTGTCACGGCACGGTGAAACCTGTGAGAAAAGGAGACGCGTCGCCTAGCGGATCGGGGAAGTCCGGCTCGAAATCCAGTGGAAATTCGAGATCCCAATCGCCCAAAACTGAGTCGAGATCTCGCTCCAGGATCAATCACTCCAGGTCGCGATTCTCGGGGCGGCTACTCACAGATAGGCTGAGCTTGGACTAATTTCAAACGGATTGAGCACAATTTTTTTTTGTAGATCTTGCAGGCTGTAGTGTAATACGTCATTTCTTTCCCGATGATAAGGATATAGGAGGTATGACTCGTTGAACCAAGGCCCCCAATTATGTTCTATTCCAGTATTATTTCGGCCTAGAGACCTCCGCTAAACACTGAACCTTCCTGCCCTCCCCCACACCACCCGAATCAGCAAAAATACCATAGCAACCACCATATCCAGTTGTTGCACAAAAACGCGACGAATAACGGCTGATAACAGAGCTGGCGTCCAAATGAGAAAAGCAGTAATTCAGTTTATTTCACATTTTTGCTTTTTGGCACCGTTAATCTTTGTTAGCAGATAAAAACACCAACGATGCCAAAAACATTCTCGCAAAATGTCAGAAATGTGAAAATATTTACTTACTTAGCTTTTAGCCTTCAGAAACCCTCTTTCGTACATTTTTTTTGTCAGGGTAATTGAACGCAATTTACAGTAAATAACGATTTTATTTATTTAAAAATGTACAAAAAGCCCATTTTATGATACACAGCTATTGATTATATACAAGCAATAGTAACGATTTCAGATTTTGTCTTGCGTTTTTTTCAACAAATCCAATAAACCCATAAAATTATCATCGTACCGAAGAAATTGGCACAATATAATACAACAGCTAGTGAAACAGTAGAGCGAAAAAATGAAGAAGTTTCACGTTTTAAAGCGTCGAAGTGATTTTATTGGATTCTGTTATCTGGGCAGTAAAATACCGACGAGTCAAATCGATCGCCGAATCAGTTCAACGTAATTATCGGGGTCGAGACAATTCCAAAATTCAGAATAACATCGGTTTTCTATACAAAATTTACAATGATTATAATTACAATTTTACAATAATAAATGCGACTGCTCAAATTGACTGGTCGGCGAAAATAGCAAGGGTAAACAGTTCATGTAAAACTAGCTCGATTTTATCTTAATGTTCAACGAGATTATTGCGCGACAGCTGAACTCGCGCAAGGGAAATTCACTCACAGCTGAAGGATGCGCAGTTTAGACACAACTGAACTTGGCACCTGAAAATTAGAAAAGGATAATCATACTTCAATTTTGAAACGTTCATTATTCGAGCGATGATAAGTTGAGCGTGTTGTATCAAAACTGCTCGCATAGCAACAGGTCGCTGAGCTCTTCATTACCAACTAAATCAGAGGTGTCAGACTTTTACGGTACGTTCAACCTCAACTCACAAACCAAATCCACAAACCCAATCGACAAACTCAACTCACAAACTAAGCTCAAAAACCCAACTCAATTCTCGAACTGAAACTCATACTCGAGCTGACATTCAAACTCGAACTGAGAATCAAACTGATATTCCAACACAGACTGAAACTCAAGCTCAAAGTAAACTGAATTTCAAACCGACATTCAAACTTCAGTTCGAACTGAAACTCAAACTCAACTTCGTACCGCAAGTAAAACAACAAGTGACACTCAAACTCAACTTCTAACTGAAACTAAAACATCAAGTCAAACTCGAACTGTAACTCAAAATGAAACTTCAGTTCAAACTATAACTAAAACTCAAACTCAACATCATTCAGAAACTCAAACTGGAACTCAAACTGAAATTCGAACTCAAAGTCAAACTCAAACTGAAACTCATACACGAACTGATTGACAAACTGTCGCTGAAACTTTCACTTCAAACTGAAACTCAAAGTCAGACTTGAACTGAAACTCAAACTGAGCCTTCAGTTAAAACTGAAACTTAAACTCAAACTCAACATCATGCTGAAACTCAAAAACTCGAAGTGAGACTTAAACTCACACTGAAAATTAACTTTAAACTGGAACTTACACTCGAACTGATACTCAAACTCAAACTGAAACTTGAACTGAAAAAGTTTGATTTCGAGTTTCAGTTTGAATCTCAGTTCGAGTTTTAGGTTCATTCTCAGTTTGACTTTGATTTTGCATTCCAGATCGAGATTCTATTTGAAGTGGAGTTTCAGACTCAGTGTCAGTTTGAAGTTTGAGTTTGTCTTTGAGTTTCATTTCAATTGAAGCATGAGTTTGAGTTTGAATTTCAGTTTCAATTAAAGTTAGAAGTTGCGTTTCAGATTGAGTTTCAGTTCGAAATTTAGTTCGAGTTTGGATTTCAGCTTTAGTTACAGTTTGACTATGAGTTTGGCTTCCAGTTTGAGTTTCAATTTGAAGTTGAGTTTCAGTTCGTGTGTCACTTTAAGTTTGGTTTTGAGTTTCCGTTTCATTGTCAGCTTAAAATTCACGTTGAGTTTCAGCTCAGTTTGAGTTTGGATTTGAGTTTGAATTTCAGTTTTAATTAAAGTTTGAAGTTGAGTTTTAGTTCGACTTTGAGTTCAAGTTTGAATCTTAGTTTTAGTTTCAGTTAGAGTGTCAGTTTGAAATTTAATTTGAGTTCTAGTTTGAGTTACAGTTGGAGTCAGTTTCATTACGATGTTCAGTTTGAGTGTTAGTTGATTATGAGTTTCAGTTTGAGCTTCAGTTCGAGTTAAAATGTCAGCCTGGGTAAGAGTGTCAGTTTTATGATTGAGTTTGCGTGCTAAGCTTTTGAGTTTAGTTTGTTATTTGAGTTTGTGGGTGTGATATAAGTCTGAACATAATCCGATGGTCCGAAGGATTGAAGATCGCTCGAGATAATTGCTTAATGCGGTGAGACCGTTGACCTCATTTTACTTTTTTTAGGATGTATTTGAGCTATTTAGGCATCCAATATCATTTACAAAAATCACCACACAAATTTTAAGATACTCGAGTGCATGCTACATCGAATTAAGTTTGGAATCAAGTGCTGGATTAAGTGTACACTACACCAAGGCCCAAGTTCACCAAAATTTTAACATGTGTACAAAGGGCCCATGTAAGACGAACGGCTCAACTCGCAACCTCCCAACTATGCGTCGAGGCGGTCAAAGCCAGAAAGATTTGATGATCAAATCTTTTCAGCCGGTGGTTTGAACAGTTGGGCGTGTTCAGCCGTGGCGCTCACGTCTCTGATTGGGTGAGTACAGCAAATCCTGCACAACGGGCCCTTTGGAGGGGTGGAGTGCAACACAACAATGGTCGGTGGTTGTGGGACGAGCCCTTTGTGCGAATACCCACACCACAACTTGCAACTACGCAAACAAATACTTGAACTCTACGTCCGATCAGCTTCACTCGTTTCCACGCCAGATGCACGATCCGATGTTGGGGGGATTGAAAGTTTTCTGTTATCACCATTATTATCAACTCTGCTGAATGATTTTTTCCGTAAAGTCGTAACCTACAATGACACCTGAAGCTACCACAAATAAAAACGCTTTCATCTCAAAATCTTAATTAAAAATAAACAAATCCCATTTGCATTAATCTGCTGGCAGACCTATGTAGGTATACCTATTTTTTCAATTTTAATTTTTAATTTTTGTCATCTACTGCCTAATGAGAATATACCGAAAAAACGTCATTATATTTATAGATTTCCATGTAATTTTTCGCTGATTTAAAAAAATATCGATTTTTCAAAGGCCACCTCTATCTAAAGTGTCCCGGCACCGGCTAGACGTGGATTCTTCAAGAAAACAGTAAGCGTACTTTGCAAAATACTCGAGAACAACACTGAATACAAGTAGACGGCACAGGGCAACACTGGCAAGCAAAATATCTAATCATCCGAGAGACTCCTGACCTTGTTCTCACGAGAGGCAGGGCCGATATGAAAGTACGGCTCGACTGTGCCGACGAGCTTAACTCTGAGTATGTAGTTGAGTTGTGGTGGTAATAGGTGAATCGGATGTTAGTGGTGTATTTGAGTTGTGGGTACCATCGTCGCTTGAGTAGCAGTTGTGGCAGTGGAGCTTGTTGTTCCTGACGCGGACGTCGGTGCCCATTTGGCCGTCGCCGAGTTGCAGACAGCAGACGCAACATTTGAAACATTCGATGTGGTAGAAAAGTTGCAGGCTTTCGATTATCATTGCCGCTCCTCTTCCTGGAAAGAGGGAAATTTCCGTGAAGATTGCTCGATAAATTGTATTTTTCTCGTTGAGGGCGACAGGGCGCGCCCGGGGCAACTTTGGTTTTCCAGAAAACATTAATGTTACTCGAATTTTTTTAAAACTCTTTATTTTTACCCAAAAAGGGTACTTTTGGTACATTTTCATACTTATGCTTATGGTGTTAACTTATTATGGATTCCGATAGGTACTAACCAAGCTCATCGCCACAGTTGGAGCATCGCTTTTTCCCGCTCACGCTGAGCATTTTCTCTTTCTCTTTGGCGCTGTCCGTCTTGTTGGTGTTGTGATTGTAGTAGTCCAGGCCATTTGGCTCGTGCCTGAGAAAATCAAATTTCAGTTAAAATAAGACCACCCGATTCAACTCTACGCTAATTATGAGGTGCGGTGGCAGTCCGGTGAAATCAGGTGTGAAAACGGAATTTGGGGCAATCGGTTCGGGGTAATCGGTTTTGGGACAATTTGGGGAAAGATTGATTCTCCTTCTACTCGAATATAGAGCTACGTCTGGAATGGCGATTTCAAAATCGCTCACCTGCGGCGTGCGTAGTTGTTGTTATCGTTCATCCTCTGCACTCGTTGGGTGAGTGTCTGTATGATCGAGTCAGGCAATGGTTTCCCTTTCTGGGGAGGGTTCATCTAAAACACACACATCTAATCTTGACCAAAGATCATCGATAACCCAAATTCAGGTGCTATATTCTTGAAATCAAGCGACAACTTGTTAAATCTCTCTCGGAGAACTGAAATTTGAACTTCGGTCGCAGATTGGACACTTTTTGTGGATTTCAAGTTCGCATACCCTTTGCATGGGCTGAGGTGGATTTTGCTGCGAATAAGCAGCAGGGTGATGATGGACTGGCGGTTGGCTCCAGCCGTTCTCAAGGTACGACGAATTGCCGTTGCTGACGTTGTGCCATTTGGTCGAATTGATGCAAGGATGCGACTGAGCGTGCGACAGCTGCTGAGTGCCGTTCAGCGGCTGGAGGTTGGCCGATCTTTGCTGGATCGCGTCCATTTGCCTCTGGTGTTGCTCTGTGATCCGGCGATGCTCCGCTTCCTGGAAGTGTCGTTATTTTTATGTAAAATTTTGCGTTGGCGTGGAAATATCTGCAATTTGGAGACGAGCATTTGTTTTCATCAGCTGTCACTTGCCTGAATCAGCCAATGTTGATAGTTGCAGTTGTCCGGCCTTGGCTGTTTCCTTTTGGCCTGGGCTTGCCAAGTATCGTTGGAAATTATGCGACTCCGCGGGGCTGCACTGAGTGCCTGAAGCGTCTGTCTCGTCATTTGCTGTCCACCGTGGGAGTTTCTGTGTAAATTGAAATCATTTATTATAAGCTCTGGAGATAGAACAGTCTATGCAGAAAAGAAAGAGAAACGTAGATTACATTTGGGTCGCAGGGTTGCCATGGTTGGATATGACAGCCTGGTGATGCTGACTGATCGGGGGTGGAGGTGGTGGGCGGCGAGGCTGAGCTGGAATCGCTAGAGGCGCTTCTTGTAGATTCGGCATCGACCGTCTGTACTGAGCTGCAAGTTGATCGGCCCTACGAAGATCTCCAAGGGATTTCCTCACCGCAACATTGGCCATGTGCGCGGATTCCCTGGAACGGACTTCACCTGCCATCATCGGCCAGTCCTGCTGAGGGGGTGGAGGCACCGGCCTTTTTAATTCTTGAGTGTACATCGCATGGCTCACTCTGACGTTCTGAAGAGCCTGGAAAACCCAAATTTGTTCTTATAGAGCCCTGTTGATGGAACTTAATCAAATAAAGTTCAATTCCCAGGATCCAGGAATCCGCCAACCACGAATCAAGAATCCTGCAAGAAACTCAGGATCAGAATATCCATTCCCTCACCTCGATAGACCTCCTTGGGACTGGTTCTTGGCGACAGGATACAGGCTCAGGTCTGCAGAGAAGAGGCTCCGGCTGATTGGTTGGCTCAGGAGCCGGCGGTCTGTTCGGCTGAGGGGGCGCGTGCTGAGGCTGCTGATCGACATTGTACGTATCCGGTATAGAACCGCTTTCCCATTCGTATCTCTCTTTTTCAGCTTCGAGCTCGCGCAATTTCATAGCGAGTGTTTCACCTGCCGATAAAAAGGACACAATGAACCGCAAACCAGGGACTCAACAATATAAGATACCCTTATCTCGTTTTTCAGCAAGAATCAGCTAAAAAAACCGTATTTACCCAGTTTCAGTTTATTCTCCATATCTTGCTTCCTGATTTTCTCTTCCTCTTCCAGAGTCTCGATGATCTCTCGTTCCTTTTTCATGATTTCATCCTCCTCCGACGTAGTACTGTTGTTTCCGTAGACCTGCACCGACCGAATGAAGTAATAGCTCAATACCTTGATCATTATTATAGGAATTCGTGAATATTCCAAAAGGAAGTTAACTTTTTGAAACGTTACCTCGCTATCGTTACGACTATGGCTCCACGGCTCGGGCAGCTTGTGGTCCAGTTCGACACCTGAATCCCGGCTTTCTTGATTGGAGTCGCTTTCGGAGCAAATGCTTTGGCGGTACAGCTGTCGTTCCATCCGCCGTTCTTCGGCCAGCAGTGCGGTCATGTCCGGTGGACGGACGAGTTCCAATTCTGAAGGGAAAAAATCAAATTGTTGATATGTTTAATGCTTTGCTAAACATTAATTTGCTGATTAATTTCCATATTATATCAATGGACTTTACTATGCAGTACATTGGTACAATAAAGAACCAGTGGTGCGTAGATAACACACAATACTTCCATATTTTGAAACGTAAAATTGTGACACAATTTGATCATATTTTGACAGCTTTTGAAAGTGTTTAGGTCAAAAATATCAAAAAATCCAGTATTAAAATTTTAAAATTCGCCCAAAATGAAAAAACGCCACATTTTCGGAATGTAAAAAATATCCACATATTCTGCAAGGTAAAACGAAGATTTTGAGACCAAGAACGCTCAAATCGGTTCATTTTTGCGGCCGGAAAAAAATAAAATAGAAAACACTAAAAATGCAAATATATCGGAAGTACTGTGCGTTATCCAAATTCCGATTAAACAGGGTGTTAGGTCTTGCTGAGACAAACATTTCAGTTCAAGAAATTTGAAAAAAGGTTGAGAAATGAGGGAGTTATGGCCATTTTTGTAAATGACCACAGACGGACAGACGGACACACGGACAGACGGACAGACGGACACACGGACACACGGACACACAGACACTTGTTCAGGAAGTGATTCTGAGTAAATGTGTATAAGAAAAAGTTTTTTCTGAAGCTCCGTTCCGATTCTCGATTTTAGGACGATCACAATACTTCCATTTACTCTGTAAATATGGAAGTAAAAACCCTATATTATCAGTACGATTGATGGTATTGATTAGGTTTTGTGATTCGCGAGTTTGGGGATTCCTAAAAGCATCCTAATGAACGAAATTTTTGAAGTCAGATATCAGGGTTTGGGTCTTCAGATAAACCGCCTCTTTCGCTCTATCTGAAGACCCTAACCCTGATATCTGACATCAAAAATTGAATAACGGGTCGATCCTCAAAAATCTAATTCATGAAATGGGTCCTGGAAAATATTGCGCCTGCTTTTGTAAAATGAAAAACATGCCGAAAAACTCAAAATGTGATAGATCAAAAATTAAATCTGGACGAATATTTTGATGCAAACTACTCACTTCTTCCATTTGCGGATAATGGAACAAAAACAAAAACACGCCAATCAAAAAAATTGCTTTAGATAAGTAAATTGTGTTTTACCAAAATTTGAAAATAAGTTCGACAAAAATGCCTCCCCTCAACCCCTTAAAACAGGTTTATTCGTAGCAATTTTAACCGCAGATCATGAATTGGTTGAAAAGCAATACGTTTCAAAGGCGTATTCATGTAGGTAATCATGCCGGAGGAAATTCGCACATCGACATACGCATCAGTCAAACGCTGATCAATGGTTTTTGTCAAATGGAAATCTGACAGGGCATCTTCCATTGAATCAAGAGCAAATTCCGACTGTGAGCATGAGAAAACTAAAATTTCAATAGCACCTTCGAGGAGTTTATACGACAGAACAGAACTTCCCACCGTCCAAAGAATGATCTACCTGATCGATAATTGATTGCGAATTAATAACACGCTCGAACAGAATTAGCCGTTAACGATACTGACATTGCGATGACGAACGCATAGAAAACGCCCGCATGTTCCACCAAGGATGATGTTGGGCAAGCTTAAAAGGAAAGCTGAAGGTATCGATGGCACAATTGTATTTCCCATTCGACTACACGATGCACTCCGCAGTACTAATCACTGGACTAGTAATACTGGCAACGGCCGTGTGCAGCACCGTGGTAAGTGAAATTCGAAAATTTCATTTTCTCGAGTACGTTCGATTCCTACTTTGAGTTACCAAGCTCATTTTAGACAATAATAGCGAAAGATGGAAATATCGCTGATGTATTTGTCAACTGATCGGGGTAAGGGTCAAAATCAGAACAGACGCCTCATTTGCCAAGTTTTAGATTAATTATATAATTATGATCAGGGGTTGAAGACTGTTAAGTTAGTACAACTCCGTCAGGACTCATTTGGAAAAACCAGTCGACCAATCAGCTCACAACAATATTAGCAAACTTTTTTTTACACACCAGAAGTCTTTCGAATGCAACCGTGTTTTGGAGTGGGTACCTCAAAAATCAATTTGCCATTATTTGCCATGCCAATTTGCCATCTAAGTAATAGTAGATATTATAATAGATATAGAGTTATCGAGGTTTTTCCATGTTCAGTTCGCATTTTGTGTGGCAAGCCGGCGCAGCATGCTTACAGTACTAAGAAAGGCAATGCGGCAAAATACTTAGTTTACACCGCTTTCTTGAGGTGGCTAACAATTAATGAAAACCAAATGCCGAAAACTTTCATTTCCTGGGTTTGCAGAAAGCGGCGCAACCTCCAAAAACGAATTTTGTCACTTTTGGTAATTGAAAAACTGACTTATGGTGTGTTCCTCCTCTCCTCCGTTAACTTTCGTCCCTAAAGTCAAAAAATGGGTTCTCAGATGCCTTCGATGTTCTAGAACTAGATCAATCTCCAATGTTGCCCCGGGCGTGCCCTGCTGTCCTCACATTGTACATGGCGCTCTGTAAATTATTCTAGCAAAAATCCAAACTGATCGCTGACGATTTTAGCGAAATATTTTCAGATTCCGGAGGAAAGCGCTGCAGACGCCTTGCAGAGCATCTCCGAAATGGAAGCTGACCTATACCGATTCTACGACCAATGGCGTCAACTGCGGATTCTCTTAGGGCGTCAAGCCCTCGCCAAAGCCATCAGCAGTTGCGAGAAAACGAGGGAAAACTGCACAAGTGAGAAAATGGACGAGTTAAAGCTATGCATCGACCGAGAAATGACTGCCATCTATAATAGAACGATCGAAATCTACGATCGGACAATCAAAACTCCTTGGGAGAAGGAATTTGAACGATTGAAAAATATTTTGGAAAACCCGTTCGAACACAAGAAAGAAGATGTGCATCGAGCCATTCAGACGGTCGATCGGAATACCAAAGATGAAAATTCTACTAGGTATAGATTTTATATGGATTTGGTCAATTTCCAGTTGCCGAATGTCTCCCCGGATTTGCGCCCAATTGATACTCACATATTCTGTTTAGAGAGAAGCTTTCCGAAACAGTAGTTTTGGTATTGTGCCAATAACTTGGAAATTTTGAATATATGGAGCAATAATTGGTTATAATATTGTGATTTCAGGAGTGCATTATACCATTGTAAAATTTGATTAGCCCATTAGCACAGTCAAATAGGCTCAACATCGGGCAGAATCTCAACAGCCAAAATTATTTTTTCTTAAATTTTTAATTTTAAGAAAATTATGAACATGCTCATACCAGGTTATCGTTGCAGTACGATAAGATATAACGAGAATAACAATCGAACGACCTAAATCGGTTCAATAGTTTTCAAAAATTTGGAAAAACTCGGCTGTCATTGAATTGGGCCAAAACTGCTGTGCCTATTTTGGCAGTTGTTCTCTTCCAATCAACCCCTTCTACGAATATAACCTCAAAACCCGTTTTCATCAACTGAATTACACCTTGGTGCACCCAAATAACTGTATCGCCATTACCTGGCTCCAAGTAGCTTTCGTCATTCCCTCCTTCGATGCCCAGAAAGGACGAACGTTTCTGCCTGATTTCTTTCTTGATCCTCTTCGTCGAATCGAGCCGCCTCAAAGAGGCCTGTTGACAAAGCGATTTGGTAAGCACATTCACGTCAAAGCACAAACGGATCTTTGCACTAAAAATACAAAATTTAGGATACCTTGGGCTTGGGAACAGGTGCTTCTTCATCGCTGAGTTCGGTCGGTGGTGGAGGCGGTTTCTCCTTTGGTGGCTCCAAAGCCATCGGATTCAAATTGAACACATCCTGGGGTGTTTCCGAATACAAGTCCATTATGACACCGTTGAACTGAAGTAAAAAAAATTTCATAAAAAACTCGACTTTTATCAGGTACATAATAAAACATTGTTCTTTTTTTGATATAATATACCTATCATATTTATTTCAGTTTTGCACCACCTCAGTATCAAGTTTTTAACCAAAATGTCTCAAATTTTGAGAATTCAAGTTCACGTACTTGACTCGGCTCGCGAGGGGATATTTCAATGGGCGTAAGCTCAGATTTGGATTGACCAATAACTGTAAACTCGCTCTCTTTTAGGTTATTGGCTTCGACTTGGATCGGCATTGGATCGAGCCCATTTGGAAGGTTAACGATATTGGTAGGTTCCAAAGGACCGGAGTCGCATTTTCTTTCTTCTTCAATAAATTCCCTGCAGAGTTCCTGAAGAAACCGAGAGAAATCGAATACAGAAACACGGACTGATTTTTAGGGCAGGAAGTAGAGTGAGATTTTCGATTAGGCTCTACAAAAATAACAACAACAACAGCAGCAAAATGATCTAATTGAAGAAACGAAGTTTTAGAGATAGTGATTACTCATGCAATTGAATTCGTAGTAGACAGATCACCACAGGCATAGAAGTTAGCAGTAGCCACCATAATTGCAGTTTGCCACAATGCCCACAAGGACGGACCAAAGACAAATTTTTTGGTGTCTCATCGACATAGTGGCATACTTTCATCATGTTGACAAACTAGAAGAACAATAAAGATGAGGCCCACAAGGCGGATTGCGACTGGAGGTAGAAAATCCATAATCTTGAAGGACCAGAGCCAACCCAGCGAGCATAGAACTATCTAGAGTCGACATTCGGGGGGGGGGGGGGATCAAAAATGCATTAGAACATTCCATCTACTTAATATCTGGGGACAGTCTCAAAATATCTGGATCAGCACCCGCTGGTTGAGTGACGGTACCTAGAGCAGTGCCGCTGAATAGCCGGGTGGCACTATCCCCGTCCAGTCGCCATCCGCTCTCTGGAATAAGGCGAAAGATCCAAATCACCGACTAACCTCTACGTTAACTCCGCGTTGCTGACTAGAAGGTATTACGGTAACGTCTAATTCCTCAGAAATGAAATCATCCACCGAAGAGCGAAGTAGTGTCGAATGAGCGACGGGATTTTCAAAATTCATCCACGAGCAGTTCGAGTCGTCGTCGACAGGTTCGGCATGGGATTCAGTATGTACACTGGTTTTAATCTCGGGGATGTTAGTGACTTCGGGGATCGAGGGTAAGCAATTTGTCAGGCTGGAATGGAGAGGAGCGAATGAATCCGCGCTATTAGGAGGGGGTGAATGGGGTTTGGAAGAAACTGAAGAAGTTAAGACAGAAGAAAGAGAAGAAGTAGCAGTAGTCGGAACGGCTGCGGCACAGGAAACGTCAGCATCCTCCACCGCGGTCGGCTTTCCGGATGGACTTACAGCTGACGGCGTCGGAGATTCTTGGAACGGCTGAAACGGCGACGCAGAGCTTCGAACTTCTTCAGCAATGGACGGCTGATGAGGATCGACTATGGTCCCGTCCAGATGCAAGTCGTAGTCGTCCGCCTGGGAAACGGAACTCGACACGTCAGCCGTGTGGATACCCGAATCTTCCCGGTCCGTGTCGCCGCTGAAAGTCGAGGGCGGATAATTCCTGTAGTCGAGATCTTCGAGGCTCTGGACTCGTTCGAACGAGCCGCTGCTACTTGCGACGTTTTCCGTGTCGATATCCAAACTGTCGAGACTCCTATGGCGGAAATGGCGATCCTGGCGTTTACCATCGTCAGGGCTGAGCGACCTTTCGTAATCTTTGTCTTCCTTGTCGAATTTGCTGTCGGTTTTGAAATTTCGTCTTTTCCCGTCACCCGTAAGAATTTCAATGCTGGCCTTGGGCGCCTCTTTGACGATGGAAGACTGCAAACTGGTCAGGCGGTCTTTTATGCTTACCGAAGGTTCAACAATCGTTTTGGCGCTATTTACGACAGTGGCATTACTCAAATCCGGCTTGGACAGGCTGATGAGCCGATCCTTGACCGACACAGATGTGATAGCTTCGACTGACTTTTTGTTCGGCGTTCCATTGGTCGACGAAATGGTCTCGATGCTCATCAGTCGGTTTTTAACCAGCGGCTCCGAGGGGAAACCGTTCAATTTATCTTTCTGCCCGTTTTCCGGCTTTTTCTGCTCGCCTAAAAACGATAGCCTATCTTTGATTGTTTTGCTTCCTTGAGTCTCGGGACTGCTTCTTTGGTTTTTCTGCACTTCGGCAGGGCTCTGCATCTTTTCGAAAAGCTGCCGCCGCCCGCTGATGTCGACCTTTGGCACAGCCGCTACTGGCGTCTTCCTCTCCTCGGGCGAACTGCGATTCTTGTCGATGCTCTTCAGGTAATTGTCCGCCTTCGCCGTGCTAACCGGTTTCGTAGCAATCGGAGGATATTCTCGCCCGTTGCTTTTCTTATGGTCGTCCAATATGTTGGTCGTTGACTTTGATTTGACTCGGTTCTCGGCGAAGTTCACATAATTCTGTATGGCCCATTCATAAGTGTATTCCTGCGACTCGTTCGGCGACGGCGGCGATGGCGAATTCAGCATCGCTTTCTTCGAATCCTTGGCCGATTTGTCGAGACTTTTATCTAGTTGGACTATAGTTTCATCCTGGCAGGTCGTTTCACCGTCAGTGGAAGACGCCTGTAACACAAGTACGCCGGATAACGTAAGGTTTCACTCTCCGGCAGGACCCGAACCTGAACATCCTGCTTGGCATCCTCAATCAAGGCAGGAGGTTCCAGGTTCGAATTCTGGTAGAACAAGTAAATTTTGGCCATTTCCCAATTGATCTAATTTATCCCTAACAGCATTAGCGACACCAATAAAAAAAATTAACTCTTTTACTTGGTCTGCGTTCGAGGCTGAATCCGAAGACCCCGTTTTGTGACTGGTGATACCAAGCTCGCTGAGGTCGTCATCCTCGTCATTGTGATAAACAGGTAAAGAAGCTTTGCGACCTTGCCTATTCCTGCAAAATGAGACATTTTTTTGTGAATAATGGCAGAGAAAATCATATATTGAGGAGTGTCCAAAACCATCGTGGAAACATCATTATTCCTTAAAAACATACTCTCCTCAAACATTTGGTTGGTTTTTACCCAATCAGCTAACAGATCATTCCAAGTTTGGAAGGAATACAAAAAAAAACCCACAAAATCTGCAATAATGATTTTGTTTACCTTTCTTCCATCATTTCGCTAAACGTTTTGCTCTTTTTTCGATTCCTTTCGTGCTCTTCCAATTCGAATTTTTTCACTTCGACGACTCGTTCGATAATGTGTTCCTGTCGCTTTCGCCGGCTGCACTTCCAGTTGTCGAGGTTCTGCAACAATGAAATTATTTGAAAAGTCGTCCAGCAATGCGCAAACGCATATTACTGGACCCCCTAGATTTTCCCCCGAAGCAAACAGGTCGTATGCATCTTCAATAATTTTGATTCCCCACCGCAAAGTTGAGTACATACCTTTATTTTTATTTATTACGATATTTACTTTATTTCTCCTAATTTTTGTAAATGAACCCATCCGACTCACCGAC
Source organism: Nesidiocoris tenuis (assembly GCA_036186465.1). Lineage (NCBI taxonomy): Eukaryota > Metazoa > Arthropoda > Insecta > Hemiptera > Miridae > Nesidiocoris > Nesidiocoris tenuis. The sequence goes on from AP028920.1 coordinate 3,714,423, forward strand.
TGCCAATCTTCGACGTCATCTTTCTGGACTTTTTTGGCTTTTTTGATCTCTTCGACTTTTTTGAGTTGCTCTTGAGCGGATCTGTACAGGTCGCAGGGGCCGACTTTGACGAACTGCAAAGGATTGGTGGCTACCTTGGGGGGCAGCGTTTTCCCAACACGGCCCGCCGTCGTTTCAACATCGCCCAAAGACTGTGGAGACAAATTGGTACATAGATTGGTGCAGAATAATCGGTTGAAACAAAACCGAAAAAAGAAATTATACACCACCAACCTCACTTTCGTATCCCAATTCGAAGCCAAGAAATAATGTTTAAAAAAAATTATTCAAGAAACCTAATTTTCTGATTTGTGAATTTCCTAAAAGCAATAAGTTAATTTTGAATTCATAGCCAAAAATTTAATCCTAAGAAAATCATTACCTACCTATTACCTACAGTTCCAAACTTAGAAAATTAAAAATTACATTTTTTATTTGAAATATTAAAAATATTTTTGAAAATGACGAATTTCAAAAACACAAGGTCTATTAGGTCGAAACAGGGCCGAGGACTGTTTCAGATTAGCGGCTCAACCTGCAACGCGACGAAGTAGCCACACCCAGCCTGAAAGATTCGACAATCGAATCCCACTCGGCGGTTTGAGCCGTGGGTGGGCGGCTCCACAAGTGGCGATCGCGTCGCTGATTTGGCCCGCCGATCGGGCAAAGTGCCGCTCAACTAGCCCGCCTGGCCGGCTGAGTGCCGCACAAGAGGCGGCCGGCATTTGAGCGAGGTGCCGTTCGTCGGTTGCGCGCCGAGCCGTTCGTCTGGTAAGCACTCGAAACATGTTTTTAAAATGTTTAGTTCTTGTATTATCATCGCGTTAATTTTATTGGTCCTAATTATTGGGCTGAGCGCTTTCGCCCGCGCGGCCTTCCTCAAAAGCCATTAATGAAAATGTGTTAGACTTTGAAAAAGCACTAACTACCAACAGAATATTTAGGCAGGAGTGTTTTCAGAGGCTATTTTGACAAACCCCTCCAAAAAAGTTCAGCAAATGGTTCGCTCGCTGTAAATTGAGTTATTATTTACTATCTGGGCTGTGAGTATAATTTGCTGATAGGCTAACCTATTTTGTGGTATCGCATGTAATTTTCGAGGCTGATGAACGCATCTGATTTGAATATAGATGGGTTCCATAATTCTGCTACCTTTCCTCCGTCGAATCATGGGAACTTTCCTAATCTAAGATGACGACATCTCAATGGTTTAAACGATCCGAGTGTCATTTTCCGGCCCGGATACGTAAGTTCGTAATTATTAAAAAAAATAGCCGTCTCGACAATTTGAACTAACTGGATCACCAGTACCTTCCGGCGAGGACAGGTTTTCGTCCTAATTGGTACTTCAAGTCTGGATCTATTATGGAACCGTTAGCTCCTCCAAGCTGAAAGTAGATCGTGAAGCATGAGGATAGTTCCTCCCCTCAGACTAGTCTCATGTCTTGACACATATATTTTAATCTGAGCAATTGACCCGCCCGGCATTGGATGGAAATCCAGCTAACTGCCACCCACGGGCTCCGATGCCCCACCCGTCGACTGACCTTCCAGTTTGTGCGGGTTTAAAAGTGATTCAATTCGGAAGAAATATTCGCAAGTTAATACACTCTCACTACTAACATTCCTAACAAATTTTTAATTTGGAACGTCCAAAACGACGAATAAAATAGAAGATGGATCTAGGTAACTTCAAATTTGGCTGCCATACGTAAATTCGCAGAATAAGGGAAAAATGAGAGGGGATGAATGTTAGTGATTTTTCAAGGTCGAAATAGGTACGAAGCTTGGTGAATAACTTACAAAATCAACCATACAAAATATACAAAAATAACAAATAATAAAATCAGCGAAAATATTAATATTTATACGCTTAAGCATTAGAAATCTCAAATTGACTCAAATCTATGGTTTTGCGTTTTTTCTACATTCCAAATGGTGGCAAAAGGTGCTATACCTACTATTCTTTATCTATTGAAAAAATAATATTTTTTAATTTTGATTTACAACAAATCAATCGATATATTAAGATCAATCTATATAATACAATTCTGCAAAATCGGAATCCTTAAAATTATATAGGGGTTGATGCTATAGCACCTTTCGCATGATGAATGACGTTAACGACCCAATAAATGAAATTGCGAATGATATCTTAATGAAGTCGTCCATTGCATTAATAATGGATTTTCAGCGTTGAGCATAATTCAGTCAAAACGATGGAAGCCAAACGAACTTCAAAAACCGCTACTTACATATCTAGGGGCATACTTGACGCCTCCGTTCTTCCAGGACTGGTCCGAAACAAATATGAGTATTTAGCGTAACATAGTAAAAAGATAATTATTTTTTATAAAACTTAAAATAATTCTCCAAATTGGCGTCAATCGTTTTAATCTCTCACCCTTAAACGCCCTAAGAAAATATTTGTTAACTCTCTTCAATAAGTTAAAATACGTACTTGTCGAGAATCATTGCTAGAATCAGACGTCGTACTGTGGCGGCGCTCCATTCTTACCCTCACGAAGTCATCTGTAACAGAAATAAATTTTGTAAAATCATGCAAGGGAAAATTTGTTTTTAACCCGAGATGTCGGATCGTTAAGGTAGGTAAATTGTAGGCAAATTGGATTCAAAATTTTGATACGAATCGTTCCTTCCTTGAAGGGGTTGCTCGTTAGCTCATTTGCTACAATTTTTGTTCAATAAACGTTTTTGTGAGCCCATAGGAAAATTTACTTTTATCAGGTTGAAAATACTTTTTTGCGTATTCGACTTAATTTCAGTAAAATGGTCATAAGTCACTCAAATTTTGGATTTATTGAAAAAACAAGGGTACCGTTGGAAAGTTCGTTAAATTTCCTATAGTCTTACGGTATCAACCGTTTTCAACATTAAGTTGTGCAACCTCAAACGCAAGTTGAAAAACCGGTGATTTTTAAAATTGAGCAACTTTGGGCTTTGTCCAAAATTTTTGCTAAGTTAACCTTATGTAAGAAAACTGCAAATACCTTAAGATCATTGTAAATTTGATGGGCTCTCCAACGGTATCCTTATTTTTGTAATTATTCTACAATTAAGGGACCGGCTGCTATTTTACTGAAACTAAGTCGAAAATACGAAAATAAAACTTCACAACAAAAATTATCCAAGGCCACAAAAAATTTTATGGAACAAAAATTGTAGCAAATGAGCTTAAAGAAGGACAATCTTAAGTGTGAAAACACTTTTATTTACATTCTGTCTGGGAAAACAGAAAATTGGTAGGTACCTCACTTAAAAACTCATCAGTGATTTACTACAAGTGTTACCACCATCTGTGCAAATCATTGATAGAAACACGAATTGAAAATACTATGGCGCTTGCTGTACAAAATAAAATGATAAAGTACTAAATTAATATTATTACTTAATATCATTATTGTTGAGTACGAAGGCACTCATATAGCGTAGAAAAAAGGTTTTCATCCTTGCTGCGATTAGATGACACGATTTGCGAATTTTTTCGCCATGTTTGAATTTATTGGCATTTGTTTTATTACAGTCCTTTGAAAAGTTGTAATGCGGACCACCGGGAGTAGAGACCGCAACTGGAAAACGGAAGCGGAAGGCGCCTCCTCGCCAGTCACGATTCCAAAAGGTACAAACAAAAGAGCGGTTCGCCAGTAGCGAGGGCAGTGACACATTTGTTTGAGGCCAGACCTCCCATGTCAGTAAAGTAGTATGAATAATGCGAACAGGACGTAATCTCGTTAGTGGAATTCCTCCCGACGGATTTAGGCTTTTCTCCGACAAATCTGATCGATTCTGAGAACAATTTCTTATTTGGGAATTGAAAGCGGACCAAAACAAGGCGTGGCATGGGAGATAAAAATGCTAAATTGTACGAAGAAGCGGATTTTTTTGAAATCTTTTCTCGGAGGTATTTCTGGGCCGATATCCGCGGAAAATCGGCTCGAAACCCTTTCTAGGACCGAGCTTTTTCTTCTCGGCTCGAAGGCATTAGACGAAGCTCAATCTGACCGACACGGTCAGTTACATCTGCAGATTGTGCAACTTAGAAAGCCAAACAGAACAGGAGTGAATTGAGATTTGGGCCCCGTTTGTAATGAGGGAAAAGTCGGGCGGATGGGCCCGGTACGCAGCCGGCACAAAGAGCTGTTAAACTCTCGGGCGGAGAAACGTAAAAAGGACAAGGAGCATAATGAACGTAAATCATGACTGGCGAAGGGAAAACCGCCTACGCGAAGGTGGTTCCAGTTTGACGTTTCAGCACTATGAGGAAACCCGGCGAAATCTGAGATATACGCCATAGAAGACCTTTGAAAAAAAAAATATTGAAAAAACCATTGGAAAAACTTCTTCTACGTATTGATTTCATATACCTATAAATTGCATATACGTAGATTATAGACTTCTACTTCTTTCATCCATATGCGCATACAGCAGAGCAGGACACTTCATTTCCAAAATGAGCGGAAATTTATTTTACCAGTAACTCAGTAACGGTTGAGCCGATTTTGGTCTTATAGAGCTTATTATTCCCCATTTTCGGATAGAATTAATAACAATAAAAGTTGGAAAAAACTTAAAAAATAATTTTTTTTTTAATGTTTACTAAATTGAAAATTTAATGGTGTTATCTTACAGCGCATTTATCTAGTACGCCGTTTGCACGGTCCAAATCGGTTGGGCAGATTCGACCAAATACGAAATTCGTATTTCAGGGAATTACGTACTAACACAAGACCCTGCAATCCTCAAATCAGTCGACCCTTGCGCACAGGCATACCTAGCCCATGCATAGACAATGTCATGATATCCTCAGGTTCGTTCTGCCGAACAGGATGACCAAATTCTTTGGCTTAGGACGACCGAATTTTTGTAGCCTAAATTTTGAAACAAAAAGTTATCCAGATGAGGTGCGGTTAATTGATCGATCGGACTGAAATGTTTTCAAGGGTGTCCTTGAGCCGCTAGTTGAGAATCGGCCGGATGAGAATAGCCGCTATCTCATCCGAACTCGTCAAGTAGCCGAAGAAGTTATTTGGCAGACTGTATACGGTTTATTTTGGATTTCAAGAGCTGCCGCGGACAGGTGCCGCCGTTGTTGCTTCTGCCAGACTGGATGCCGATTCACTCGAGAAACCCTTCAGGCATTCGGATCTCGAGTGTACGATTCTGGAAGTTCGAAAATAGATACGAACGAGATTCGAGCTAAAGTTAGCAAGTTGAGGTATGTCACCTGGGGCCCGCGTCGTCAAAACTCGACTCCGCGGTTTTGAGTCGATGCCTGTTTTTTCCATGGCGCCCGAAATCTACGCCGATTATTTTGTGAGAATGCGAGGGCAAGATAAATACCTAACTTTGGCGTAGCTTATTTTACCTGGAGCGCTTTCGGCCGTACGGCCCTCGTCAGAAGCAATCTCTGTAGACTCTCGTCAGGAGACTCCGCACTCTTCTCCCCTCCATCTCACAAAATAACGACGAACACACCAAATATTTTTGTTTCTTCATCTTATTTGGCGTATGGAGATGGAAAAAGCTACAGTATCGCGCCTCTCAACACAACTTAACATGGCTAGACGGCCAGAGAAGTGCAATTTTTGAAATTTGATCCGATGTTCGGATAATGGAATCAAAGTACTTATCGATTTATTCTGTCGTTCGCCTAAATGGGAAGGTAGCCACGATAAAGCAAACATTATCGATTTGTCGAATTGTTTGATAGAAGACGTTTAGTTTGAAGGTCAATGATATTGAATTCCAGCGTTAAATTCGATCCTCTTCAAATATTTTCTTGATAACTCAACCCTGAGTCGGGAATTTCGACGAATTTCTGAGGTGGCGCAAAAGTCATACCAATGTGATCAGTTAATCGAGCTTGTTGAGCTTGCACTCGATTGTGGCACGACGCGTCATGTTGACTTTTGTGTGACAACTGATTTTCCGTATTTTGGTCAATAAATCGGTTCGAAATCCCTGAAATGGCCCCGCAATGCAAACACTTTCTGCTACTTAACGCCCCGAAAAAATCCAAAAATAAAAAACACATTAGCGAGAAATCTTACGTAATGACATTTTTTGAGTCACAGCAGTCCAAACGCTACACTTTTGGACGGAAAATTTTTGGTTCGCTTTTCTTAAGAAATGAACCTTTTTTTATAGGAAATTTCACAGACCTACGTTGACGATAAGAGTCACAATTGGGGTGTCAGTTGTCAGTTGCCATTATACCATGGGCTATACTTTATACAGGTTATACTATTGGCGCCACATTGCCAGGGGATCATCCTCCGGGAGGCAGTTGTTAACAGGCAAGTACAAGTTCGGGTGGCAGTTGTCACCAGGGTAGTAGAGGTTTGGGTGGCAGTGGTAAACAGCTGGTAGGGGGTCGGGTGGCAGTTGTTATGCTGGCTAGTATACGTTTGGATGGCAGTTATAAACAGTTGGTTGAGGTTCGGGTGGCAGTTGTAAACAGCTGATAGGGATTTGGGTGGCAGTTGTTACACTGGCTCGTATAGGTTTGGGTGGCAGTTGTCAACAGCTGGTGGTGGTTCGGGTGGCAGTTGTAAACAGCTGGTAGAGGTTTGGGTGGCAGTTGTTATACTGGCTAGTATAGGTTTGGGTGGCAGTTGTCAACAGCTGGTAGAGGCTTGGGTGGCAGCTGTTAAGAGGCTAGCAGAGGTTCAGGTCGCAGTTGGGAAGCGAAACCTCGGGTGGCAGTTGAGTGAAAAACAGGATTGGGGTGGCAGTTGAGAACCGCTGTTATCTGCAGGCCTCTGATTAAATTAACGGTGCATTTTTTCTTGAATAGTTGAACAATTTCGAATCGGAAAATTGCGATTTAATTCTAGACAACTCAATTTATCCATATGGGAATATGGACATGTTGGTGAAATATAAAAATTTTAAAAGTTGAGACTGAAGTGTTGGAGAGTTCATCTTGGCTTGAATCTTTTTCAAAGGTGCGTAAAAAACGAGTTTCGTTGGCGAAGAAAAGGAACAATAACAGAAGATACTGTTACACTTCTCGGGTTCGGGTATAGTGTTACCGACACTGGGATTAGCCACGGACGTCCACTCTTTGCGATACAAGAATGTGTGCGACACGGCAACGGTGAGTGAAATTGTCGGTATACCTCTCACCTGGCAGGCAATTTACGATCGGAAATAAAAAAGTTTTTTTTTGTTTTTTTGCTGGGGTTTTCAGCGGGAAAAAGGGGACCGCCTGAAGAGGGCTCGAAATAATTTCTAACTGTTTATCCGACTCGCACATTCGTGTGCCGCCCGGATTACTGGTCGCATTTTCTCGGAGAATTCAAAAACAGCCTATATTTAGTTTGAATGATCGGTAGAATTGGCCGACTCGGAGGCCCCTGCAATTAGCTCGAGGAGCAGTCGGTTTATATAAATTATTGACAAGCCAAATTGAGGCGGTTCAGGGAGGAATCCCCGGAATGTCGTATTGACAAAATAAACTATCGGCAGAACATCTTACAGTCGTATATTGTCACGCTAGTGGCAACACCGGATATCTCATTTTCTGGCGGTTTTGAGTCAAGGGCGGTTTTGTATAGAAAAAGAGGTGGCGGATCGATTAATGGAGTTAGTTTCATTGTCAGATCGATAGGGAGAACGTGAATTGCTTTTTGGTCAACAGCGGATATCTCCAATCTTCGTCGAAATCTCAGTGCAACCACATGTCGGAAGGCAAGTCTCTGGACGTCTTCAGAGCCAACTCGATGTATTTTAGGAACCTGGGAAACTAATTATTATATCACTCATGATTTTTAAAATAGTCAGATTTTTGCCTCTCCTGAAAAATTGGAAAAAATGAGTTACCCTGCGTAGCCACTTGCTTGACGATAAGAAGTTCTTACTGACGTTTATCAGAAGTTCTCTGGGATCAATTTATTGGGCCTAAATCATACTCTTTCGACACAGGGGTGGTTTTATTAGGTTTTGGAGCCGAAATCGTCTTCCGAGTTAAAAACTACATATTCAGCATAAAAATGATCGACTCTGCACTTGGACTGTCGGTTTATTTTTAGCAACAATTTGTCACTCGGCTGCTTTCTTGCTCAGGGCGTTTCCTATACGTAGTCCCGAACTGGTTCTGCCTACTGGTTGGCCTACTGATGGATCGGAAAGGAATCCACAACCTAAGGTTCCGGTTATCCCCTTCCGTGGCATCGCTCCATGACAACATCTCGATGAGCTCTTTTCCCCGAAGTCCTCGTTTTTATCTTCGCGTGTTATTAAAGGTAATTTCGGCCGAAAACACACAGTCCCGAGAGAAATGGCCGACTCTATATTGTCTCATTATATGGATACCGTATTTCAAGGTGGAAGAAGAAAATTAGAACATCTACTTTGCACGCGAAATTGCTGAAACATTTTAACTGGTTTTATGGTTTTTTTAACGAAAAAATTAGTCTTTACGTTTGGCCATGATGAATTTGAGCTTAATGCTCGACTCACTGAGTGCACTCTACCGGCCATCGAATCAACTACACTCGGCCTCTAAAATTCGATTTGGCAAGGAGGGGGAGTGATGTGGCGACCTTCTCACTACGTTCGCTCCACCATTGACTTTTTCTCTCGGCTTTTCGATCTTAGTAATGAGCTGCTAACCATCGATCAGGGGACCACTGCACATTATGGGTCCCACATTACTTCATCTCCTAAAAAGCTATGTATCTATACCGGTATGTAGAACTACAAAATGGTAATCTGGTCTTTCGTAATTATCGTGAAATATGAAAATGTTTTTTTGGCGTCAAGCACCAAAAATAAAAGCGAATATTGGAAGAAGGGCATCAGAAAACGAATCGTGACCGTTGGATTGAATTCTTGCTATCTGATATTGTCAAGAGATCGGTGTGGTTTCGAGAAATTCGAAACTTCCTCGATACTGCAGAGAGAGAAAAACTTTGCGGGTTTTTGGACACCCGGATATTTCTTTATCGCCGTCAGTTTACTTCAGCAAGAGAGGAAATTCGATCAAAAGTACCTTGCTCAAGACAAAAAAAATAAAAAAAAAAATCAGGAACATTCCCTCGTCTAATATTCAATTCCCGGAAAATCGTAATTCGATTCTAGTCGAAAAATATGGAAAAAAAACCTTTTTCATCCTTCGCTCGAATCAAAATTTTCGGACATGGAAAGTAAATGCGTACCTACCACGCAAAATTGGTCAATTTCGAGGAATTATTCCTTCTGTAGAAGTCGGACAAGTATCACAATCACCGATTGCGGGTAATGATAAAATTCCTAGCAAGTTCAACTACCCAGGCCGTCATTATCGACACGCGATCGTATGCAGAAGAATCTCTAAGGTCTGCATACCTGTTGCTCATCTCGAGCACTGTAATTAGATATCCTGCTCTAAAATACCGGACGTATCTCGAATTATTTTGGTAGACCGTCGATCTCAACATGAGCTCATCAGATCATTGAGTACAATCAGAGGCAATCGTGATCGAAGATTATTGGCTTATAGGTGGCAAACTGCATGGTAATTGGTATAGTGCATTTTCTAACTTCTAAGTGCGAAAATTGGCTCAAGAAACTGACTACCTATACTTAATTCGTCATGGGGGCAAATCGAGTGTAATAACGGCCTCTGGACAAGTGGCAGAATACACACTCCCAAAATAATCGACGATTCTGGACATTTTTTTCGTTCCTACTTGAAAAACCGCGAAAAATGAATCCTCCGAAAACGTGACACCTAAATTTCGATACTTTATGAACTATTTATTCAAAAATAAATTGATCTTTCACCAAAAGCTGAAAGGAGGAGAGGCCTAAGCCGCTGCACGCGACCCAAAACTCGTCCTGGGTTGCTCTACCCGGCAAAACCGGCTGTCCGATTTTTCAGGGCAACATTTTCCGATCGGGACGCTAACCGAATGATTAGAGGTTAAACTCGGGTAGAGAAAGTCGACGATTAGTGAAAATTGCCAGTTATTAGCTCTGAGATGATTTCGAGCACCTGAACTGGGCATCGTTCTTGTCTTCATCGCATCAACGTCACATTGATACGAGTGAATTTCTATTTTAATTACGAATTATTTCTATTTTAATTAAAAGATGAACCATTCAAGATGAACACGTTCAGATTTATCTGCATATAATATATGTATTTATATAATATATATATAATATATATATATATCCAGATATATATTATATAAATATATACGTATCCTCTACAGACCGAGCGTCCATTTAAATGGACATGGCTTTGAATGTCCCTCAGGCCCCAACTATTGAAGATTTAGTTTTTTCCCCCGGTCCTACGTATTTTCCCGATCCTAGGGAACTACGGTAACACTGATTTGCATCGCTCTTATGATATCTTAATCAGTTGTTATCAGTTAACCTGGAGCCTTAACAGAGGCGCTCAATTTTCGGTAGGTTTTAGCGCTTAAATACCGTATTTTCAAATAGTTTTGATAAAAATTTGTTGCCAAGGGTCTCCTGGATAAGGTGAGTTCATAGAAATTAAAGATACGAGGGAAATTCGTAGTGAAATACATTTTTGAGTGTAGTCCATCTAAATGGACGCCAGGACTATGTCCCACCACCGAGTGTCCAATTAAATGGACATCCTCAGGACTTTATCGGGTACCTATGCATATCTGTAAGGTATTTTGTTCATTGTTGTTATTAATTTTGGTACATTCTTTCCAGAAATAATGTACCTATGTACATTATTAGTAGTTTTGTTATTTATGCAGATTTTCTCTGTTTTTACAGATAATTTTTTAAAAATAAGTTAGGCCAAGGCCATCGAAAATCGATCTCATGCATCTCCCAGCTATTGCAAACATGAAATTTTTCATGTTTGCAGTAGCTGGGAGATGCATGAGATCGATTTCAATGGCCTTGGCCCTACTTATTTTTAAAAAATATCTGTTAGAAGAAATTCAAACCTAGTCAAGGTCCCTATTTAACTGTATTTTACAGTTTCACTATTTTTTTATTCTATTTTTACACTGATACCTCACCAAAAAAACACAAAATGACTACCCACTGTGATCACTCAAGACAAACTAGTGTTCTTATGAACAAGAAAGCTTTAAGTGCCTAAAAAAATCATTATTATTCATAATAATAGATACTTAGGCAACGAAAAGTGAGTAAACTGGGACTTTAAATGCAGCCAACTCGTCAAAAAGGACTGGGGGGATACAGTCCTCATGTCCATTAAAATGGACATTTTGAATTTTTTGACCCAATTAAAATTTTTTTGAAATAACACTTTGTTTGCCTTATTTGGACCCCTAGAAACTCAAAAAAGTAGAAAAATTTGAGGTAACTCTTTTTGTGCAAGCTCAGGTCTGTAGAGGGTATAACTATATCTGCATTTTATATATCTGTATATAATATATATATTTTTTCCAAAATATTTTTTTTAGATATTATCTAAAAAAAATATTTTGGAAAAAATCAAAAACAAAAATAAACAAATAATGGCAGAAGAGAAAAATGATAGAAAATGTAACAATACGCCTAGGCAGGCAGGTACCTATTAGTTTTTTAGGTAAATTTTCATGAATGGCGTAAAACAAAAAAATACCAATAACTTCAAAGGCAATTATTTGTAATATTAGATTTTTGTTATTTTCCGTACCCGCCTGGTATACCTAGAGCTTCCTGAAAGCCTGCGGTTTAAATTTCGAAGATCGAATTTCTTATTTTCTGTGGCTATTGTGGCAAGGCCTTGAAAATACCTTAGCTCAGAGTTAAAAGGGTAAAGAAGGAATTAATTAACCTTAATTTTGATTACCTGAGCTAATCAAGAAGGAGAGGATTCCAGGATTCCTTACCTGCAAGCAAAAACAAATCGTAAATTATGACGATAAATCAATATCGAAGACACTATAATTTTAATGAACTTACGTGATCATTTTTTATAGATAGCATTACACGATATTTTACGAAATCAATATGGATAGGTAAATCTGTACCTATAATATACCTGACAGCATTTCAAAACTGCTGCAAAAAATGAAATAAAAATAGGGAAAAGGTAAAAATAAGTTTTCAGTATTTAAACAGCAAAGAACACAAAAACGAACTAAGAACCAATGGAGAGTGGACAAAACGTAGTAGGTACTCCCATTTTCTGATTCTCAAAATTTCGGACCAAATTCATAATATTTGGGAATAGTTTTTTGATCCAACCGGATTTTTGAGGTATTGCCAGCAAAAACAAATTTCAGATTATTCACCGCCTCTAAATACGAGCTAACCCACTAAGGAATGAAAGTGAGTGACAATGCTCCTGAAGAAAAGAAGCATTCGTATAAGAGAGAAAGCAGAAACACCTTCAACCGAAAGAAAAAAGGGTTGTACAAAAGGAAAAATAGTGAGATGTCTTTGTAATGGCATGAGGAGAGACTTTCATCAGTGACTGCTCCAGAACAACATGCTGTGTAACGGGTGCCCTCCAGGAAGCGAAGCTTAACAAGGATATTATCCCATTTTCCATGCGAAAGTTCAGATAAATATCCGAGGAGGACATAAATAATCAACAGAGATGTGAAATCACAAGTTTGAATATTACAACCATGAAACCCCGATAAGCATTTGTTTTCAATTTCAATAAAAATAAATTCGGGGCTTATAAATGTTGATAGCAATTGAAGCATGAAGGATGCGAAAAAAATTGGCTGTACCTCAAGCTACAGGAATGAGTGCGTATTTTGTAGGCCAACATCAGCTTCAAAATAAAATCAAAATAACTGAGGAGCAGATACATGAATTTCGGAAGTGCAAATGTAAAATAGGCAATGATGAATACTTTTCTTTTTCACCATAGAACAAAAGGAGATTTTCCTATGTTACAGTTTTTATAGGAATTTTTTCATGTTCTGACGTCTATTCTACTTAACACTTCATTTTCGTTGCGCTAAAATCTTTCGCGTGCGACAATCTCGGTCTAAAAGAGAAAAACTTTCATTACGTATTTACATAATTCGGTACCGAGTTCAAGATACCTCTTTGATTAGCCTTGATTGTCTCCGAAATTATTCACCGAGATCCTAATGGTGAGCCATTGTATTCAGATAGTCCCAGCATGTGACTCATACGAAGGCCAAATTGGTCAAAGTTCAATTTGCTCAGCCCACGATTTATCCTAACATGAACTCGTATCGTTCAGGGTAGGTACGTTCATCGAATTTCAATAAACGGTTAACCAGCTCGAGAGATGCGTATACGCATCTCTCGAGCTGGTTAACCGTTTATTGAAATTCGATGAACGTACCTACCCTGAACGATACGAGTTCATGTTAGGATAAATCGTGGGCTGGGCAAATTGGACTTTCTCCCTCCCCGGACTTGGGGTATACCCCAAGTCCGGGGAGGGAGAAGGGGTACTGTTTTATCAAAAAATTATCGGAATGTTTTTGTAGTCCGCAAAAAATAAAGTAGAAAACGCTCAAAACTGTTGACAGCTTGAATGTACCATCGCGCATTATCAAAATTTCGTACGAACAGGATTATGAATTTTGAGGATGGAAAAGGTTCGAGGAAAGTGAGTCAAGAAGCGCCACAAAATAATCCTGTTCAGGGATAGTCCAAAACCACGCTGCAATATCATAAATCATCGCATTATCGTTGACGATGTCAACTTGACATACCACGAGCCAGGTTTTAAGGCATCTGAAATCCTCGGATACGGTCCACTTACGGTATTTTGTTCGAAACTGCGATAAAGTCGACTAAGACACGTGACTCACTCGGGAGGGCAGCCGTGGAAGACAGTGGAACACCGGGAACGCGACTCGCCGATTTGCGAACTATTTTACTACTTGTACCACTTGGCTAGGACAAGGTGTATAAATATTCGGGCGTGATTGCGAAAATAGAAAATCGCGGTGGGAGGGGTGCACAACAGGCCGACAATCGGAAAAAATATTGCACGCATGCACGCACAGTTGCACATGAGTCAGGTAGCGACTAATTCGGTCCGAGGTCAATGTCGAGACCGAATTATTTCAGCTCGGCAGCAATATTGAATGTTTGTTTCTTTTGGCGCCAATTAAGCATCGCTCAAACCGGGGTCACACAAATCGGAATCGAAGTCTAACTCAAAATGAAAAAGGAGTCATACTCTCAATGAAACAGAAACTCAAACTCATGTTCGAAATCGAAGTCAATCTCACAATGAAACAGAATCTCATACTCATCATCAAAATCGAAGTCCAACTCATTATCGAAATCGAAGTCAAACTCATGATCGAAATCGAAGTCAAACTTACAATGAAACAGAAACTCATAATCGAAATCGAAGTCAAACTCACAATGAAACAGAAACTCAAGCTCATAATCGAAATCGAAGTCGAACTCACAATGAAACAGAAAGTCAAACTCATAATCGAAATCGAAGTCGAACTCACAATGAAACAGAAACTCAAACTCATAATCGAAATCGAAGTCAAACTTACAATGAAACAGAAACTCAAACTCATAATCGAAATCGAAGTCGAACTCATAATCGAAATCGAAGTCGAACTCATAATCGAAATCGAAGTCAAACTCACAATGAAACAGAAACTCAAACTCATAATCGAAATCGAAGTCAAACTCACAATGAAACAGAAACTCAAACTCATAATCGAAATCGAAGTCGAACTCACAATGAAACAGAAACTCAAACTCATGATCGAAATCGAAGTCAAACTTACAATGAAACAGAAACTCAAACTGATAATCGAAATCGAAGTCGAACTTACAATGAAACAGAGAGTCAAACTCATAATCGAAATCGAAGTCAAACTCATGATCGAAATCGAAGTCAAACTTACAATGAAACAGAAACTCAAACTGATAATCGAAATCGAAGTCGAACTTACAATGAAACAGAGAGTCAAACTCATAATCGAAATCGAAGTCGAACTCACAATGCAACCGAAACTCAAACTCATAATCGAAATCGAAGTCAAACTGAGTTTGAATTTCGGTTTCATTGTGAGTTTGACTTCGATTTCGATTATGAGTTCGATTTCGATTATGAGTTTGAGTTTCTGTTTCATTGTGAGTTTGACTTCGATTTCGATTATGAGTTTGAGTTTCTGTTTCATTGTGTGTTTGACTTCGATGTCGATTATGAGTTTGAGTTTCTGTTTCATTGTGAGTTTGACTTCGATTTCGATTATGAGTTTGAGTTTCTGTTTCATTGTAAGTTTGACTTCGATTTCGATTATGAGTTTGAGTTTCTGTTTCATTGTGAGTTTGACTTCGATTTCGATTATGAGTTTGAGTTTCTGTTTCATTGTGAGTTCGACTTCGATTTCGATTATGAGTTTGAGTTTCTGTTTCATTGTGTGTTTGACTTCGATTTCGATTATGAGTTTGAGTTTCTGTTTCATTGTGAGTTTGACTTCGATTTCGATGATGAGTATGACTTCTATTTCGATTATGAGTTCGACTTCGATTTCGATTATGAGTTCGACTTCGATTTCGATTATGAGTTTGAGTTTCTGTTTCATTGTAAGTTCGACTTCGATTACGATTATGAGTTTGAGTTTCTGTTTCATTGTGAGTTCGACTTCGATTTCGATTATGAGTTTGACTTTCTGTTTCATTGTGAGTTCGACTTCGATTTCGATTATGAGCTTGAGTTTCTGTTTCATTGTGAGTTTGACTTCGATTTCGATTATGAGTTTCTGTTTCATTGTAAGTTTGACTTCGATTTCGATCATGAGTTTGACTTCTATTTCGATTATGAGTTCGACTTCGATTTCGATTATGAGTTCGACTTCGATTTCGATTATGAGTTTGAGTTTCGGTTTCATTGTAAGTTCGACTTCGATTTCGATTATGAGTTTGAGTTTCTGTTTCATTGTAAGTTTGACTTCGATTTCGATTATGAATTTGAGTTTCTGTTTTATTGTGAGTTCGACTTCGATTTCGATTATGAGTTTGAGTTTCTGTTTCTGTTTCATTGTGAGTTTGACTTCGATTACGATTATGAGTTTGAGTTTCTGTTTCATTGTAAGTTTGACCTCGATTTCGATTATGAGTTAGAGATTCTGTTTCATTGTGTGTTTGACTTCGATTTCGATGATGAGTTTGAGTTCCTGTTTCATTGTGAGTTTGACTTCGATTTCGATTATGAGTTTGAGTTTCTGTTCCATTGTGAATTTGACTTCGATTTCGATTATGAGTTTGAGTTTCGGTTTCGATGTGAGTTTCCCCGTTCCTTCAGATTGAAACGACCACATAATCAAACAAAATTTCACTGTGATATACCAGCTGAACAAGAAAGGAAAGAAAAAAATTTCTATCTTTCCGAGGAACAATCTTTCTGGCCGAGCACCTCCAAATCACCAAGTGACACACTGTTCTTTGGATACCTGCCAAATTCCGTAATGCCATGCGGCGAACTTGAGTCGTTAAAATGCTGTGATTGATATCCGTTGTCGTCCCGCAGAATTTGGCAGCGCTCGCAGACCTGTTGTAGCGCCGCTCTTGAATTACGGCGACCGATATTAGGGCAATTTTGAAACGGAGGGATATTTCCGTTCGAAACGACTCCTGCCAATGCCAAATTTAAATTCACTATCCGCATTCCTAACCTGATGAATCAGAACTAGTAATGGAGCAAGAGCTTTTTGGCTGGGTCGCAGCGCTTCGATAAATGTCTGGCCGAGGAACAAGGCAAACAGATGCGTAGGTCACAGTGAGTAGGTTATCCCAACATTTCAAGGGTATATTTTAAAAAGATTCTTTCATTGATACCCCATCTCAAAAAGCTAAAAGTCCACCGTTCGTAAAAAAACGGTTTTTTTTTTTAAATCAAAAACGTCTAAAACCTCCTTTCTCCAACTCAAAAACTACCGACAAATTTAGCAGATCTCTATCGCTTTAAATACCCTTCAATTTGGCCACCAGGTACGTCTCCATTCGGTAAGATCGGCTCACGATTCGGCCATATTTTCCCGATTTCCGAGGCTCCTGCGGACTGCTAATGTTCGACTTCATTTCCGAGATTTGGTAGTGAAGTCTGCCTCGGAGCCCCAAGCTGAGATGGCATTGCCTCACGTTCGTAACGGGATTTTTCGAGTTTTTACACCAACAAAACGGTTTCCGCTTCAACTCAAACGACCGCGCTACTATTAATAAAACTTACAATCTCGACTGCCGCGTTTACTGCCGATTGTTGAACATAAATTTCATCACAAAAAGGTCCCATTCCATAACTATAGCTTTGTAATAATGTAGAGAAATTAGTAATCCGTTAAAAATTAAAAGTCACGAGTCGTGCAATCGGGTAGCAGTTAACACGAGTATATAGGTAGTTGTTTAGATAGATTGCACACATTTCAAGTCTCTACTTACCTTTCCGGTACAGAATGTGCTTTCAGTGTCAAGTTTCCCATAAGTTAAATGCACATTTACATTGAAAATTGTCTCCAAAGGTCCGCAATATTATTCCCAAACATCCAACATTTAAACAATAATTTTGTAGAAATACTCGTACATTGGAGAGATGGAGGATGTCAAATTTTAACCAGCTTTCAGGTTAGCAATTTAACCAGCTTTCAAATGGTATGGTCGAATTTGCGCTTTTTAATGGAGAAATTCATGTTTTGATAGTAGGCATCAACAGAAATACGAGATTGACAGAATAATGCATTTTTGTAGCGCCTCAAGAGAATCTAGAGTTGTCAAGGGTCTCATAAAATTGTCAATGTTGATATCATTGGTAGTCCACTTTCCTCAGGGGCCATTTCTGACGGTGGAAGACGTGGAGTTAACCTGCCGTCTCTGGTTTTCAGGAAGAGGACAATTCCGAATATTTCAATCATTTCCCAAACTCTAAATTGCCCTCCATTCATTCGTACAAATATCAATGTTTACCGAAATGGGTCCATCGCACATTACCGAAAATGGTAATGCTTGCTGAGGTCAAAACGTGACGTATCTACTGACATTTATCGTACTAACAGCCAGTCGGTACCTATGTACACAACGCCACTCAAGGGTGACTGCCAGCTCCAAAAAAGGTCAGATGTCCGTGCTCATTAAAACATGGAGAAAAACTTGCAAGTGTGTAACCATTATAAAAAGGATACCCACCGAGCCAGTTTGAACGAGCCATTCTCGAGCTCAAGGACAACTCATAGACATCAATTGTCTTTCTAACGAACAAAAGATAGGCAAAAACAAAAACGAGAGACAAACGCAAAATAAAAATTGTCCTGTCGTTTTATTTTGAACGAACCTCATCGAAACACGTTCCTGCATAATTCAAGATCTAGAATTTATGAGGATTTCGACCAAGGATATAAACATGTTCAGCCTTATAGAGCCAGATCAAAAATGATTTTTTGCCATTTTGCTATGAAATTAAGTGGGCATTTTCAATTATTGGTTTTAAATTATATTAAAATTTTACATCGGTGATATTAACAGCCTTGGGCTCAAGAAGCCTTCCAACAAAAAGCAACCTCGATAGAAAATATTCTATGAAATCACCATTGTGCATAATATGCATTAATCAATGCACCAATAAAAGTGCTGGTTTCATGCGATCGGATTTTATTTCAGCATTTAAATAAAATGTCAGCAGAAACTGTTAAAATAGAATCCAATGTTAACTGTATTTCTTGTGCTAGTATTGGACTACAATTTTCGGCACTGTAGAATTGACTCACCATTTATCGGAATTTCATCAGACATTGTAACTGATACTCAAACGGATCGGATTGCACTGAATGACGAGGAAAGCGGCCCCGATTTCCGAGGATTTTTTCACCTTCCGAATAATGCAGTATCTTATCATCGAGATACCGCGAATGTTATCTGTTTGCAATGCGGCGAAACGGACTCAATTAACAACTAAAGTAAATGTGTTGAGCATTTTTTTCACAACTGCAAACAAACGAAAAGCGGAGATTTTCTGTGGAGAATTCCTGAAGCCGAAAGAATTGGAAAATTCCCAAAAACTGCATGAAAGTTGAGACGTGCACACATTTGACATGTAAACACTGGAACATTCGATTTTTACTTCCATATTTACGAAGTAATAATAATCGTAATAATAATTGTAATAGTCCTAAAATCAAAAATCGGATCGGAGCTTCAGAAAATGTTTTTACTTATACACTTTTTCTCAGAATCGCTTTCTCAACAAGTGCCTGTGTGTCCGTTAGTCCATTTGGCCATGTGTCCGTCCGTCATTTACAAAAATTGCCATAACTCCCTCGATTCTCAACCTTTTTTCAAATTTCTTAAACTGAAATGTTAGTCTCGGCAAGATCTAACACCCTGTTTAATCGGAATTTGAATAACTCACAGTGCTTCCGATATATCAGCATTTTTAGTGTTTTCTATTTTATTTTTTTCCGGCCACAAAAATAAACCGATTTGAGCGCTTCTGGTCTTAAAATCTTTGTTCTACCCTGCATAATACTTAGATATTTTTTATATTACGTTAACTTGACGTATTTTGATTTCAAGCGAGTTTTGAAATTTGAATAGCGAGTTTTTTGATATTTTTGACCTAAACACACTCAAAAGTAGTCAAAATTCAATCAAATTGTGTCAAAACTTTACGCATCAAGTTATGGAAGTATTGCGTGTTATCCACGCACCACTGGTAAAGATCCTCATAGTCGACCTGTCTCCTTATCGATTGCCCAAGTATTACAATTTCAATTCATCCCTTGCACATGCGATTAGGTAACGGAAGAAATTATGTTTCTTAAATAAGAACCGGCCGTGCGAGATTCTCATAACTGCCATGAACAGTGGCTATCCTTTGACTCGTCTACTGACAATCTGTCCGAGGCTAATGACGACGGTATCGTGTGCTCGCCGTAGATTACGATCGTAATTGTGTCGACACGTAACTCGACACAGAACGAGACGTTAATCCTCGGCCACCGGTCTCACAGGAAGATGCGGCGGGACCAGGAAATGGACGCAAGGAAGAGCCCATCGTAACAGTTTATGTGACTGTAATAGCCCAATTCAGACCGCTGAACCGTTCATTTCGGCGAAAATGGACGATAAAACCGAGCGGAGAGCAGGTGCAAAGTTAACACAAATATTGGGTTACCAGAATGAGCATAATATGCTGGAATAATATTATTATGCTTTAGTGTCGAACTCTCGGCCGTTTTTGAGTTACCAGCCAAAAATCAAACGTCCGTAAAGTTGGCTCCTAGGGGTTTTATCTAATGAGAAGTATAACGCCAAAAATTGTATCTTATCTATGAAAGTTTTGCCTTTTATTGTAGCTGGCAACCATGGAAACAAGAATAAAAGAACAATCAAAAGAAAAACGTGATTTTCGCCGAATGGATGTTCCTATTCCTCAAAATGATCCTTCAGATTGAAATCCGTTAATTTTTGTACTTTTGTACCATTACCTAAAGGTAGGTAAGAAGTACCAGTACGCAAACACTAAAATAAAAACCAAGTCTTATCATCATTTTAATTTTTCAAGGCGGTACCCTCAAAATTTTCTAGGGGGAGTCAGTTTTCCGATTTTATTTCCATCCTACATGAGAGTGGTAGAGAATCAAGAACTTTTTTTGGAATGTACCCTACCCCTACATGAAAATATTTTCGTTTTGAAATATCAGGATCTTATTAGAGAGATTGAAAAAAGGTTTTTCCAAATAAATTTCAAATGAGAGAGGAAATGAATTACCGTGCTTTAAAAAGTCCTGAGTTCTGAACCTTTGATTTGATTTTTATTTGTTGGAAAACCAATGATATTTATGCTGTGAAAGTGAAAAGTAAAGGTACCTAAATATTATGGATTGATTTTTCACCTTTTACCCGTCAAATTGATTGTCGACAATTATTGAAAATCTTAGTCTCACTAACACGATCTTATCGATTGAGTAAGAGTACCTACATAATAGTTTACAAGACTCTCATAACACGCGGCTAGCACGGAAAGTCAATTTCTGGACAAACGTGCACCATTAAATGTTAAACAGGAGGTTTAAATATCGAAAATTATGAAAACGAAAGTAAAGGTTCAAAGAGCGAGATGAACAGGAGGTACTCACATTATTATCGTTTTTGAGGAGCGATCCTTAAGTCAAGCGGCTTCGTCCTGTAATGAGAAAAAAATACTGTCATTATTTCGAATTTGAAGTGTAATTACATGTATTCGGGAGGAAATTATTAGGTAATTGAAGATTGCCGCTACCATCCAGTGCCGGTTCCCATCAGCCACAAAACCAGGACCTTTCTACGAATCCTTACTTAGTAAGCGGCTTTAAGCCGGCTCTATTTTCTTTGATCTTTTGCTTTAGGATAACGGGAGTAGTAAATTTTGAGATGAAAAAATCAAGCAAAGAAGGTAGAAATGAGAGCCAAAAGATACCAAACATGTCAAAATCGGTTCATTAGTTCAGGAACGGTCCTGGAAGGAAACTTATGTTCACAAACCTGATACTTCAAAGGCTATAAAATGTTTACTGGTAGGTACCCACTTGCAGGACACAAGCTAGTAAGTTGAAATAACAAAACGTACCTACCTACCCATAATAAATACCTACCTATGTTATTATTATAGGCATGTACCTACCTAATAGCATCTCCAAGTCGAAATGAGAATTTCCAAATTGAAAATTTGCCAAATCACTTTGAGAATTTTCCGAACCAAATTGAGAGATTTCCAAGCAATCCTGTACCTGTACGAAACAGTCTCAATATAATTCGGATAATTCTCAATTTGGATTGGAAAATTACAAATTCTGCTTGAAAAATTCTCAATTTGGTTCCGGAAGTTCTCAAATTGGATTGAAAAATTCTTAATTGCTTCTATCTCATTCGATTTGGAAAACTCTTAATTCTACTTGGAAATGCTATATAGTTTGGCACTCAAGTCCAAAGCAGCTTTTATGAAGGGAAGAAAAATGCATCAAGTTTTCTCAATGGCCAAGTTTCTTAGGGTAAACAGCGATCGGAATGTATGACGTTCATGTCAGACGGGGGTAGACGACCCCGTCCTTTTCCGCGATTCCTCTCAGTCCTGGGAAGTGGCCCCCTCCCCTATATTCTTCACTGACAGGGGATCTACCCCCACCCCGTCATGCTCGTCCCGTTTTCCGGATCAAGGTCGTTCTAGAATTGCCCGTCCATTATCGACTTTCTAAACGCTCATTCCGGAAAGGTATGCAATTTCCTGGCTACCAATTTTAGCTGCAAGCCCATAAACATGCGTACAAATGAGTTAATGATTATGCTTAACCAAAAACGAAAATAAGTCATCCAAAACGTAAAATACCGAATTGCCCCATCAAATACGTGGGGGTTTTGTTATCATAAATGAATCATTCAAATAAATCGATCACTCGAAATATCACCCAAACATTATGTTTGTCGTCAATCATGATATAATCAGACAAATCTAATTCATGTGGTAGTACGATGGGTGCAATGTAATGATTTGGTTAGTTTAGTAATTACGATCATGTTAGGCGTCTCGAGTTTGGTGATTTATCAAAATTTCTAATAATTGTAATGCGCCTAATTCGCTTTTTCCTCATTCTATTTTATTGATATTTTGTTACCGTTTCGCTTGATGAGAGGCCACGAGCTTGGCTAGAAAGTTATAGAAATCCTTTCATAAGGCACTGAGGGGTCGCTTTTTGTTACAGCTTGTGGCATCTCGTCAACGCTTTCTCAGTGAAAGTGAACGATTTTTTATTTTCGATCATCGGATATTATCGATATGGACAGACACAGATGGAGAAAAGAAAAAGAGTGTTCGGACGGTATTTTTTTTAATTTGATATATCTGCGAGGTTTTCTAGTCCGGATTCTCTCTAGAAGGGAAATTAACATAGTATTTATCCATGACTAAATTAAGTAAGTAATTAAGTAATTTTAAATATCACATTAAAATATAATATACTACATAATGCTTTTGAAGACAGGAATCCGTTCGAATTGGGACAACATGTAAATCAAATATTCAAAAAAATCAAAAATATTCCAATTACAGTGCCTATTAATTGCGTATTTTGTTGATACCATACGCATTAAATTCCTGAGCACATTCAAGATAGTTACGTATTTTGATAATTTTTACTCTCACACTTGCACCTAGCCACCAAATTAGTAATTATACCTAGACCTACCTAATCGTATGGTCCTAAATTTTACGTTCCGAAGTACGCAAGTATTGCATGTTTTTGAGCGCCATTGCTTTTATTTCGGAAAAATAAAAAATTGAACAATTACCTCTAAAGGAATCTACGATAGAAGTAGCGTGTATAAGATCGTCGCATCGCCGGTTATAAAAAAAGGAGTTAACCTTTTTTACGATCGCCTTTCCTCACCTATTTCTCTTCGCCGAGGAGCGAATTTTTTCACTGTTATGTATGGGATGGAACCACAAAGAAAGGAGTCACTACGATTGTGTCGTGATCGTCTGAGCTTTCATGATTCGTGACCGATTTTCGCGACTGCGGCTGGAAGCGTGACCGATCCTGCTAAGGATACGACAAAAGGTCCTGTCCCGGAAAACCGGTGGCTACGTCCCGCCTACGGTAGCACATCCTCGGCAAATTTGATTCCATCGTGTCAAGGAGAGTTCCCAGGTATTCGGCCGGTGTCAGATTGGAACACACACTGGTGAACTGAATTGAGGCGTGTAGTTTCAAAACCGGCTCAATCCATGGTTTTCCGAAATTAACGTTTTTTCCATTTTTAACAAGTTCACGATCGATACTATCACCCTGAAACGCCTTACGGTCCAAATCCGGCTCAATCCGATAGAAAACCGTTTCCGAAATAATGGTTTTGCTTCAATAGTATGCTTCACGGGAAAACGTATTTGCGTTTCCTGGAAATTTTTTTGTGTTTCCTGGAAAATTTTTAAATTCTGAATTTTCCGAATTCAGGAAAAATTCTCTCAGTTGTGAGTATTCATTCCGAATCTTCGAAATGTGATAATTTATGGCGAACAAATGCATACCAGACGACTTAACTCGCTCGAAAGGTTTCCAAAGCGCAGGAGCAACAAATCTAGAAGATTTAAGGGGCAGCTGTTATATATTATGCACATATCTACGCCACTTTGTTGTCCGACATGGCCACATATCAACGGGGCGACAGGCTCCCGAATTTCAACTCCTGTCGTATAACACGACCTGAACCGACTTGGAGCACGACGAACACGCGGTTGCCCATTTAGGACGAGGGTTCATTTGCATGGAAGCTTTTCGGCGTTTGGCCTTCGCTTTATGGGGTTACATTTGTTGGCATTCCAGCACGTCCAGGATGTTTGGCAATGTTAATCTCGAAATTTCAGAAATTGGATTGAAAAACCAGTTGGTTCGCCCACGTATTTCGATACGTTCCCTCTTGTAGGCAACTCGAGTTTTAGTTTCGCCAGAGGAATACTTGATTATCGATAAATTAAGGCAACATAGCATTCCTGGGTTGACAAAATTTGTCTTCATTTAATGAAGCCTTATTTTGGCTTCAGCTTATTTTGGGAGAATATGAAGTCACAAAAAACTACTGTTGAACTGCATCAGGTAAATTAAATTATGAAACATGAGATAGGTATGACACGATGGCATAGGTCCAGAAGACATGATGCCATGATGACTTGATGACAAAATATGACAAAATTTGTCATCACTTCTTCGTGTCATCTGTCACCATGTCACCATGTGATTATGACATCATGTCATCATGTGACTATGGCATCATGTGATTATGGCGTCATGTGATCATGGCATCATGTCATGTGGACCAATGCCATCATATCATACGTCATCATGTCATATACCATTTAATGGCCATAATCACATGGTGACATGATGACATAGGTCAGATGACATGATGACATGATGACATAGGTCAGATGACATGATGACAAATGACATGATGTCATATCGACGGTGTAGAATCAACATTGTTGCCACCAATCCAAGTTTTAAGAAGTAGGCAACCCAGACACCCTCAAAAGACACAATGCTTTGAATCGGGCAGGGTTGCAGTTTCACCGTCGAAATATGACATGATGACATACGACAAGATGACATATGACATGATGACATACGACATGGTGTCTTACGATTTGATGACAAAATTATGACCATATGACATGATGACATATGAAATTATGAGATATGACATGATGAGGTAAGAAAAATATCTAAGTATATGACGAATATATGACAAATTGTACCTATTCTTCAATTTGATATCAATATTTTGTTCTGGCGAATGCGTAAGTATAAGGAGTTCAAAAATTCGAAAAGGGGTGAATCAGTCTGCAATTTTTTTCGAAGCCCCAACAATGTTTTTACGCATTAGAGTATCAAAAAGTATGTACTGAGAGCTATTTACGAGCCACCGATGCCATCCTCGCTCGTTTACCGATCCCGAAATAAACCAGGATGTCTTGGAAGGATGCTAAGATGAAACGATGACCCAGAAATCGGCGTAAATGCGTTCTAAATGCAAATGACCCGAGGCGTAAGGAGAAGGCGATCGAATTTCGCCGCTAGTCGTCGGCGTTCAGTGTCAACGCTCGGCGTCGGCGTTCGGTCGGCGACCCGGATGACTAACTCGTCGAAACGTTGACCGACCGATGATCGTATAATTGACCTCATCGCACTCCAGGCCGTGTTGACGTCTCACGTCTGAAAAAGTCGAACGCCCCAGCTGAGGCCGAGGGCGGGAGTCGGAGAGGATTGAGCGGAATGCCGGTCTCACCGTTAGTTGATACCAAAGGCCGCGAAGAAGAAGGCCGAGGTTGGCCTTGCTATCGACCAGTTAGTAGGCCAACCTTCCATCCAGCCTGTCCTTCCGATAAACGTACGAGAATTTATCAATTTGCCGATTTCAAATATTTTGAGAAAAGAAGCCGAGACGTTACCGACTGAAACAGCGCATTTTGAGCGATTTGCTGGAAAAAATATTTGAAAATTGTTGAAAAACAAAGGCAACGAAAAGGTACGAAGGTAAAAGATTCCAAATATCAATTCGAGGATCGGTACCACATTATTTGAGAGGAGCAAAAAAAATCTCAAAACGCAGCAACGCGGCGGACGGGAGACGGCGGAAGGTGGACGGCGGACAGCGGACAGGGGACGGCGGACTGCAGACAGGGGACGGACAGATATTTTTTTATTGCAGATTCGGATTCTCCACCCTTTGAAACGTAAACCATAAAAATTTCAAGGTAGGCTAAAAAAAAATTCTTGGGCAATTATTAATTAAATTATTATTGAATAATAAACCGAAATCGTGTAACTCGAGAGCTTTTATAATTTCCTCCGGCCACGTCCCCTCATCTCCACCATCTCGATAGCCCTTCAGACCTCATTTTCCCTCGGAGGGCCGAGTACTTCGAAAAAGGAAAAAATATCATCAAACTCTGTAACTAAGGGGTACCGATAACCGTTGCTCCATCGGTGAGTTCTTTCAAGATTTTTTAAGCCTCACGCGTTCGAGTAATTCCCGCCCACAAACTCGGGTCAATTACCGACCGTGAGATATTTATTAGGTACACTGGACCACCGTAATACCGTTGCAGCCTTGGGCAACAGCTCGGAATCAATTTCTGAGCAAATCTCCGTCTGTATATAGGTATGTACGCGCCATATTTTCCAATTGACATTTTTCCAATTTATTTCACAGACATGTTCGTTTAGTTTAGGCCTCCATCGTATTCAGAAATTTTCAAAATAGGTTACAATTCTGCCCTATGAACATTTTCTAATATATTTTAGTGCAGGGTAAATAGGTGCTGGGGGTGTCAATGTAGAGTAAGTGGGAAAAAATTACCCAGAAAATAGATATAGAATAGAATTCTCCTGTCTCGGCGATAAAAATGGATTGGAATTTAAAGAGCGCCCTTGAAACGAGCGTTTGATAGGAAAATCAGATTCGCTAATATGCTGCCAATTATGTTGATTTGTGAACGATAAGTCTCGGTAACAGGACAACGTTTGTCGGGAGGGATTTTGCAAGAAAAACCTTTACCCTTGGTCTCTTTTGTTTGGACAGACGCCCTGCCCTATCTGATTACGTTCTCGTCTGGGCGCGGTTTAATCGTTGGCTTGGCCTCAAAACCTTCGGGAATTCCATAATAATGTAAAATTCGGATATGCGAATAATTCTGTTATGGTTTTTCCATGTTTTTTTGAAGAAGGACTTTTTTCATGGTTTTTTGGAGGCATCTAAAACCAGTGGTGCGTAGATAACACACAATACTTCCATATTTTGAAACGCAAAATTGTGACACAATTTGATCATATTTTGAGTGCTTTAAGGGTGTTTAGCCCAAAAATATCGAAAAATTCACTATTAAAATTTTAAAATTCGCCCAAAATGAAAAAACGCCACATTTTTGGAATGTAAAAAATATCCACATATTCTGCAAGGTAAAACAAAGATTTTAAGACCAAGAACGCTCAAATCGGTTCATTTTTGTGGCCGGAAAAAAATAAAATAGAAAACACTAAAAATGCAAATATATCGGAAGTACTGTGCGTTATCCAAATTCCGATTAAACAGGGTGTTAGGTCTTGCCGAGACGAACATTTCAGTTCAAGAAATTTGAAAAAAGGTTGAGATTTGAGGGAGCTATGGCCATTTTTGTAAATGACCACAGACGGACACACGGACAGACGGACAGACGGACACACGGACACACGGACACACAGACACTTGTTCGGGAAGTGATTCTGAGTAAATGTGTATAAGAAAAAGTTTTTTCTGAAGCTCCGTTCCGATTCTCGATTTTAGGACGATCACAATACTTCCATTTACTCTGTAAATATGGAAGTAAAAAGCGTAAAACCAGATTCAAATATTGGAGTTGGAGTTAGATAGGTATCTACTCAAAATATATTATTTTTTAATCGTCGAACATTTTTCATCGTGGAATTTCCTAAGCATAAGGATACGTCAATAGCCTCGATCAGGTCAGGAGGTTTCATGTCAGGGAGACGTTCTGTCAAACCCTCGTCGGTCTCTTTCTTCCTTATTGAAAAATACCCCAGGACGGCCTTGGAGGTTTAAAGGTCCTCATGAGTGATGAGTCCTCGGGCCATTGGTCTTACAAAGGACGCACATCGGAGGTGTCTGAGAACACCTGGGCGTCGGAATGCCTGAGGTCAGGTAGATTCCTCATCGAACTCCGGCCAGGTTGTCGGACTCGCCTATCATCAAAAACGTTTGTTATGGTGAACACTTCTGATTAGGAAAGTCAGAGGACCTCGATTCCGCATCAAATTGATCTTATTTGAAGATATTGAGTTTGAAAAAATGTTTCCCAATTTCTCTGTTTTTGTTGTTTTTATTAGAAGATGAAAATACCTCACAAATACCAAATAATGTTATCATAGTTTGGAATATTTTCAAGCAAAAATGATGAAAAATATGAAATAAATATAGAGTAAACAATTCATGGCAGCAGTTGCCAAATTCAGGCTACGTGCAGAGAAAGAATGTCCATTGAAAGTCGCCATTCGCAATGCAACGCATCCACCACATGCTAATCGTCCCGACAAAGGCACCGACCCTCATGTAAACGGCAGGTCAACCTTCAAAAACAAAATGGCATTCAGTACGTGTGCTGACAGTGGTGGATTTATGTAACATCTTTGGAAGTCACGGAGAACATCTTCGCAGAAAAGCATGCAACACATATCAAAACCGAGGAGCCGTGGTTGCCCCCGCAGGTAGTAGGAAAATAGGAATGTAATAGGAAGTAGAAGGCATACAGTCGAAATCTTGTGTCTTTTTTGCTTGACCAAAAAATAAAATTCGGACCAGGAGTTCAGCCAATTTTTTTACCCCCAACGGCCCATGGACTTCAAGAGAGGTCGTGAGGAGGTTCAAGAAAGGTTCTGAGGAACATCAAGTTAGGTCCTGAGGAACACCAAGAAGAGTTTTGAGGAACATCGAAATAAATCTTGAGGAACCTCAAGAAAGGTCTTGTGGAACACCAAGATAGGTCTTGTGGAACACCAAGATAGGTCTTGAGGAACACCAAGATAGGTCTTGAGGAACATCAAGATAGATCTTGAGGAACGTCAAGAGAGGTTGTGACGAGCTTCAAGAAAGGTCATGAGGAACATCAGGATAGGTCTTGAGGAACATCAGGATAGGTCTTGAGGAACATTGAGATAGGTCTTGAGGAACATCGAGATAAATCTTGAGGAACATCGAAAAAGGTTTTGAGGAACATCGAGATAGGTCTTGAGGAGCATCAAGCTATTTGGAGAGGATCTCTCAGATAGATCTTAAGGAGCATTACGACAGGTTTTGAGGAGCTTTAGGATAGCTCTTGAGGAATATCAATATAGCTCTTGAAGAGCTCCAAGAAAGAACGTAAAGTGCTCCAAGATAGATTTTGAGGAGCTGTAAAATAGATCTTGAGGAGCTTCAAGATGGGCTGGGAGAAGCTTCAAGGTAAGCGGTGAGGACGTTTTTAGCCAAATTTGAGGAATTCCGAAGCGGACAGTGATGTGCCGCACTAATAAACTTGAAGATCTCAATATGACAAATTCAACAAAGAAATCCCAATGTAGTAAATTTATCCTAATGAGTTTTAAAAATCGTTATGCGATGTTCACTCATTTTGGACCGCATCTGTCCAAAGAATGATCCAAAAATCTCGAATTTGATCCCATCAGGTTTTTATCCTTCAGAACGACCAAGGAAAAATTTTACATGTTTCAAAATGTTGAATTTACATTATGATAAGCATATGTACCTATATAGCCTACCTACTTAAAATTACGCCAGTCAAAGGATTTCGGGTTACACTCTCAAGGACTATGACGCTATATTCCGTTCTATTTCACCTTAAAGGTCGTGTAAAGTCAACGCGGCATTAAACCGCGTCAAACGTCAACTTGCAATGAAACTCGTCGTTTTTGCTAAACGGTTTCAGGTTGCATTACGACTCGACTAAGATGAACGTTCGACCTTTGCGAAGACAAAAGCTATTCAAATGTTCTAGAGCGGACGACTCTGAAGAATTACGATCAGGTACTCAACACTCGCATACCTATGACATAACATTGCCTGGAGGCAAGAATTGGTGCAATATTCAAAATATTGCACGGTTAGCTTGTCGAAGGAATTTTTTTTTTTTTTTTTTTATTCATCATGCGTGGCCGGGTTTCCATGCAATTCTGCCGTCCTAAGTTAAAACGTCCTATCTCAGTTTTTTGCGTTTTGAGAAAAACGCGGTTAAGTGAGATTGTTTGCACCGTCCACGTTTTTAACCCTAGCTATTTGGAATTTTCACGATAGCTCCTTGACATCACCCCCCAACTTTGTCAGTTGTCAACAAACCTCAATATTAAACCAGCAGGTAGAAATTATCAATTGAAGTGCAAGAAGTCGAAGATAAGACTTTGTTGTTGTTGTTCGTTTTCTTGTCGTGTGCCTTAGGCCACGTTCGACATTGGTTTTTATACCTAGGATACGACTTTTTAACCTAGTAGTAGTAGTTTTTGGAACTCAGTATTCGAAGATGAATATCTTGCCCACATCCATGACAGACACAGCTTTGCTACTCACTAGGCCAGAAAGTCCTAACTCCTTTATTTGAGACCTCCTTTATTTGACTTAGGACGATTTATTCTAGTACAAGTTACTGAATTTTTTCAGTCATACAAGGTCAAAGTGTCCTAACTTTCTGCTACTTAGGACTTTTTAGCCTAGGACTACCAAGTTAGGACTTTCTGTTCTTGGATGGAGGCGGAAATTGACAAAAGTGAGATAGGACAAAGCCATTTTTCAGTCCTTTCCAATGAAGATAGGACTTTCTAACCTGGCCCATCAGACGCGTCATGTCAAAATCTATACAACCACGTCCTTAACTCAAAAAGCGAAAAAAATGAGATAGGACGTTTTAACTAAGGACGGCAGAATTGCACTCTAGACAAGTTGGTTGTCATCCTATTTTTTTTTCGTAAAAAAACCAAAGACAATTTGAAACACAGATTCAAACAGATACTTGTCTGTTGAGGTCAAATCAAATTTCATATTTTCAGTAGGTAGGTATTGATTTGTAAAACACCACTTTCAGGCAAAGTTTTATAATGGCATACTAGAGTTAGTATTCATGATCTATAATTGAATGGGCCAGTGGTGAAAGGAACTAAGTGCGAAAACCCAACTTTTCAGGAGAAGCAAAAAACAGCCTGGACTAACAAAAACGAGTGATTTTGATCCAGTTTTTTTCCTGTTCGTAGGCCTATAATACTGATGTTCAGAAACCATTGAACAGCCGCAAAATGTTGAGGGGGATTACCAAAAAAAAATTGTCAAAATTTGGAACTTAGTGCCGTTTACCACTGGATGACCTAAGGAAGGAGAAAATAAAGATTGAGTATTATGAAACATTTTTATTTGAACGCAAAAACAGTCTTACAATCAAGTAGTATATTTTTTTTCACTTCTCAATCATGTTATTCGGATTCTTCTTGTTCTTCTCTCACATCTTGTGTTGGCCAGGCTAATATTTTTTCGTAGAACTGCTTGCAATCTTCGGGGACGTACTGAGTAAGTTTGCCGACATCCTCCAACTTTTTGGCATTGATAGGGACATATCCTGAAGGTTAGGCGATTGATGGGACAGCAATTCGATCTCTAAAAAGCGGAATTTTTCCCAAGGGGAAAGTATGCTTGTTTATAGATCCAATATTCAGCCTGGCAACCACAACACCGGGGTTATCGGATGAGTATTCCAACTGCTTGAATGACATTGGCGTGAAATGTTGCTTTC
Source organism: Nesidiocoris tenuis (assembly GCA_036186465.1). Classification (NCBI taxonomy): domain Eukaryota; kingdom Metazoa; phylum Arthropoda; class Insecta; order Hemiptera; family Miridae; genus Nesidiocoris; species Nesidiocoris tenuis. Next base: position 3,746,224 of record AP028920.1, read on the forward strand.
CTTGCCTCCCCAACATCTGGCTTTCATTTGAGCAGACAGATTTCTTGAAGTATGCTGGCCACCACTTGTCAAAGTTTAGAATGTCCTGCGTTTGCACCATTTTTACCAGAACGTTTTTCTTGCTGTTGGCAATCAATTCAACATAGGTACTCGTATGGTGATACACTCGATCAGCTTTCCTTATTTTTCTTTTGAACGCTCCAAAATCACGGTCACTTGGCAAAAACTACACACTTAGTTCCTTTCTCCACGAAACGTTCTGTCACGAGGCCGAATATCTTCCGTGCCAACGCAAAAACTTAGTTCCTTTCACCAACGGGTGATGAGTCTTGCCATGGAGAACTCAAAACTGCATTAAAAAAAAAATCGATTTTTTGAACTTAGTTCCCTTCACCACTGGCCCATTCAATTTAAAATTTGTGCTTCTTCAATTATGGAAAACGAGGTTCTTATATTAGATTTTTTCCCTTGGCAACCTAAGGAACCGCATTCCGGATGAGCAGTATGGGAAAGCTCCAGCTTCCTGGTTCCACCGCAACTCTGAGTCCACGTCGGCATCGCTCTTCAAAAATGTTCAAGTCGTATCGAACGATTTCTTTCAGGAACGCACTTCTATATCGGATGAGTGAATTACCAAAATGAAAGGCATCGAACCGGTACAGTTCAGAATGTGAATGAGCATAGCGGTACTGAACCTTCGGAATGAATGATGCATATTCATCAAGTGGTAGACCTTTGTACAACTTCCAAGCGCAAAATATGAACTCATACTTGTAGGCAAATCTAAATCAGAATAACTCATGATGGCGAAAAGTTAAATAATCCACTCATTACAAATTTGTACCATGAAAAATGTAATCAATAAATTGTTTACCATAAAAACGAACAGCAATTTAGCGACATTCGTTGGCTACCTATACGTACATTTTTTGATTGGGCTTCCGTTTTGTGGTAGTGGCGTTTTTTAGCCAATCGAAGAAAAATTGGCTAACTTTATGGATGGATTGCGGTCTAACAAATAACCCGATTTTAACGTTTGATGTGATCAATCGACGCAGAATTTCATGCTCTTCAATTTTGGATATGGTGAAATTCTCTGTAGGGTGCGTCGTTTACGAGTTACAAGCAAAAAACTGAAACAAGTGCCCCAAAATCGCAGTTTTCCGGGCACGATAGATTCAATCTAGCAGAAAAATGCTGAAAACACTTTTAATAGGCAACATCCATCTACCATGTATCTAATATCAACGAAAATGAGTAAAATGTTGAATTTTGAGAATGAAAATGCGAAAATGACGCGAATTTTCTGCGAGAGTTTATATTTTGAGTTCATTGAGCCTGGTACGACGGTGGCTAGAAGCGTTCGAGCAAGGTTGGGGTTAGGTATCACGATTCAGGCAGGAAGTAAGTTCCAATCCCTTCTCAACTGTCGTCCAACTTCCGGCCAGTGTATTCAGATTTCAATGTACCATTTACAACCAGGTACCTGTCTGGTAGATGACACTTTTTACATTTCAACTTGATTTGGAGCTCTTTGGTATAGATATAACTATCAAATAGGAGACATTCAACAATAAAAATATTGAGAAAACAATATGTTACTCAGGTAGATAATAATTACATAGGTGTAAAATTAAAGTTATTTTTACCCACTGTTGAATAAATTCAGGAATCATGAATAAGAGGAAAAAGATTTTTGGATCGAGAACTGCCTTAGAGTATTATTATTGCCAACAAATAAACATCTTTCACCAGCTAAATAATCAGAAGAAAGGAGCAATTTCCGTGACTTCGTGACGTCATTGATCAGTAGATTTGCTCCAGTACTTTAGTCGTGCGCTCAACGACCCTCGGAGACCCGAAGGGAGAAAGTGACCTCGTGCAATAGTTGAATAACAACGATCTATTTTAGGATTGGAAGTCAATGTGAGTTAACTACGTTAACTCTCAAGTCGATCAGAAATAAAATTAATTTTCGTCTCGTACCCAGTGAACAACGCAGTTGCTTCTGTCTTTCCCATGATTTTTCACAAGGACCATAGCTTGACATTTCGTCATCCAGATCCCGCCATGGTTGTGAACTGAAGCTTGATGCCGTTCTCAGGCTGGCTCCCATGAGTGTCTAGATTAGCCAAAACGAGCCATCATGCGGCCATAATTCTCAAAGTGCATCCTTTGTCTTGCACAGCACCAGGGACGGCAGGGACGGGACCCTTCCGTTCAGAAATCACGCACCGAGTCATAAAAGGGCAGTAATCACCACGATTTCGTTCTAGAAGGAGACGTAAAGGCTGAGCTAAATTTAGATGTGCTATATTTAAAAAAAAATTAGATAGGTAAGTATCTACAGCAAAAAAGAAAGTCTCTCCTAGGTACTTCCTTTGAATTTGAATTTTCTTCAATATAATAATGAACCTAAACAAACCCAATAAGCAAAACGATGCGCAAGAAGTACGGAAATTTTTGAAGTTAGGTATCAAAAATTCAAATTTGCATGACGTAAGTGAGACGCGAGACGACGGAACGAGAAAATCGACACCTGAGCAGCCGAAGGGCCGAACCGCCTCAGAAAAAGATAGCACATTAGCCTTAGGTGTCAAAATTTTAGCTTTTAAATTCTTTGTGATTTATCTGAATGAGGATAGCTTTGATGACCAATTTCCATCATACTCATGTTCATTCAAGAAATCTGGCAATAAACTTAGGTACCGCCGAAATTGGGCATCAGTGCATGGCATGGCATCAAGAACGATTCCCTTCTCTTCCAGATGGATTGACCCTTACAAGCAGTAGCAACCTCTCGAGGACATGTTGCAAGTAAAAATGGCTGAAAAACTGGATTTCTCGCCGTTTTTTCGACGATGATTATAGAGAAAGAAAAGCGAGCGGAGAAAAGGCGTATTACGGCGTAGTAACGCAACGGTCCTGACATCATTACGCCTGATGGAAAGGGGCGTAGTAGCTGGATAGCTAGGCGGACTCAAAATGGACAAGGCGACCCGAATAGCCCAACCCTAGCCGGTCCTGTACATAGGCCATTTCTTGTGACCTGCGGCTCTGGGTACTGACCATTCAACCGGCCGGGCAAGTATCACACGAACTGTGGAGGTACCTACCTCGAATTGAACATCATTACCGAAATGCAGGGTTAGGGCATTATCACAAGTCAGACCGTTCTCCTCCCCAACAACAGACCGTCTGGACAGAGTCTTTAATAATTTCGACACGTAAGTCCATCGATAATTTTACCAAGAACAAGGTTCCATAGATGAGTAATAACGAACATTGATGCAGGTGCTCAAAAGTGAACATATCTGTACTATCAGCCAATCAGAAAATATCGATACCTACCTTAAAGCACAAAGGGAATATGTCCAAAAATGGCATAATGTGAAAATAAGTTTTTGATCAATTTACAAAAACAAAGATTTCCCCCATAGTTTTCAATTTCATAAAAAAATTCGCTAAATAAAAAATGTTTGTCTGGCCAAGATCTACAACCTCGTTTAACCAGAACTTTGGTAGCACTTACCACTTCCAAGATAAACGCTCTTTAAATATTCGTCGTTTTTCTATTTTATCGTTTTTAGGCCCCAAAAATAGATAAAAGGATCATGATTCTTGGAGCGATCGGTAGGTCCTGATGAGTAGATTCTTTCGGTACCGAAATCTCAAAATCGATATTTTGGGACATATCCCCTTTGTGCTTCAAGGTATCGATATGGTCTGTCTTTTAGTCCATGGGATGGGGAGGGGAAAGGTCAGACGTCTGATGCGGCCTTCAGGTTGAAAACGTGGCTGGATCAGGAAAAAAGACTTCACAGTAATGCAAGGTACCTAAAGTGTGGAAAAGTTTGTTACAAAAACGAACCAGTTGAATGCCGTCGACAATCGTTCGTTGTAGGATGGGTAATCGAGGGTATGGTTGTTTTTCGACAATTTTCACATCTATGGGCTGGTAGAACGCACTCTCGCATGCACTAACTTGAAAAAGTCACAATTCCCTATAACCAGTTTCCCCAAGTATCCCCCTCAATCCTGAATAGATGCTGGATTTAGCTAAATATATTTTATATTCCTCGTCGACATTTTTACTTTGAAACTCGGTTCTTAAAATTCACCTAAATTATAGCTTTCTCAAAATCGTCAAGTGCACTTATCCATGGATAGTCGGTGGGATCGTTTCAATAAAACAGTCAACACGGTCTCGGGTTGTTTTCAGGCTACTTGACCCTTTGAAGTGCTAAAGTAAACAGACCATAACAGTTCCTCAAGAAGGCTATAGCCGTAGGTATAGGGCAGGAAGTGCATGGAGGTTTAAATGTCGAGTGTCGCCTGTTCCAACACCGGTAGGAAGGAGAGAAGTTTATATTCCCGTTGGACGGCCATTCCATGAATATTCATAGTCTATTTAGAACGTTTATGAATGGACTATGACCGGCTACTGGATGGGCCTAGGTTTTTAACTCCATACGACTACCAACTGCTTTCAGGCCTCTTATCGTGACTTGTGTAAAATGCAACACGAGTATTAACTCTCTCTGTTTATTTTAATGCCTCGTTCTTGATAATATAAAGGCTGAAAAAAACGTTAGAGTAATAGCAATGATTTATCTTAAATTAGTGCTGAACAGCCCACTTTCTCGCATGACCACTTTCACACCTTGCTAACTTAACTATACGCTCATCATCATGCAGAATACATTCAGCCATGAAGAGTAACCTGGCTCGATGTTAGAGCATGAATAGACCCTCTTAAAAAAGCAAACTTTTCACTAAAATCGTCGATTTTCAAAGAAATATTCTCGTCTATTCGAATTAAAACTAAATTTTCTCCAGTTAATTCTACAGAGCGAGCAATTTCAATTATGCCGTTGAAATGCTGAAATATTGGCGCATTTTTTAGGACCACAAACTATAATTGATGAGCAAAATTGAGTTGAGCCTGCGGGGTTGAAAAAGGCGGAGATTCCCTGAATTTGACGGAATGCACTTTTCCGATAAACTTTAGACCGATTCAAATATTTCAAAAACAGTTTCGTGCTGTAGGGCACTTTGTAAATTTAACGCTCTTTCCATCGGTATAGTCAAAATTGAATTTTCTCAAGAAATTGAGGAAGCTATGGCCGTTTTAATGAGATAGGATCAAATTCACGAAAACGCTTAAAAATTAAAAAAAAATTAGCGTTTAGAAACGAGAAAAAATTGTATAGAGCAAATTTTGTTGAAAATTAGTTGTAGAATCGATTTCCTATGCCAGGTTAACGCCCTGTTTAGAGAGTTATACTGATCCAAGCAAGTACGGTTTTTTAGAAAATAAGTCCCCAAAATAGATACCTAAGCATCCAGGAAGCAGAGTGAATTTCTCTACCATAATCGTGTTGCTAGTTCAAGTTTTTTGCGTTTGGAAGATCTACCTAATTATTCAATCATCCTGGCAATAATTAATACATGTCAGATTTGTGACCCTTGGTATACACATGACATGGCCTGTCGAGAAACTTCCCCGCTATTTCGTAAAAGTGAAATTTTCCGGTAGTTTCGCTGGTTTTTTGAAATCTCCTCTCACTTGAATGGGGTCCAGTTTTTATGTGCGCTTTTATGCCGAGTATAGTTTGACGGGCAACATGTGAAACGCTATATTTTGTCTGGAAATCGGTCCTTCCCGAATGGCAGCTCTCCAAAATTAGCAGATCGGTCTGCAACTCGAGTAGTTCGCATGTGTATCACAAAATACCAGTTCTTCAATTTTTAATCGAACGACTCTTTCGGTTCTTCACCCATGTTCATGTCGGGGCCCCATACCAGCATCTCGAATATTCAAATCGTCCGAGGAGCCCTATAATCTTCATCACGACTCCGATGCATTGGCCTCATCTGAAGCCGAATCATTAGATCGTCTGATCTCGGGATTTCTTCGGCTTTTTGTGTCGTGTTTGTGGCTTTTTTGTTCGTTTTAACGAAAACGAACAAAAACATAAGATCGTGCGTTGCTCGTCTTCCTCCTAATTGTCCTGACCCAGAATACACAGCCGCTTTAATTGGAACTGTTCTTACATGTGTGGCCGCTCAGCCGTCGTCCCGAGCTACTGTCGACGCTTCGTAACGAATTATTTAACCGATGAGCTCTGAACGTACCTAATTTTTCCGTCGTTACGCTGACTAAACATCTTGCCCTGTAGAGAAGAGTATTTAACAAAAAAAAAAACTCTTATTTTCCTGCGGCAAAGTTTACACAAAAAAACTTAACCGTACGGTCAAATTCCTCGGAAGCGCCGGTCTCGACGGAATATGAGAACTTTCACGTGTTCCAACGAATACCAGGATGGACATGGGCCAGAAGGTCCAAGCAATGGCTTCCGAGAGGCCAATTCTTTGAAAAGAATGATCTGCTGGAAACCCGGTCCTCGGTCACGGTCTCGGCCTCCAATCCCTCGGCTCGGGAAGCTGAAGAAAAGCGCAGAAATCGAAGAAAGAAGATCGTCCGTCGTCTTGATCCGAACAACACGGCCTCTTGTGGAAGGGCTCTTTCTATCTAGAGGCTTCTGTCCACTTCCATAGCACTGGCAGCACCGTGAAAATCGCCTTTTGTACGTCGCTATCGGCAGGATGGTGCGCTAGGAAGGACGCACCGTTCGAACGGCCTGCACGCCATACTTACACGACAGAAGTGCCCTAACCGGAGAATGTAGACCATGCAGGTATAATATTACAGTGGTATGATTGATACGGCCAGTCGATGATAGGTGCTTGAAATCGCAATAAACCAGTGGTGCAGATACGCAGTGCTTCAAGATTTGATTGATTTGATACTTGAATTGACGTGATCAAGATGGCCGTGCGTTAGCGGGGTAAAAAACTCAAAAAACAAAGAGAGAAAAGAATTATTATTTTTTATTCAAATTATGGGATTCCACAATTTCTCCGCGAGTGATTTAGTATCTATCACATATCGATACCTTAAAGCACAAAAGGCATATGTCCCAAAATATCGATTTTGAGAATTCGGTACCTCATCAGGACCTATCGATCGCTCCAAGAATCATGATCCTTTTATCTATTTTTGGGGCCAAAAAACTATATAATAGAAAAACGACAAATATTTAAAGAGCGTTTATCTTGGAAGTGTTAAGCGCTACCAAAGTTCTGGTTAAACGAAGTTGTAGATCTTGGCCTGACAAACATTTTTTATATAGCGAATTTTTTTATGGAATGGAAAACTATGGGAGAAATCTTTATTTTTGTAAATTGATCAAAAACTTATTTTGCATTTTTCTTATTAAGCATGCCATTTTTGGACATAATATATCATCATATTATGCCCTTTGTGCTTTAAGGTATCGATATGGTCCTAAATTCAAATCCATGGGTACCGACCCTCCAAACCTTCTACCTACATTTTAAATTTTGCCCCATGTGATGTCCCGCTAACGCATGGTTATCCTGACCACATAAATTCAATTTGGAAGGTGGGGTTACCATATATGGACAAACCTATAAGTTCTAATTTCATTTTTTCTCCTAAGGATCAGATCATCATTGGACAGATTCGCCCAGTTTTTTGTAATAGACTCCTGATGATATTTTAAACAATAGCAGCGAGAAAAATGACCTCACACGTCATGCTATTGTTTTAAATGTGTGAAAAACAATATTACATTACTGAACCGCCACTCCCCTTCTTACTATGCAAGGTTATTCGATATCTTAACGCCATGCTTTCGTCTCAAAACCCAACACCAATAATACAACAAAGCCTTCCAAGTATCACATGACATACAGAGAAATGTCTCTCAATGTGACCAACCTCCAAAGTGTAACTTTCAATTCTGATTTACTATGCAAAAGAAAAACCACTGCAATCGCTCAAGCGACAAACAATTTTCCAACCCCCCCTGAAATCTTTAAAGTGTTCGTTCCAAAGATTGTAGACCCCGAATTTGCATTTTTTTTAAATTCCGTTCGTCAGCCAAAAACAATTTTTTCCCAGACTGCTGGAAACAAAAATTGTTCGACATTTTCAGGTAAAAATCAACCTCAACCCAAAACACCCCAATTCTCGAAGGTGCCCCCTCAATATCCGATTGCCGGCTGTTGGAGTGGGGATGAACATGGCAACGTGGATTTTAAACGCCAATAAAATTCATTGGGTTCAAAGCCGAGGCCACCTCGGCCAATCACAGCAATGCGTTTTCTTACCCCCTCCACCGGCAATCCGACAGTATATGGACAACTTTACCTAGGCTTTCATAAAAATTATGACTAGTCAAATCCCCACCCTCTCAATTTCCAATAAGGAATAAAAGGAACAAATAGATTGGTCCACAAACAGATCGATCATTACATGTACTTGAATAAGCACTTTTAGGAGGAGAGTTATTTCCTCGTACAGATTTTTCGGTCAGTTATTCGTACAGGTACCTACCTACTCCTTAAGATAAAAAGGATAAATGAAGCATTACCTAAGCTTCGCTATCATGACCAACTTCCCAGCCCAACCAAGTATGAACATGTTCTCGAAGGAACACAAATGGAATGCCTTCGATCGGCGTCTCTCTCAATCCGAGTCTCACCTCTCACTGCCGTCACGGCCGATCTTGGTACCTGTACGCGGCATGTAACATCTCGTTAGCTGTTATAGCAGACGAAGATTGTACGAAGGTCCGCAAAGAGAAAAACATTGAGCTAATCACACGTTTGGTTCGATCCTTTCCAAGTCGTGTTCACTCCTTTTCGGTGGACGTCTTGTCGGTTCCGGCTGCCGGAGAGAACTTCTTCCAGCTCGGCTTCCAGGTATACCTGATTACAAGAACAACAATCTGCCTCTTTCCGAAGGCTGGATCTCCGTTTTTTGTTGTGGGACAGACAACGCATCGTTCATGCGCTATTGATTCGATAACTTTTCATACATTGTTCCCCGGTTCGACGTTTATGCAAAAACATTTTTTTCTAGAAAATCTCAATTACCTCTCAGGGGCGAAGGGAAGGACCAATATGAAGAAAATTCTATATTCAGGGTACCCTGGCAAAAAGTCCAAAAAGTAGCTAAATTCTCCTGAATATTCAAGTTTGAGGAAAGATCAAAATAGCGATCACTTACCGAAGGCTCTGCTGGTCAGTTAGCTGGACACATGGCGAAAATCTGCAACAGAAAGAAGTACATTGTCATTCTATGACACGTGAAATTTTTAAAAAATTTTGTCAAATCGTAAGAAATTTTTCAGTTACCACCATTATTCGTTTCTAACAAAATGAACTTGGATGGGAAAGATAAGCTGTAAAAGGTAGAATGTTCTGTTCAGGTTATTTTGGTAGTGATCTTCACAGCTGGAACGCCCGTCTATAAATAGGAACCAGAAGAAGGCGGTTTAAGGGGGCCACGATCTATTAAAGTGATAAATTTACTCTTCTAGGAACTAAGAAGGAGAAAAGGATAGGCAATTCCTGGACGAAAGAATACCAAATACATTTTTATGTAAAATGAAAAATACTTTAATTGAGCATATAAATGCAATAAGGCCTGTTATGTATGGATCTCTTTACAGGATGGAGGTTTAAGGATCTACGTGTACACCTACCATAAAATTATTTTGAAAGACTTAACTATACTCCGGTACAAAATACAAAAAATGCAATGAAATAAAAGCAGGGATAGGGATGGAGCCGAAATGAATAGGAAGGTAGCTTCAGGTACCTAAATCGTGCAGAAATAACACCCTAAAAACACATAGGTACCCTAAAACATACCCTAAAAAAACATACTATTAAAACATGACCACCTTAGAATGAACATACCATTAAAAAAATAAATAAATAAAAACAATGAGAAGAATGATGGAAATAACATGAATAATATTTCGGAAATGACATTAATTAGCAGAAAAATAACATTAATTAGCAGCAACATCCAATTGATGAAGCCTCATTCCAGAGTGTACCTAGAGCGAGCTTGGAAATGAGCAATCGTAAAGCTACCGAGTCGATCGGTCTGTTGCCGTGGGAGCGTCCGGTCGGAGCAATGGTACAACAACATTAACAACAGCAAAGGCAACCGGCACCTGCCCCCGTCCCCACGAGCAACGACTGAAATGGACCGGTGAACTGTGACGCCCAAGGTCTGACGCCCTGCAGGTCAGCTACACTTCTGGTCAATTGGATGAGGGATGGCCACGCGACGACGAACTATCATTCAGGATATTGATGGTGGGAAGATTTCAGATGTGCGCACATCACAACCTTCCTTCCATTGTTTTTATGAGGAAAGAGATTTATCATCAACGGCAGCCTTCTTTCTTCAACTTAGAAACTCAATTTCGAAACCCGACCCATCTTCAAACACAACTCTCAAACCCGACCCATCAACTTGACTCTCAAACTCGAACGACAAACTCAACTCTCAAACTCTACTAACAAACTCAACTTACAAATTCCACCCTCAAACGCAAGTCACAAACTCAACTCAAACCACAAACTCGACTGACTAATTCGACCAAAAAACACTACAAAATAGAATCGCCAACATGACCCACAAGCTCACTTACTAAATCAACTCATAAACTCAACCCACAAACTGAAATCTCAAACTCAACTCTCATACCCGGCCCATAAACTTAACTCTCAAACTCTACTAACAAACGCAAGTCACAAACTCAACCTGCAAACTCAACCCACAAACTGAAATCTCAAACTCAACTTTCAAACTCAACTCTCATACCCGGCCCATAAACTTAACTCTCAAACTCTACTAACAAACGCAAGTCACAAACTCAACCTGCAAACTCATCACAAACTCAGCAGATTCGACCGATAAACGCTACTTACAAAATAGCATCACTAACTTAACCCACAGACTTAACTTGATACATCAACTCATAAACTCAACCCACAAACTCTAACACAACTTTCAAACTCAACTCTCAAACCCAACCCATAAGTAAAGTTGACTCTCAAAGTCGACTCGCAATCTCACTCACAAACTCGAGCTCAAAGTCAAACTCAAACTGAAACTCCAATTCAGACTGACGCAAAAGTAAGTACTTTACTTAACTAACATCAAACTGAAATTAAAATTGAACTTCAATTGAAACTCAAACTGGGATTCGAACTAAAACTCTAACTGAAATTCAAACTGAACTTGAACAAGAACTCAAACAACAACAACAACAACAACTTGAACAAGAATTCGACGTCAAACTCAAAGTCAAACTTGAACTGAAACTCGAACTGAACTTCGAAGTCAAACTTGAATTGAAACTCGAACTGGAATTCAAACTAACAAATTACTTCAAACTGAAATTCAAACCGAACTTCAATTGAAACTCAAAGTGAAATTCAAACTGAACTTAAACTGGAACTTGAACTGAAATTCGAAGTCAAACGTGAAATGAAACTCGAACTGAACTTCGAAGTCAAACTTGAATTGAAATTCAATCTGAAACTCAAACTGAAATTCAATCTCGAACTGAACTTCGAAGTCAAACTCAAAGTCCAACTAGAATTGAAACTCGAACTGAAACTCAAACTGAAATTCAAATGAACTTAAACTGAAATTCGGAATTAAACTGGGTTTGACTTCGAAGTTTAGTTCGAGATTGAATTTCAGTTTGAAGTTATGTGTCAGTTTGAATTTGAGTTTCAGTTTGAATTCCAGTTTGAGTTTCAATTCAAGTTTGACTTCGAATTTCAGTTCGAGTTCCAGTATAAGTTCAGTTTGATTTTCACTTTGAGCTTCAGTTAGAGTTTCAGTTTGAATTTCACTTTGAGTTTCAATTGAAATTCGACGTCGAATTTCAGTTCAAGTAGGTACCACTTTAAGTTCAGTCTGAATTTTAGTTTAAGTTTCAGTTCGAGTTTCAATTCAAGTTTGACTTTGAGTTTGACTTAAAGTTCAGTTATCGAGATTGAATTTCAGTTTGAGTTTTAGTTTGAAGTTAAGTAGTAAGTCTGTTTGAATAGGAGTTTGAGTTCAAGTATGACTGAGTTTGACTTCGAATTCAGCTTGAATTTCAGTTTGGGTTTCAATTCAAGTTTGACTTCGAATTTCAGTTCAAGATTGAATTTCAGTTTGGGTTTCAATTCAAGTTCGAATGTCGGCTCGAGAATGAGTTTCAGTTTGAAAATTGAGATTGAGTTGGAGTTGAATTTGTGAGTTCAGTTTAAGAGGTGAGAGTTTGGGTTGAGTTTGTCGTTCGGGTTTGTGGGTGGAGTTAGTGAGTTGATTTTGTGAGCTGAGTGTGAGAGTTGAGTTAGTTAGTCGGAGTTCGAGAGTTGAGTTTGAAAGTTGTGTTTTTGAGTCGAATTTGAGGGTTGTGGTTGCGGTTGTTGAGTTTGTTAGTTGACTGTGAGAGTTGGGTTTTGGGTCGATTTTCGTCTTTTCGTGTACGTGGAAGGAATGACTCTCTTAGGTACTGCTCGACATGCTCTGAAGAAAAAGTACAAAAATGCTAACGGGTGGAGGGACCGTTTTCGCTCGGGACTGGGAAAGCAGAAAAATCGGGAGAAGGCCGTCCGAGCGGAAAAAGCCGTCACGAATAAGCGCCGTCGAAACCGAAAACCGACGCGACAATTTCGTTTTAGAGAGGAAAACAACGCGAAATGAAGCTTGAAAGAGGCCATCCTTCGCATACGGTGTATGTACTTGTGAAATGAGGTCCTGCGGACGCGGGAGCGGTCATTATTCAAAATAAGTTGCCCGTCCTGAAGAAAAAGGACAACGGGACGGTGGAATCTACCTTTAATCTGGGTCGATCGAGCTGATCAGCGCGTAAAAAGACGAAAATCCGGACCGAGGGAGAAAAAGGTAAAAACTCGGCAGACGATGCGGCAGCTGCAGAGCGCCAGGTGCGTCCGCATTCAGCCTTCAATGTCTGCCATCGCTACCTGACCTTCGAGAACAGCGTCTTCCAATGAAATCTCAACTGGTCCGAAAATCTCAGGGATTCTGGAGAATGCGGAATCTCAGTCCGAATTTTTCGTCGATGTTAATATGACTATGACGGTTTCTCTTTACATATTTAAGATTTATTAAAGAAATACTAGAGTGACAGCATGGAAAGTGGAGTCGACAGAAAAACCAACTCTGAGCCTCCAATTCGAAATCTTGGGAAAAACCAGTGGTGCGTAGATAACACACAATACTTCCATATTTTGAACGTAAAATTGTGACACAATTTGATCATATTTTGACTGCTTTTAAGGGTGTTTAGGCCAAAAATATCGAAAAATTCACTATTAAAATTTTAAAATTCGCCCAAAATAAAAAAACGCCACATTTTCGGAATGTAAAAAATATCCACATATTCTGCAAGGTAAAACAAAGATTTTAAGACCAAGAACGCTCAAATCGGTTCATTTTTGCGGCCGGAAAAAAATAAAAATGAAAACACTAAAAATGCAAATATATCGGAAGTACTGTGCGTTATCCAAATTCCGATTAAACAGGGTGTTAGGTCTTGCCGAGACAAACATTTCAGTTCAAGAAATTTGAAAAAAGGTTGAGAAATGAGGGAGTTATGGCCATTTTTGTAAATGACCACAGACGGACAGACGGACAGACGGACAGACGGACGTAACGGACGTAACGGACGTAACGGACACACAGACACTTGTTCAGGAAGTGATTCTGAGTAAATGTGTATAAGAAAAAGTTTTTTCTGAAGCTCCGTTCCGATCCTCGATTTTAGGACGATCACAATACTTCCATTTACTCTGTAAATATGGAAGTAATAACAACTCGATAGACGGTCGAATGGTAGTGGCCTGGTTAAGACATCCGCTTGCGGAGCAAGGAGTGTCCAGATCGCACTTTGTATTGGGCGATTAAAATCTTTGCATTTTCGGTCCTAAATCTTTCTTTTGGTACACTGGGTAGGTAGTTCCCGGTAGTTAGCGATTTGAAATTCCCCCCACCCACTCCCATAACCAGCAATAAAGCTCGAATGTGATAATGTAAACGAAAAATCATGGAGAAAATTATTTTTTAGGGAGACTACGTCCAAAAGTGTTCGTCCAAACTTCGGTTTGGGAAAAATCCGTTTTATTAGGTATATTGTTGTTTCAAAAACTCCCTTTTCGTGCAACTTTGATGCGAAATTTTCTCATAAAATGTTACGCAATCTCCAAGACTGCCATTACTGCTCCTTCGGAAAATACAGCTCTGCAGACACGCCCTAACCGAGTCAGCAAAATGTGGAATATTTCCTAGTCGTAACAGGTTGTCTAAGGATCGATCTTCGGACTAGGTGACCGGTAACAGGTAATAAGATTGCGGTTAGTGTTACGATGGATGCCTTCAAATGGCGATAGGTGTCTTCGGTCATGATGTCTGAGGGCGAAGAGATGTGACTCGGCTAAGTCGGTCTTTCGAGAACGGCAATAAAGTTCACCTTAACAGGACATCTCCTTATAGGGCCGGGGATAGACAGTTTTGCGCACCTCGACTTGTTTTTATAGCGAGTCCCTCCACCCTGCACTCGCCTTCTAACTTTTCCAACGTGTGCTCGAACGTTTATTTTTGTAATGGGTAATTCGAAAAGGCATACACTCCATACCTATACCCGCCAAGCCGAACGAAAAATGAACGATTTTTTTTGGGGATCAGCTGCATAACAAAGACGCAAACATGACTAAATAATATCGTTAAAAAATTCCTATATTTTTCCACTATTTTTACGACATTTTTGGATTAATCCTAATACCTTTACGACATAAGGGAGCAGATTATTGGGTTTTGAGAGTGAATTTTTTCCAATTACAGAAGTTAGGAGCGAAAAAATTATTTGATTTTTCGATAATAATTCCAAGGTGGTATCAATAAAGTTCACATCCTTGGCTTGCGAATCGAATCGGTCTTTTTTCAGCAATTTTAATAAATAATTCGATATTTCTGTAAATTTGGGAAACGGGATGGCCCCTGTGGAAAATTGAAGAACGCCGGAACAAAGGAACTGAATCATCCCAATGTTTTTCCCAGTGTTTTGTCAGCAAAACTAATAGAAACGCCGGCGTCTTGAGAAAAACTTGTGCGTTTCAGCTGTGAAAGCGGCCAGGGACTCGGGTGATCCTTCAAGGCTCCACAGGTTCCCACGTCATTTGTACCGGAGAATTTCCCGAACACAAAATATGGCAGTCGACTATCGTCGTGTGAAAATCTTCGCTCAAAAGACAATGAGATAATGTGGTACGTGGAAATCGGCTTGATAGCGAGGAAGGAAGACTGTCATTCGTGCGATGCGTCAATACGCAAATAAAATCGGGTCATTATGAGCCATGCTTCGATATTGGAGAAGTTCCTCCTTTTGTTTCTATAATTTCCAAGTAGTTACATGATTTTCTTCAACGGGAGCCGTAACTTGCATTTTGAAGGACAAAATTTACTTTTTTTCTGTTAGCCGTTTGTAAAGTTACAATTTTTCGACCAAAACATTGGTGCTGGTCATAATACAGCATCTACATGAATCTAAGTCTTCAATTTCTAACTTTCACTTACAATTTTTTTCGTTTTTTTTTTCATTTTTTAAAAATAAAAATACAACTTTTAATTTTCAAACAAAAAACAATTCTCATCAACATTTGATACTGTAAACTAAAAAAATTTTTTATTAGAAGATTCTTCAAGAGTACTTTTTAACTACATTATCGTAGATGAAAATATTCTTAAGTCGTTATCTGCGTACCGATGGTGTTTTCTAAGCGAGGAAAAACGGATACAACCCACATGCGGGGGATCCGCGATAAATAATGCAATTCGGGCCATTTCAGCGAATAAAACCGTCCATTACGGAACTTGAGGGTGGAACTGGCACAGGCGTAGGAGGCGGACTGTCTGCTACCATTCATGGCCCTGTAAACCAGCCAGCTAACACCCACGACTTCTATAACTCGAGATTATCATTCCCTCGGGGTTAACAGTATAAAATGGCCGAAAATACGCGAGGTCATACGTTTTTTTGGGGCTGCTATGCTCAAAAAATGATGAAAAGGGGCTCTGAAGAACTGAAATTCTTGATAAAATGATCTTAAAGTAGGCAGGAGATAGTAAAAAATTGATAAACACATCGGTTCCACTTTTTCTGACGAAAAGCATTAGCAAATTTGAGTTTTTGGCACGTTTCGGTCCTTTTCGGGCATCGGGAACCTATGCTATGAGGATAGGAAATTAGAATTTCCATATGAAAAAGTATCATGCATTACAAAATAAATTTAATGATACTATATCTAAATAAAGGGAGGAAAAATAAAATTATAGCTCCCTAGACTCCCTGAAATTTCGGAAATTGAGATCTGTTAAAACTAGGATTTTTGCTCCCCTCCTCGAAAATCCACTTTAAAAGACGCACCGTAGCGCCGACAAAAAGCGTAAAACGCTCGTAATTTATGACATCACCGCCATGTGGAACGAATAAGGCAATAAAAGCAGCGAGTTCACGTTTATACGCGATAAGCTATCACAACTTAAGTCCATATTGGCTTTCATACTGTGAAACAGTGGGTTTATCTTTATGGGTGAGACCCTGTTTGAATATTGTGCCCCTTTATCTGCGCTGTGAAGATTGGTGAGTTGAGCACACAAACATTTCATCCCTCGGTTTACATTAGGGCGTCATAACGAGGCGAATGTATGGAATATGATGCTGGAATTCCAATTTTGTGTAATTACCTACATCGATTACCAAATGAACTTATTTGAAAATGAAACTCATTCTTCCAATAATAATATTTATTGAAATAAAATTATCAATAAGTAATAATGATTAGGATGATAGCTTTAATTAAAAAAACGCTGCTAAGTAGATCAGTGGCATGTGCACATCAGTTTTTGGTATAGCCGAAGAACTCTGCAAATTTTGCACAGGGGTTCATTTTTCGATTGCAAAGACAAATCTTACGATATATAGGTTCTCCTCAAACACGGAATTTAGTTGTTATTATTCTAGAATTTCAGTATAAATTGGTGTTCTAGATGGGGATTTGGAAAAACGTTTTTTCAACCCGCCAAAAAATAATCATCCTCTTTGCTTGGTCCTCCTTGCTTGACCTACCTATCTATCTTTTCAACGCAGCGCGTCGTTAATTTTTGTTGAAATCATCATTTAATCTATTCTTATTTACCTACATAACTAACAGAATAATAATAATTATTAAATTATCTGAATAATTAAATAAATTTATTTATTATTATTATTTATATATTATTTTATAATTAAATAAAATTTATAATAATTAAATTAAAAATGCGTCAAGAATGCCTCAGAACCATTGTTGAAGCTTGACTCGCTCTCACGTTGCCAAGCGCAACTGGCCTAGTGTGAGTGCGTCACTTTGTTGGTGTCATAGGCTAGTGGTCGTAAGTAGATCAATCAACTGTATCTAAGAACCGATGCCGAATTCCCAACTTTTTCCAATTTTTGTTTTGCTGATTTGTGTAATTCGACCAAATTCTTTAAATTGAAGATATTGGGAGGACAGAAGTTTTTGTGGGGATTCCAACGAGTGGAAAACGAATTTTGTGGCTCGAGTAGTTTTCGAGTTATTGAGAATTGGGAAAATTTTGAAAAACTCAAAAATGCTTCACTAAAACTGCAATAACTCCTAAACGGTTGAAGCTACCGGCGTGGCGATGGTCTCATTCGATTCAGCATAGAAAAATCTATAGAAAATGATACCTCACATGCCTATGTTTCAAATTTCCAGAAAAACACGAATTTTTCCCCACTTTAACAGCTGTTTTACTGACCTTAAAAGTAAGGTAGGGTTCTGTCGAGATGTTAGGACCAACTAGATACGGAACTTGATTTTTGGTAAAAATTTCAAAATTTTTCGATAACTCCTTCCCCCTGAAAAACCCCGGACGGCGGACGGCGTACGGCGTACGGCGGACGGCGGACGGCGGACGGCGGACGGCGGACGGCGGACGGCGGACGGACAAAAAATTTTTATTGCAGATTCGGATTCTACACCCCTTGAAACGTAAACCAACAAATTTTCAGGGGGTGTTAAAATTTTTTTTTTCCTGACCGATTACAAAGGTTCATTTCTATAGAAAAATGAACCAAAATATAAAATATACTGCAATGGAAGAATATGGACAATAATTTATTGTTACCTAACAACAATTTCTTTACAAATAAAGATCTGTTTTAATTCAATTTTCTTGGCTTTTGTAGAGCAAAAACAATAAATCGGATGATAAAAATATGTAGGTACAAGTATTCATAATTTTCAGGCGTTTTTTGGGCAAAAATGATTTAATATTCATATCATTAAATAGATAAATTTTATCTATAGAGCAAATCGAAATTTGACGTAATCTTAATTAGATAGGAACCTAGACCGACCTAATAGAGGGACATTTTTTGTTTCTTCTTAAGCCTCCTGATGACCTCATTGACCAACCAGTTCCCATGGAGCAGATGGCCCAGTAGCAAAGAAGCAGGACATCCAACCGTTTAAGTCTGCGACAGTGGCTATTTGTCATACAGAAACGGCAAGGTCGAATCGATTTGTAGTTTGAAAAGAAGCTCAAAGAACTTGGGAAAAAAGTCAAACTGCTGAGGTAGCCCATCCCATTTCTAATTTTGCAAAGAATAAAGTACTTAGGGTTTCAAATGGCTTTAAAAGGCGGATGAGCCGTTTTTACGCAGTTCTCGGCCAGGCAGTAAAAATTACGTGGGTACTAAAACGATTGCAACGAATAATGATTACGTTCATTGAAAAATTGACCTTAAGTGCCGCTGTTGAAATGGGTGTGGTCATTCAGGAACGGGACTAGAGGAAACAAAGTGTAGGAGCTAAGGGCGAAATTTGGTTTTTCCATCGAGGAAAATTGCATTTTTTTCTGAAATGCTATTTTTCCAGGCATTTTTGTCCTGACTCTTCAACAAAAAATAGCAAACGAATTTCAACATTTTTCATCGCAAACAGTGCTCCTTCTTAAAATCTCAGCCACAATGCTTCTCACAACAAACTTGCAAACATTAATAAAACTTACACTGCGCATGGGTGGGCACCTACACATGGATACACTGACGCTCCAGGAACAAGCCCTTGGATTCACCACCATACTATCAAAAACATCCTCACAACTAAAGTTAAAGTTGATATATATCTACCTACAACCGAGCAGGTATAGGTAGCCGATCCGCGGTGAACTTATCTCTTTCTCGTGTTATCCAATTTTAAAGTCCACGCCAGCGAATCGTGAGGACTTGATTCCCAGTTATTGAAGCTTAGGTCGGTATAATTTTCATTACCGTGAACACCACCTCACGTACTAATAAATGTTGGTTAGGTACTCGGACTGCAGTCGAGTTTTATAGGAAGCTCACGCAAAGGAGCGCTGATTAGTCGAAAGATCGTGATCGGTTTGTGAAAAATCTGAACGATCTGTAAGAAAACGTGTGGAGCATACTAAATGGACATTGACCTCTGATTCAATGTATGGTCGTTGTTGGAACTGTAATTGGCTACAGCTAACGATTGCCGAATTTAAAAATATGAAGTAAAAAAAAGTATGTATACCGAGCATAAAAATAGTTCACAAAACCTGTTAAGTACCCATTTACCCTACCACCTAGGGTTCCCTACCAAGCATACCCAACCAAGAATGTACGGGAGCCTTGAAGAACAAAAAAATTGAAAGCAGAACATAGAAAATGAAAGCTCGATGAATCGTTTTGAGTTGATGGCACCAGCTAGAAAAGCCCAACGGAGCTCTAAGGAATAGTTACAGAATGAAGTTATTGTAAAATGTTCTTCGGGTCCGGCGAATGTCCACTCAAGCAAAATGACCCATTATGGGAAAAAGTTCGGAGGAAAGTATTTTCAGAAGTAGAGCAAAGAGAAACAGCTGACTCGATGACTAAACGCCCAATCTGGAAAGATCTAATCGAAGAAAAGGCCGTTTAACGGAGATTTCTTCAGTCCCGGCGAATTGTCCATTGTTCGGAAAGGAAGCCGTCAGTTCGCACGGTTCGTTCTTATGCGGTCCGGATTCGCTCCGTCAAACAACAGCAACAACAACCAGGGGTTGTTGTTTCCAGCCAGAAACATCTTTCGAGATAGCCGAACTTTCAAGGCTGTAATAATCATCAATCGATTGGTGCACATCGATCGAGGATAAGGACTAGAAAGAGGATAAGGATAATTATGAGGATAAGGATGAGGTAATGATGTGGATGAGGATGAGGATGAAGATGAAGATATAGATGAGGATAGGGATAAGGATGAGGATAAGGATGAGGATGAGGATGAGGATCAGGATGAGGATGAGGATGAGGATGAGGATGAGGATGAGGATGGGGATGAGGATGAGGATGAGGATGAGGATGAGGATGAGGATAAGGATGAGGATGAGGATAAGGATGAGGATGAGGATAAGGATGAGGATAAGGATGAGGATAAGGATGAGGATGAGGATGAGGATGAGGATGAGGATGAGGATAAGGATGAGGATAAGGATAAGGATGAGGATAAGGATGAGGATAAGGATGAGGATAAGGATGGGCATAAGGATGGGGATAAGGATAGGGATAAGGATGGGGATAAGGATGGGGATAAGGATGGGGATAAGGATGGGGATAAGGATGAGGATAAGGATGAGGATGGGCATAAGGATGAGGATGGGCATAAGGATGGGGATAAGGATGGGGATAAGGATGGGGATAAGGATGGGGATAAGGATGGGGATAAAGATAGGGATAAGGATGGGGATAAGGATGGGGATAAGGATGAGGATGAGGCTGAGGATGATGCTCTGGATGATGATGAGGATTATAATAAAGATAAAGAAGAGGGTAAAGGTAAGGACCTATGAATTTTTGAAAATGATACAAACCCGCGACACCCAACCTAAAGGATCTATTTGAATCAGATTATTAATCAGAGAAAGATAATCATGAACCGTCCTTATTTGGTGCCATTCACTACTGTTCAACGATCAAGTTTTACGAGCATGCCTAGCATTAAACCAAGCCAGAGATAAAACAGAGTTCGTAAACACGTCGCCAGACGAATTCTATTCGACAAACCAATTACCTATGATTCCCAATAAAGAATTACGATAGGTACGCATGTATATTATGGATATAGATAATACGGAGTTGATTGTTCCACCTGCCGAGCACATGATGCAATAGAAAAACTGCAACCCTGAAGGACGAGACGGGAATATGAAATCGGTTAGCGTCGGTGTCTGAGTCACTACGACTGGATCACACGGGTACGGATTAAAGCTGGTCGGAATCTGAAGGAGTTACACAGTTTTGGCGGGAAACTGACGCTTTAAGAAAATGTTGCGAGATGAATCGTCGGCCGTGGAATATTCTTGTGGTTGAAATAATTCTTGTAGGGACAAATTCCAATGTGCTGGAGTGCTATTGTTGACTATTTGTTTTGTAATATTGTCTGAAGATGGGAGCAGTGGGCTCCCAAAACGTCACTGAATAAATGTACTGAGGAGTGGAGTAATTCAATTGGCCGAATCCCGACTATTTCCACTACAAAAATGTTGCGATCGTTTTTGTTCGAAAACAATGGTGCGTAATGTGTATCAATGGGTCTGAAGGTAGAGGTACCTACGAAAGATGAAAAATTCTATTGAAATATAAGTTATCAACGCGATAGTTTTCAAATTCCGACCCATTGTGAACATAACTAGTATTTGCATTCGAGTCAATTGGTAAGAAGTTGCGCAAGCGGTACACCTGCGCAGTGCGAAAACCGTGGAGCGTGGGCGAGCATTTGAAATAGGCGTGAAGACGATTGCGCCAAGTTTGGAACCGACCATTGTCGGGTTGAATTTCCATTTGCGGAAGAGCCCATTTTCGGCATACAGTCCCGAAAATCGCTAAGTGAAGGCCCAAAAATAGAGAGAGATTCACTCAAAACCTTGGTGTACCAAGGTTACAAGCTGAATTTCACTTCACAAAAAAAGTTTTTCTCGTTTAATTATTAGTACTGACCCATTTGATGGGCGAATAAGAAGGGCTCTGCTAAAATCAAAATTTTACTTACTCCATTTAGCATGTGCCTAGTTACAGATGAAACCAAAAGTGAAGTACCTGAAAAATAAAATAATTGATTAGAATTTTTTAGTAAGCAAGTACATACCTACAATATCTAATAATAGAAAAATAAAACTGGAAATCACTGCATTAAAAAATCGTTAGTGCCCTGATGGGACACAATAGTTACATCCGTGCTACGTAAAATGATGAATCATGCCTAGATTATTTTGCTAGAGCACAAAAAATTAATTTAAAAAAACACTAGTAGGTAAATGCTTATGGTCACGATTTTTTAACCTACCGAACAATTTTTTAGAGCAATGAGATAAACCGTTTGCATGAGTTGCTAAAAATTGACCAACAGATATCCCATGCTTTCTTTCCTAGGAGAACAGTTTCGATTTTATCCGGAAAGGTCTTCGTTCCCATAGCAATTAGTTTAACAACTTCCAGTAGGCGTTTTCCTTTTGCTATTTGTCATTGATGTTGACTCCAATTGAAACAAACAATCGCGTTGAAAGTGGCCTAAATCACATGTATAGCTCAAACTGAGAGAAAGTCAATTCCCCTTCGACACAAAACGCCCCTACGCTCCGGTTCCTATAATTGGCAATGCCAGGCGTGAACGCGACACAACTTTCCTTGCCATAGTCAGGTTTTTAAAGAAGATTTTGAAAAAATCGCCTGGATGCTAAAAAATTAACAAAATTTGTAAGATGCGATATTTCTAAGTTGAAGGTGAAAAACGGTGTAGAAAGTGGTCTACGAAAATTTTCAGTGATTTCTTTGAGGGTTTAGCGCCAATTTGTCCTGGCCGATTTATTGGTAAGGAAATCCTCAATTAACCTTTGAGGGGTCGAGATCAGCCAAACAGAGCGTGATAGGTAAATATAAATAAACCGAGTAGGTCCTGTATCTATTTCGAACTGTTCGAACGGAAAGGTGAATATTCGCCAGTGAACGACTGGAACGCCATCTATTCATAGCCGCGGGATAAACCGAACAGTCGAGGCTCTACTCAGAACTACTATTATATAATCATAGCTAGGTCAGTAGGCAAGGTGGGAGATGGAGGTAAGTAAATACAATTTTTAGCTTGGATTTAATTCTGAAATTTGAAAATTGGCTATCCAGCAGTCTAATGTTGGGAAGGATGGTATGGTGAGGTTACTACAGGCCTCAATTTAGAGCTTCAAAATCAGAAAACAAGCTCTCAGAACGATTGAAGACGGATAATTAAATACCTACCAAATTTCGACCATGAACTTGCACATAGTTCAGATGGGCAATTTTTTTCTCGACCTCAAAAACTGTTGGGACAGCGACTGAATACTTCACCAGAGAAAAATACAGGCACTAAATTTTATTTATTTATTTTTAGCAAATATGTGAGGATTAAGATCGAATACGGTTTCAAGCGAAAAACGAATTTGTGCTCTGATCGAAAGAACAAATTAAAGTGGAACCAGTTTCTCAGGTTTATATACAGTCGTCAGGCAGATTCTCAAATCGAAATCTCATTGACTTATCTCATTAGCTGATCCAAACTCAGGTCTCATTTGCATCTTGGCTGACCAGTAGAGCGACAGAATTGTATTTCAGAGACCGAGATTAATCTCGTAGATGGGAAATTATCCGCTGCAATGATTCGAACTGACGCTAAATTCGATGCCCTCGAACGTCGATCAGAAAATTAGCGATGCGTTTTTCAAATCATAAAACCAGTTGGATGGCTGGTTATTTTATCAGAATTTATCAAACGATTGGGGTAATGGGCGATGGTACGTACTGTAGTTCTCGAATTTATGAAATTACCTACCGAGGACAATAGGCAGAGCGTTAAACATAACGAATCGTTAAAAAGAGGTTACGCATACGACTGGAGTTTATTCGACGTACAGATCGCTGAGGCCTAATTTCACCAGAATGTCAACTTTGGTGCTTAGTACAAAGCTGTTAGTCACATGACTAGATACCTAACCATCTCCAAAGTTACCATTCTCAATCGAGGTGTTAAGAGTTTCGAGAAATTGGGCCAGGATTATTCAGGACCACATCTGGAACGTTCAATGTGAGCAGATTATAGTGGAACTGGACCTTGAAAATTGGCGGAAAATTGGAGCGATCCCGCTCATACTTTTCAAGGCATGCGGGTGGCATTACCACATTACGGTCATTTGACCGAAAAACGATTCCTTCCTACAGGGAAATCGAGTCTCACGCAGAGCGCAGCTACGCCAACCGCAAACCGCAAAAACGTTTCGACAAATTCCGCCGAACATTGCGGTCCTCCGCGAATCGGAGGAAAAACTGCTTGGAAACATCAGGTGCGAGCAAGGCACTGGAGAGAAGTTCAAAATTTTGAAGGAAATTTAAGATTGAGCTCATCGTTGTCGATTGATGAGTTCAGGGATCATTAAGGCACAAAGCCCATGTGCATATCCGTAAATAACAGAGCCTAACTATCTCAATCCTCCAAAATAGGAATATTATTATATTATATGCCTCAATAAATAGGAGGCTGTCGTGGTAGAGAATTTCAAACGTAAATACAGGGTCAAGAGATCCGTGGGAATGCGTACAAAATACAGAACACGAAGAAACGCTTTTCACAGCTATCATTCTGACAGGTCACGCCGAAAGACGCGATACTGTTCTGTATGTTCTGCTGCGATACCCGATATAACTGAGACCTCTTCGGTTTAATTGACTTCGAACATTTCGCTCGGACTTTGCACTAGTCCTATCCATTAGTAGAGTACGTGTACCAGGAAGGCTCATTCCAGGAGAGAATACAAATGGAGAATTATTGACTGTCGTGGAACAGCAACAGAAGCTACCGAGTCACGAATCGGACAGAACGTGCTCCTTAGTACCAAGAGCCTCCTTTCATCCCCTCAGATCTAACGGGTAGATTTTGTTTTTGAAGAAAATCGAGAATCATACGTTTTTACTTTCATATTTATGGAAGAGGCAAAATGAAGTTTTCCAATCGTCCCAATATTGAAAATCGAGATACGGAAAGGATTCTCATAACAAGCTACACGTGAACTCAAAATCACTTTTTGAACAAATCGAGCATACCCATGTGTCTGTCGGTCTGTGATCGAAATACGACCAGTGCTGCTTAGATAACACGCAAAGATTCCATATTTTGATTCGTAAAATTTTCACGAAATATTTTGACTACTTTTGAAACTCGAAAAGGTAAAAGAAAAACAAAAAACTCGCTATGCAAATTCTAAAACTTGCTTGAAGTAAAAAAACATCAAGTTATGAGAAAAAAACATCGTACCTTTCTAACAATAACACTGTAAAAAAATGGGTCGAAATAATTCAACAAAATAATACAACAATAGTTCAAAAATTGTTTAGATGGCCTAGACCTTTCGGCATTTGTTGTTGAACATTACCCGAATACCTGGTTAAAGTCCACCATTCCAGAAACAGGCGTAGGCACCAAAAATTGTGGAACTCAAGAGTCACGATGCTTAAAGATTTGTTGTCCCAGCCTCGAGTCATGTACAAATATGGTAACTCATTGGTTCAAACCGGCTTCGAGGTCTTCGGATTTTCGTTCGAATATTTCAGGACCTACTTTCGGTCGAGGATGTTTGATGAAGGTCGCTGATTACGCACTCGCCGGTTTTCTAATTGCGAAATTTTTTCCTCATCTTGGAATGAAAAGATAGCATCAATAATTATTGTGCCGATCATTAAGTATCTAGGGAATCCTGGCTTAAAATCAGTAGTGGTTGAACGATTAGATACCTGTTTGGTTTTTTCGTAACGATTCCTAGATTGGTATGAATGTAGGATTATGGTACCAAACCACCACCTTTTTTCAAATTTCTTGAACTGAAATGTTCGTCTCGGCAAGACCTGACACCCTGTTTAATCGGAATTTGAATAACTCACAGTACTCCTGATATATTACAATTTTTAGTGTGTTTTATTTTATTTTTTTCCGGCCGCAAAAATGAACCGATTTAAGCGAATTTTTAAATTTGCATAGTGAGTTTTTTTATATTTTTGACCTAAACACCCTCAAAGCCAGTCAAAATATGATCATATTGTGTGAAAATGTACGTATCAAAATATGGAAGTATTGTGTGTTATCTACATTACCTATATTAAATACTAGCTGTACCCGCCCGGCGTTGCCCGGGCAAAAAAAATTAGAAAATGCAGATAAGTGAATAGCGCAGGAATCTCTCTCTCTCTCCCCCCCCCCACACACAACATTCCCCGTCGATAAAAATCAGATACAGGGCTACCCAACCATATAACTCCCGTTATCGTACCTTCAGTCATTCTTGAGTTTTATCGGCACAAACATTGTACACTTTCTTTTAGGATCCCGTAAAACAATCAGTAGTAAAAAATTGATAGCTGTACCCGCCCGTGTCCTCGTGTTGTCAATTTTTCACTTAATTCACTTTTTTCACGTTTAAAACTCACTTTTTTTCACTTTTTTAAAACTTAAAAACTCACTTTTTTAAAATTAAAAAAAATTTTTTTTTTTCAAAAATCGAAAATTGGGCTTCGAGGTCTTGTTGCCAGCCCCTTTGTGCTTCCGCGTTAAAAATTCCAGGTCCCTGCGTGCAATAGATTTGGCTGGAGAGCTCGGTCAAACAAACAAACACTTGCTTTTATTAGTGTAGTCAACACACAATACTCCCAAATTTTGGGAAATTACATTAACTTTGTAAAATGGAAAAAGCGTCTGCTGGCCATTGTATAATATCAATATCGACACGCAAGTTGGGCAGCTGATAACGAAATCCGCCTCAATAACGGTCATCCCTAATTACTCAAGAAAACCTCTCTCCGATCTTTCCAGTCTGCGAAGTCGCGAAACACGCGAAACGAACATGAACCGGAGTCCGTAAAAGATGAGCAACCGACAATAACAAGTCTGTTCGTCGAGGAAAACAATAACAATTCAACAGCAACAAACTGACCTTTGTTTGCTTTTACTGGCCGACTCTACTGTTCGCAACTGGGGTCGTTGAACTGATATCCTCTTTCGCTCCAACTTCTCGGCCGTTGCTAAGCCAAAACGGCCATCTCGCAGGTTAATATTTCTTTCCGTAATTAGTCTCAGGTTACCACTGGGCACTTGTTCTACTGCATTTATATTTACGACGAGTAACTGTATTTTTACTTCCATATTTAAAAAGTAAATGGAAGTATTGTAATCGTCCTAAAATCGAAAATCGGATCCGAGCTTCAGAAAATTTTTTCAGTCATACACTTTTCCTCAGAATGACTTCCTGAACAGGTGTGTGTCCGAGGGTCCGTCACAGTACTTCCAATATATTAGCACTTTGAAGGTTTTCTACTTTATTTTTCCCCGGCCACAAAAATGAATCGATTTGAGCGTTCTTGGGCTTAAGATCTTTGTATTGCTTTGCAGGATACGTGAATATTTTTATAATCTGTTATTTGACGTAGGTATTTTGCTTTTAGGTGCATTTTAAAATTCGCATAGAGAGCTTGTTTTTATAATTTTGACTAAAGCACCCTCAAAAGTAGCCTGTTCGACTACATAGGTAAATAATCCTGGAAATCATCCACCAAAAAAATCTACCTATTTGTAGAATATATTATTTATATAGGTTAACTAAGTACCTACCTGAATTATATGAATATCTGACTACAACTTTGTCAGCTTGTTTTTAAAGTTATAATTTGGATTATTAAGAAATGAACGAAATAACGTTTATGTTAATAATGAAATAGTAAGGAATTATAGACGTTTTTCATCAATTCGTCAGAAAAATATTGTATTACCATGGAAGTAAACATTCGGACTGGATATAGAGTAGACTGATCGGAAAGCCATCAGTGCCATCTTCGATTTTATCTTTCGAACGCGGGTAGAAGAATTATCGTTTTAACGACCGTAAATGCATAGGTCTGCGGCGAATTTTATTGCCAACCTATTGCCCGGCTCGTCCTTGCCCTCAAGGCTGCCAACAGTGCATGTAGGTATGTGCTTTCCAAGCCGTATAAGGGCCGTCAAAGAAAGAGAGCAAGATTTGCATATACCAAGGGATGATATACGAGTCGAAGACGAAGTCCTTGCAGAGGTATGCAAGTAAAACCGGCTGATGATAAAAAGGGTGGCGCCTTTTTCGATTTCCGATGAGCAAAAGTAAGGCCGGTATTGCGCAAAACTAAATTCCAAGGTTGTTAGAACGTAAATTTTTTTTCAAAATTTCAAAAAATTAGGGCGTTTTTCACGCGGTCAACTTTGACGTTTAATAATGCCGACAATTTCCGAGGAATCGAGCGAACCTAAAAAAGGTCAAATCCGTTTAAAAGAATCCCCATGAACTGGCAAAAAATTGAGAAAAGAGCATTCAAGAAATCTAGGCGCCGAGATGACTTCAATCTTGAAGTTGACTTTGATCTCGGAATTGAGTTTGATCTCAAAGTTGAGTTTGATCTTGAAGTTGACTTCGATCTCGAAGTTGACTTTGATCTCGAAGTTGAGTTTGAACTCGAAGTTGAGTTTGAACTCGAAGTTGACTTTGATCTCGAAGTTGACGTTGATCTCAAAGTTGACTTTGAACTCGAAGTTGACTTTGATCCCGAAGTTGACTTCGATCTCGAAGTTGACTTTGAACTCGAAGTTGACGTTGATCTCAAAGTTGAGTTTGATCTCGAAGTTGACTTTGAACTTGAAGTTGACTTTGAACTCGAAGTTGACTTTGATCTCGAAGTTGACGTTGATCTCAAAGTTGAGTTTGATCTCGAAGTTGACTTTGATCTCGAAGTTGACGTTGTTGATCTCAAAGTTGAGTTTGGTCTCGAAGTTGACTTTGATCTCGAAGTTGACGTTGATCTCAAAGTTGAGTTTGATCTCGAAGTTGACTTTGATCTCGAAGTTGACGTTGATCTCAAAGTTGAGTTTGATCTCGAAGTTGACTTTGATCTCGAAGTTGACGTTGATCTCAAAGTTGAGTTTGATCTTGAACTTGACTCCGATCTCGAAGTTGACTTTGAACTCGAAGTTGAGTTTGATCTCGAAGTTGACTTTGATCTCGAAGTTGAGTTTGAACTCGAAGTTGAGTTTGAACTCGAAGTTGACTTTGATCTCGAAGTTGACGTTGATCTCAAAGTTGAGTTTGATCTTGAAGTTGACTTCGATCTCGAAGTTGACTTTGATCTCGAAGTTGAGTTTGAACTCGAAGTTGACTTCGATCTCGAAGTTGACTTTGATCTCGAAGTTGAGTTTGAACTCGAAGTTGAGTTTGAACTCGAAGTTGACTTTGATCTCGAAGTTGACGTTGATCTCAAAGTTGACTTTGAACTCGAAGTTGACTTTGATCTCGAAGTTGACTTCGATCTCGAAGTTGACTTTGAACTCGAAGTTGACGTTGATCTCAAAGTTGAGTTTGATCTCGAAGTTGACTTTGAACTCGAAGTTGACTTTGAACTCGAAGTTGACTTTGATCTCGAAGTTGACGTTGATCTCAAAGTTGAGTTTGATCTCGAAGTTGACTTTGATCTCGAAGTTGACGTTGTTGATCTCAAAGTTGAGTTTGGTCTCGAAGTTGACTTTGATCTCGAAGTTGACGTTGATCTCAAAGTTGAGTTTGATCTCGAAGTTGACTTTGATCTCGAAGTTGACGTTGTTGATCTCAAAGTTGAGTTTGATCTCGAAGTTGACTTTGATCTCGAAGTTGACGTTGATCTCAAAATTGAGTTTGATCTTGAAGTTGACTCCGATCTCGAAGTTGACTTTGAACTCGAAGTTGAGTTTGATCTCGAAGTTGACTTTGATCTCGAAGTTGACTTTGATCTCGAAGTTGACTTTGATCTCGAAGTTGAGTTTGAACTCGAAGTTGAGTTTGAACTCGAAGTTGACTTTGATCTCGAAGTTGACGTTGATCTCAAAGTTGAGTTTGATCTTGAAGTTGACTTCGATCTCGAAGTTGACTTTGATCTCGAAGTTGAGTTTGAACTCGAAGTTGACTTTGATCTCGAAGTTGAGTTTGATCTCGAAGTTGAATTTGATCTCGAAGTTTATTTTGACCTCGAAGTTGACTTTGATCTCAAAGTTGAATTTGATCTCGAAGTTGAATTTGATCTCGAAAGTGAATTTGATCTCGAAGTTGACTTTGATCTCAAAGTTGACTTTGATCTCGAAGTTGATTTTGATCTCGAAGTTGACTTTGATCTCGAAAGTGAATTTGATCTCGAAGTTGACTTTGATCTCAAAGTTGACTTTGATCTCGAAGTTGATTTTGACCTCGAAGTTGACTTTGATCTCGAAAGTGAATTTGATCTTGAAGTTGATTTTGATCTCGAAGTTGACTTTGATCTCAAAGTTGACTTTGATCTCGAAGTTAAGTTTGAACTCGAAGTTGGCCAGCCTCCCAATAAACCTACTGACCTCATATTTTCGACACTTTTACCCCAAGTGTTGATTCACGCTTGTTTCACGCCTCAATTTTTACTTTCCTCCAGTTTTGAGCGGCTAAAAGGCCATCGTCTGGCCCCCGTTGCCAATGCTAATTTACTGCGCTCTTTTACCCTACGGATATCTGTGTCAAGACCGGCTGCTGTGCACTCGCCTCGATCTTAAGATCGTGACCTGTTATAAATTACGTTTCGCCTAGCCCAAAGTCAAGTCGAATTTCAGTTTTGAGGTTTTCAGCCGCTGTAGGTAAATTTTTTTACAAGTCCATCGACGGTCGTTGGGCGCGATGAAAATCGCATTTTTTGCTTTATCTTTTCAGCTAATCCGACGTTTCAGTGTTTTTAAGAATTGGTAATGAAGAATGATGGATTGGTAATTTAAGAATAGGTATGTGTACCCACTTACGCCCACTGCTGTGGAGGTGATCTGTCAAGCAAAAACCGCCGGGTATTCATTTTACTTCCATATTCACAGAGTAAATGGAAGTATTGTAATCGTCCGTCTGTGTGTCCGTCTGTGGTCATTTACAAAAATGACCATAGCTCCCTCAATTCTCAACCTTTTTTCAAATTTCTTGAACTGAAATGTTTGTCTCGGCAAGACCTAACACCCTGTTTAATCGGAATTTGAATAACTCACAGTACTTCCGATATTTTTACATTTTTAGTGTTTTCTATTTTATTTTTTTCCGGCCACAAAAATGAACCGATTTGAGCGTTCCTGGTCTCAAAATCTTTGTTTTACCTTGCAGAATATGTGGATATTTTTTATACTCCAAAAATGTGGCGGTTTTTTTTTGCGAATTTTAAAATTTGCATTGTGAATTTTTTGATATTTTTTACCTAAACACCCTTAAAAGCAGTCAAAATATGATCAAATTTTGTCAAAAATGTACGCTTCAAAATGTGGAAGTATTGTTTGTTATCTACGCACCACTGGTTTACAATTTACCTACCTATGCTTTTATGGGCGTCTAACTTTCCCGCACTACATTCACCGCCATCGATCTGATCTTCGACAACCATTAACCTTAGGATGGAGGCCGGGATTCTTTCTTTTTGAGCAAAAAGTACCGTCATTCCAGAAGCCATGTATACCGATTGTGCTACTAATTTTCTCAAAAGGGAACTTTTGCAATGGAGATATCAATAACCTAAGATGGTGGATGGCGTAGATTTATTCGTGGCTTTCTATTTAATTCGAGTGCCGGCCCGATCGAACATGTGGGCATTTCAGATCGGATCGCGTAATCAACGGTTGAGGCGTAGTCTTCGCATAATGGCGTTTCTTCAACCTTGGAATTATTCCAAAAACGATCGGGTCAGTGAGTCAGAGAAATTTCCGTCGGGGTATTGCGGACGTGTAAACAGCGTGTTTTGCATGTTCGTGCCTCAACAGCTGCACTATCTCCAGTAGATGTTGAGGTGAATGTCGAAAAACGAAAATGGATAATTTGAAGGTAGCAAACGTCCAGCAGTTTCAATTGGTATATTTTCAATTTAAATCATAGATATTGACTGATACGAATCAATAATATTGACGCCAGCAAGATTGAAAAAGTAAGTAGATCACTGACTAATCTGACTATCACTAACTAAGAAGCTTATCTGATGTTAACTTATTAACCTGAATCATGAATGAACTCAAGAACTCTGTAAGTTCGTCTGTCTATGCGCTCCTGGCCATTGGAACAATCACAACTCGGACAAATCTACAAAAAAATCTATCTATTTGAAAAAAATTTATTTAAAAATATATTTTGAAAAATCCTCCTTCAGTTGTTACGCAACTTAGGGCCAATTTCACCAACAATAAAAACCTAGGTCTTCAAAATGAACAATATCGACACCATTGTTTCAGTGGGAGGTGTAAAAACCTTCAAGGAATCTAACAAGCTCAAAAAATTCAAAATTGGTTCAGTAGAACTCCCTCGAATCGCCAAAAACGCGAAAAAGGAGAAATCGCGTCAAGAAATCTCAAACCAAACCGATTAAAAAACAAAATTTTCAAAAATTTTCGGAAAAAACCTCCTATCCTATGGTAAATTAAGCGGGAAAGCCGGGGAAAATACTGGAAAAATTCTAAACCCACGGCATCACCTTCAGAATTGATTTTTTGCGTTTTTTCAAAAATATACCCTAATTGGACCCTTTAACCTTTTCCGATCGGATTGCCCGGACAATATGCACCAAGTTGGATCGAACCACAACTTTTAGGACTAGTTTCATCAAAGTCGGATCAGTGGTTCGATACGATGTCGTGGCCACAAAATTTGGTCGAAATATATAGAATGTTTTTACCGAAGCGCGTAATAATTTTTTTTTTTCAACTCGCGAATTGTTAGCAATATACAAATTTTATTCAGATTTTCCGCTCTGAAATCGCTCACTCGCAAGTGATTTTAGTTTTTTTTTGAGACCTAAAGTGAAACTTCCGAACCTGAGAACTTGCGAAACAATCCCGTGTCACTGGCTATAGGTTGAGGCCGAAATGGAATCGCGTTTAGTGTAATTGTGCGAATGCGCAGATCACGATCTTGGAGATTCTCCGGCTGGAAAGTAGATCGTGATCGTCGGTTGAAGGAAGATCCGTCGAGTGAAAGGTCAGATCAGGAGTGAAGACTGCATAGTGAAAGGGGTCCTTTCAGGATTTGCGACCCCGCAAGGACACAATGACGATTTCGAGAAATTACCGATTGTTCGAAGCTGATACTCTCACGTCCAGACCTATCAGTTGAAATACCAAGACGGTCATATGCCATGAGTTATATACCACTTATGTGGCAGGAAATTAGGTAGAGGTCTTTCACACCTGGTAGGCTAAAACAGCGAAAAATCGCACGTAACACAGAATAACTCCAAATATCGGTACTCAAAATTATGAGCGAGAAACTTCGCTCTGAACCTTCGAAATTTTGATTTTTCGGATAACCCACACTTTTTACTCAAAAATCAAAATGGAGCTTGAAGTACGAGTTATAGCGTACGTGAGACAGATCCTTTGCGTCACAGTCCATCATTGGGAAACGGGGTTTCAAGAGCATCCTTTCTTCTTCTCCTTCTTCTTCTTCTTCTTCTTCTTCTTCTTCTTCTTCTTCTTCGAGGAGAAACAATTTTATAATAGCGACCCGGGGTGGATCGCGGACTGAATGCCACGTGGGGCCGCCTTTGCGGGTATTTCCTACATAGCGAGCATTGCGAACCGACATACCACTTGCAATTGACCCGAGGAGGTTTATTGTGAAGAAAGCGCCCCAAGTCTTGTCCTGGAGCTGGAATCGGAGGAACGTCGCCGCCGACGTCCCACCTCGGAAAAAGGAGTCCCACTTACAGGGGTTCCAAGTAATTAGGGTGGTTAACCCCGACGAGCCGAAGGTAATTAGGATAGTTGCTAGCTGAAACGTTAAAGCGGAACGGATCGCAGGAAGGATCGGAAAAAATCCGAACTAGCACAATTACGAAACTGCAGAAGTGAAGTACGGATGTGGGCAAAAAACGTAAATAGAGAGAACCCGATGGTAAATGTCTGCCAAGGATAACAAGAACAACAATGGATCCTGCGGGTGGTTGATCCTCAATTGATCTGATGTCAATGAAACAGAAGTGATTAATGTCAAACGTATCATTTGGATCGATTATTCAATTATAAAAATATTCGTAGAAAAACTAAAAAATTACAAAAAAAAAATAGGGAAAAATAGCGGTACCAAATGGCTTTCTCGACATCCCAGTGAAAGCATTTTTTAAATCGGATCAAAATTGGCAGCATGAGAGCGGAAGATACAAAAAATAGTGGCAAAAAATCTGTATACAAGTCAACTTGAGTAACTTCCGTGAAAAAACCTCAACTCGCTCTGGGGATTTGATTAACAATTTACCTACAATAGTTTATTACCGGATAAAATATAAAACCAAAATGAACCTCAGTAGGAGGCCTCCGCCTACTTGAACAATTTACTTATTTAGATTTTTTAGTGATATACTCAAATAAAATAGGTCTTTTAAGGGATCCGGTTGAATTTTCCATTATTATCTGGGGGTCAAATCAGTCATCAAACTATTAGAAGGCTATTAGATGTTCTCATGCATGAGTAGGTAATCAGATGTGACTGGAATGCAGTCGATTCTCATTAAATAGAGGGTCAATCAATGTTGATAAAGGCGTTGCACAATATTTCCGTGGAATCAATTATCGATCGATAGTTCGATGAGAAACGCCCACAGCTACACTGGCCAGAGAAAGATTATGTTATCTGGGTGAATGTTTTTGTTTACGAATTCAGGATCAAAACTCATGTAGGATGCAGCATAAAAACGTAGATCGTCATAATAGAGAGGTGGATAGTACAGGCTGTTGCTGTATATTGTTCAATGAATTTTGGGTCAAAAATGTACCAAAAATATTCGTACTGATTTCGTGGCTCCTGAGCTCAATGATTCGTAAAAATGCCTACTTGCGACAATTCCGAAAATCTGACTCAAGTTTTGAAAATTTCAATTTTCCTTCAATAAAGGACAAATTATCTTACTATGAAGACAATCAGATATAATAGTCAATTGCGCTCCCTAGGGCAGTTCCTAAGTGCGGGAAAAAATCGTACGGCAGATAAATAGGGTAACACCTTCCTAGAAGGAAAAAATTCAATGAGAAAAACGGTGAATCAAGCCATTACAGTGCAACTAATTTTCTTCGAGAATGGACGGTGTATCCACTAAAATAAAATGCTTACGCCAGGTCACGTCAACCTAAGGCCTTTCCCGAAGAAGATCGCTAACGGGAAAAACTCGTTAGCTATAGACACCATAGTAATTAGTAACCTTCTCGGGCTACGGTGGAAAAAATCTAATTACCCCAAGGTATGGCGAAGGTTCGAAAAAATAGATTTCAGTTTTTGTAGGCGGCCTAGGCCTACGTGGCTGAGACGAGAACCAGACCGATCACGATGGCGAAGAAACCTCACAAAAACGTCGATGGGACGATATTTTTCTCGGAAAGCTTCTCTCTTCAACGTTACAGTAAAATACGGGTCTGTTATTTTCCCCAACGTCCCAGGATGTGCACTAGACGAAAGGGAAAAATGAACAAAACTGATGTACCTAGTTAACGTATTATTAGGACCTAGATTAGAATGGTGGTGGCACAGAATACTTCCATATTTTGAAATGTAAACGTGTAACACAATTGGATCATATTTTGAATGCTTTTGAGGGTGTTTAGGTCAAAAATATCAAAAAACTCACTATGCAAATTTGAAAATTCGCCTAAAATAAAAATACAGCAAATTTTCGGAATATAAAAAATATCCACATATTCTGCAAGGTAAAACACAGATTTTGAGACCAAGAATGCTCAAATCGGTTCATTTTTGTGGACAGAAAACAATTAAAATAGAAAACACTAAAAATGCAAATATATCGGAAGTACTATGAGTTATTCAGATTCCGATTAAACAAGTTGTTAGGTCTTGCCGAGACAAATATTTCAGTTCAAGAAATTCGAAAAAAGGTTGAAAATTGAGAGAGCAATGGCCATTTTTGTAAATCACACCAAACCAGTTCCCCGGGGGTCATGGGCGGTGGACGGCGAACGGTCGGTGGACGGCGGACGAACGGTGGACGGCGGACGGACGGTGGACGGCGGACGAACGGTGGACGGCGGACGGACGGTGGACGCGGACGGACGGTGGACGGCAGACGGACGGATTTTTAAAATTGCAGATTCGGATTCTACACACTTTGAAACGTAAACGATGAAAATTTCAAGGTAGGATAGAAAATGTTCCATTTTGGGCGATTACAATGGTTTATTATTGAATAATAAACCGAAACGTATCATATCCATACCTATTGAAATCTTAATTTGGCAATAACATTGTTGCACCAAGGCTTTTTCGTATAAGTACGCAGCCCCGATTTTTTTGAAAAAAAAAACTATTTTCGACCAACTTCATCGCCGGAGATACCGGCGTAAAAAGAGCGAAGGATCGAGTTACGCCGCGCAAAAGGGGCAAACGAAGGTAGCGGTGGTAGGTGTAAATGGCCGGCAGGGCGGACACCAAACCAGTTCCCCGGGGGTCATGGGCTTTGAAAAATGCGAGCCCCCAGCCTCCGAGTCGTCTTCAGCTTGGAAGTATTCAGATTTTAAGATCCGCTACGCGCCGGGCTGAGAAAAAGGACGAGATCTAGAAACCTTCCAAGTTCCAAGGACCTGTTTTAAATGGCCGGATATTTAAAACCTACGTCCCACCCGAATTGGAAAAAATTGAGCAACCCCTAGCACGTGAACAGGCGACATTTCGATAGACTATGATCGGCTTCAATTTTTTATTTGAACCAGTGGTGCGTAGATAACACACAATCCTTTCATATTTTGATATTTACATTTTCGAAGCCACCAAATTAATCGAAATCAAATTGCTTTGGTTGTTGGTTCAAAAATTTACCCATAAATATATGGAAGTATTGTGTGTTATCTACGCAGTACTATTTTTTTCCATAAAACCGAGCAGGAAAATCGACCATCGAACACCCTGAATTAGAACGATCTATTCTCCTCTTATCGATTATCAATATATTCCCCAGCCTTCCTGGTACCTTTCACTTCAACATTGCGCAGGCGTAGTCGACAGATAATTCGAAACTTAGGCCGGGACGTGCAGCTCTCACTACCGGCGAATATCTGCGTTTTCCAAGGCGAGGGCGGCGACACGACTCAACTCGAAGGTTTGCACGCGTAGGCTACCGAGTAACCGGTGAAAGGTTTCCATCTTTTCGAAAGGAATTGCCAATGGTTGAAGTGCCTATGCCTAAAGTGCTCTCCTCAAGGCAACCCAAAGGCGTGGAACTCACATTTTTCCTTTTTTTTGGAGAACTATAACCGATGAAATGCTGAGTTTAAAGTCTGCCGTACACTATCCGATTGCTGGCCCGAATTGATTGGGTTCAACGCCGACGCCACCTCGACCAATCACAGCGTGAATTTTCTCACCCCCTCCACCAGCAATCGGATAGTGTATGGCCGACTTAAAGTGAATGCTTTTGCTCCTTTGAGGAGCCGTCAAATCAATAAAATATGGTAAGGGGGGTCTAGGCATGATGAAATATTAAGTAAACCTATTCGATATGACCGTCCAAGAAACCAGCGAAGCGTAGATAACACAAAGTACTTCCATATATTGATACGTAATTTTTGGCACAGTTTGATAATATTTTGACTTCATTTGAGGGGTTTTAGGTCAAAAATTTACTATGCAAAAATGTGATTGCCTCAAATCAAAATATCCACGTATTCTGCAAGGTAAGACAAACATTTTAAGAACAAGAACGCTCTAATAAGTTCATTTTTGTGTCAAGGAAAAAATAAAATAAAAAACACTAAAAAAGTGCACTAAAAGTGTTTAAAAAACACGATAGTATATCAAAAGCAGTGAGAGTAATTCGAATACCGGTTAAACAGGGTGATAGGTCTTACTAAGACAAACATTCCAGTTCAAGAAATTCGAAAAAAGGTTAAGAATTGAGGGCGCTATGGCCATCTTTGTAAATGACCAGACGGACAGGCGTAAACACAGTCACTTGTTGAGGAGGTGATTCCAAGAGAAAAGAGTGTAAGCTAAAGTTTTTCCAATACCTTCACTTCCGTCGTAAAATTTACGATTCCAATATTAATATTGGAAGTAAAAATCTCAGGCCATTCTCAAAAATACCAATGAAAACAGCCGTTTTACGGGGAAAAGTTCATCGTGATCGATAACAAGTGATAAAAGTCATTACGAGCGCAACTCCTAATCGAAGGCTCTCCTCGATTAAATCTGACCTTCAATTTAACGTCAATTTCGGCCGTTTGAAGGTACATACCGAAAACTTTCGGCCGACGTCGTCTTCGAGAATCCGTGAAATTTACGAGCCCCGACATTGAAACGTCGTGAAGGTCGATTCTTTACAAATGGAATTATTTTCGCCCGTCGACCCCCAAACTGCTGATTCGTGAGGTCGTCAGCGCTAAAGTCGTGAGTCGACCCTTTGACGATCTGATGCAGCTTCTTATTGATAAGCGAGCGACGATTGTTACGCTTTCTCTCGAATTTTCACCGGCCCGAAATTGGTCATTAGCGTAAAATTTGTTAAATGGGACGAAGAGAGACGAAATCTTGGAGACGTTGAACCTCCAACTCCATTACGTCGATAAAATCTCGTTTTCACATATTTCCCAACCCATTTTGTATAGAAAAACTCAAACTTGAACTCAAACCGAAACTTAAACTGAAACTCAAACTCAAACTTGAACTCATAATCGAGCCTTAACTCAATTTTGAACTCAAACTCAAAGTCAAACTTGAACTGAAACACCAATTCAAACAGACACTGATACTTAACTTCAAACTGAAACTCAAACTGAAATTCCAACTCAAACTTAAACTGAAATTTGAAGCCAAACTCCAACCTTAGCTCAATTTTAAACTGAAACTGGAACTGAAATTCAATCTACAATTCAAACCCAAACCTTAACTCAGACTGAAACTCACAATCGAACTTAAACTCAAACTTGAACACAAATTCAAACTTGAACCGAAACTCCAATTCAAACAGACACTGATACTTAACTTCAAACTGAAATTCAAACTGAAACTGAAATTTGAAGTCAAACTCAAACCTTAACTCAATTTTAAACTGAAACTGAAATTCAAGTGATAATTCAAACTCAAACTTTAACTTAAACTGAAACTCAAATCTTAACTTGAACTGAAACTCGAACTCGAACTCGAACTGAAATTAAAACTCTAACTGAAATGAAACCAAAACTGTAGCTATAACTGAAGCTTCAGTTTGAATTCAAGTTCGAGTTACAGGTTTAGTTCCACTTTTAGTTTTAAATTTAACTTTATTAAAAGTTGAACTAAAACTGAAAACCAAACTCGAACTTAAACTCAAACTGAAACTCCAACTTGAACTCAAACTTGAAACTCCAACTTCTTCATGTTTAAGTTGAGTTTAAGTTTCAGTTTTAGTTTACTTTTAGTTAGAGTTTACGTTAGAGCTTGAGTTGAAGTGTGAGTTAGGGTTTCAGTTTCAGTTTGAGTCAAGGTTTGGGTTTTAGTTTGAGTCAAATTTGAGTTTCAGTTTCACTTAACGTTTGAGTTTAAAGTTTGACTTTCAGTTTAAGCTTGAGTTTGACTTTACGTTGAGATTGAGTTTTAGTTCAGTTTGAGTTTCAGTTTCTGTAAGAATTTGCGTTTGGATTGTACAGTTTCAGTTTTAGTTTGAGTTCAAGTTCGCGTTTGACTTTACGTTTGAGTTTGATTCTAAGTTTGAGTTTCACTTAACGCTTGAGTTCCAGTTTGCGTTTATAAGTTTGAGCTTAGGTTCGAGTTAGACTTTCAGTATGAGTCGGTATACGTTTGAGTTCAAGTTTGACTTTACGTTTGTGATTGAGTCTCGATTTATTTGTAGTTCAGTTTGAGAGTCAGTTTCCGCTAGAGTTTGAGTTTGAATTGTATAATTTCAGTTTGAGTCAAGTTTAAATTCTTGTTTGATTTTGAGTTTACGTATGAGTTCAAGTTTAAGTATTGGTTCTAAGTCTGAGTATTACATAACGTTTAAATTGCAGTTAGAGTTAATACGTTTGAGTTTACTTTTGAGTTAGACTGTGTCAGTTTGGGTTTTCGTTGGGGTACATCATACAGTATAGTAGTAGTATAGTATACTACAATTGTTATTGTTTTGCTTCTCGTAGGGCCGAGGTTCTCTCGAGATGAGAAAGTGCAGGTCTTGCGAATAGGTCGTGGATCGCTTTCGAAAACGCACGTAACCATCAGGGCTTGACTGAATGGCCAGCGATAGGCCAATTGGTATAGTCCGGGGGCCGATTTTTGGCCCATGAGAACTCGAAACCGCCGAAGTGGTTAGCAGTAAAAGGGACCTAATCGTGCGAACCGACCCGAGCCAAGTGCATATTTATCGAATTTCCCAACGAGCCTTTTCCTCAGTCTAGCTCATAATAGCTAGGCATAATTGTTCGGATGCTAATGCCCCGTGCGAACTGTTCCTACGGTCCCATAACCGACTTGCGCAGGCGCGTGGTGCTTGGATCTGACGGAATTTACGGACAGGCATTCCGATGGTCGTTAGGAAGCGACATTTCGTCAACGGCTGACCCCGCGGAAAATGTTAAATTCACGATATCGGATAGTAATTTTTAGTTTCGAGAAAAAATAGAAAAAAATAAACGAATAATAGAAAATCAAAAATTTTACAAGTCAAATTGAGTAACCTCC
Organism: Nesidiocoris tenuis; assembly: GCA_036186465.1. Classification (NCBI taxonomy): domain Eukaryota; kingdom Metazoa; phylum Arthropoda; class Insecta; order Hemiptera; family Miridae; genus Nesidiocoris; species Nesidiocoris tenuis. The sequence continues at coordinate 3,786,935 of AP028920.1, forward strand.
TCTTTTTTTGAAGTCGGTTAAAAGTGTAGGTACAAAAATGGTATCACCTATAAAATCGGACATTTTTGAAATATTTGGCTGTGTACCCACCGAATCAAAAGAAGTTGGAAAAAGTGTTCATCAATAAAAAACAAGCTGCCATAGGTACCTACGCAAAATTTCAAAATTTTAAATTTTCAAAAATAATTTTTTTGACTTTTTACTACATTTTGGCGCTACTACTGTTACCCCTTTAAAAAATTGAAAAATAGTGATAACAAAAATGCCATTTAATGGCAGACTTCCTCGGCACTTCGTTAACTACAGACCTCACGGAAAATAAGACGCTCCCGATAACGGATCATTTCTAGCTTAAAAAAAAATTAAATGATTAATAAAAAAGCTAAAAAAATAAAAATAAATCATTACCAAAAATTCGAAATTTTTACAACATTTGTGGTTACAGCGCTACCTACTAATATATATCCTAAAAAATGGAAGAATAGTGGTAAAAAAAATCAGACTTCTTAGACATTTCAGTGAAAGGATTTTTCAAATCTGATCGGATTTGACTGCGTGAGAGCAAAGCAAACGTGCCAAAAAAAGTGAAAAATAAACCCAAACCCGGCCAACATGAGTAACCTTCTCCTTTTTGAAGAAATATTTGATACCCATTGCAAAATTTCAAGTTTCCCACTCCGTGTAGGTACTTCTTAATCCGAACCGCCGGCCGGAAGTCGGTTACGTAGCGTTGCTGCAATGATCGGACGCATAAATCATGTAGCGTTTCGGTCTAGTCCGGACAGATAGTTCATCATTCCTTGATCATTCATTGTATCCAGTACGAGTGACTCGGTTTTCACTTCCTTCGTTCTTTCGAGCCCCGAAGCGTGAAAATGCCCACGGACCGGAAAGTGAAAGGAATTCGAGTGAATAATCCGATTTTGCAATTGCACCCAATTACCACCAGGGAACTTCCTGCAGGAAGGAATTAATGTCTCGGGCATTTCTTAAAGAAGGAAAACAAACAGTGGTGCTTATAAATAAAACAAAACGATTCCATAGTTTAGAAATAAAATGCTGCAAATTCTTACGCAGGGGTTTATTATTCAATTATTATTATTGGCTTGTTACTAACTACCTACGGACGGACAGCGGACGGGGGACGCTGGACGGCGGGCGTTGGACTTTGGGGGTCGGACGGCGGGCGTCGGACGACAGGCGTTGGACTCCGGGCGTTGGGCGTCGGACGGACGGTTATTTTTAATTGCAAATTCGGATTCTACACCCTTTGAAACTCGAGCCATGAAATTTTCCAGGGTTGGTCTGAGAAATTTTTTTCTTAGGCGATTACAATGGTTTATTATTGAATAATAAACCAATATGAGACCAAACGTGAAATAAAAAAATACTCTCCGTCAGGACTCGAACCTGGGGCCTCCTGCTTAACAGGCCTCCCGTAGTTTGGTTGAGTACCTGCGTAAAATGTTGCTCGAATTCGATCATATTTGGGTGGATATGGCGTTAAAACTTGCCTTATAAGGCGGAATGTCCGCCTGCGCGTGATTCTTGTTTGGGTTGCCTGTTCAGCGGCAGTTGGGATTACAAACATACCCGAGTCTAATTTTAGGCGAGGGGTTCGACTTGAAACAACGCGGTAGGTTCCAACTGTTTGGTAAAAAGGGATAATTCTCGTCAATGATGCACCAACTCCGACAGACGAAAATCGTCAATTTACCAAACGTAACTAATTGATTTGAGACTAATTTCAACCATAATGAACCGAAGCCATCAACAGAAAGTATGAGTAATACCTCATTTTTAAGAAAATTGGTAACACCTATTTTTCAATATGTTTTGTACATTCTCGTGTTTCTAGTTTTTTTAGTAAAATTAAAAAATTAAAATTTGCAACGTTTTGATTTTTTAGCAAATTTTGAATTCTTAAAAATCAAATTTAGACAAATTATAGGAATGTTTTTACGATGAAAAATGTTTTAAAACAGAAAATTTAATTTTCCGATTGGAAAAGGTAACTTCTGAAATGTCTGGAGTGGTGAAATTCTCGCTCATAATTAACTAAATTTTATAAATGAAAGAATAATACTAGTATGTAATTAAATAATAGCTAAAAAAAATCAAGAGAGTTCATTTATTTAGGACTGACATACCTTATAAAATATAGGATCCAGAGGCGACCATATCAGTATTTGTCACATACCTGAAAATCACAATAGAAAATGTCACATTATTTTGTATTTTAAGCGAAAAAAATCATATACAAAAATATCATTCAAATTTTAATTGAAAACACAAGAATGAATTATTTTTATTTCAATAACTGCGGTGCTCGTAAATAGCTCACGGTCGAATTAACCAGTAAATAATAAATCCAGGGGTCTAGGCGATGAGATGAAATCCTGTTTAAATTATATCCTTATATGATTAATATAAAATTATATTATCCAACCGCTATGAAAATCGATTATTGAAATTCAAGCCTCGAAGTCGAATGGCCTTCCGTCGCCAAGGAGACAAAAAATGTCCTCGGCCAGGAGGCGAATTAATATTAAAACGGATAGGGAGAAGCATTGAACAAAATGTTTTATTCAAAAGTCATAATATCCTGGAGGACCAATCAAATCGTTTGCTTTGAATCGATGATAAATGCCCGTGCGTTTATTCAGCCGGTGATTGGTCTGGACCTCAGACTCGAATTGCTTTATGTCGACTTGTTATTCATCGAGGATGTATAAATTTTATGTACCGCTAGAAAAGTAAATCAAAATTGTAGGATTAAACGAACTTACCTGTAAGTGATGTTCAATCCAAATTATACGAGGCCTTGTCGAAGTAAATAACACTTGTAGTCTTCCCGGGCTATGTCCTTGGCCACACAATTTTGAAGCAGAAGAAGAAGAAGACAGCCCTTCCGTCCACTTCGGGTACCGGGAAGGCGGCATCCTCAGTTATTTCAAAGTCGTATTGCAACCATTTTGAGATAGTGGAAGTAAGGGAGGGTGGGACTTATTTACTTCGACAAGGCCTCGTATAATTTGGATTGAACATCACTTACAGGTAAGTTCGTTTAATCCTACAATTATACTAAGGCCTTGTCTCGTAAATAACACTTGTAGTTGTTTAAAGCTGGTTGCAATACGAGCGATAGCAAAGATATTGGCCCCAAAGTTTGCAAGCAGTTTGCGAGTGAGGAACCACCATGACGCCCCGAGCTTGATCATCGACTATTTTCCGAAGCGTTCTTAATATCATTGAAAAAGGCGGAAAACATAAAAGAAAGTATTGCTCCAGGATAAGCATCTATCGCAATACTCTCTGGATCTCTCCTCCATGATACAAATCTACGACCTACGAATCCACGATCTTCTTGGCGTTGACGCGAGAAGCAAATAGGTCCGCCGCAGGGACACCAAAGCAACTGTATTGATCAGTTCCCATTCAGTTTCTACAGGACGATCTACCCTTGATTCAGCGTCCGCAACTGAATTTGAAGCAGATGCGACGTACGACGCGACAATGAAAATACTCCTATCTTCGCACCAACGCCAAATTGAAGTGCAAGAGCGTTCAGCTCAGGAAATCGCACACTTCCCACCCTATTTATGTAGGCTATCGCCGTCGTGTTACTTACCTGACATAAAATATTGCAATGCGGTTTGTTTTTGGCGTAACATTTTAACCAAAGAATGCAGCCTTCAATTCTAAGACGTTGATAGGTCTATCTATTTTGTTGGTTTTCCAAAAAACCATGACATTGAGAACCCGCATAACAAGCTCCCCAAGTGGAGGGGGATGCGTCCGTGAAAATTTCTCATGAGAAATTGTCGACCCGAATATGATTTTTAGCATTTGGAAGAGTGGTGATCCACCACTCGATGTCAGGCTGAATCTCCGACGGGATGCTCATAATCGCGTCAAAATCACCTTGTGACCTTAGGAGAGCCAAGTACTTGCAACGCTCCAGCCATAGCGTACAACAGCGTACAACTGACATACTACCAAGAAGTTCGGCAAACTCACGAATTGAACAATTTTTACGCTTAGAAAATCGCAAGAGCAGAGCAACAAGCTTTTCTGCCTTCCATAATGAGATAGAAATGCACATAGATACGGAATCAAAAATAAACCTCAAGTATTGAACTTGCTGAGTTGGGATCATTTTGATTTTAGACATTTACTAGAAAACCCAGCGCAACAAGACAGAAATTGTTGCCTTCACATTCAACTGGCATTCCTGGTACGTCCGACCAGCTAGCCAAAAATCGTCTAGAAACAAAACTGAGATGAGCCCCTGAGCTCGAAGGTGCGAAACTACTGGTTTCATTAATTTAGTAAAAATCCAAGGAGCACAACTCAGCCCAAATGGTAAAACATTATATTGGAAAAGTTTACCACCAAATTCACGACGTAAAAACTTTTGATCCTGAGGCCTCACTGGGACGAAAAAATACGCATCCGCGAGGTCAATTGTGCACATAAAAGCTCCCCTTGACATGAGTCGACTTACAACCCGGTAGTCTTCCAGCTTGAAATGTGAAGTTGCAACAAATTTATTCACATTGCTTCAGTCTACCAGCATAAGCTACTGGGCAAACTACCTGAGGTATTATTGCGGACGCGGTCCGCGATTCTCGACTCTTTTGGAGTAGCTGCGATTGTCCGGATAATGACATCTCTGAGCTCCGCTGCGATGTGTGTCGCCCCGGCCGGTTCTCATTCCCCTCCGAACCGAGGTCTTCCCTTGTGATGGTGAATCTGACAGTTCCAAGCGACGAGCAGGAGGCTTCTGGTACGACGCTGCGCCCCCCACCCCCTGTTGACGTGATGGGCCCCTGAAGTTTAAAGAACTCTGTGATGGGCGCTTGACTGGCTTCAGTTGCTGACTGGCCTTTTCCAATTCCTTGGATGCTTTGATTTGATCATCCAGTGAATCACTGAACAGAAATTCTCCAATGGGGGCCGCCAAAAGGGTATCACGTACGCTTGTATCGACATTCAATGCGAGGAGATCCCGGCGTGTGACAGAATGTGAATGGTGGACATCACACAAGAGCTGTCCAGCTGCGGCTAATGACCCAACATGAGCGTTGCTGCTGTCCTGAGCCAAAATATCAGATAGAACTTTTCCTACTGTTGCTAGTGCCATGCCGACTTGGTTCTGTTGGACTGCAATGCGGCTATCTCTGGCAACAACACGCTCCGCGATTGCATGCTGAACTGCTGGATTCAGCTTTGGAGCACGAAGTAGTAGTAAGTTCTCTGGGGGCAAACATTGGCTGATCATCTCGTCTCTTGTTTTTTCTGAGAGACCTTTTTCCAAAATTTGGATCCAACGCGCTTGAATGTCTGGATGGAGGGGTGCTGAGACATTAGGCGCTGTGGGTGCAACAGGCCCCAACAAATTTAGGATGGCGTGGTCCAGTGGCGCCGGCGGGGGGGCGCTCGGAACTGCGTTCGGGGTGAAAGCCGCTGAAAAGATGAAAATGAATCAATCGAAATTCGATTAACTATTGTTCTTCCTTTCCCTCCAAGGAGCACGTAATACTCGTGATAGTAATTTATAAAATTTGGTTTTCACTTTGAATTAAAACCGGCCTGACCAACAGGAGCAGGTTAATATAGCAAACAGCGTTGATCTTTCTTTTTTTTTTTTTTTTTTTTTTTTTTTTAAACTGAAGGGAAGAAAAGTGAAAACAATATTTTATTGTTCTCTGGTAACTAATGCAGTTTAAACTAATAATGAAATATCTGGTTAACACCAGAGTCACATGATTACCGACCAACGTAATCTATTTGAGTAAAACTACCACCAGTTTCATGAGTCTCTACGACCAACAAAATTATATATGTCCATTTGAAGAGAAGTAAGTGTTGTTCCACAAGAACTGTCCAATAAACGACCAACGTGGTTTAACTGGTATAACACATCCATCAGTGTTACATGATCAACGGCCAACGTGACCCAAAAAGGGGGAATTTTACCATCCGTGATGGGAATTTTCCGGTATGGGAATTTTACCATACCATGATGAACGACCATCGTGATGTAATTGGGATATCACTTCCCCAGTGTTACATGATCAACGACCAACGTGATCGAATCGGGAACACTTCTCGACCGAGTGCTATGTTGCAAGGTCAATGACCTTCACGCCCAATTTTCAGTGAACAACCAATCTGAGTAACCCATTTGACTAGATCAACGACCAACGTGATCGAATTGGGATAACACTTCCCCAGTGTCTCATGATCAACGATCAACGCGATCCAAAACGGATAGCACTGCCACTAGTGCCACATGATCAACGACCAACGTGATCTAATTGGGATAGCACTTCTCGACCGAGTGCTATGTCGTAAGGTCAATGACCTTCACGCCCAATTTCCAGTGAACAACCAATCTGAGTAACCCATTTGACTAGATCAACGACCAACGTGATCGAATTGGGATAACACTTCCCCAGTGTCTCATGATCAACGACCAACGCGATCCAAAACGGATAGCACTGCCACTAGTGCCACATGATCAACGATCAACGTGATCTAATTGGGATAGCACTTCTCGACCGAGTGCTATGTTGTAAGGTCAATGACCTTCACGCCCAATTTCCAGTGAACAACCTATCTGGGTAACCCATTTCCCCATTTGACTAGATCAACGACCAACGTGATCGAATTGGGATAACACTTCTACAGTGTTTCATGATCAACGACCAACGTGATCCAAAACGGATAGCACTACCACTAGTGCCACATGACCAACGACCAACGTGATCTAATTGGGATAGCACTTCTCGACCAAGTGCTATGTTGTAAGGTCAATGACCTTCACGCCCAATTTTCAGTGAACAACCAATCTGAGTAACCCATTTGACTAGATCAACGACCAACGTGATCGAATTGGGATAACACTTCCCCAGTGTCTCATGATCAACGATCAACGCGATCCAAAACGGATAGCACTGCCACTAGTGCCACATGATCAACGACCAACGTGATCTAATTGGGATAGCACTTCTCGACCGAGTGCTATGTCGTAAGGTCAATGACCTTCACGCCCAATTTCCAGTGAACAACCAATCTGAGTAACCCATTTGACTAGATCAACGACCAACGTGATCGAATTGGGATAACACTTCCCCAGTGTCTCATGATCAACGACCAACGCGATCCAAAACGGATAGCACTGCCACTAGTGCCACATGATCAACGACCAACGTGATCTAATTGGGATAGCACTTCTCGACCGAGTGCTATGTTGTAAGGTCAATGACCTTCACGCCCAATTTCCAGTGAACAACCTATCTGGGTAACCCATTTCCCCATTTGACTAGATCAACGACCAACGTGATCGAATTGGGATAACACTTCTACAGTGTTTCATGATCAACGACCAACGTGATCCAAAACGGATAGCACTACCACTAGTGCCACATGACCAACGACCAACGTGATCTAATTGGGATAGCACTTCTCGACCAAGTGCTATGTTGTAAGGTCAATGACCTTCACGCCCAATTTCCAGTGAACAACCTATCTGGGTAACCCATTTCCCCATTTGACTAGATCAACGACCAACGTGATCGAATTGGGATAACACTTCTACAGTGTTTCATGATCAACGACCAACGTGATCCAAAACGGATAGCACTACCACTAGTGCCACATGACCAACGACCAACGTGATCTAATTGGGATAGCACTTCTCGACCAAGTGCTATGTTGTAAGGTCAATGACCTTCACGCCCAATTTCCAGTGAACAACCAATCTGAGTAACCCATTCGACTAGATCAACGACCAACGTGATCGAATAGGGATAACACTTCTACTGTGTTTCATGATCAACGACCAACGTGATCCAAAACGGATAGCACTGCCACTAGTGCCACATGATCAACGACCAACGTGATCGAATTGGGATAACACTTCTCGATCGAGTGTTATGTTGCAAGGTCAATGACCTTCACGCCCAATTTCCAGTGAACCAACAATCTGGGTAACGCATTTTCCATGTGACTTAATCAACGACCAACGCGACCATTTAGTCAAATTAAACCAGCAGTTCAAGGTAGCTGTCAACGAAATTCGAAGAACTCACCCGAATCAGATAAATCGCCTGGTGTTGGTGTCGGTGATGACGACGGTGGTGAAAATTCAGAGGACGTTGAGCGATGGCGTCTCCTTGAACGCGAGCGGTCGTCTCTAGTCATCCGATCAACCTTTCGTGATAACTTTTTGATCTTTCTACGTAATTTTTCTGGCGAATCTTTTCTGTGTCGCCTACCCATCGTAAAAAGTACACTTAAATTGCAGATTACTTATACAAATTTTCAAAAACGATCTGAAGAAAAAAAGACGTGGCGTGGCCATGAACACAACTCGAAGAACTGAGGATGCCGCCTTCCCGGTACCCGAAGTGGACGGAAGGGCTGTCTTCTTCTTCTTCTGCTTCAAAATTGTGTGGCCAAGGACATAGCCCGGGAAGACTACAAGTGTTATTTACGAGACAAGGCCTTAGTATAATTGAACGATCATGCTGCGTATCTGCCAAATCTGTAGTAGATAATGGCCAATAGTAGAAAATCGCCAATTTTGCGCTGTAAATTAGGAAAGTGTTACCCTTGCCTAGATACGCAAGAGATTTTATTTTTCAAAATCATTATTAAATTTTTCGTTTTAAATTTTTTATTAGATGTTTACAGTGGTTTTGCTTCTTAAAAATGTCTATAATTTCTTGGTTGAAATTTTAGAATTTTTTATGGCCTGGTTTATTGACAAAATTTATCAATCCGATATCCAAGGAAGCTCAAGATAAAATTCACCTCGGTGGTATTTATATCAAATTTAAATGGAAAAATCTCATTGGAAATTTTTATCGATAGCTTCCTTGGATATCGGAGGGATAAATTCTGTCAATAAACCGGGCTTAAGTAGAAGGTTCGAAAACAATATTTTTCCAAAATTTCAAAATCTGAAAAACGAGTTTTTGACAGTTAAAATTCTTTCGATTATGAGGCAAAACCGCGCAAAAACATACGAGCGAAAAAAATGAAAAATTGGTAAAAAAATAAGGTCAAAATGTGTAAAAAAAACTGAAATCCACAAAATTGAGGCCAAAATTTTTCACTTAACCAAATTGAGAATCCAATTCAATTATAAGGACGAAATAAGAATGTTCTGGAATGCTCGAAAAAATACATGTTAAAATATTTCGTTTATTCAATCGTATACGATACATTAGTATACATACTGGATTAGCAGATGCACGCACTGCTCTGTTGCCAATATATTTCTCCCGGGCGGGTTTTTCGCTTAGGTTTAGGTATTCTCATTTTATCCGTTTAATTTTTAATTGCCTCTAAACCAAATCGAAGGAAACTCGAGTCGCGCTAATGGCTGCCGATCGGCTCTAAGCTGTTCTCGATTCCGGGAAAGATTCCAGCTCAGCCCACATTCCCTCCAGCTCATCCAGTATTCTCGTTTTTATTTTCAGACGCACCGCTAAAAAGTTGGCCAGACTGCGGCCGTAAGTTGGGATTTTATTTTTGAACTGCGCTTTTTTACGATCTTACATTTCCCCGTATCTGAGCAAATGGCTCGGAGATTCGTTCAAAATGAACGAACATCTAAGAGATTTTACGACCGCGACTCCTCCGTATGGTTGAAATAGGGCGATAAAAGGTCAATCGTAGGAATCTTTGAAATGGATAAGTTGTGTTATGTGGGCTTCGTCTTTATTATTGAGTACCATAGGCCGGTTTTACCTAAGGCCAGGTTTCGTACCAATGCCAAGTCGCTGAGGCCTTGCTACCACCATGGATCAATCCTGACAGAAGTTGACCTTGGGAGTGCCAACCTGTTATCACTGCTTGCGATAAGGGCGATTGAATTTTCGGCAGTGCTCCGACGTCAGAAATCGTGTGAGTGGCTACAGCGAACATCCTTAATTTGTTTTTGTTGCAAAAGGACTCCTTAGGAATTCCTTCATGCTCTCCCGAAGCAGTTACCTTGACTTTCCAATATTGGGGAAGAAAATGGAAAATTTATCATGCCGTGTTTTTACCTCAGGCCACCCTTTCCGTATAGGGCAGTTTTTAAAGTTCAAGTCGAGTTTTTCTTTTTTTATATTGCCATCTATTTGTGTTGATGTTTGAATCTCATTTTAGAGATGCCCAGAATCCAAGGGGTCAGCCCGCAAATAAGTATCCAATTGAGGCCGAAATTTCTCACAGGGGATTTTCTCCAGATTCCAATTTGTGATTTGGTGGGATGTAAATTAAATCAATTTCCACCAATTTCAATTTTTACTTGAAGTGTTAAGACTTAACACTTAGTTCCTATCCATTAGACTGTTTTTCTCGGGAATGAGAGGGTGGCCTGAGGTACAACCAGGGGTGGCTTGAGGTACATGCCATGGTTGTACCTTAAGCCGAAATGAACTTTTTTCTGAAACTGCTGCTGCGAGGAGGGCAACACTCTTTTTTCAGATACCCCTTCAAATTTCCTTCGGCAATTCCTACGCATCCCAAAGAAATCTTGAAGAAATTGCCCAAAAGCTTATTTACTTATGAGGATTTGAAAAAAGTGGCCTAAGGTACATCACCTTAACCTACTCAATAAAAAAACAAAGGATATAAAAACAAACTAAGCACCCATTGTACTTTTTACTCCAAAAGCGTTTGTGGTTTTGATTCTTAATTTACTCAATCACTTCTTTACTAAGTAAGAGCAATCAATTTCTGCACTGATGAAAGCAAACGTTTTCATTGCTTAGGTTATGAATTTTGCCAAATTTTAGATGGGTATTTATCATTTTCCAAGTCAATTTAAATTTTGCCTCCGAAAACTGAACAGGGCTATCTCGTGCTGCAAAAAATTCAATTTTTCTCCTAAGGATCTAACTGTTTTTCGAGTTCGTTATCAAAATCGCGGTAGGTCAGTCGCTACTTACCGTAATAGTAAATAAAACATCAAAGGAAGATGCGTCCGAGTCACAGTTCGTTTGGTGAGCTGAAAAGCGGAACCGAAGAATACGGCACCGTATCATACCCGTTAGGTCAATTTCGATACCATATAGAGTATTTTCTAGTTATCTACGCAGCAGTAACCCCAGCCTAATCTATCGGCAATAGCAAGGAAATACCTATCGGAGGTGGGGAGGAGTGTTATAGGTAACTATAAATTATTAACCAGGAACATTTTTTTGTAGATCTGCATTAATCGCAGGCTTTCCCGCTACGACATGATATCTAGAATTCAATTTTACTTCAAGAAATCTTTCATTAACAAAATTTGTAAATGAAAAATTTAATTTACCTATTCAATAGGTACTCTGAAGAGGAAGAAATTTTAATTGGTAAAAATCGTAAGCAGGCCTTCGTGCTTTGGCGGGGAAAGTAGCAAATTGCACGTCCCGAGCCCGACTAATTGAAAATGTGAAGTGCACCTCAAGTAGATGAACCTTCGTTTGGCGATAAGGGGAAAAATGAGGAAAAAAATTCCTAACTAGCCCGACTAAAAAACAAAAAGCAGTCGAACAACTCTCGTTCGACGACTTAAACGTCGAGTTTGAGGAACTTGACCGACTGTACCAAAAAGAAAACGAGTCTGCCGAAGGAATGTAGGCCGGAGGGGAATAAATTAGAATTCCTCTCCGAACAGAGTGAGCGAGAGGGCAAATTAGGCATTTAAATATGAGAAAACGAGAGAGCTGATATGCCGGCGAGGCTGCGTGTCGTGCAGAAGATAGTATCGATAGGTGTTAGTACTTAAGTTCGATTATTTCACGTAATATTGGACTTCAAGTGATTAGGTAAATCCTATGTTAGTTTTTTGAATATTATTTCCTACGAAATTTTGATGTAGTACTTTCAAGTATGCATCGAATTATCAAGTTTACAAACCGAATTGGGGAATTTTCCAAATCATCTTGTGAGTTTTTCAAATCAAATCGAGAGTTTTTCAATCCAAATTGAAAATTTTTCAAACCGATTTGCTTTAGGACATTCTCTTCAGGTGGCATTTTAAAAATGCGTTGAAAATATTCCATTGATATATAAAATTTTTTTGGAAATACAGAAACAAAAGAATTATGAAGAAACTCACTTAAAGCTATTCGGGGTTTTCCAAAACAGGTAACACGGGTGCCTAACTATTTTTACAGGCTGCATTCTTCAAGGAGCTTAACCCGGCTCCATAACTAAAGCCTAGTAGTCTCCGAAACTAATCGATTGAGTGTTAAACAAGGATTTAAATGTCTGAAGGATATAACTGTATAAGACCTTGGAAGTTCTCGGGACCTAACAAAAAGTGAGTCTGAGAGAGATAGTAACAGAGAGAGAATAGTAACAGAGAGAGGGGATTGACTTTTGTCCCGTTCTGCAGTCTAGGGCAGCTCGAAGGGCTGACTGTAGGGCATATGAGCCCATTATCCTCAGGAAACTTCATGAAATAACTTTCTGTTCCGTTTGGGAATATTCTTAGATGAAATAGGGCAAAATTTTACGTACTTTTGATTTTAGGCCAAATTTTGATTTTGCGATATTTTTTTCAGGTTTACCTATTAGGGCAAAGATGACATAAACATTAAAAAATACATAACTACCTACTTAGGTATGCATACTGAATTTTCAAATTGAGATGTCGAAGTAGGAGTTTAGTTCAAATGTACCGTGCATTAATACCTATAGTAGGCACCTAGAGCTTAGATATTTTCCGACTATAAAAACATTAAACGTTAAATGTCATGAGTCGGTATTAAAACTTTCCAAATACCGACCCATGACGATTTTTCTCAAGTTCAAAATTTCCGCTCACAAAGACAATTGTACGAAAAAAGAGCACACGTTAGAAAGTAATCGCACTTGACTTGAGTAGAGAAGGTAACGTCATTAGGCTCGAATTATACCACGCATAAGGCCAACGGACAAAATACAAGTCATTCTGCCGTTCATGCAAAAACTGGGTCGGAAGTCAGTTGGTAAAGGGGGGCAGGTACCCCCCTGGTAACCTCCCCCTTTACCTGCACAGGCCAGTCAAGCGGACGCGGACTCTAAGAAATTCAAGGCCTGAATGACCGCAGTTGTAGCGATTGTTGGAGTACAGAACACGCATGGCAATAAAAATGTACCTAATTTTTCCACAATGAAACAAAACAACTGAATGGCGTTTAAAGTTATCGCTTGAAAAAATTTACCCCCGATGGTGTCGCCATCTCTTAGGCCATAATATCATTAAACTGCCGGGACATTTTAACTAAAAACCCGTCTACTAAATATCAGGTTTGAAGCTATCACAACTCTCCCAAGTTTTTAGGTAGATACCTACCAAGGGAGTTTTGAAGTGAGACTATAATTACAGGACATAGAGAGCAGCCTTTTAGCTGTTATATCTCCTGAACTGATGGACCGATTTTGGTCTAAAATATAGAATTTACTAAGGAATATACCATTGTTTCGATAATAGTATAACTGCGCTTATGGTTTTTTGTCTACTGAAAAATGAAGAAAACTGAGTTAAGCCATCTAAACGACGATATTCGACTCGACGGATCGAAGAATTTTTCCCGTTCCTCCGAGGCCGTGATCGCTATGACTGGAGAGGAAGGCATCCCGAGCTTTGAGGAACCATCGGGGTACACAACCCTGTGATTACCATCGGATTGATAAAGATCACCGCCCGGCCCCAACCCGAGGGTCTCGACCTCCGACCGGTGCCCGCCCGGTTCGAGTTGTTGGTCGAGTTTGTTTATTACGTCAAACTATGAAAATTAAGGTGGCCCCTGACGTCAGGCGAAGCACGATTTCAAGCATCCCGACTGCCCGTGATGAGCTACGAAATTTTTGTTTATAAGGCCACTTTTACGTCCTCAAAATATACACTCATATATTAATTAACTTTTTTTAGGAAAAAAGGTTCGTTCTCAGGCCTCCACTCGACCTCCACTGGCCCCTGTAGTTGCCTGAGGGCAACCATTCTGTGTTTTCTTAAATATTGAACCAAAAATTATAAAAAAAATCGCAGAATTCTGTTAACCCTTTCAAAACCTGCTTAACAAGATAAGAGTGGTAAACCATTTTTTTGGACGGTCCATAATTGGGGGTTAAAGGAGTTAATAAGTTACAACTTTTCGCTCGTATGTGACCACCGCCTGCAATGGTTTACACTGGTTGGGCTCATTGCGTAAACAAACTCGCGCCTCATCTCCGGATCTCACGCCATCTCTCACATTTTCGTCCATTGTTTTTCCATCTTCCTCTTGTCCGCGGATACTCCGGCTCTGCCCTCCTCGTCTGACGGTCGGCCAAGGTTCGATACAACTAGCCACCTTTGTTCGCTCTGATTACTCTTCCGCCCCGGTCTGAAGTGGCCCACGAGTCGATGAGTTGTCTAGCCGTAGTTTCTTTCACGGTGAAAATTACACGGGTCTGTATGAGTGCATAAGGTACGACCGGTTCTGGGCCCGTAACATGGGACTCGGATGCAAAATTCTCTCAGAAATTTCCTTTCCGATTTTTCCCTTTTCAGAGGCGACCCACTTTCGAACTGACCCAGTGAGCAATTCGTTAATTATCTGATAACTGATGGGAAACGAGTTTCTTGAAAAATTGCCCACCTTGGGATGTCCGTATGCTTTTACTTCCATATTTACAGAGTAACTCAAATCATTTTAATTTTAGGTGAACTTTAATATAATCAATCTTTAATATAATATAATCGTGTGTGGCTTTTTTCCAAACAGCCTCCAAAGTTGTCAAAATATAATCAAATTTTATTTTGTCAAAAATTTCCGCATCAAAATATAGAACCATTTTTTGCCATCCACGCACCGCTGGTTTTTACTGGATTTGAAAAGCTAGGATGTCCTATTTCGCAGGAAATATTTCTACAACACCCTTTAAGATTTCACGCACAACATTTTAAAGAGTATGGAACCCAAATATGGTATTGCAACGCACACAAAACGCATTCACATTTCTAATGAAAAAAAGTGCCAAACCATATTATGGTTGCATCGATTGCGATTGAAATATTGACGCTTCTTGAAGAAAACCCGAGTTGAAATTACCTATGTCATTTGACTCCCCACATGGGGCAGTTTTTGTCATTTTTCCGGAAATTTCAAAATCGTAACATACAGGTTGGAGCAGATCGCAGCATTCAAATCCAAAGTCGTCGAAATCGGATCGGCGGTTCAATTCCTGCCTCGGCGGTTACACTTTCATTATGATTATTACCTTCTTACTAAAACAAATCATGACGGTATATCAAGGTACCTAATACAAAAAATTATGAGGCGTTTTCCCAGGATTTTACGGTGACAGCATAGCCAATCGGACCAGCCGTTAAGTTGCCTAGTGATGAATGTTTTCTATTCCACAAAACGACAATAGGACAAAACGTGACGCCCAGTCACGCGTCCGAAATCCGCGGGGACTTTCAACGGGGAAGTTTCACTCGGTGGAACCGGAAGGGAAATGTTTCGCTATGCGTAATCTTCGCTTTTCGGCTCGAATTTGAAATCCGGAATTTTTCGGCGTCGAAGAAAGAAAACACCTTGGATTACTCATTAGACGATAAAGTGGGAAAATATATTGACACAAATTTGACCTTTTCATAGACTTTTATTCATTCTTATCTTCCTATTGAACCTATTCAAAGATGTTTTATTTATTCGTAATATATTTTGATCATTTTTTGGAATTATTTCTTGATTTCAAATACCTAATGTTTGTTTCAATATTTTATGACTACATTATTTGTTTTATTTTTTTCCTTAAATATATTTTTTTCTCCATAGCTATCTATCGTTGAGCCAGAAAATTTCTTGATCTTGAGAATAAAATTCATTTTTAATGCAGGTAGAGCCAAGTAGCCACAAAATCAGTCCACATTCATCTTCAGGAATCATTCATTCATTATTAATTGTATTATGTGGACGATTGCCATTTTTCATTCCCTTCGTAAATAAGAACGAGGAAAAACCCCAAAACGTAGAAAACCAATTAAAAGGTTCTGATTTAGGACGCTCTCCCAAAGAAGGAAGTTAACTTTTTTCCTGGGCATCTAAATAATCGTAAAATACGTTTGGCAAGGGGTGCCTTCAGGATGTGGGGTGGCCCTCACGTGTGCCAGGATAACCCTTCACGTGTGCTGCACATGGCTGCAGCTGCCACACGTTTCCATTTCCTTCTGTTCAGTGTTAGCATATGCACATTTGAAAATCTGATATTGATACGAATTTCTATACGATGCATTGAGTATGTTATTTTAACTTCAGTAGGTAGATATAGTTCAAAATTCTATATTTTTCAAAATGGAGAAAAAATTAATTTTAATAATCAAAGCCGCATATTTTAATAATCGTGTATCATTTTAGCCATTTTTTCTTGGATTCTTTGAAAAGGAGCATATTATTCATCAATAGATTAATCTATCATTTATTTATTTTTTTTCCAGGTTTTCATATTTTGTTCTTGTCATATTCAACTCTCTATAGGTTTTATATTTTTGGACAAGTTCCATGAAATATTGCAATCTACGCAAGGGTGTGAGGCGCAATGGCATTTATTATCCATTTATAACCGCTATAAATGGTATTATGATGCATTAAGAAGAACAGCGAGGAGCTAATTTCAAACTCATTACCATTGTCGAGTGGTACTATGTTACCACAGCCCTGTACCGATCTGCGACCTTGGACTACAACCGGCCACATTCACCGATATTCGAACTTACACATATTCCCTCACGTTCGTACGCTTATGACTCATTTTAAAATCACTCGAACCTGAACTGAGTTCAATGATAAACGAATGGTCGAATAACAACCCTGTAAAAATTGGAGAGCAGTAACGTCGAAAATCGGTTCATGGGTTCAGAAAACAGCCGTGGCCAACGACCGATTTAGAATCTCAAATCTCGCATCAAAAAAAACCTCAAAACTGGAGTACCTATTTACTGGGAGTAAGGATTAACTACTATCCTTATAATATCCTGTTATATTGATCCTTATAATAGGATCCTTATAATGATGCTTATGATGGTTGTATACTACTATCCTTATCCCATAAGAACTATCCTTATAAGGATAGTTGAGGAGTGTGTTTTCAAAAGGGAACTTATCCATTTTCGAAAAACGTTGAGGAGGAGGCAAAACCGAATTGTATAACCAGTCTCATACTTTTTTTCAGGGTTTTTGGATGTAGTATTGCACAAACAAGATTCAGAAAATGCCAAAAAAAAAACAGTTTTGCAAAAGTTGGATATGTATCTACCCTTTTGAAAAAACACTCCTCAGTTGTGATTTGCTCACACCGGATATTTTACGATCACGATGCAACTATTAATGAGCTACAAAAATTTAAATTGTTCTTATAACCGGTATTTTGAACTACGGGAATTTTCAACATAACTACTCACTCGGTAGAGAAGAAGTTGGTAACTATTGTGAACCAATATTCTTTCGCACCGGCCATCGGGAGGATGGAATTCGATAGGTAGCACACTAAGCTGTAACTCGAATCTACTTATCGCCGACCTGAAAGCTGACGAACTCACGAATAACGTGTCTGGGCGAAACCAAAGACGGACTCCGAGCAAAAGGAGTCCTTGAATCGTGAAGGAATGGAAGTCCCTCGGATCATGACCAGTGTGCAATAGGAAACTGAGAGGAGAAAAAAGACGAAGATATGAAAGACTATCCTACTTCGCCAACCGCAACTCAACCGGCAAGGTCGCCATGAGAGAATGTGCACACCGCAAGTGTAAACAGGAAGGAATGCATTTTGGACATTGCACAACTTGGAGTACGCAGTGCAACGGGCCTGATCGTCGAAGAAGACTATAACTTTTGTGAGAAACACCCCCGAGGATAGAAGTTTGCCTGAAAACCGAAATCGCCATGTTGAGCTGTGGGTGTACCTATATCAAAAATTTTCTTTTCCATGTTTGCGAAGTAAATGGAAGTATTGTAATCGTCATAAAATCGAAAATTGGGTCGGAATTCGGAGAAAACGTTAACTCAAATACGCTTTTACTCAGAATCGTTTCCTGATCAATTGTCAGTGAGGTCATTAACAAAAATGGCCATAGCTCCCTCAATTCTTACCTTTTTTTTGAATTTCTTGAACTGGAATGTGTGTCTCGGCAAGACCTATCACCCTGTTTAACCGGAATTTGAATTACTCAACTTAATTCAGATATATTAGCAGTTTTAGTATTTTCTATTTTACTTTTTTCTGGCCACAATTAAATGAAACGATTTGAGCGTTTTTGTCGCAAAATATTTGTTTGACCTTGCAGAATACGTGGATATTTTTCAGGATTAGAGATGCAAACAAAGCAATTCAGATATTGTGCATTGTACCTACGAAATAAAATTTATTTTTGGTATTTATTCTGTACTTATTTTCTGTATTTAATGCAGCCCTGCAGCAGAACTATACGTCCAAAGTAGGACTATACCTATTTCATTTTATTCTACTCTACTTATTGCATTCTTCGTATGTATCAACACGCAAGATAACTGTCCACGGCATCGCCGCCTTTTGGCTTTCCTCGCCGAACGATCTCACCTACTTCTGTTGCCCGCATGGAATGGCCGCCATATGCAGTTATATTCTGTCCCCCTTGGTCGTATAATGGCGTGAAATTACTTTGATACTCGAGCCATACTGTAGGCGATGTCCTGAATCCAGTGCTAACTGTTCAATTGTCGGTGCCCAATCTGCCCTACATCGGCAATTGTTGGGCTGACAATCGACCCTCCATTATCGATATTGGTTGGAAAGTCGAGTAATGTGGGAAGGGTCAGTCCGTGTGGGACTCAGAACATCATCAATCATAGAAGAGCAAACAGGTAGAAAGTCGAGTACTAAATTTAAAATAAAATGTAAGCATTTATTTACAAAAAGTAAAATTTTCGACCGAATCTATCAAATTTTTTGGCCTTCAAATGCTTACGCTATACATAGAAGTTCAGTTACCAGCCTAAATTTCAGAACGAAAAAAGTTAGGTGGGCATACAGCACAATTTTATGGTTTTTTATTATCCTAGCTATACAGCACAATTTTATGGTCTCTCAAAAGGTTTAGAATCGGCCAGAAATCGCGCGCTATTGTCACGGCACCCTCCAAATTGGATCCGATTGTTTTCGACTGGCACCGGCTCTACGCCTGATCGAATCCTCAGTACTTTGGACATTTCATCACATCAAGCAACCTTGGAGTTTCTCTCCTTTTCCGTCGGTTTCCTTCTTTTGCAACAGTTTATCTCATTCTAGGCATCTGCGGTAATTTTCGATCGATCGTCGATTATTGAACAATGAAGACGTTTTTTTCCACTTTTGGATCAGTTTTACTAGAAGCCAGCAGGTCGTTCTAGACACTTCAAACTGTTTCCTATCATTTCACAGCCATATTCTAGACAGATCCCAGAAAGTCTCCTAAGAAATTTGAAAAATCCAGGCCCGAGTTAACGGTAGATGGATTATCCAGTGAGTAATATTTAGGCCCGGTTTATTGACAAAATTTATCAATGCGATAGTCAAGGAAGCTTTAGATAAAATTCTCCATGGTGGGATTTATATCAAATTTGAATGTAAAAATCTCATTGGAAATGTTTATCTAAAGCTTCCTTGGATATCGGATTGATAAATTTCGTCAATAAACCGGCCATAAGGCAAATAAAAATTTTTCAGAAATGTGTAAAATCGTATTCTAAGATGCCTCATTGGCAGCTGCCATGCGTTTTCAATCTAAGAAAACAGACTATAATGGAATGTGAAAGCTTACCGGGTTACCTATCGAATACTTACCTACGTAAGGTATGCAAGAGCGGTATTGCATTGCAAATCATAGATGATGGTACGTACGTAATCAAAGATTTATGAAATTCGAGGATCAGGATTTTATTGCATGCGAAACTAATGGAATGTAGTGGCGTTTCAATTGGAAGTGCCAATATCGGTCATAAAAAATTCTTTCAGTGATGCCGAAACAACTCGTGTAGGTACATTCGATAACGGTTACAGCTGTTGACGACTTCAAGAGTGAAGTTTTTGGATTTTCGGACTAGCAGCCGTTCGACCGGTACTTGGGCAACAGAGGCACGAATAAACAGACCAGCAAAAAACTTCGTTTCTGAAAACATTTTATCCAAAGATGAATGAAACGTGAAAAATTTTTTAAAAATTATAGGTACCAATATTCGAATTTTTCAAAGGCCGCTATAAAAAGGTACCCCCCATCTACATCATGTACCGAGGAAGCTAACAAAAAATAATTTTTGCACCTGAGTAAACCAGTGGTGCGTAGATAACACACAATACTTCCATATTTTGAAACGTAAAATTGTGACACAATTTGATCATATTTTGACTGCTTTTAAGGGTGTTTATGCCAAAAATATCGAAAAATTCACTATTAAAATTTTAAAATTCGCCCAAAATGAAAAAACGCTACATTTTCGGAATGTAAAAAATATCCACATATTCTGCAAGGTAAAACGAAGATTTTGAGACCAAGAACGCTCAAATCGGTTCATTTTTGTGGCCGGAAAAAAATAAAATAGAAAACACTAAAAATGCAAATATATCGGAAGTACTGTGCGTTATCCAAATTCCGATTTAACAGGGTGTTAGGTCTTGCCGAGACAAACATTTCAGTTCAAGAAATTTGAAAAAAGGTTGAGAATTGAGGGAGTTATGGTCATTTTTGTAAATGACCACAGACGGACAGACGGACTAACGGACACACGGACTAACGGACACACGGACTAACGGACTAACGGACACACGGACACACGGACACACAGACACTTGTTCAGGAAGTGATTCTGAGTAAATGTGTATAAGAAAAAGTTTTTTCTGAAGCTCCGTTCCGATTCTCGATTTTAGGACGATCACAATACTTCCATTTACTCTGTAAATATGGAAGTAAAAACAACAATTGTTTTATTATTACAAACCACCTTTTTATTTTACGTAACACTGTATGGAACTCTAAATTGGTATGATCGACAGGAGATTCTTTCAGAACCTTTAAATTCCTCAGTTTTTCCTACCAAAATGAAGTGCCGGGAGAAGATTTCTGCGTTGTCCATTGATCCCGGAAACGAACATCGGCTAATCATAATGTGGACATTATGAGGACAAAGTGGAAAAAGATACTGAGCAGCGTTCTATCGTGCACGAATGAACGCGTTGATACCGAGTTAGAAGGTAAAACATCGTCACATCATTGCATGATAAAAATACTGGTGGGTTCAGTAAGTTTAGGTACTTTCAGCCAAGTCTGTCTGATACAGGAAAATTAATTTCAATAAAATGATAAGTACCAGACCGATTGGTGCTCACGATCCTTCGGGTTGTGGTACCTACGAGTGGAATCCGCAGGTGGTGGAGGCGTACATAGGTAAATATAAGTACAGTTTGAGTTTTAGGTATGATCATGTTTCATCTCTTAATTCGCGTAAATTGATTGAAAAATTAGCCTACCTATTTTACAGGTTGTACAAACACCGTGCAACATTTCGGCGTCAGAAAAACATCAAAGTAGACGGTGCGTAATCAGTAATTGAACTTAATTCTAATAAATCAGCCTCACCTGGTACGAAGGTAATCCAATCTCTGAGCCGCAGATCCGGCAAACGTGCGTCTTCCGAATAATAACACCAAAACCGCGAAGCTTCTGCAAGTATTGTTTTGGAAACAAATTGCAATTGTTAACGGGAAATTAACAGAAACGGAACAAACCGTCGAAAGTCGCCGCGGGAACGCGCTCGCGTCGAAACTGACCAACTACTACTCCACAGGTTGACGGGCCTGCGACGAGTGACGCGCACAAGGATTCGGCCCCTTCCCCCACTCCGCTCTCCAGCCTATGAAGGGGATGGGGGGTAAGGAAAGTCGTGCGATCAGTGGGGGAGTCGGGGCCCCCCACTCGAGTCGAGGAGATCTCAACCAGCCTGGAGACCGGAGCGTGTACGCCCGGTCAAATAGTCTGCCTACCAAAGGGAACCAATTTCATTGGTGCCTGGTAAACAAAGTTAAAAATCAGATAGGGGGGCGCTTGTCCACTTCAGGGTGTTTATCGCTGTAATATACTCAAATAGAATTCTTTTGGGTTCTTTTTTCATTTTTGGAGTAGTCAAAATTTTAGAAATGTGATGCGGTATCAATTTTTTTGCGGTAGCATTTTTGTTTTAAAAGTCCCATAAATTTGGTTAAAATATCATCAATTAGGCCCACCCTTTCACGCAGGCTATATCGCATTAAACTTACGCAATATTAAAAAATGTAATATTACCCTCTCACCGTGAGCGCGTAAAGAGGTAATTTTATCCAACCGGCAATGTATTCCTCTCGATGAAGAAATTCCACCTGCGCACGTACTCTACTTACACGTAATTTTTAGAAGGTTAACACCGTACGAAGGAACAGCTACACAGGCGGCAACGTCGTTATCTTTTAACTTCATCTGGGAAAGTTATGATAACTATGAAAACTCGTGCGGCCTTTTTCTAGCAAAAGGAAAGTAAAAGACCTGTTTTTCATGAAATTAGATAACATTAGGTACCTACCTACCACATACCGTTGGATACCGAAGGTGTCTTCTACTGACTAGAATTTTTACTCCCATATTTACGGAGTAAATGGAAGTATTGTAATCGTCCTAAAATCGAAAATCGGTTAGGAGCTTCGGAAACATTTTCTCTCATACATTTTTACTCAGAATCACTCCCTGAACACGTGTCTGTGTCCGCGTGTCCGTGTGACCGTCTGTGGTCATTTACAAAAATGCTATTAGTTGATGTTGGACACTTGCTGTCCACCAGTTTTTTGAGTAGCAAACGAAGTTGAAAAAATGGCATTAGCTCCCTCAATAACGTTTTCTAAATTTCTTTAAGTGGAATGGTTGTAATCACTGTTTTAAACTGTTTTGTCGGATATAATATTACCTAGTCTATATAATATATAGGATATATTGTACATGATAGATATATGATGATATGATATATAGATTATTATGCCAATGCCGATGATAAAATAGCTCGTTCTTAGGTCAACTTGAGAATTTTGATTTTCGATCGGAAATGTTCCATTCACACGTCTTTTAGATGGATTCATGAATGTTTTGGTGCTCCGAAAGCGAACACAAACGGCCCTACAGTCGACTGAATGGGAACTCTTTGAAGATTAAACGCCGAGTTTTTCGCGGAGGTTGAATTTACATTAAAACAAGTCGCTCCCAGTTGTCATGCATAATTCAACGAGCTCTTTTAAACCCATTGACTGAGAGACAAGTTCCATTTGAAATCTTTCTGAATCAGATCTGATTATAAATTAGCCAGCATCGTGTGTTTCCAGTTTGAAAATGCCAAGCCTCGCTGAACAAAGATGACTGACATGTTTGTAGATGAGTTCATCCGCTTGGAATTCGTCTCTGTGCGTCGCCAATGCAAAAGACCTTGTCGGGGTGGCAGTCGTTAAACTAGATTTAGCGTCATTGATGTCCTTTCTGGGGAAACTGAGATATTAGAAGTAGATTCGATTCCTTGAGATACGATCGACTCTACTTGACATTCTTAAGTACCTAGTAAATCAACGATCAATACCTATGGTAGGTGATAATCAATATCATATTGACAGTATGTAACAAGAAGCATTCTGATTACCCACCATTGTTATACGATAGCTTCCCAGTAATTCTGCGAACGTTTTGACCCCAGGCCGAAGTAGCACGCACACGTGGTTTTTGGCATCTGGCTGAAAAACAGGGACGGGATGCCGTTACCAAGTTTCGTAACTCGGTAGAGAGATCACGAAAGGAACAAAAACGAAATCAACGCGGTCTGTCGTGACGTGATGCTGCGGCAAAGAACAGCTGAAAAGCATGAGGCCAACGTGCAATCTTGAGGTATCCGGGCAAAAGTTTAGCCGGTTAGGACAAGCGACAATTAACAAAAAGGAAGGGTATACCTCGAATCGGATGACCTCACAACTGATTGTTATAGCGTAAGTTAAGTTCAGCGTTTGTCATGTGATGGAGTTTACTTAATTTTAAACTGAACACCTTGCATTTAAAAAAAGTAGAAGAAGAAGAAAAACGTTTATTTGCAAAATTATTTGTACACTTCCAGGGATAAGTCAATACAATAAACATTACAGCATGGTTTTTCCAACTGTCTGCCGGGAAAATTTAGAAAATGTACAAGTACTTACTTACCCATGTAAATAGGGAATATATGAATCTAGTGCTAAAAATAAATCAATAAATTTTGCTTACGAAGAGATCTGTGACCCTACGAGGGTCTTATGTGACGAGGGGTCTGGAAAAAAGACACTGAAAAGAAGGATCTGCGAGAGTCACAAAAGGAAAAAGGCTTGGGGTAGATTCGAACCCCTTGATCCTCAAATGTGATCTAAAAACGGACAACCCTTGGTCACGTGTCCACTAAAGGAAAATTGTTTTATGAAGCAAAACGTGGTTTGCAGGGAAACCCCTAAAATGGTTGGAACAAGTATAGAAAAATGTGCTTGAAGGAATTTTGTTTCATTTTTAGTGTAGATGAAACCCATTTTTCTAACACGGAGTCAAGGGTTAAAAGGTATTGTGAAAGAATTTATCATTCCTTATCCGAACGTTATAACATTCGACCAAAAAAAGGAACAAATCAGCAGGCCATTCTAACCAGGAACTTATTTGTGAAATCTCGCATTCGACAAATCCATTTCATAGTTGCGACACGCACGGATCGTAAGTTTTTACTTTTTACATAACCGGCGTAACAGCGGAATAACATTGTACTCTTCGCTAAGTGAAAGCTCATTTGGAACACGTTGAGATGACCGATAGTGCTATGGGATAGGCCGTGGGACAGAGCAGGACAGGAATTGATAGTCCACCCTCGTCCAAAGAACACTTTCTACACTTGATGGTCATTCGAGTACAAACCTAGTCCCAATGTCAGCGTTCGATGTCCTCACCGGAAAAAATAACAAAAAGGTTCGGTCCTGAATTGTAGGTAGGCGTTACGTGTCGGTTGTTTCCCTCGAGAATCGATAAAAGCGGAAAGAAAGTCAACGTTGACGACGTTCCTTGCATTTTATTACCATTTTTAGAACGAATACCTCAGATACACATGGGCGCGTAAGGTGTGAAGTTAGAGCGGTTTGACTTTCTTCAACCTTGAGATAAAAATGTTCAAGAGTTTCCTAGCTTCCAAATGACAAAAAATATCCGGCGCGTACACATAGAGTAACTTTCCTTCCCTCACTTTTCGGGTCGGTTTTCAAAATGAGGTAGGCCACCATCCATTATAGATAGGTCCATCATCTGTTGGTCCCACAAATGTTTGACGCATTACTTCTGACGTTTTTAGTCTCGAAATATTGCTCTCCATGCGTCACGAGGACAAAAGCCTAAAAAATTACTCAAATAGGACCAGCAGATCTATAATTTTTCAAATTGTTGAGGAAACAGCTTTATACCACATCATGTTTCGAGCTTCCCCAATTCATGAAATTCATTTGTCGACGTCGTAATCATGAACCAAAAAAAATCGTAAAAATGTCATTAAATTGAGACGACCTCTCCGGTCTCCCTCGATCATCGAATTAATGCGATTATACTGATTACTCCCAGAATTATGGTAACGGAGCAAGGGGGCATAGAAGATTTTCAGGGCTGAACTGATCAGTCAGTCGAGTACTTTTGAACTTTGGCAATCAACTGCGATTTGCCCGGATTTCACGTCCGTCCAAGGATGATTGTTTTTGAAAAAGAGTGAATTACCGACAGCGAGGCATTAGCCGCTGGCTCGGAAATTGAAGGATCGCAAGTATCGATGGTCAATGATGAAATATCTCGTTTTCTCAGGAGGTCGACCCCCGCCTGGGGCCAATTGATCGGTTGGGAATCTCGTGTGGTACGAAGTTGGGCCAGTTGGTCAACGGACCCACGCGATGTCGCCACAGTCGATTCCTTAGATCTGCGATCACGAGCTAATCGTTCCAGACCGGTGGATTCACCATTCACAGGCCCCACCTCCTTCCTCAAGCTCATGGTTGATTGCTTGGTTGATTCCTTTCGTGGAATTGATATTCAGGGGGTTTGGTTGGGGCTACTCCCTTTGGATGGGGTATCAGCTGTCCAGAATGAACGAGATCGAGTGGGAAATGACCGAAATTTCAGCCCCTGCTCTTTTGACAGACGCCTTGACCCTTCGGCAACCGAAAGCCTGGGTCCATGGATAAGAAATGGCAAAGCTGTTCTTGTTTGCACTACTAGTACGTAATTTTACTTAGGGCAGGTTTTAGGCGGGTTTTACTATGGGCGGGTAAAATTATTATCAAAAATTTAAATTATCATGTCCCAACAAGCTGCTATTCCATGACTTTTTGCTAAGTTTCCTTTCCAAACGGTTCCGAACACTCCTACCTATTCAAATGTGTACAATTTCGAAACGCTCTAGTTACCAGGGTCTAGGAAGTAACCAGATGAACCTGTGTTGTAAGCTAGAGTTTTGGGACAGTCCGTTTTACAACGCGTTTTACTTCCTGGTCAAAAGTGTCTGCTGAATCTACTTTACTCAGCAACCGTGAAGCTGGTACTTACCTGAAATGTTCTTACGTCCCTAGACTGACTTGAATTGACGTTCAAAAATTCGTGGTTATGGCTGATCAGAAATTCATGCTCAAGTGTCCAAAAGTGAGTTGGTACCCGCAGAAAATGGGAAATTTCTCATACGGCTGCAACTGCCATCACCTAAAGAATACACTGTCAGAAATAACATCTTAATTTTAAGATGTTTCCGGCTGTCCCCGAATCGAAGATGCAATAAAACATCTTAATATTAATATGTTTTAAAACATTTAACAAGTATCTTAAAATTCAGTTACTTTTAGGTATCATGGAATCCAGCTGTTTTCAAGCATCTAACCGATTACTTTGTGTTTTGCATAAATAAGTTTGATGACTTTTTGTTTGAATCTTTAAATTTTAGATTGCGAAAGCAAAGTAAAATTTAAAGATTCAAACAAAATGTCATCAAACTCATATGTCTACGCAAAACACAAAGTAATCAGTTAGATGCTAGAATAACTACGCTAGTGCGAGCTGGATAATTCAAAGACTTAAGAACTAAAAATTGAAAAATAGAAATTGAATTGTCGCTGAGCGAATTGCAAAATATCCATAATTTATTATATTTTGACTTTTTGGCAGAAAGAGGCGGACAGCCGAGAAGAGAGGTGAGTGTAGGCCGAGACTCTGCGAACGGAGAAGTGACCGCCTCGAAGAAATATATCGACACGATATACGATCGGGTGGATTGATGCCCTCGATCATCTTGCATGCGCGGAAGTACTCCGTGGCATTACCCCTCCTCCAGGAAAAGCGCGACAATGTCGGATGAAGGTATCACGGTGGTCGAAACTGGCCGAAAATAGTCGTGGTGAGTGTATGACGGTGGAGTGTTGAGTGGGTCGCCCAGCTTGCTACAGTTGTCTGCTTGCCTGAAGTCACGGACATGTCCCGCCGTGGATGTTGAGTCCCACCGATGGGCGCTAGCAATTCTGCAGAGGACAGAGAGTGGATCAACTTCGGGTTGGCTTTGCTTATCAATAGCTTCTGTGATGTTTCGTTTAGATAGACAGCAGTGAAGGGATCGAGAGATACAAATTGAGCCAATATGAGGAACAAAAGAGGTGTGCACTCACCGAAGCGCTCCACATGAGAGGAGCGGATAATTCAAAGAGAATAAGAAGTTGTTCTCCAGGGCCAGATTAGCGCATTTGACGGGCTCCGTGCTGAGCGCCGACGAGATGATGCCCGAGTAGAAATCCGTGAGTGTGCCAAACGTTGAAGAAAAAGCTGTACGATATAATTCGCAAACGACCGCTAGAAAGGTTCCGGTGGAGTGTTGTGTGGGTCGCCCTGCTTGCCACTGGTGTCTGCTTGCCTGGAGTCACGGACATGTCCCGCCGTGGATGTAGAGTCCCACCGATGGGCGCTAGCAATTCTGCAGAGGACAGAGAGTGGATTAACTTCGGGTTGGCGTTGCTTATTAAATAAGAAAATAATACATTCCATCCTATGGTCGGGAACACACAGGAACGGGTCAGAATACTTATAAGCACGTTTTTGGTTGATTAAATCAACAAATTTTGTTTCGCCTTGTCAGATAATATATAGGTTTCGATGAGCACCTTCAATATCGTCGTCAATATTATACTCATGTCAGTATTATACTCAATATGTCGTCAATATTATACTCTACCTTGGCGTGAGTGCTGTCGTACTGGCATTTCATTCGTGAGAGAGCTGCTTTCAGAATCTCCAATGCCTGTTTCCAAATGTCCGTCTGCGCGGTTTCGTTTTGGTGGTCGGAGCAACTGATGTCCCATCGCAATAAGAGGGGTGACTTCCCTACCAAGGAAGAGGCGAGTCGGTGATAACCCTGCAGACGAATGTACGGCAGAGTTGATGATGGGCCAGCACCTGCATCGCTGTGGGGGTCGAATTCCGGTAATTTGATCATTAAAGAAGTTTTTTTTAGCCGACGAGGAGATGAAACTTTGCACCATTCGCTTACCTATTTTGAGCAGCCAGTTGTTGATTCTGGGCCTCCAACAACGCGATCAGATCCGATTTGAGATTCGTCAAAAACTGGTCCTAATTTAGCCATTTTTGTCAACAACTGTTCGGCGTCAACAGATCCCTCAGCAACTGGTTGAGAAGTCACAGGGCCGGGAATGGGATCAGATCCCACTTCTGATGCGATAGAAATTATCTCGTCTCAATCACCTTCACGCTCACAACACATTACCACTATTCGCCAACAACCAAAAAATTTCTGGTTCGTTTGTGAAAAAAGTTTGTTGTATTCAGGGAACCAAGGCAGCGAGCTCCATGACCACGACCACATGACTGCCAAGTTCAAAATGCATTAAAAAAAAGTAAAGTTCAGAAAACATCTTAAAATTATGATGCTTTTTCAAAAGTATGATGCGAAATAACAACTATCTCGAAATTCAGTTGTTTCTGATGAAAAACTTCTTAATTTTAAGATGTTTTTGAAAATCATTTCTGACAGTGTATGGATTCGATAAATGGGCTTGAAATTAATTTAGACCATCAGAAAAATATGAAATTACGTGATAGAGATTTCAGAAATTCTCAGAAATTTCAGAAATTCAGAAAAGTTCAGTTCTATTTCAAATAGGGGATGCCTACTTAATATGAGGTAGTTGGGTAGGTTACTTAATAGGAAGAAACTAGGTAAAAAGACTTCGTAGGAATACTGCGTATTTTCAGGAGATGCACAACATGTAAAAACTACCATCATTCACCAAGTAAAAACATTTCTGGCTTTTCCCTTTGAAAGCGAGAAGGACATTACTGGGCTGTCCTTGTTCCTCATGACGCAGGCACTTGGTACATAACCTTTTTTAAAGGCCCCCTGAATTTCTACTCGATCGTTTAGATAATCCTCATATCATTGTAAGAACGCATCTTCGTGTTATTTCGAATGTGTTCGACGTAATTGCCGAAGTATTCGCATAATCGGAAAATGTCAGTGGGCCATTGTGAAGGAAGGCGTTATGACATTAGTTGTCCGGCATTTTCTACTCATTAACATGGAACGTTCCGTTACAACGAGCCAGTGGCTTCCTTAACACGATCTCGCACACATGGGATGAAGAATGATCCAGCACAACGCACTTCCCCTCATGCATGTTAAGCCCTAAATCATGTTGCCATCACAGATAATAAGGCGCGTGGGGACGTCGCGATGAATCCCAACCGAAACCAGAAGTGCGCAAATAACACACAATACTGCCATATTTTGATACATGTATTTTTGATACAATTTGATTATACTCGTATTTTGAGGCTGTTTAGTTCGAAAATATAAAAAAACTCACTATGGTATTTTAGGACCCATTAAAAAACAAAATAGGTACGTCAAGTTATCGAAATATAAAAAAGTAATGTAAAAAAATTTTTCCCAACCGATTACATAGGTACATTATTTTTGGAAATAATGTACCAAAAAATATCCACGTATTCTGCAAGGTAAAACAAAGATTTTAAGACCAACAACGCTCAAATCGCTTCGTTTTTGTGGCCAGGAGAAAATAAAAACCCTAAAAGTAATAATATTTCGGAAGTACTGTGAGTAATTTAGATTCCGGTTAAACAGGGTGATAGGTCTTGCCGAGACAAGCATCCCAGTTCAAGAAATTTGAAAAAAGGTTGAGAATTGAGGGAGCTGAGGTCATTTTTGTAAATGACCACCAGGTAGGTTAACGTTTTTTCTGAAGCTCCGTACCGATTCTCGATTTTAGGAATTCCAATACTTCCATTTATTTCGTAAGTATGTGAGTTTAAAAATGTATCCATAGTTATACAATAACGCCATAAATTTAAGGACAAGTCGGTTCATGGAGAAAACCCCTCAAATTGACCATATCTGGAAGTTCTGTGAGCAATTCTGCAGTACGTAGAAGGCCTTGACAGACATTCCAGTTTAAGCATTTTCAGAAAAAGGTTGAGAATTGAGGGAACCTAGGCCATTTTCGTATGAAGGCGCACATGCAGACACTCTACTTATCAGATAGCGATTCTGGGAGAGTGTATCCGATTTTGATTTTATCGACGATCGCATGCGCATTATATAACTAAAGGTGCGCCAAGTCGATTTCCTCCGAGGATTTACTTTCGATTATTCCTTACCACTGACGCCGTTTGACCTTATGGAAGATTCGTCAAAATTACCAATCATTAATCGATACGAATTCTCGAAGGAACTCCCAAAAAGGATTCTCGTGTTTCCGCTTAGGTAAGTTCATTATAAACGAGCGCCGATGACAGTCGCAGAAATTGAGCAGGCGGGAGGTCGAAGAACAATTTATCGAGATGAGGTCCCTTGACATTATCAAAGTCTCGCGAGATTATGAAAGTTGCAGCGATCCTTAGGAGACATGTCTCTGAAATAGAAAACTGCGGATACCTATCCGGGTGATTTGGGGCAAGGGCGATCAAAACGAGCAGATCGGATTGGATCATCTGGAGGATCGTGGATCATCTGGAGCGAAGTTGATTAAGTTGTCATAACGAGACTTGGAAACAGCAACGTCAGGTGATGGATGGGAGGATATAAGGCCAGGTTTCAAGGTAAGGTTGGGTAATTTTTATTGATTTATACCTTTTTGTAATTCTGTATAAACGAAAATTACAGTACCCGAAACCAACGATGCGCAGTAACATACATCCTAATTGTGGCGTTCGGTTTCAAAACCGGCTCAATCCAAATATGAAAATTTTCTAGGAGCCGGATTTGATCCATAAGACGTTGCAGGGTGATATAATAGACCATGAACATGGGAAAAAGTTAATTTCGGAAAAAAATGGGTTCAGCCGGGTTTTGAAACAAAACGCCTCAATTCTGACGATACATACTGATACATGTATGTCTTCGGATACCCAAAACAAAATCTTCATCTGTGCTCAATAGAGAGCGAACTCAGCGAACTTCAACCTCAGACGGCTTTTGGAACCGGGAGACTTTTACTCTCTAATGATGAATTGTTTTTGCCGCCGATTTCAATATGTTCCACCTGCGGTTTTTATCATTGTTGAGTGATAACCATCGTAAACATTATCCGCCCGTAAATCTAGCAGCTTTCGTAACGCGTGATAATAATCGAATCGCACTTTCTAATTTTGACTCTCGACTCACTCTCATGATAGAAAATATAAACATTGAACTCGAAATTAAATAAGTTTTCCGTAATACAATAGTAAACCAGTGGTGTATAGATAACACAAAATACTTCTATTACGTAAATTTTTGACAAAATTTGAATACCTATAAAAACCCACAAACTACAATCCCGAATAGTTGACAATATTTTAACCCCCAAACTCAAATCTCAAAATTAATTCTCAATCTCATTCCTCAACTCGACTCACGAGATCAAAGTATATCTCAACTTATAGTTGAGTTATATCTCCAAAAAGTTGTGTTCTTAACTCCGGCATTAAAAAATACGATTATAAAATGATCAAAGTCAACTTCGAAATAATGAAATTCGAGATCAAACTCAACTTCG
The DNA here is from genome assembly GCA_036186465.1 of Nesidiocoris tenuis. Lineage (NCBI taxonomy): Eukaryota > Metazoa > Arthropoda > Insecta > Hemiptera > Miridae > Nesidiocoris > Nesidiocoris tenuis. The sequence goes on from AP028920.1 coordinate 3,819,056, forward strand.
AGTTCAAACTCAACTTCGAGATCAAATTCAACTTTGAGATCAAACTCAACTTCGAGATCAAACTCAACTTCGAGATCAAAGTAAACTTTGAGATCAAACTCAACTTCGAGATCAAACTCAACTTCGAGTTCAAACTCAACTTCGAGATCAAACTCAACTTCGAGATCAAACTCAACTTCGAGATCAAATTCAACTTTGAGATCAAACTCAACTTCAAGATCAAAGTCAACTTCGAGATCAAAGTAAACTTTGAGATCAAACTCAACTTCGAGATCAAAGTCAACTTCGAGATCAAACTCAACTTCGAGATCAAACTCAACTTCGAGATCAAACTCAACTTCGAGATCAAATTCAACTTCGAGATCAAACTCAACTTCGAGATCAAAGTCAACTTCGAGATCAAAGTCAACTTCGAGATCAAACTCAACTTCGAGATCAAACCACTTTCCATAATTTTCATTTACCTGAGTCAGTGCTGTCTGAATATAAAAACAAGCAGAAAGAAAAATTGAAGTTACTTGAATGAATTTGCATTAGATGAGACCAAATTTTGGTCTCTGGTTGGGCCAATTTTATTGAGAAATGATAATATCATTTATTACGATATTATCGTTTTTTCTACGTTTGTAAGGGAAAACACCAATCAATCATGGAATCGAGTACTTATGTTTCGATAAAATATTGATATCAGTACTGACACTTCGATACTTATACCAAGTATTGAGTAGATGGGTGTATCGTAATGTCACTAGGTGTCGTCGTCGTCGTCGGTGTCGGTGTCGGTGTCGGTGTCGGTGTCGGTGTCGGTGTCGGTGTCGGTGTCGGTGTCGGTGTCGGTGTCGGTGTCGGTGTCGGTGTCGGTGTCGGTGTCGGTGTCGGTGTCGGTGTCGGTGTCGGTGTCGGTGTCGGTGTCGGTGTCGGTGTCGGTGTCGGTGTCGGTGTCGGTGTCGGTGTCGGTGTCGGTGTCGGTGTCGGTGTCGGTGTCGGTGTCGGTGTCGGTGTCGGTGTCGGTGTCGGTGTCGGTGTCGGTGTCGGTGTCGGTGTCGGTGTCGGTGTCGGTGTCGGTGTCGGTGTCGGTGTCGGTGTCGGTGTCGGTGTCGGTGTCGGTGTCGGTGTCGGTGTCGGTGTCGGTGTCGGTGTCGGTGTCGGTGTCGGTGTCGGTGTCGGTGTCGGTGTCGGTGTCGGTGTCGGTGTCGGTGTCGGTGTCGGTGTCGGTGTCGGTGTCGGTGTCGGTGTCGGTGTCGGTGTCGGTGTCGGTGTCGGTGTCGGTGTCGGTGTCGGTGTCGGTGTCGGTGTCGGTGTCGGTGTCTGTGTCTGTGTCTGTGTCTGTGTCTGTGTCTGTGTCTGTGTCTGTGTCGGTGTTGGTTGATGGGTATTGTTAGGACCTGTTGAAACTTTGAACGTAAGGACCTCTTGAGAAAGTAGGTCTACTTATGAGGTAGATTATGTCGCCATCATAGATGCGCAACAATAATGCGCAGCAACGCTTTATGGGCTAGCCCATAAAATTTCCGGTTTGTTCAACTTGACGCATATATTTTGAGGTGTCCGATCAAAAAGTCTTAATAATGTTAAAATGTTAAAAGTTGTTTGCTGAATACAACAACTGTTTTAACTTGTGTTTGAATTGGTTTCAGTTCAGTTTTACTTCGAGTTTAGATCTGTGTTTGAGGTTGAGTTTCATGAACTGCAGTTCCAGTTTCAGTTTGATTTTAAGACTTAACACCTAGTTTGAGTTTGAGTTCAAGATTGAGTTTAAGTTCAAGTTCGGCTTCTTGCATTGAGTTCAAGTTTGAGTTTTGACTTCAAGTTCAAGTTTATGTTTAAGTTTGAGTTTAAGTTGGAGTATGAGTTTTTATTTGAGTGTATGTTTCAGTTGCATTCTATCAAAATCGTGTCTATTCCGGAAGGTTAAGCTCATTGTGATCTCTGTGATTTTTCCACTCCTAGTTTGTGATTGCCGGATCTAGAGCTGCTGGCACAGGAATATGGTAGGGATTAGGCATTCATGATCGTGATCCAAGTCCAGTAAATATATAATTGTTAATTATTCCATCGTGTATACCTACGTATCAGCCAATCGCTCTGATACTAATTGCAGGCCTCCTCGTTCCTGATCCGTACTTTCTGAGACCAGGAAAAATTCTAAATTATATTTCTCAGCGAAACGGGAGTGTCCGTTTTTATATCAATGGGTCGTGTACCGAAGGGTGGAAACTTAATTAAAGTGATTGATGACTTTCAGGTGGGCAAATGTCAGGTGGGAAAGGCGGGATTTACCGCTCGATCCGCATAAAAGGCACCCAACACACCGCGGTGGATATAAAATCTTGCCAATTAGAACAAGAAGTGATTTGTGAATCGAGATGTGCAATTAGTGCTCTCCATTTCAACAATCCTGGGGTTGATTCGAAAGGTCAAAACGACTAGCCGGGAGCGGGAATTCTTCATGACTGGCATTCCAAGTGTACGATGTCCGTTAAATCATTTAGCCGTTGCTGGGTTCGTAAAAACAATTTTTCCTCCTTGTAAGGGCAATAGTTTTCACTGCCGAAAACAATAAAATCTACCGATTTATGCGGCTATTTAGAAAAACAAAGGTCGTCCTGAAATTTCACCTTTTCACTTGCACTTTTACGATCAGGACTCGTGTAGGTATTGGTATTCTTCGACGTACATGCCTCGTATTTGAATAAGGGTTCAATACTCGGATATGAACGATATTAGTTCAATTTTCAACCGATTCTCATAAATACAGGTGGAACATTGGAATGCAAGACAAGTTTACCAAACCGAACCACAAATGTTACTTCCGTTTACTACAAATTTTATTTCCATATTTACTGAGTAAATGGACGTATTCTAATCGTCCTAAAATCAAAAATCGGATAGGGGCTTGAGAAAAAAAATTTGTCATATACTTTTACTCAGAATTGCTTCCTCAACAAGTACCTGCAGGTACGTCCGTTATTCCGTGTTTGGTCACTTACGAAAATGGCCATAGCTCCCTCAATTCTCAACCTTTTTTCAAATTTCTTGAACCTTTAAGAAAAATGAACCGATTTGAGCGTTTTTGGTCCTAAACTCTCTGTTTTACCTTGCAGAATATGTGGATATTTTTTATACTCCGGTAACTTGATGTTTTTTTACTTTAGGCAAATTTTGAAATTTTCATCGTGAGTTTTCTTACATTTTTTACCTAAACACCCTCAAAAATATTCAAAATTGAGTCAAATTTTTACGTTTCAAAATATGGAAGTAATGTGTGTTATCTACGGACCACTGGTTTTAAATTTATTTCCATACATAATTTTAATTCATTCCGTGAAATTCATGCAGCATTCAGTCGAAAAGAGTTTCCCTCCCAATAGGTGAACAAGGGCAAACTCTAATCTCTTGTTGCTGGAAATTAACCCATAAAAATTACCCTGGATGGGTAGGCATATCACTGTACAACAGTACTAGACTAGCATACATCAGTTTTATAGCACTAACTCATTACATGTTAGGCACTTACATCTTATTATGAACCTCATATCTGAATTATGATATTGCATAACGTTCTGCTCACAACAGCTAACTCCTATTTCACACCTATGATATATTACAGTATGAAAGGGCAACGGAAAATTGTAACGGTCGGACGATGATTTCGTTGTTTGTTTGGCTTCGGAAGCCCGGCAAATCCCCGTTCATCCGACGTGTCCGCCTGAAGCTTTTACGTCAGAGATACCTACCTCGTTACACAAACGACCCAGAGACGATTTTTTCAACTAGAGGGAAGTCCTTGAAACTGTGGAAAGTTGGCGTTTTTTTTCGCGATTTCTACGCGTTCGAAGTAAAGAGGTTAACAAACAGCTGGTGGTATACCTAAGTAGAAATCACAAAAACTCGGCCACCTTATCATTTCAATGAACATGGACGTTGAGATGCCTCACTATCCCTACTTTTTGATTTTTCGAAATAAATGGCCTTTTTTATAGCTATAAAGACCAGTCACACAAAAGTTGATTATTGGCCTTTTTGAAGCCCAATGGATGAGTTCACCATGAAAATGTTAACACAAGAATTCTTCATCGATTACCTACCTAAAAAATTGCTAATGTTACCCACAATGTGATTGCATAGTGAAGAAAGATGTCAGACCTTGACGGCTTCGGATTGTCGGGTACAAGTGGGCCGTGCAGCGACTGTTACACTTGCGGTCATCACACCCGATCTCTTTTATCTGGCGACTGCCTTTGTGTCTTCGTGTTTTCAAAAAGCTGCGTTGCGCGAATATTTCGACGTTGTACTCCCGTTAGCAGGAAATAGCAGGCGAGTAGGCCCCTCTCCTATTTTTTCTCAGTTTTTAGGCATACCTAGGTAGTTTTTGGAGTCAAATTGAAAGGAAAAATGTCGAATAGCAGAAAAACTATCGAAAACAAGCGATAAATTTTTGTGGCCTGAAAAATAAATCAAAATCCAAAGATACTCGTAGATACTTCATATTGATATTTTAGGCATCAGGCATAATAAAACCAACTTCCATTTTATGTGTTTCATTCGTTTTTACATAACGGTAGACCATATTTACTGGGCAAATGGAGCTAATAATTTCCCGGATTAAATGTGAGGCCATTAGTGAGCACATTTATCCCGAGTAGCCGACGCAGTGTTTAACTATAGGGCCAGAAATAATAACCCACCCTACACTGAATGGGTTTCGATGCTGAGTCAAATGATCGAATCCGATTCCCTTATCTCGAATCGGAAATGAGACAGTTTTGTTACTTAAGTGCCCCAATCTCATACTCATCGTCCTTCATTATCATACGCAAGCGCAGTGGAAGTGAATTTATGGTTTTATTTCAGTCCCTCAGCCACTCGATTCGTTTAATGGGCTAATCTCGAGATAATTTATTAGTTTTTCTTTTTCGTTTCGCCATGCCCTGGCTACCTTTAAACAAATCATCTTAAGGTTTTACGCCCTCAAGGGCTCAAATGATTTGAAAGAAAAGCCACAAAGAAGTAGCAACTGGAGCAACTCAGATTACTCTATCTACTGACTAAAATAATTAAACCCTTGGGCCGAAAGGTCAGTGTTTTACATATTGGTATATTTACCTTGAGAAAATACATATATCTTTTACCAACAATGCCGTTCTCCTAACCCTCGGACCGCCTGACAAAATCGCCCACATTTCAAGTCGAGGGATTTGGGGAATTTCCTGAATTTCAAGTTCCCAGAGGAACGGCTAAACATCAAAAACCTCTCTTGGTCGTTTTCTGGAACCAGATTACTACTTGAGCAGAACGTGAAGGACTCTTTGCCTTCTAATAGATGAGAAGCGATGGAATGGCCAGGAAAAGGTCAGAGGGAGGCTTGACCCTGTGCTGAGGAGCCAATTCTTTCCAGATTCCCCATCCAGTATCCACATCCACCGGAGTTCCTGAATATCCCTCGCATAACTCATCCTCTATCCCCTAATAGTGTAGGAGCCTCGGGAATGACGCAACGGGAACGGGCATTTTAATATTCCTGACCTTCCTCCGACTTTTTTAAATGGGAGTCCGCCTCATTTTGAAAAATCATTTCAGCTCTCGTCCGCCGTGGCAAAGGTTAAATGGAAGTGCCCTGAATGTCGACATGCCAGGTTGAATTTCTGGTTTGCCAAGTATTTTCGTGAAATGATAGCCATCCTCTGTGAAGTTATCAAGTTACGCAAATTTACGCTCAGTTAGAGAGTTCAAGTAACGAAAATTTACGTTCTGCAACTTGGACGCTGTCTGAGCAGAGACATGCCATGTGCCTCGTACTACTACGCACTCCCTCTCACACTCGTACTCTTCCTCATGCTCATAGAAGGCGGAGGAGGAGGAGAATGAGGAGGAGGAGGCGGACTACGGGGAAGAAAGTAATGAAGATCAGAAAAAGGAGGACGAGGAGGTGGAAGAGGACGAAGAGTGGGAGGAGTTGGAGAAAAGATGGAGGAGGATGATGATTATGAGGAGGAAAATGGTGAGGAGGTGGAGGAGAATGAGGAGGACGAGGAGTAGAAGGTTTTGGGGGAGAAGGATGATGATGATGATGATGATGATGATGACGATGAGAATGAGGAAGAGGAGGAGGAGGAAAATGAGGAGGAGGAAAAATGAGGAGGAGGAGGAAAATGAGGAGGAGGGAAAATGAGGAGGAGGAGGAAAAATGAGGAGGAGGAAGATGATGAGGAGGAGGAAGATGAGGAGGAGGAGGAAGATGAGGAGGAGGAAAATGATGATGATGATGATGATGATGAGGAGGAGGAGGAGGAGGAGGAGGGAAATGATGAGGAGGAGGAGGAGGAGGGAAATGATGATGATGAGGAGGAGGAGGAGGAGGAGGAGGAAATGATGATGATGATGATGAGGAGGAGGAGGAGGAGGAGGAAGATGAGGAGGAGGAGGAAGATGAGGAGGAGGAGGAAGATGATGATGATGATGATGAGGAGGAGGAGGATGAGGAGGAGGAGGAGCAGGAGGAAGAGGAGGATGATGATGTTGATGAGGAGGAGGAGCAGGAGGAAGAGGAGGATGATAAGGAGGAGGATGAGGAGTAGGAATTTCATAAGCTATGAGCATAACAACAAATCCTTCTAAATGGAGATTGGCCAATTCGCTGAACTCGAGCAATAAAAACGCAGTTAACACGCCCTTACACTCGGTAAACTGAAAGCATTGGCGAGCCTCTTTGTGTGCCACCTCTTTAGGAGTGTAATTCACGATATTTCAACTTAGAGAAAGGGAAACTGAGGAAGAAAAGCGTAGGTAATGACTTCATTCTTGGGTGGAGGCGGACTGTAAACGCGTAAATACCAGAAACGATGCCAAGTAACAATTTACTGTCACTTCGCGAAGGTCGTGTCGTTATTTGTTTTGTAGATTGGTTTACCCTTAGGTAAATCCCCCTCCTATTTAGGTATACAGAAAAACGCCTCGCTGTTGGACGATTTACAGTACCAGAAGTGAAGAAAAAATTCCCAGCTCGAAAAGGCGCGTTTTGTAATTTGCGTCAACCGCAGGTATTGTCGTTTACTTTGAGTTCCTTGTTCCAAAGACGGACTGAATATCAAGGCTCCATGATGACTGGGTTGACCGTTACCCATAATACACCCTACCGTATAAAGGCATCTGGGTAGGTATTCCTGGAGGTTCGTTCATTCGTTTTTCCTTACAATGCCGTTTACATAGGTAATGTTTTTCGGAATTCAATTGCAACGTCAATAACCATGTTTGGAATGTCAATCCTACCTCCGCCTTAAAAATTATTTATACAAATCATCTAGCGGACCTCGTATTTTATACGTAAAATGAACAGCAGTTCGAGTTACTCGAAAGGTCAAATTCTAAAATCGATCCAAACATGGGGCCAAAAATGCAAAATTGACCTAAGACGAATGGACACGTTTTGTAGTGTTATTTATCGAAAAGTTCTATTTGTTGCCTATCTATGCAGTATTTACCACTGGTTTCGATTGGGGTAGGTGGTATGAACCAAGAATCAGGATTTTTGTTCTCCTGAACGCTTGTTGAAGATCGAGCTTCGAGAAAACGCAAAAAAGCTTTTTAACATGTTATTCCCTCCTCACTCGATCACTCGTAGAATAATTTGTAGTATCTTTAGTTCAAATTCATGGATTTTTAGAGATATTGAGGATTTAATGCCAGGCAATTGCGCATCATAAAAACGAAGTATAGGTAGATACTGAAAGTGCGGGTGTAAGTACTGATAATCAAAAGATAATTTATTTTCACTGTATTTTCCTTGGCTGGCTCACTCTTGTCTCGTAAATTTGAAATAATCATAACTTTCTTTGAGACTACACTCGAACATTATATACAAAATTCCTATCTTTAAAGTGCTCGAATAAATTGGTGTGAGTCATGAAAAGAGTAGCCTCGTTAGCTGAGGCTCATTAGGCGTAAATACCGCGAACAGCCCGCATCGGTCGGACAGTGTTTTAAATGTTAGCCCCCTGCCAAGGAATCTGGTGTCGATAGGTTGGTAACAGCATTTCAAGAAACTGGTTTTTTCTGCATATGTAAGGAACAGAATGTTTCAAACGTTGCGATCATCTGAAATCAGTGGATTTGTGAACACCTAGTGAATTTCAAACCAGAGGGTAGGTACCCCAAGATGGCCTAAATTTCCCCCAGTATTTCCAGAAACTATTGATGAGGGCCACCAAGCCGAAAGCGCTCGATTTTTAATCAACTATGATTTTGAGAGGAAGACGCCTCGTATCTCTCGCCCGAAAACTTTCCAAAAAACAATTCTGGGCACATAGGTACTCAAATTACTATGATGCTCATTGCTGGTCCGGAACGCCACTGGACTTGCTCTATAGAAGATGGTAATTCTCGACGGTGGCGCGCCTAGCGGCCGATGGCACATTTTCGTCCTACAGATCTTGTTGTCTCCTGTGTGTTCCTTATGGGGGCCCCTGGCTTGTCCAACAAAAACTATTTTTGGCTCGAAAACTGTTGGGTTATCGGCATTTTCTCACATAATCTCATTTATTCTCGATTAAATTTTGTATCGATTGTTGGCTGCCGGAAAATTATCGGTTGATCCGTTCAAAAGCTATGGTGGATTGAAACGGTAGTGTTGTTGATTTTTCTCGATTCGACTCGGGATCGATTGACCTTGAAGTGAAACTTGCCTACGTAGGTGCCTTACAGTGTTGCCAAGTTGTGGAGTTTTCCCCCCAAATTTGGGGGTTTTCTCTCCGCCAGAGGGGGATTTTGGGGGTTTTTGTGGAAGTCAGAGGGACTAGAAAAAAGTATAAAAATGACGAAATACGTAAGTAAGTAAGTGCTGCAGATAAATAACAGCTAAGGCTGCCACTGCACAGCTAACTGAATTGAGAGATAGGTAGGTACTCAAATAAAAGCCATTTGGGTTTGGGATGTACGTCTACCAACTTGTGGGTAGGTACAAACCTATTTTTTTATTGATGTTTTAGTATGTTAATTTACTGACTTTACTGATAAGTAGTCAGGAAGAGTGAGTATTAAATAGTTTATAGTTTTAGGTAATATTTAAAATTGTAGTTGTATATAATGGAGTTAAATATGTTTTAGGTATGTAAAATAGTACATATATTTTAAATACTTAAAAATGAATTGATCATCCTTAATTTTTGGGTTTTTCGGGGATTTTTCCATATTTGGGGGTTTTTTGACGGCCACACCTTGGCAACACTGGTACCTTATTGTAAACAAACCGCGGGACGAAAATGCCAGCCGTGACCGCTACGCACCGCTCACAAGTCAACTCTTACCATCTTCTATAGAAGAGTTCATGACGGGAAGGGGGAAGGACATGGGCGGTCGTCGACATCAACTTCAGCGGTCTAACGGGCGCTATGAGGCTTCGCACACGAATACGTACGAACACGTGTGAATTCACGCTTCAAATATTGTTGAGCTTTGTGTTTCAAGAATAAGGTACACACAGATAAAATTAATAAGGCTACTCATGATCGCGTCGAAATTTTGGCATTGGTGTCAATGCAAACGTCTTAATCCGAAAAGCCAATTTTCCGAAATAGGTAATTAACAATTGGGGAATATTTGCCAAAATTTAGTTTTGAGATTTTGGTATACCGCGGTATACCGCGACAATCTACTCATCGAGATCTAACGATTGCACACAAAATTATGCTCCGGGTGTTTGAATATTGTGTACTTACATAAAAAACATTTTTGTACCCGAGAATTTTTCTTGTTAAATTATAAAGTACGTGGGGAAATTGCAGGTTTTGTAAATTGGTCAAAAGCGTATTTTGCATTTTTCACAAAATTTAGAATGAGATTTTTTGGACATTTTTTTGGTGCTTTAAGGTATGTAGGTAGGTCAAGCTATTTCACGTTATGAACAATAGGAAATGATTAGAAAATAACAACCCCCGAACAGTCAAAATCGGTTCAGTAACTCCATTGGAATGCCTGGTAAATCGCGATTCCTAAAATTTCCTCTGAAATAACAATTTATAATTTACGAAAATGGCCATAGCTTCCTCAATTCTCAACCTTTTTTCAAACTTCTTGAACTGGGATGTTTGTCTCAGTAAAACCTATCTCCCTCTTTAACCGGAATTTGAATAACTCACAGTACCTCCGATATAATTGCATTTTTCTTGCATTTTGATTTTAGCCGAGTTTTAAAATTAGCACAGTGAGTTCTTTGATATTTTTTACCTAAAAACCCTCAAAAGTAGTCGAAATATGATCGAATTGTGCCAAAATTTCACGAACCTAAATATGGAAGTATTTTGTGTTATCTACGCACCACGACTTTTTAGGCTCACATTGACCATCGAGCCTTGCCAACTGGGCAATGTCGATTCCCATCTTTATCCTACATGCATGTGTGACGCATGACACACAAATCACAAGACGCAGTGAAAATGATAGAGAGAAGTTAGGTATCCGATCGGTCGGCTATCGAATCATTGTCAGATCCCATAGGGTCGAACAATTTCGTGACTCTTATCTCCCAAAACTTGAATCGTCCGAGCCCACGACGATTTTTACGGTCGTTTCAACTTGAATCTTGGCGTTTACCTCATTTCGGTCCGAAGAATCGATGACGTCAAATCTTTAATGCCACGCTATTGACAAGGGGTCGTTCACTTAACGACATCGTCCACGGAGTCGATAATTTCGGATAATAGTTGTATATTGGTAAAGAAATTCCATCCAGTCACTTGGTGCTGTGAGCCAATATAGGTACCTACTACTATTTCAAATAGGTACAAACATAAAATTTATTTACATTAAATAAAAACTCAAAAATGAGAAAAAAGAAATCGTTTTTTTTTCTCTTTTTTTTCTTCTCTCTTTTTTCTCATTTTTGAGTTTTTATTCAAATTATGGGATTTCTCCGCGAGTGATTTAGTTATTTATATACCATTTCCAAGTCGGATAAGGGATTTTCGAAGCCAAATAGAGAATTTTCCGAACTAGGTACATTGAGCATTTTCCCAATTAACTCGAGAATTTCCGGAAATTGAAAATTGTTTTACCCAAATCACTCTGAAAACGTTTGGGAAATCCTTAATTCGACTTGGAAATGCTATATTGAAGATTTAATTTTTAATTAAAATTTTAATTTAATCTTTAAGTTACTAATACACGAATTTTTCATGCCTTTATTGCAACGAGATTGAAAAAACATTTCATATTTTTATTCTGTTCGATAGGGTAATTGTGTAGCATTCACTTGTCACCACCTCCGCAATGGTAACGCACCATTTTTCATTCGATTGTTGACTGATCCATTTCCAAATGGTCGATATTTCCCATCAAGATGAGCGCCGGCAGCTTTGCCCTATCGTCGGTTTATTGTTGCGAGTGGAATGTATCACATTGGCCAGACGATAAATCACTGAGATTTTATATCGTTTATTGTCGAGCCTTCGGAACGAGAAGATCCGTTCAAGCCGTCGGGGTCACGACCTGACCTGATTGCATCGATTCCGGATCCAAAACGCGGGTAGATTTTTTTCTTGTCGCGCAAAACGGGTCGCAAGAAACGTCGCGAGATAGAAATTGTTACTTCCAGAGGCCCCGAACACACGAACTGACTTGCTGACGTCCAAAAACATGGAACGCTAAAAAGTAAACATTAAGAATTCAAATGAAAGTTGAAGGGGTGTTGTAGAGAAAATTTCCAGTCCGATTACATACGTACCTAGGTACATTATTATTATTTTTTTTTTGCGAAAACTTATCATTTGTGAAGAATTGCATTAGGTAGGTATGCCGAATTTTCATGTTTAAAATTTCTGGTAAAGCGGCGCCATCTTCAAGGTCAAGTTGCCATTATAGTTTCCATATCATTTCGAAAATGGTAGTCAGAATTATTTTTATCCGCATTTTGATTTTATTTTTCCATACCTTAACTGCTACCTACTTTTTAGGGATTTTTTACTTCCATATTAATAAAGTAAATGGAAGTATTGCAATCGTCTGAAAATCGGATCGGAGATTTAGGGTGAAGACACCAGTGTTTGACACCTTAAGGAAAAATTTGACTTTGGGTTTGCATTAAAGGGGGTTTCTCCTCACCTAAACAGTTTTCTTCTATCTCATTGGATGCACCAGATTATCAAGAATCATTTACAATTCAGATATTCCTCAAAAACTCAAGGTTTAGGCTACAAAAACCAGTTTTACGAAAACAAGATTTTGCGCCAGTGTATGACAGCTCAATTTTGAAAATCTCCAATGATTGACAGGAGTTTGAACCAGTGTTTGACACATAGTATTAGGCGTGTACTTTCTCGAATTTTGTGTATTCATGAAAATGGATAGGTTTACAGCCTCAAAATAGAGTATAATATCATATTATGAGTGACCAGTCGTTTAATGACGCTTCAAAATTATCGATATAATGACAAGAATAATGTTCAAACCACGAAAATAATCGCGAACTACTAAATGGTTCCCAGAAAAACTATCAAATTCCACTAAAATTTGTAGACCATTTCAAGTTCCGTGGTTATTCGAGGGTCGCAGAAATGCTGGCAGTCCGATGGCACCCTCGACTAACCATGGAACTTGGAATGTTGTATTATAATATAATATTGTCATCAAGTTTAAATGAATGGGAACTGTTCACACACTGTCAACACACAATACTTCCATTTTTATGCGCAAATTTTTGATTCTAATTGTACTTTGACTACATTTGAGGCTGTTTGGATAAAAAATGTCAAGAAACTCACTATGCAAATTTTAAAACTCGCTTAACATCAAAATACGTCAAGTTATTTGGTTATATAAAACATCCACGTATTTTGCAAGGTAAAACAAAGATTTTAAGACCAAGAACGCTCAAATTGGTTCATTTTTGTGGCCAGGAAAAAATAAAATAGAAAACACTAGAAGTGCTGTCAAACACTGGTGAATTGCTCGATAATGGGATGAGTAATTGACAATAAAGATTTCATCCCTTTAACATGATTTTTTGAGGAAAATAATGTCAAAAATGAACTCAGCAGGTAAAAATGATGGTAGGAAGAAGCTTTGGCAGTAGAAAAAATGGTATGAATAAGCAGAAAGACGAAAAATTTGGAGCCCGCTAGCTTAGCACTTTCTTCTAGACCAGGACACTCCCAACACGTAGAGTTAGAGGCGCTGCCGAAAATCTCCCTCCCTACGCTTTTCAGATGATTCCAGAAATGTCCTACTTCACGATATCATCAATAGATAGTTCTCCGTGCTGTTGCGCACCAGAACCCCCGCAAGAAGCGCTTGAGGGCCTTATTTTTGCATTTCAAAGTTGAAAAGTCAATTACTGGGTCCAAGTCAATAACTGGTGCCTTCACCCTAGCGATTTACTCAGAATTTCAGAACAAATCATTTGCAGAAATGGCCATGGCTTTCTCAATTCTTTGCAGTTTTTCAAATTTCATGAACTTTGATGTTCATCTCAGTAAGACCTATCACCCTGTTTGACCAAAATTCGAAATACTCAAAGCACTTCCGATATATTTGCACTTTTAGTGTTTTCTGTTTCATTTTTTCCTGGACACAAAAATGAACCGATTCGAGCATACTTGGTCTCAAAATCTGTGTTTTACCTTGCAGAATACGTGGATATTTTTTATACTCCGAAAACTTGCCGTATCTCGATTTTACGTGAGTTTGAAAATTTGGATAGTGAATTTTTTTTCATCTTTTTGACCTAAACAGCCTCGAAAGTTGTCAAATTTTGACAAAAATGTATTAATCAAAATATGGAAGTATTGCGTGTTATCTTCAAACCACTGGTTTTTCTTTTAGGATGGATCGGACGAGTGTTTTTGCTAATGGTAGATTAGGTGCGTAAAATGTCGAGATCCTGGCACGACCATTGACGGCATTACGGGATTTTGACATTTCGAAAATTACCAACCTTCCGAATTGTATCGTCAATGTGATCGGACGACATCGAGGCGTCCAGCGTCCGACAAGCGTACAATAATGTGGGCGGATTTGTTGATCAGCGCGCCCTTCGCGACCTTAAACTCGGGCGAAAACTGCTCGGACCGGACACTAACATGGCTCGTACTCGTTCTCATTCTGGTTTCGTCCATGTGCGTGTCCAAGTGTGTCGTATTTGGCACCCGAGTGGTGGTGCGTACCAACGCGTGCCCAACCAGTTTGACGCCCTCGCCCGCAACGTCGCACCCAATTCGAATAACAGTTCCCGTTGTTCGCGAGGTTGAAGGTCACGAAGGAGCAACCGCCGTTCCAGAGCATAATATAAGTATCAATAGTGTAGTTTCCAAGCCGGCTCAATCCTAATTTGAAAATTTTCCAGGAAACACAAAAATGTTTTACAGTGAAGCATACTGTTGAAGCAAAACCGCTAATTCGGAAGCGTTTTTTATTGGACTGAGCCGGATTTGGCCCATAAGGCCGCCCTACGCGTTGCAGGGCGATAGAATGGATCATGAACTTGGGAAAAATTGCAAAAAGTTGATTTCGGAAAAACATGGATTGAGCCGGTTTAGAATGTATATCGAGGGCGAAGTGGCAACATGACCTAACTGATTTTTCGGCCGTATTGCGTTAAGAGCGGTTCTAGATTCAAAGTTTGAAAAAATTTAATTTTTGCGCCGAATTGATTGGTGAGCTTAAGTTGTACGAAATTACGGATTATTGTGTGAAAAATCGAGTTCACAAAAAGTCCTCCCCATTATATTCAACACCGACAAAAAACGTTTTTGGCGTGTCCTGAAAATTTGGGAAAAATTAGTCACTTCACCCTCGATATTATTCAAGCCTCAATTTTACCTTTCTTTCGAGTCAGTGCCCGACATATTTGGAATGGCGAAAATAAGTTTTTTTAGTGTTTCAAGGCCGCCAAATTGATGAACCATTTCAAAAATCGAATGACCGTTCACCTCTTGCGGAGATTTTCGGAAAATTGGAGCGTATCTTTCTAGCAGTAATCTTTTCGTAAGATATACGCGCATCAAGGCTTGGAGAGGTTCGCCTGTGTAAGATCATTGTCCAACTTGCATCACATCGTTAGCCGGGGGCGTTACAAGAACAAACAACGGTCCGCATTTGCGGTCTGGATTGTAAAATAGGCTCCGCAATTGATGAGCGGATGGAAGGTTCGCGTGTCGGTAGATGGAAGTCGCACATACATGTTCTGCAGCTCTTACAATACGGAAGTGGATGAATGCGTAACGCCTGATTATCACGTTATACCTCATTTTCAGAATGGATTTCGGGAATTTCTGGTTTGTCCCTGGCGATGAATTATTTTCAGCTAGGTAACGGTTTCAGCCCATAAACGGAAGGATTAACCTGTCTATTTTGACGTTTTATGGGGTACCTACCTGTGGTGTATGGTGTACCTATGTAGGTATGCGTAGTGATGTAATGGTGTACCTATGTATGAGTAGTTATGTCATGGTGTACCTATTTAACCAACCGATTTTAACGTTTTTATGGCCTACCTACTTATGAATGGTGCACCTAATTATCAATCAATCAATCAATCAATCAATAGAATTTTATTTGTAGTCGCCTCAAGGGCATTACAAGGGTTGGCATCATTAAGACTATCCAACAATAGGTATTTCTTTAAGTAGAAAAAATAAACTAAAATAAATTGTAATAGAGCATTTCACAAATCAAAAAAGGAATGAAAATTATTTCGCACCTTCTGGATTGCTCGACATAGAGCCAAAAATTTACCAGAAGCCATACGTACCCATAGTTGGTATATATGCTTGTAAAAGTAACAACATTATTTCTTAATACTCTTACATCCCCTTTTTCAAAATAAAAACCCTTCGTTTTCGATCAAGGCCCGTTGTTTGACTGCCGTGTTCACAAACCCAGCCACTTTCCTAGCCTCCTTATCAGACACAACACCGTACCAGTAAAGGGCTTGCTCCAGTCCTAAAACATATTCACCGAAGAATCTTTTCCGGTCAATTCGAAAAATTGGGCATGCTTCAAAGAAATGACTAAACGAGTCATTGGCATCTGGAGTGTTGCACATTGAGCATGGAGCGTCGCCATCGAAGTACACCCTTACTTTGTCAAAAGTCAAACTCGTCTTCTTTTTTCCCATGACTCGAATTCGGGAAATTAGCCTTTTGAGAGGGAGAGACATGCCACTGTAAAGGAAAGATCTTTCACTACCCGGGACAAGCAGGTAATTGAACCGGTCGTTAAAACGGGATATGGCCACTGTAGCTGCATCTTGTTCCAGCAACTGGGACTTGATGCTCTCAAACGCCTTACCCAGGTCCTTTTTTGGCACAGCGAAACTCAGAGCCGATTCAAATTTAAATTCCATCGCTAATTTTCCTAGTTGACTGAACCAATCAGTGCTCAACGTACTAGGGTTAGATCGTCCCAACTCCTCCATCCGTGCAAGACAGCGACTTGGGAAACGCGATACATCCATTGCTCTCACTTTTGCCAACCAGGATAAAGCCCTCTTCAGGATTGTGAGCTTCAGGCTAACCAAACCCAGCTCGGCCCTGACATAAGCATCGGGTGTATTCCTTGGCAGGTGCAACAAAGTTTTAAAGAAGCGAGTCTGCAGCTTATCGATCATCTCGCAGTAGAAGATTCCCCATACTTCCGACCCATACAGGGCAGTTGCTGAGCTCAGTGCATGAAAGAGTGTCTTCCAAACCTTCGGGGAGGAGGACTGTGCCTGGTTGATCAGAGGATATACATTGCTAGCCGCAGCCATACCATTTTTCAGCGCAGCATCCGCCTGCTGGCTGAATTTGCCTGAACAACTGAAAACTACTCCGAGATATTTGAATTGGCTAACTAGTTCAAGTTCTTTGCCAGCGCATCGAAATTTGTAGTCTTGGGTCTTCCCTCCTTTCCTAAAAATTACCATCTTTGACTTTTCCGAGTTGACCTGTAACTTATTAATGGCACAATATTCATCTAGACAACCAAGCACCTTTCTCATCCCCGAAGCACTCTCGTTGAGCAGAACCAGATCATCCGCGTAAAAGAGACATGGGACGTCGTCTCCCCGATCAAGTTGGGCACCTGTGACCCCTCTACCCCTCAAAAACGACTCAAAATCTGCGACGAATAGAGAGAACAGTACGGGCGATAGAACATCCCCCTGCAAAATGCCCTCCGATATATCAAAGCTCTTTGTGTATTGACTACCGCTTTTGATCGAAAAATGAGCTTTATCGTAAAGAGATTTTATAACATTAGTGAATCTGGCGCTGAAACCCATAGCCGCTAGTTTGGCCCACAACAAGCTGTGCGATATGGTATCGAAACACCTGGAAAAGTCCACGAACGCCGCAAATAGTTTGCGCCTCTTCAAACGGGTGTTGATACTGATTAGGGCGTGGAGTGTGAAGACATGATCAATGCACCCTCTCTTGCGGCGAAAGCCACACTGATTTTCTGGGAGAAGACTTTTTTGCTCGGCGAAGACCAACAATCGATTCAACAGAATTTGGTTAAAAACCTTCACGACCGTGTTTATTAAGGAGATTCCTCGATAATTGTTAAGGTCATGTTCATCCCCCTTTTTGAACAATAAAAAAGTCTTGACTTCCGACCAGTCATCAGGCACTCTCCCCTGCGTTAGAACTAAGTTGAACATTTCGAGCAGAAGAACCAACCAGCTTTCCGGGAGGTTTTTAAGAAACTCATACGTGACCATGTCCCTGCCCGCAGCTTTGCCATTTTTGAAAGAAACAAGCGCCCGATTAATCTCCTCCTTGGTGATAGAACCATCAAGAAGCGGATCGAATGTTCCCGAGAAATCGAATTCTCGCTCGATGTTAGCTGTCGGCGGGTACAGTTTCTCGTAATGGTTTTCTAGTTGTTCAACGGTAGGTGAAAACGCCGACTTTTTCTTTCTCTTTAATTTTTTAACCGTCATCCAAAAAGTTTTTGAGTCGTGGGTAGATGCAAGAACGTCTCCAAAGCCCTTAAAAAACTCGACTTTTGCTTCCTTCAACGATTTTTTGTATGTTTGAGATATATTCAAATAATTCTGCCACTCTGTTGACTGATATCCCTTCCTCTTCAATTTTCGAAAAACTTGGCGCTTTTTAAATTTTAACTCACGACATTTCGAGTTGAACCATGGCTTATTATTTTGGTTTTGCGAGCGTATCTCTTTCACCTCTAGGAACAGACCCAGCTCTTTGGCAGAGGATATAATTGCATTTTTTAACGTCAGGTACATAACTGACGTATCGTTGCAGGCAACCACTGGCACCTGCGCACTACCCATCAACGCCTTATAGTCATTTGCTTTTTCCTGTTTCCAGACTAACTTAGGCTCAAGAAAGTACGGAGGTGCCATTGGATTGCACTCATAAGCCCCCCAGTCCCATTCAACCTCCACAAAACATGGCAAATGATCAGATGTTGAGCCCACGTCATCGATCTTCATGTCTAAGAAATCCTCCGCACATTCGATATTTCCCCATATCGTATCAATGCAGCTCTTTCCTCCCTGTGACACAAATGTAAAACTTCCAAACTGGTCTCCGCATGTTCGGCCATTTAAAACAAACATACAATTATCCTCCATCAACCGGACTAACCGTGCACCCTCATTATTTACTATCAAGTCCTGGGCTTGACGATACTCGTTTAATCGAGTTCCGCTAAAAATTGCTTCCTCGCCCTGGTTGCCTGACCCAATACGTGAGTTCCAATCTCCTCCTATTACACACTTGACACCAGAAAAATTTACTTTTATTTCATTCAAAATGTCATTAATTTGTTCCGACAGCTCTGCCGACAGCCCTCTATTTAAATAAACCACTCCAAGAACAACCCTGTCCTTTTCACTTTCGACCAGCAAAAAAACCCATTGCCGATTTGTAAATAAGGCTTCCACTTTTAGCTCAGTTCTAAAGTAAATCAGAATTCCCCCACTAGCTCTTCCTACCTTTGAGCTTCGTTCCGCTTTTTCAAAAAAATAATCGTAACCCGGTATAGCTAAAGTTTGCTGGCTCTCTACATCCAGCCATGTTTCAACCAGACAAAATAAGTCACAATTTTCTGCTAAAAAAATTTCTTTATCATTATTCTTAAATCTAGCGTAACCTTGGCAGTTGAAAAACACAATTCTCAGTTTTTTGGAACAGCTGCTTTTGAGGGGCGGCCCTTATCCGCCGGCGACGATGCACCTCTCTTTCCAGTTATCGGTCCAGGTCCGGGTAAATTCTTCACGTTTTGGTTCTGAAGCCACCAGTTCCGACGCCTTTCTCTTTCTTCCATGGGGAGGTCCTCTTTCACCGCAAACTTCGTCGAGCTCAGGGCACTTTTAGCAGCAAGAATTTGCCTTTTCTTCATGACGCTTCTTAGCTCCAAGCAAATAGGGCGCGGACGATCAGGGTCAGGTGTTTCCCTTTTCTTACCAACCCTCCACACATCCTCAACGTCGTCTGGTTGGAAATCGACTCCGAGTTGATTTTGCACCAGTTTAACTAATGTATCCAAATCCTGGGCTGGATTTTTATCCTTTTCTGGAATTCCGAACCAAATAAGATTTCTTTTTCGCACCTGTTTTTCCAGTACAATGATCCGTACAGCTTGAGATTCGAGTTTCTTTCCGACCGAGTCGAAATCCCTTCTCAGATTTTCAGATAGGCTTTTCAAGTCCAAAGCTGATTCGTTGGATTGTTCTTTCAACCCCTTTAGATCATTTTCAAGCGATTCCAACTTGAGAAGAATACGATTTAATACTTCAGAGTCGGAAGTACCTTTGCCGTCCTCAGCCTTGCCCATTGTTTATGTGTTTATGCAATGCGCAGCGACGATGTGGATAGCCGGTATATTCCTGTTCACTGAATGGATTCGTTGCAATAGGCAGCAATTGCAGTTGCAGTAGGTGAACCGTGGACTTGGCTCTATCCGTCGGTTTGGTGATAACCACAACACAACGACGATCAGCGAAAAATATAAATACACCGCTCGTTAAAACTCACGGATTAAAACTTGCTTCTGATAGGATAATTTCCGAAGAACAAGAGTTTTTGCCGAAATTTTGAGATTAATCACATCAAAACACCAACTTTGTGAGGAGCATGTAAACAAACGTCCTTCCAATAGCAAGTCAGTGCTGCCAACCGGTGCACCTAATTAACTCACCGATCTTATGGTGTACCTATGAATAGTGTATTTATTCATCTTATATACCAACGAATTTCTATCGATTCTAGTTTTCAAAATAAGATTGATTAGGTATACCACCAGTCTCCTAGAAACTTGATTCTGAAACGAATGAACTGATTTTAACGTTATTGGTCTCCAAATAGGCCATCCAACGAACTATGATTTTGAAGCAATCATCATTCGGTTTTACATAGTACCCTGGTTTCAAAATCGGTTAGTAGACGACTCAAAAAAGTAATCGTCCTATCATTTCATACTTCCAGGCAGGTTTCAGGAGCAGAAAGCCGGATTGTAGGCTGTCGATATTTTTAGCTCAACATGATGCCAAGTTGGATTTTGTTGGATTCGAGTCTAATCCGGTTGGCGACGGTTCTCAGCTCATCTCGGCCTCTAATGGAAGTTCGCCAATGAGAACAAGTCATTCGACACGGAGCGACTCTAAGATTTTAGCTCTTTTGTGCCCATCCTGTCGAGCAGAGGCGGTAAATTGGGCGCCCACCGAACATCCTTGTCATGCTGCATGTACCACCTTCTCATACCACCTTCGTATGTTACCGTAGAAAACATTTTTAACCGGGTAGGTACCTGAAATTCTATGTAAAAATCGGCTTCAGTTCACTCCGCCTGACTCCGATCCGACTGTTCGATTCTCCAGTAAGTATTTTACAGAACAACTTTCTCAACAGTTGTGTCTGTTGGTGTGCATTATTAACAAAAACGGCCCTAAATCCCTCAATTCCTAAACTTTTTCAAATCTCTTGGGAAGGCTCATCATCAAGTTAAACCGGAATTTCGATTACTCACAGTATTTCCAAGAAATGTGTGTTTTTAATGTTGTCTATTTCGTTCTGGCCTGATAAATAAACCGCTTTGAGCGTTCTTGGCCTCAAAATGTTGTACCTTCTGTTGCAAGTTTAGTAGGCGGTTTAATGATATTACCACTTGGCGCAACGGAGAGTCATTCTAAACCTTATAATAGCGATTCGACGTTTATGGGCGCAGGCGCTTAATTAACCCATAGGGTACTTGAAAATTTGCTGACTAAACCAAGGAGTTAATAATCAGTGTGGCAACTTCCATCCACCCTAAGCAAAGGAAACCTTTTCGAGCTCTTCCCGCCAGGAATTGACCTGTTTCGATTTCCACATTGAACCTCGCAACGGCGGAAAATACTACGATTTGCATGGGAAGCCCATTGCGCAATTCTCCTGCGCAGACGATTCTCCCGTCGGAGGTAATGATAGTTCCTCGGGCACTGCCTGTCTTGAGATTCTGATTAGGAGCTGTTTAGCTTGGGGAAACAGCTGACGCGAATTCACATTATCAGAAGCAGGTACCTGCCAAGTACTCGAAGTTCCCATTTTCCAAAATAAAAGCCTTCGCAAGGCGCTTTCTAACCAAAACTTTCATTGTGAAATTGGGCTCATCCGGACCAAACGCTTATTAAGCTGATTCTGACCAGTGGGGCGTAAAATGAACAATAATGTACGTAAAAGTGCTTTCCGTGTTTGGAAACATAAAATCTTGGATAATTTTGGTCAAATTTGGACCATCGAATTTGGACCGATGTTTAGGGTACTAGGTGAAAATGACCAAAAGAAACAGTTTCCCTAAAACCCACCTGGGCGCGTCTATTGATCCAAGTCCATTTATATTGGCTTCATCACCGCAAATTCGCAGTTTTACCTTTTTTCAAAAGCAAATTCCAGAAGATCAATTATTGGAGGTGAAAACAATCTCCGTACGTTCCAGCTCAGCAGGTCCCAAGGTCTTGTCGAAATTGAAGTCTTGTCAAGATGACTGATTATGCCGCCTCGATGTCACTTCCGAGATCCGGCATCCCTAATAGGAGCGAGATTGATCCAGCAGGAACCTAATGACTATAACTTTCTTGGCTCCGAATCGATGGGCGCGAGCTGATCAAATTGCGCTCAAGTCAGATCTGCGGGGTGGAAAGGTCTCACTTGGTATCGCAGATGTTCAGGACGAAGTGTCTACCTAGTATCATCTTTGGAGTAGTAAAAAATGCCTCAGGAATTGAACGAGGACAAAAAAGTCAAATTTTCAGCATAAGAACCCCTTAAAATCAGCCAAAAAACCAGTAGTACGTGGATAACACATAATACTTCCATATTTTGATGCGTACATTTTTGAAAAAAATTTGATTGCATTTTGACTACTTTTGAGGCTGTTTAGATCAAAAATATCAAAAAACTCACTTGGGCAAATTTTAAAACTCGCCTTAAATCGAAATACATCAAGTTTTTCGGGCAAAGTTTTTCGGGTAAAACAAAGATTTTAAGAGCTAAAACCAGTGTAGACGGTATCTAGATAATATCTAGATACTAATAATATACAATATTATTGTATCTAAAATAGATATAGATGCCGAAAATTTTGTATCTGTATCTGTATCTAGATAAAATTGCGTCCCACGTATCTGTATCCTATCTAGATATAAAAAATGGGTATCTGTATCTAATTTTTATCTAACTTAGATAACATTTTCTATACTGCGCGGCTATAAATTGAAATAAAAGGTTCACGTTCAAGACCCGTCGAGACACGCAAAATTATCTCCAATTGATTGACATACCAAACATAATAAATGCCATATTTTAATGATAATTTAGAAAAAATATCAACAGTTATAGCATTTTTTCATTTCATTTATCGCCTACCTACCCTAGATCACTATGAAACCGACAATTATAACCCGAAAAAACTAAATTCTGTGTAGTAGAACGCTTGAAATTTGTCAAATGTCGCAACTACAATACAGTTACGACGTTGGCCCGACGTCGTTAACACAACGTTGGCACAACGTCGGCGTTTCGACGTTGGCCCGACGTCGGCGTTTCGACGTTGGCCCGACGTCGGCGTTCCGACGTTGGCCCGACGTCGGCGTTCCGCCGTTGGCCCGACGTCGGCGTTCCGACGTTGGCCCGACGTCGGCGTTCCGACGTTGGCCCGACGTCGGCGTCCCGACGTTGGCCCGACGTCGGCGTCCCGACGTTGGCCCGACGTCGGCGTCCCGACGTTGGCCCGAAGTCGGCGTTGCAACGTTGGCCCGACGTCGGCGTTCCGCCGTTGGCCCGACGTCGGCGTTCCGACGTTGGCCCGACGTCGGCGTTCCGACGTTGGCCCGACGTCGGCGTCCCGACGTTGGCCCGACGTCGGCGTCCCGACGTTGGCCCGACGTCGGCGTCCCGACGTTGGCCCGACGTCGGCGTCCCGACGTTGGCCCGACGTCGGCGTCCCGACGTTGGCCCGACGTCGGCGTCCCGACGTTGGCCCGACGTCGGCATTGCAACGTTGGCCCAACGTCGGCGTTCCGCCGTTGGCCCGACGTCGGCGTTCCGACGTTGGCCCGACGTCGGCGTTCCGACGTTGGCCCGACGTCGGCGTCCCGACGTTGGCCCGACGTCGGCGTCCCGACGTTGGCCCGACGTCGGCGTCCCGACGTTGGCCCGACGTCGGCGTCCCGACGTTGGCCCGACGTCGGCGTCCCGACGTTGGCCCGACGTCGGCGTCCCGACGTTGGCCCGACGTCGGCGTTGCTACGTTGGCCCGACGTCGGCGTTCCGCCGTTGGCCCGACGTCGGCGTTCCGACGTTGGCCCGACGTCGGCGTTCCGACGTTGGCCCGACGTTGGCCCGACGTCGGCGTCCCGACGTTGGCCCGACGTCGGCGTCCCGACGTTGGCCCGACGTCGGCGTCCCGACGTTGGCCCGACGTCGGCGTCCCGACGTTGGCCCGACGTCGGCGTCCCGACGTTGGCCCGACGTCGGCGTTGCAACGTTGGCCCAACGTCGGCGTTCCGCCGTTGGCCCGACGTCGGCGTTCCGACGTTGGCCCGACGTCGGCGTCCCGACGTTGGCCCGACGTCGGCGTCCCGACGTTGGCCCGACGTTGGCCCGACGTCGGCGTCCCGACGTTGGCCCGACGTCGGCGTCCCGACGTTGGCCCGACGTCGGCGTCCCGACGTTGGCCCGACGTCGGCGTCCCGACGTTGGCCCGACGTCGGCGTCCCGACGTTGGCCCGACGTCGGCGTCCCGACGTTGGCCCGACGTCGGCGTCCCGACGTTGGCCCGACGTCGTGTTGACGACGTCGGGAATGATGAAATCTCCAAAATTAGTCTTCGCACCGGAATCTCTTACACGAGGGGAAATTAGCTAAATGTTGCGTACGGTGGCATATTCCGTTACGTTTCAGAAGCTAACTGTTCCATCTTTAATTAGCAGAATAATATTTTATAATGAACAATATATTTTAGAATCATATATTATATTGAATTCTTGGGATAAAGAAATTAAAAATGCTTCAAGAACGCTTCAATAATCGTTGGTAAAGCTCGTCTAGCTCTCATGTTGCCAAGCGCAACCGGTAGTTTGCTATATCCACAGCTATATAGTAGATTTAGTATATCGACGGTGTAGAATCAATACTGCCCAATTCGTTTGCCATGCAATCTATGGACGCGTGATTTGCCAAGTTGCCACCAATCCAAGTTTTGAGAAGTAAGCAACCCAGACGCCCCCAAAAGACACGATGCTTTGAATTGGGCAGTATTGCAGTTTCATCGTCGATATATAGCTATATAATATATAGCTATTTTATTGCTATATATCGACGGCGAAGTGGTAAGACCTGCACTAAAACTCTCAAATTGGTTCATTTTTTAGGACGATTATAATACTTCCATTTACTCTGTAAATATGGATGTAAAATGGGAAATTCCACAAGAAAACGAGTCAGGAAAACATGCTAAGTAAACATTTTATGAAAACCACTATAATATATTATTCGAGGGTCGATCATCCTTACAGACTAATGATATATAATAATAATAATATGTAAATATATAAAAATATATTTTATGTATATATAGATATAATAATAATGTACCTACCCTTTGAAATGGCAAGAGTCAAATATACCTACCTATAGCAAAAAAAAGTACTATTTTTTTGAAATTTCTTGGCCGATGAATTATTAGCCACCGCGTAATCGCTTCCGAGTGAGGAATTCTAACCAATTTGCAGCGAACAGGCCAAAGGATAAAAACCCCAATTTTTCAAGCCGAGGGATAAAAGGTTCGTTCGAGTTCACAAGTTGAACTTCTCGTTTGGGCAAGCCAATGATCTCAGGTCTACCATCAATCTCTCAGGTTCAGCGTTAATTTTTGAGCGATGACACGGTAAAATGGTGGAATGCACGAGGAAAAATTCGAGTTAAATATTTCCTTACTTAGTGTTTTTTTTTAACCTTTGACCAGGTTTTCAATTTTCGGACAATCCGGCACCTACTTCTATACCTACAGCTTATATTCTGCAAATAAAAACCCAATAAACGTAGACTCTCCACAGGCTTAACGATTTATTTAAAATGAATCAACTAGGAAAGGAACACAAAAATGGACAGGTTAGGTACCTATCAATAAATAAAAACTTTAATATGCTTCGACTTGACTGTCAAGTTCATTCGCGTCGGACAACCGTTCCGGATGAAACGCCAAACGGGACAAGGTAAAAAGTTATTTCATCATGTTTAGTGAGACCAGATACGGCAATGAATGTTAGTTCTCATGGACCCCCGATTTCTTCACTGGTCGTCGACTTCATTCACAGACGCGAACTCACGGGAACTTTGGATCTGTCACGTCCTGCCTCAACGAGTTGTCGAGTGTCATAACTTCCTCGTGGAGATTGAGCCAGGGTTGAGTCGATCTTGAATATCATTAGCCATTTTGCAAATGTTGAACCCCGCCTGGAGTTACCTAATTGAGTAGGTATTCTGCAAGCCATGGTCAACATTTCAAGATTTGTGTTGAAATTCGTTCACTCAGGTGGGCGAAAAAGAAGAATTTGGAAACACCATTTCCATTATTTTGTGAAGAGCACCGAAAGAAAGATTTTCGGCCGAAAGTGATATTATGCAAATATTTTAATCGCCTAATGCAAGTGTGTTCCCGGGACCCCTTGCTCCGGAAGCGGACGTCTTAGCCAGTGGACTACCAAGGGACATCAGCCTTCAAGGCAATTTTTTCTTGGTTTAGCTATATGCACAAAGGGCATATGTCCAAAAATGGCATAATGAGAAAAATGCAAAATAAGTTTTTGATCAATTTACAAAAATAAAGATTTCTCACATAGTTTTCAATTTCATAAAAAAATTCGCTAAATAAAAAATGTTTGCCTGGCCAAGATCTTCGACCTCGTTCAACCAGAACTTTGGTAGCTCTTAACGCTTCCAAGATAAACGCTCTTTAAATATTTGTAGTTTTTCTATTTTATCGTTTTTTGGCCCCAAAATTTGATAAAAGGATCATGATTCTTGGAGCTGTCGATAGGTCCTGATGAGTAGATTCTTTCGGTACCAAAATCTCAAAATCGATATTTTGTCACATATCCTCTTTGTGCTTTAAGGTATCGAAATTCCTTTTCAGCATTGGAGAACCCTGCGAGGGATACATGCCTAAAAATCATGCAATTTACACTACATTCAGAAGGACATAATATGCCTTAAAGACAGAAAACCCATGAACGCACAGCTGTATGGAAGAAAAAAGGCAGGGTATGTCCTGAGAAATGGAAAGTTACCTTTTTCGAGCAAGGGCCCCTTTTATTCATGATACCGGATGACCGAATGACATCGTAAAAGGAGAGAGAGCAGCTTGCAGTAGAATTGAACATAATGGCTTTAATCTTTAAGCATATTAGGCTTTTTAGGCATGTCTGGTTCAGTTTAAAGCTATTCAAGACATATGTCTGGGCCGAAGGGTTAACATGAGTGCGGGTTTGTATCAATACCTACTGTATAAATTTTCACAAAACTTGCCTAATCGCTTGTTGGTACCAAGACCTATTATTTTTGATTATTTCAAAAATCTTCCAACCGCTCAGATTATTGGAGAGGAGAGATAAATCGTCGGTCATAACATCGGATATCCTCAAGAGGCGCTCGTCGACGTTGGCGCACCGCTCGTTCAGGTTGTGAATTTTGATGAGGCATTTGAGACGATAAGGGATTCTCGGTCGCCAGTGAAGTTGGGCTGAGTGATGTCAAATCCTGAGAAGCATCCTGAGATGAAATTTGATCTGGCACCTCTTGATTGCTAGTCGCCGTTGCGGAATGTTTGCTGACTTCGCCGATCTGCTGATTGGCTGCTATCGCCGGTGGTTCCAAGTCAAGCTTGTCCGAATACGAAATCGACTGATTTGCAGGAGGTGGCGTCACCGGAATTCCGGGAGGAGGAGAACCGAAGGGTGAAACCCCAAAGGAAGAAGAACCAGATGGAGGAGAAGCATAAGGAGGAGAAGCATAAGGAGGAGAACCAGATGATGGAGACCCAGATGATGGAGAACCATAGAGAGGAGATCCAGATGGAGGAGAACCAGATGATGGAGAACCATAGGGAGGAGAGGCAGGGGCTGCGAAGCCGGTGATGTTGAAGAAAACAGTGATGTTCATACCCGATATGTCATCTATAACCCAGTAGGGCGGCCCAGGATCGCCCGAATCCGCTATCGGCGGGTTGGCCGTTGCTGACGTCTCTGTCGACTTGCAAGAATCGATCGTCACCACTCGGCAGAGTGCAGCCTTGACGCGGGAGACGATCGACTTGCAGAAATAGGAATCCTGAAGCCATCCTCCTTCAGAGCATAGGTATCTTAGGTTTCTGGAAGAATTGGCCGCTTCCGACGTCCGAGTCATCCAGAAGAAGAGCAGCACGAAGATCGCGGGTGACATGATCGCTTTTGTCAAACACTAACCCGTCACCAACACTGACTGTCGAATCCGACGCTTACGAGTCGTTCTTATTAAATCGTCCGGCCTCTCCTCTCTGTCAATCTCTTTCCTGAATCTGTCTTCTCATCTCTGTCATTCTTTCGGAACACTTTCATACTGGAAACATTGACCGAATTCGACGATCGGCTACTAATGAATCGGCAGATAAGTCACCGAAGCTCGGGAATCCATTCGTAGGTGCCGGTGAAGGTCAGGAAACTGAAATCTGGGCCACCTAAATCGGTTAACAGTAAGATGGGTAAATCTGGTGCATCCGACAAGAATAGAGTTAGTTCGCAGTTAGGTAACCTACATGGTATCCTCTAGGGTGAAACGGAAAAACGAGAGTGCAAAAGAGAGAGGGAAAATTCTGAAAAAATTTTGAAAATGATTTTTTGAAATAATTTTTTTTTAAATGCTAAAAAAATTACTTTTATGCAAAGGTAACTC
The DNA here is from genome assembly GCA_036186465.1 of Nesidiocoris tenuis. Lineage (NCBI taxonomy): Eukaryota > Metazoa > Arthropoda > Insecta > Hemiptera > Miridae > Nesidiocoris > Nesidiocoris tenuis. The sequence goes on from AP028920.1 coordinate 3,847,462, forward strand.
ATGTAGGTAACATCTAAGTTACATACTTTTTTTGAGAACCGCCTTTTTCCCTTTTGTGAGGTCAGAGTTTCCTCGTAAACCATTTTTCATGACTGACCTCGCAAAAGGGAAAATTTGTTTAAAAAATGTACTTATGTAATTTTTAAATGAAAAAAACATTCTCGTCTTAAGAAGGTAAGTAGGTAATTCACGCAATTTATCAACTCAACTCAATTATTATTTGGCACAATCACATGGCGCATGGTGGGAAACATCAAATGACCCGAGTAACGCAAATAACATAAACACAGGAATTTTTTCAAATCACAACACACAAGCAACGCAAGATCAAGGACCACGCAAGAAAAATTGAAAATGGCTTTCACAAGAGGAATCATCGGATGCAAAGCTCTTGTAGGTTGAATGTTGACATTTACAACAATCTTTAATTAGTTAATATCCATCGCTTGATATATGAATTTCATCCTAACGATTTTAAATAAAATTTATTTAATTTTATATCATTTAATGGCATCAAAGCTTTAGATGATTTTGAAACATGCATTACCTGTAATGAGTTAATATAGTTTTATGGCACCAAATACACAGCAGGTACTTGAGCGCTTTCGCTCCACTAGCCCTCAATAGTTCGATATAAGTATAGTGTCTAAAGTTCGGGCGAATGGGAATACGCACTGAAATATTTACCGTCTAAGACCTACATCCAGGTTAGTTTTCGACAACCCTAAAACCTCTAGAACACCAATTTCCGGTCATTTCTAGGATGCAACCAAGAACCAGTTCAAAAAGTCAGTCCTCGCTAACAGCCGAAGGTTGGCGTCCGAAGGTGGCAATAAAAACTGCGATCCTGGAATTTGCTCGAAGTAAATACAAATTTGATTTTATAAAGGTTTTTCCTGAGCTTTTCCAAGAACAGCCGTACAACTTTAACATTGTATTCATTGTATTCTCCCAGGGAGCAAACCCTAATGAAGCAGATGTTGGATAGAAAAGAAATGGAATATCTGCAGCCGTCTAGGGCGAAATTTCAAGTCGCGCAATTCCAAGTTTCCAGGCCTCACGTCGACAATCAGGTGAATCCAGAAATCGAGGAGATCTGCCTGGCGAAGAAGAAATGCGACGAGATGAAAAACGTCAAGAAGAAAGACAAGGACGGCAAAGAGAGCTGATCGACAGGGCTGTTCAAAAGAGACTGGTTGAACAATGAAATACACCTTTTGAAAAACCAAGAATTTTGAATTTTCTTCCCCGAAGAACCTGAGCTGAAAACCTAAATTTAGTTTTTTTTTGTCCCGAGAAGCTGCAATCGGGAAAAATCTAGCAAACTCAAAATGAAACCGAAACTCAAACTCATAATCGAAATCGAAGTCACACTTACAATGAAACAGAAACTCAAACTCATAATCGAAATCGAAGTCAAACTCAAAATGAAACAGAAACTCAAACTCATAATCGAAATCGAAGTCAAACTTACAATGAAACAGAAACTCAAACTCATAATCGAAATCGAAGTCAAACTTACAATGAAACAGAAACTCAAACTCATAATCGAAATCGAAGTCAAACTTACAATGAAACTCAAACTCATAATCGAAATAGAAGTCAAACTCACAATGGAACAAAAACCCAAACCCATCATCGAAATCGAAGTCGAACTCACAATGAAACAGAAACTCAAACTCATAATCGAAATCGAAGTCAAACTTACAATGAAACTCAAACTCATAATCGAAATAGAAGTCAAACTCACAATGAAACAAAAACCCAAACTCATCATCGAAATCGAAGTCGAACTCACAATGAAACAGAAACTCAAACTCATCATCGAAATCGAAGTCAAACTCACAATGAAACAAAAACCCAAACTCATCATCGAAATCGAAGTCAAACTCAAAATGAAACCGAAACTTGAACTCGTAATCGAAATCAAAGTCAAACTTATAGTGAAATAGAAACTCAAACTCATAATCGAAATCGAAGTCAAACTCACAATGAAACAGAAACTCAAACTCATCATCGAAATCGAAGTCAAACTTACAATGAAACTCAAACTCATAATCGAAATAGAAGTCAAACTCACAATGGAACAAAAACCCAAACTCATAATCGAAATCGAAGTCGAACTCACAATGAAACAGAAACTCAAACTCATAATCGAAATCGAAGTCAAACTTACAATGAAACTCAAACTCATAATCGAAATAGAAGTCAAACTCACAATGGAACAAAAACCCAAACTCATCATCGAAATCGAAGTCGAACTCACAATGAAACAGAAACTCAAACTCATCATCGAAATCGAAGTCAAACTCAAAATGAAACAGAAAGTCAAACTCATCATCGAAATCGAAGTCAAACTTACAATGAAACAGAAACTCAAACTCATCATCGAAATCGAAGTCACACTTACAATGAAACCGAAACTCAAACTCATAATCGAAATCGAAGTCAAACTCAAAATGAAACAGAAACTCAAACTCATAATCGAAATCGAAGTCAAACTTACAATGAAACTCAAACTCATAATCGAAATCGAAGTCAAACTCAAACATTATGAGTTTAAATTTCTGTTTCATTGTGTGTGACTTTGATTATGAGTTTGATGAGTTTTGTTGTTCAATTGTAAATTTGACTTCGACTTGGAATAAGTTTGACTTTCTTTTTCATTGTGAGTTTGACTTCGATTTCGATTATTAGTTTGAGTTTCGGTTTCATTGCGAGTTCGACTTCGATTTCGATTATGAGTTTGAGTTTCTGTTTCATTTTGAGTTTGACTTCGATTTCGATTATGAGTTTGAGTTTCTGTTTCATTGTAAGTTTGACTTCTATTTCGATTATGAGTTTGAGTTTCGGTTTCATTGTGAGTTCGACTTCGATTTCGATTATGAGTTTGAGTTTCTGTTCATTGTAAGTTTGACTTCGATTTCGATTATGAGTTCGGGTTTCTGTTTCATTTTGAGTTTGACTTCTATTTCGATGATGAGTTTGAGTTCCTGTTTCATTGTAAGTTTGACTTCTATTTCGATTATGAGTTTGAGTTTCTGTTTCATTGTAAGTTTGACTTCGATTTCGATTATGATTTTGAGTTTCTGTTTCATTTTAAGTTTGACTTCGATTTCGATGATGAGTTTGAGTTTCTGTTTCATTGTAAGTTTGACTTCTGTTTCGATTATGAGTTTGAGTTTCAGTTTCATTGTAAGTGTGACTTCGATTTCGATGATGAGTTTGAGTTTCTGTTTCATTGTAAGTGTGACTTCGATTTCGATGATGAGTTCGAGTTTCTGTTTAATTGTAAGTTTGACTTCGATTTTGATTATGTGTTTGAGTTTCTGTTCATTGTAAGTTTGACTTCGATTTCGATGATGAGTTTGAGTTTCTGTTTCATTGTAAGTTTGACTTCGATTTCGATGATGAGTTTGAGTTTCTGTTCATTGTAAGTTTGACTTCGATTTCGATGATGAGTTTGAGTTTCAGTTTCATTGTGAGTTTGACTTCGATTTCGATTATGAGTTTGAGTTTCTGTTTCATTGTAAGTGTGACTTCGATTTTGATTATGAGTTTGAGTTTCTGTTCATTGTAAGTTTGACTTCGATTTCGATGATGAGTTTGACTTTCGGTTTCATTGTGAGTTTGACTTCGATTTCGATTTTGAGTTTGAGTTTTTGTTTCATTTTGTGTTTGACTTCGATTTCGATTATGAGTTTGAGTTTCTGTTTTATTTTGAGTTTGACTTCGATTTCGATTATGAGTTTGAGTTTCTGTTTCATTGTAAGTTTGACTTCGATATCGATTATGAGTTTGGGTTTCTATTTCAATTTGAGTTTGACTTCTATTTCGATTATGAGTTTGAGTTTTTGTTTCATTGTAAGTTTGACTTCGATTTCGATGATGAGTTTGACTTTCGGTTTCATTGTGAGTTTGACTTCGATTTCGATTTTGAGTTTGAGTTTTTGTTTCATTTTGAGTTTGACTTCGATTTCGATTATGAGTTTGAGTTTCTGTTTCATTGTAAGTTTGACTTCGATTTCGTTTATGAGGTTGAGTTTCTGTTTCATTTTGAGTTTGACTTCGATTTCGACTCATGTTATCAGTTTGAGTTTCTGTTTCGTTGTGAGTTTGACTTCGAGTTTGAGTTTCTGTTTCGTTGTGAGTTTGACTTCAAGTTTTTTTATGAGTTTGAGTTTTTGTTTCATTGTGAGTACAACCCTTGACAGTTTGATGATTTTTTAGGGTGAAGTTACCTATATCAGAAAATATTTATAGAGCTCTATATTGACGGAGATTGAACGGAAGAATGGCAAAAACCAAAAAAAGTAACACAAAACTATGTCCACCTCCAGCGGGAATCCCCGAGATCGTGAGACTAAACGATGTCTCGACATAGCAACAACAACAACAACAACAACGATCAATCAACATAAGATTGTTTATATTTTTGTTTCAGTCCACCACTTCTCGAAGAACAATCCATGGTTATTTCTTGAATTTTGAAATTTTAATTTAGTGATTTTGATTCAGTTTTCTGTGTTTTGATCCTCGCTCAGTAATTCCAAATGGAGGTTGAGGAAGGTGCTTCGAACTCATCGTTGGTCGCTCAATCGACTGCAGCGGATAAAGACAAGTTTTTGAATGAGGAATTCGATAAAATTTTGTAAGTTTTAAACGTTGGTACAATGTACTGTCAAACTACCAACTATCAACTGTCAAACTGTCAACTATCATAGTGCCTGCTCATGATCGAAACGGCTGCAAATTGATTTTCGGTTGGAAAACCCAATTTTAAAGTCATAATGGCTTCTATTGATGGTTATCCGATGTTTCAGCAACAGTGCTCCCTACCACTATTTCAAACCGTTCGAAGAAATCGTCGACTACATCAGCGTGCACTCGATAACAGCGAAATTGTTCAGGAACGAATACCATGAGAAATTGCAGGAGAAAGTGAACGCCAGCAAAAGCAAAACCGGCCTACCGACTCCTCTATGCAAATCGGTTTGTAGATAATTTGAAATTTGATTACGTCCATGCTGTTTCCGTTCCATGCTGTCCATGTTTCCCATACGGGGTTTCCCAGATTCAATGTCGTTAATACGCATTTCTCATTTTTGACCGCAGGTCGAGGAGAGGGGTAAATGTTTTGAACCGTACTTCGTCTCGCTCCCACGGACCAATTCTCATTTCAACCAGAAAGAGATGTCAGATCTGTTTGCAGTATGTTTGGCTTCAACTCCTGGCTCCAAGTTGACACCTACGGTATCACAAATGAACACTTACGCCGTGAGTACATAATTGTAAAGCAAAATACTTGTATTTATGTTTTGTTGTTGCTGTTGTTGTTGTTGTTGATCACCTGATTCCCACAGAGAAAAGATAAACGAACCAGTCCACTTATTTTTGTTGCAGGCGTCGCTTGAAAAAATCAAAATCGAAAATTCTGATTATCTTCAAATCGTGAAGAAACGATGGCTGGAAGACAGCTGGACCAGATGCGGCGAAATAGAAGAGGAATTGGTTCAAATTATCTCTTTGTGGTGGGAGGTTTGTATTTTGGATCATGGGTTTTTGGAAAACATCGAACTATTTGCTACTGACGGGAAATTCAACAAGCTCGTGCTTTGGCATGATGACTTGAAAAATAGATTTGGGCTAAAACAGTCACTTTAGTTTTTATTGATGATTTGTCGACATTCTTCAGGAGAGAATCGAAAGGGTAAAATTGTACCCTCAACTTTACGTTCAAGCTTCGTCCGTATCGCTCAGTCCTCCTGAAAACGGCGACGTGGAACTGAGCTTTGTGAAGCATCTGAAGTCGCTGGTAAGCTCGACAATTCTTCATTGAAAGATCGTTAAACAACAACAACAACTGTTCGCTGCGTACTTCAGAGTACGGCTAATGAAATGGTGGAAATTTCGATTTCAGGGCCAAGCTCCGAGATATTTCGTTAACGCCTCTCGCAATTCGACGATCAAACTGTTCAACGATCTCGACGATCCGGAAAGGTATTTGCCCCGTAAACCGAAAATAGAAGAAGACGGCCTGGAGGATGTTGACGAGGTTTTCAAACCAGGTACCTGGGGAATTGGAACGGTTCACCAAGGGTTACCAGATTGATCAACGCGATAATTTTTCAATTCCATTCCACTTTGCTATTTTCCAGTCAGCAAAGACAAGTACGCGGAAGCGTTAGCTCTGGAAAATCACGCGCAGTTGGTCGCTACGCCCAGTACGATTTCAAGAATACTTGCTCAAGATACGGTCTCGTTCGTTGGAAGCTGGTGCATTCCTTTCTGCGTCAGAGAGTTTGAAAAAGGTCAGTCTCGATAGCTTTGTTGTTGTTGTTATTGTTGTGGGGATTGTCATCTAACTTGCACTAAACATACTGTGGCTGTGTCCTGAGATTCGAGTAATCAGAAATCAAATTTTTTTCCACCCCCGCTTTTGAAATCAATTAAAGCTATTCCTTGAGCATTTTTTATTTAAAAAATGCTAGTTTCCTTATCTTATTTTCTCTGCATTTCAAATGCTATTGCTGCTGTGATTGTTGTTGTTGTTGTTGCTGCTGCTGAGGATGTTGTAATAGCAGCAGTTGTACTATACTTTTTTTCAATTTTTACAAAACTAGACTCCCTGATTATTCCTTTGATACCTATCATGTGTTGAATTGAAGCAAACCTACTTTCAAGACCAATTTGGTTGAAATCGGATCATTGGTTTGCTGCCAAAGTCTGGTCCATTGGGGTTGAACCTCTGAGTCTACATGGATACGTTATTTTTGGATAATTACCTGAATATAAGTAGGTACCTATTAAAACCGATACTTTGATTGAGTGATTTTCCAAAAATTGTCAAAAAACATTCTTTCCTGATAGGGGGTTCATGACAACTTAACATTCATTATAGTCTGTTGTCTGTTCTGAAATAACCGTCGTATTTTCAGACGATCACCCGCAAAAAATAGTTTTTATGGATAACAAACTGGCGCCTCGATCTCTCTCGGCCGTTGAGAAGAACAGTTTGTTCGCTAAATTCGTCATCCGCAACCTTTTCAAAAAAGCCCGCCTCGAAAAGTAAGCTGATGGCCGATAGTTTAAATTCTTCTAAATAACGTCATTCTCGATTAATATTAACTTTTTCCAGGGATTGTATCAATAAAATGAACAGCCAAAAAGGCGATTGTCCCGCGGTTAAATCCGAGAGCGAAGACGACGACGATTTCCCGGTTAGTGCACCGGTTAATCGTACTCGGTAGTTTTCTTCGATTATTTCCATCATTCCGTCGGATTTAACTTGATTGGAAATTGCAGAATTTACTGAACGATCTGCTTTCTCGCGCTGAAGGGAAAAAAATCACCGGTCGAATGGTCAATTACAATTTGTGGGAATGCTCTCCCAACGAATCATTGAGCGTTCTGTCCAAACATCACAAGAAGCCGTTCAAAATGCTGATCAGAACTTCCGTAAAAGGGAACAACGTAAGTTGTTATTGGCACATCTTAAGCGATAATTTCGCTACTTGACCTCAAAAATCAAAATATGCGTTTGAATGAGGAACATGCATGAAAAAAAAATAAACTGTTTTTTCGCCATAATATTACTTGTTAGGCTTCGAAAATGGTGTTATGGTGGATGACGGTTCGGAAAAGAGGTAATTAAAAGAGGAGGGAGGCTTAGTGAAAATCGCAGATTTGAAGTCGAGCGGGAAAACGGCCAGCCGCAAGGTTACACAAAGTTACATAGTGTGATGTCATCTTCCCGTGAACACCAGTGCAACCTCATCCGAGTTCATGTGTGTATGCTGTGATAGGACGGAGATGACGGATTTTTTGCCGTTACGTTAAGAAACTACGTGCAGTCGCGTCCGCACAGTGACGTCATACGGTTAACCGCCACATTCAAAAGGGCACTTTTCATTAGCGTTTTTCACCCGGAAAAATGTTGTTTTTTCAATGTAGACCATCACTACATCGTTTTCGCATCCTAAACAGCATCATTCTGGCGGAAAAAATGGATTTCGTTTTTCATGCATGTTCCTCATTTCAGTTGAACAGGGACAAGGAGAACAAACCCTGCGTCGTGTTGCCGAAATTGGAATACCAGCCCGAATACGGAGCCGCCCTCTGCACTTTCAAAGAATACGTCAAAGAATGGATAAAAGTAACTCTGTGCCCGAATTCCTTCCTCCATCGAGGTGAGCGACTTGCAGAAATCCCTGGAGAACACAAAATCCAACGTTAACCGGCCGAATTCGGTAGAAATTTTCAAAATTCGGTTGAAATTTATCAAAATTGTCGCTATTTTTTCGCAGTCAGAGTAGACCCGCTGAGGGGGAGTACAATCATGATAGAGGAAAAGTCCGCCAACGAACTGGCCAACGACTGCCAACGCACGCACGGCCGTCGGCCCCAGTCGCAGTTGTCCGTTTTTCAAAATCTGGTCGAACACTTGGCCGCATTGCCCGTTGGGCGTTACCTTTTGAAACACGACGACAAAGACGGAGGCTTCATGTTCATCTACCAGGAACAAGAAGCTGGGTGAGTTCTCAGTGCGGCAGGGCACGTCCTCGACTCCTCTGGCTACCGATCTCTCGTCGAAAACTAACCTCGAATCTGACGGTTGCAGAAAAAGGATACATCTGAATCTTGATGAAATCTATCAAGCCGTTGATACGACGTCAACTGCCACCCAGGGGGCGCCTTGGGTTCCCCTGGACACGACATTGCTTACACCTTCACTCAAACACTATCGCCGTATTCCATGCTCGTTCCCGCCGACTTTGCAGAGCCGCAAGAAATCCCTTCCGGGTAAACAGATTTTCCTTTTTATAATCTACTAGATATATACATCGTGTTAACCTGAGGAATCTGCCACCAGCTCAGGATCGATTCTACAACTAATTTCCAACAAGAAATATTCTATAACATTTATTTTACTCACTTCTAAATGCTACTTTTTTGACTTCTAAGAATTCGTGAATTTGATCTTAATTTACTAAAATGGCCATAACAGCCTGAATTTATCGAGAAAATCCACGTTTTTTAGCATTTAAGCGGGATTTACTCGACTAAATTTCGCTGTAAGAGCAATTTCGACTATACCGTTGGAAAGCTGAAATTCTGGCGCATTTTTCAGCACTACAACCTAAATTTAACCAGCACAATTGTATTACGCACACGGAGTTGAAAAAAGCTTAGATTTCCAATATTTGACCAAATTCACTTTTCCGACCAGTTTTTAACCCACTGAACCATCTCAATAATTTTTTTTGGTGCTCTAGGGTGTTAAGGAATTTATCGCTCTTTCCAATGGTATAGTCAAAATTGAATTACCTTGATAAATTCAGCCTGTTATGGCCATTTCAGTGAATTAAGGTCGAATTCACGGAAAAAATCTTAAAGCTCAAAAAAGTGGCATTTAGAAGCGAGTAAAAAGAAAATGTTATGGAACAATTTTTGTTGGAAATTAGTTGTAGAAACGATCCCCAGCCGGTGGCAACAGGTTAACACCCTGTATAGTTTTGAATTGCTAACCTATCTATTCCTCGATTTACAGAGCCTAAGAAGAAGGAGAAGAAGAAGAAGAAGAAAAAGAATAAAACCAAGCCGAAAAACGCTGAGGCGAAGTCTCCTAAAAAACCGTCTAAAATCGGAACATCCCCTGCGAAGCCGTCACCCGATGAAATGTGAGAGCTAAAACTGTGAATTTATATTTTTATCAGTTTTGTAGTAGGAATTGGCATAGACAGGGAAAAATAAACTCGAGAATATCCTCATGCCAATTAATCAAGGCGTCAAAAGTCAATTCAATCGATTATTCCACGAAAGTTTGGAAAAAATTATCGTCAACAACAAACGCGGGGAAACGAATTTTTTTCTTCTGAATACCTACCTAAATAATCCAACATTTTTCACCGATTGCTGATTGATCGGGGACTTAGAAATCGATTATTTGATCATTATTCGATTATTTTATAAATGATAGAAAACATTGTAAGCAAAAAACATAAAGAATACGCTAATTTTTTAAGAAACCTCAGATTTTATTGGTATAATTTCACACTTTTTGAGAGGCGAGGTTGCCTCGAGCTCGGGATTGTGGTGGGACCTGGAAGCCGCCTAAATTCCGGATAAATAGTATAGAAATGGCCCAGCTTCCTCAACCTGCTAACATAGAATGTTAAAATTCGACGATTTTCCTATTTTCCAGGCTCTCGTACGACGAATTTATGCAGCTCATCGACAAAAGTCAGGAAGTCCAGTCAGGCAGCGAATGAATGGCGAGTGAATCGCCATTTTCTCGCCAATGGTCAGTTGTTAATTTCACTTTTCTAGTTTTTCCGCCTTTTCCCCGGCGATTGAAAGCTGTGATATTTATTATTTCAATAAAGCTCGACTTGGAGGAAGCCATTTGTCAGGTATTCGTTGTCGAAATCAGCTAACCTCGTTCCAATTTTGACTGGAATTTTTTAACATTAATTGTCTCCCTATGCCAAACAAAAGAAAGAAAACCGCATACAAATTCAATTCCATGAAAATTCTGACAGGACCTGGTACTTCATGATACTCGAAAGTATCAATACTTTATTTTATACAACATATAATCATTTCAAAACTATCGATTATCGACATTTCTGACCTGAAAAAATCGATACATTTTTAGTATTTATGATGTTAGCTGATCAGGGGTGGAACGCTCTTGTCGAAAATTGACAGCATTAAAAATTATATATTTCCTTGTAAAATGTATCGTTGAGAATAAACATATTTCCAGTACGTAGGAGAATTTCGGTGGCACAGTATCGAAACTCGTGCTAAAACTTCAGCAGATTCAATAAGCAAAGTAACAGTGTACAGCAGACGTAAACATCATCAGCAAACTCCAGTTAGGATAAGCTTTCAAATTGACTTAAGTACCTCATTATTCAGAAAATCACACGGCAAATTTCTTCGGTTTTTTGTGCATAGTATTCAAGTGTTTTACACAATTTTGGGAATGATCGCTCCTGCGTAAACGCATACAGGGTGTTAACCTGAGGGATATGCCACCGGCTAGGGATCTGTTCTATAACTAATTTCTGACAGTATTTATTCGATAACATTTTTTATACTCACTTCTAAATGCCACTTTTTTCAATTTTAAGATTTTTCCGTGATTTTGAACTTAATTCACTAAAACGACCGTAACATCCTGAATTTATCAAGAAAATTCAATTTTGACTATACCGTTGGAAAGAACGTTAAATTTCCAATCACCCTGCAGTGTCAAAACAAATTTTTGATGCTTTTCAATTGGTTAAAACTTGGACGGAAAAGTGAATTTGGTTGAATCTCGAAAATCTTCGCTTTTTCCAACTCCATGCGCTTAATACAATTGTGCTTGTTAAATTTAGCCTGTAATCCTACAGAATGCGACAAAATGTCAGCTTTCCAGCGGTATAGTCGAAATTGCTCTTACACCAAAATTTAGCAGAGAAAATCCCGCTTGAATGCGAAAAAACGTGGATTTTTCTTTGAAAATGGCAAAATTCGAGAAACAAAATTTATTTTGAAAATTTATCGCTCTTTCCAACGGTATAGTCACAATTTTCTTGATAAATTCAGGATGTTATGGTCGTTTTAGTGAATTAAGTTCAAAATCACGGAAAAAATCTTAGAAGTGCGAAAAGTAGCATTTAGAAACGATTTAAAAATAGTTGTAGAATAAATCTTGTTGGAAATTAGTGGTAGAACCGATCCCTAGCCGGTGGCATATGCCTCAGGTTAACACCCTGTATAAAAAACTTAGAAAATTTAGAAAATCACTAGCGAGGCACATCTCGGTTAAGTGCACTTTCAATATCTACTGTGCGTTGTACAATAAGTAATTTAGAAAATATTCAAAATTTCCATTTATTTCAATAATTCGGCAATTAAGCGTAAGGTTTCGCCTCGTAATTCGGGTTCGGCATGCGAACGGATTCGACCCGTCGAGCCGCCGCTTCCATTTCTCCTTTGAAGTATTTGTAGACGATCATGATCAGCAAGGCGTCGAATACTGCTGGAACATGTTTGATGTCAATTCGAACCATTCCGAACATAAATAGGTTTTTTTAACCCGAGCGCTTTCGACCGTACGGCCCTCGTCGGGAGCAATCCACAAAAAATGTAACAAATGTACAAAAATGTAACAAATGTAACAAAAATGTACAATGGACAGTGATCTAGCCATCACAAAATGCGATTGAAACCTTGAATAACTTTTTCGAGGCTTTAATTTCGTTTTGTCGTTGCTAGGTCACCTAAGGTGTACCGTTTGCATTTGTAGGTTGCTCCTTACGAAGACCTTACGGCCGAAAGCGCTCGAGCTAGAATAAACTAAATCAAGAGGAAAGTTATTGCGCAAATTTTGGTTTACGCGAAAAAATAAAGATAAAAAAGTATCTAATAAAATAAGTACAAAAAATGTCGAAACATCACCTAAAAATATGGATTTCTTCCACACGTCGACTTCCTCGTATCCGAACATGGTTAGTACCAATTGGCCGGTGAGTGAGAAAAGCGCCAGGAGCAGCAGACATGTTTTGATAGCGACCCACAGCATGACGTGCTTCATGTTTTTCTAGAAAGATCAATATCAATATTAGCAAATTCGAATTTCAACAGTACTGCCATAACAACAAATGTGTAAAATAAAGAAAATGAGAATTGCCGAAAATTCAGTTCAATAAAATAGCAGCAACATCGGGTAATCCTAGAACAATTAAAACCAGTGGTATGTAGATAACACAAAATACTTCCATATTTTGGTACGTAAATTTTTGAAACCAAAATAACTTGATTTTGACTGTTTTTGAGGCTATTTGGCCCAAAAATATCAGAAAACTCACTTTGTAGATTTTAAAACTCGCAAAAAATCAAAATACACCGAGTTAGCAGAACATAAGAATTATCCACGAATTATGCAAAGTAAAACAAAGATTTTAAGACCAAGAACGCTCAAATTGGTTTATTTTTGTGGAAACAAATTAGAAAACTCTAAAAATGCTAACATATCGAAAGTACTGTGAGTAATTTGAATTCCGATTCAACAGGGTGATAGGTCTTATTGATACAAACACCCCAGTTCAAGAAATTTGAAAAAACGTTAAGAACTGAGGGCCATTTTTGAAAAAGTGTATAAGTGATTGATGCTTCGATCCGATTATCGATTTTAGGACGATCACAATACTTCATTTTTTCGTAAATATGGAAAAAACACATCCTTTTTTAAGTCAGCAAATTACGACAAGATAGTTCAGCTTGAGGGTGGAATTTTAAATTTATTAAAAATTTTTTGAATCGTACCCTCGTGACTCCGATGACCAAATATGCGGCTAAAACCGTGAAAGCCACTTGGTAGATGAGCAGGACGACGAAGTAACCGATTACTGCAACATGAAAAAATTGATACAGTACGCTTTTTATATTTGGGCCAACTTTGCAATTTTCTTTCGTTTTCATGAAGGTGTTCAAGTTTGAATTGGGCTAACGGATTGGGAATAACGAGCCGGTAATTTCTTCAGATAAACATAAAATTGATGTCATCTATTCAAACCGAAATGTTGAAACAGCTCACCAAAATTGTATTCGGTTTCCGTGAGTTTCGTCGACGTTATCCCAACTGGTATCGACGATGATGCGTTGATGACGAGCGTCGCGTTGATTGCCTGATCGTCCGGTATGACGATGTCGTCTTTTAACGTTATCGCGCTTATTAGGAATAGCGAAATGAATATAATCGTCAGCATGCCCGTGATCTGTAAACATTTAATCATTTTTGTACAATTTGAATTGAGAAATTTTAAAAATCCAAGAACAGAGTTCCATTTGAATTTAGAATATACAATGTATTCACCCTCAAGATCGTCTTCCTTTAACATCTTTAGCTCATTTGCTACAATTTTTGTTCTATAAAATTTTAATTTTTTTGGCTCTTTAAAATTTTATTGAGATTCTTTTGATTAGAAAAATGCAGGAATAAATATAATATGTTCATGCAGGTATTATCTTCTTTCTCTAGCCTTGATATGGTTTGAAAAAATTATTTACGTCACAAAAATTAGATCAGTGGTATGGCCAGTCTATAATCTAAATATTCCGGGTAGTCATGTTGGGTTCTCGATCGAGCCTTAAACGATTGAATTAGGTTCGTTTGTTTTTTACGTTATTTGAGAAAGAAATAACAGTTTCTGGCTTGCTAGAATATTTTTTAGGCGTTCTCCCCAAATCAACAATCTTTAAGATAGAAAACCAATCTGAGTATAATTAGATACATCGATTTTTCTGCAATATTCCAAAAACCGCCTTTTTTTTAATTAATTGGGGTTAAATATTACAGATGGGTAAAGTTAGGTGCCACATATAAGTAGATAAGGTATACTAACCGTTTCGAAGAAGCCAATTATCTTCGTCCATGTTTCATACGTCCAACAGCACAATTTATTGTTGATATCAGCCATTTTCGCGAAATATTTCGAAATTTAGCACTTTTTGCCTCTTTCCGGTGAAATATCTAAAACAAAAGATTCGGGTCAGTTGGTTATAAACCAAATTGAACGCAGTAGGTCAAGTCGCTAGCTGATCTAAATACCGACCTTTCAATTTTCGACAAATTTTCAATGGGGCAGAAACCGTTTTAAAATTTTCTAGTTTTCCTCCAACAACAGTAAATTCTTCAAAATCGTGCGATTTTTTTACATTTTTACTCAAATCTAAAATTTATCGCCGCGAATCACTAGTGACAATCTCCGGTTAAGCCAAACTGCACGCAATGGGGGTCAATCTGAAAGGACAAGCCACCCCCCCGGTCACCATGGTAACACCCGGGCAGCCCTTTAGTTCGTGACAGCCTTTTCAAGGCCGCCGACTGACCGGGATACTGATTAATGAAGACCGCCATTCATGCAGTAAAAATGGCGAATCCGTAAAATATGAATTATCCTGTTGGAAACGTGCGAGAAAATGATTGTGCAATTTCATCAATATTATGAGGGCTGATCGACCCTAGCCCTGATTTGATGTCAACAGATATTTTTGTGTAAAAACTCGAGTTTGAGTTTCAGTCTTGGTTCCACTTTTAGTTTGAAACTCAAACTAACGCTAACTAAAGCTGAAACTCAAACTTGAAATCACATTGAAACCCAAACTGAGTCTCAAACTCAAACTGAAACTCGAATTTAAACTCATACTAGAATTTGAACTCATACTGAAGCTGGAATTCAAACGTAAACCCAAACTCAAACTGAAACTTGAACTAGATGCTAGAACTGAAGCTCAAACGGAACTTGAGTTACAGTTTTAGCTAGAGCTTGAGTTGAAAATCAAGTGTGAGTTCAGTTTCTGTTTCTGTTCCACTTTTACTTGCACTTTCAGTTTAAAATTTAAGTTTGAGTTAGAGTTTGGGTTCTAGTTTGATTTTCAGTTTGAGTTCAAAATTGGTGAGGCTCAGTTTGAGTTAGAAACTTATAAATTCAAATAAAATAAAAATAAAAATTATAAAATACAAATAAAAATTAAACAGATTATTTGAATAATTTTCTTTTCAATAATTGTCGTTGATAAATTCTTCTAGCGATTAGTCGATTGCTATGGCTGGATAACTGGACATTCAAATTTGGTCAAAATATTCGAGAATTTGGAAAATTTGGTCAAAATATTCGAGAATTTGGAAAAAACTTGGATTGCGAAGGCGTTGGCGTGCGCTTAGAATATTTTGAGTGGTCATTTTTCCTGGTTTTCTCGGCTGATTTGTCTCAGGATAGAGTTTTATCGAAATTTTAGAAGATGTATTTTTTATCCTCAATTTCTCAATGGTGGTTGACCTTTTTAAAGCTTTTCGTCAACTTAATGGTGTTCTGCTGAACCGATTTTGACTTTTTGGGCTAGTTGCATTTATTGTTCGCTCATCTTTTGTTCCCCAAACGTCCAAGTCGACCGAGTTTTAGGGCTAATTTCACCAGCAATAAAAACGTATTTTTATTTTATCTTTACGGTAATATCTTTTGACAGAAAAGTGCGATTATTGTTTTATCGTCGTCGAAGCTGTTTATTGACTAATAATTTCATAAATATAGAATTTAACGTCCCGGACTTCGTTCAACGCCATTAACGGGTGGAGCTGTGGGGGGTGGGTGGTCTAATGCTATCAAAATCACGTTTAACAGTTTTTTGGTTTTACAGTTTTTGGCCAATGGAGAAGAGAATATAGGGGAATCAGGTATCTTTGAAAATATATAAATTAACAATGCCTAGCGTAAATCTGAAATTTTAAATCGTTTGCTATTTTATCTACTGTACCCACCCTGTACCAGGTAAATTGGGTAGTAGGGAAATTGGAAAATTAAATAACACAAAAACAAGAAGTTATTTCAGACTTACGTTTGTGAGATATTCGTCATAAATCAACTCAAAGTTCGAAATTCACTTTTCTGTTAGCTCAGCCCATCCTCGCGATTCTACAACTGAGCTTTTAGGTTCCTGAGAAAATTGTCAACTTTTCTCATGATTCAGGGTCGCCTGTCAGTGGGCGATCATTAAACTTCGGGCTGAGTTTCCTTGAGCGCCCACAGATGGCGCTGCGATGGCGAACTTGTCTTTTCATGTGCCACTTGACGACCCGCGGTACTTCCAAGAGCAAAAAAAATGTTCTCGAATGATTATCAAAATTTTTCGTTGAACCATAGGTATTAAAATAAAATATAAATCGAAATTGAGGTATAATTATGAATAGAAAACATATCTATTAATTTTTTGGACCATATTGACTGTAATTTGGCTGATTTCGAGGTTGCTAGGAACAAAAATGTTGAAAAACTTATCCGCAGCTACCCTGCAAGGTAAAAACAAGATTTTTAGACCAAAAAACAATCTAGCACTTTTGTGTACAAAAAAAAAATAAAATACAAAACATTAAAAGTTTTCGGATGCACTGTGAGTAATCAAAATTTCGACCAAACGGTGTTACCTGAGTAGAAATGTATCAGAAAATGGAAAAAATTATTTCATATTCAAATTTTACTTCCTTTGAGGCCTAAACCGTGACAATTTCAGCAGGGCAAACAAATTTATTAAAGATTCACATCCTACACCCCTTGAAACGAAAATTTCAGGGCCTTTTGAGGCTTAAACCATGACAATTTCAGCTGGGCAAAAAAAAAGTTATTGCGGATTCGAATCCTACATCCCTTGAATCGTAAACCAACCAATTTTAGGGCCTTTTGAAGCCTAAACCATGGCAATTTCAGCAGAGCAAAAAAAAGATTTCTCGAGTGATTATCAAAATTCTTGATTAACAATAATTGACCAAAATGTTTCAATTGAGAGAAAGTATAATAATTATAAAAAATTATTATTATTTTCATTTTGTCAATGGGGACAGACGGGAAACCACTTGTTGAAGACATTCCGAGTGTATTTAAAGGAGCGGTTCGGCTTTCCGAACCCTTGATCCGATTTTCCATTTCGGAATAATTGACCGGCGGATCTCTGCCGGACGAGCGGACAACAGTGACGCGGCACCTACTCGACGAACGTTCGAATGAATTGTAAACTGTGCCGGGCGGGGCGGGCGGTGAAGGGTTAACCGCCGAAGGGGCAGTTCTCGTTCACGGCGTCTAAATAGTCGCTATTAGCGCTCGTTGACAGTAACGCACTAGCGGCTGGGCCAGCCAGTATCTCAGGATTCGGTGATGTGCACGACCGCGATTCCGATCTAAGAAAGGGAATCCGATCGAAATAATTTCCCCCGATTCTTGGGAATTTTCCCCCCGCGGCGTCGGATCAAATATTGACACTTTTCGCGCACCAGTTTATCTTCGGACAGTAAATAAATAAATACGAAAGATTGACAGACGTGTCAGGAGCACGAGACCGGCTTATCGGGCAGTGACGACCGACACACTGACGATGATCGACCAGGATAGGCGAGCATAGTTGACCGCTGATCAGCAGACGTCGACGATGGCGTCGCGAGTGCCGCTCGTCAAGAATTGCTGCTGCTGTTGGTCGCTGGAGACCGGCAGCAAAATTATCGGCCTGGTCGAGCTGGTGAGAGATGGCTTGGAAAATACAATGAAATAGCCAATTTATTTATTGACGATTTATAACAATAACATACAAAATGCAATAATTGTATTGTAATTATTATAAATCTTCAATAAATATTTTGGTATTTCGATATTTTTCAGTTCAAAAACGATTATTGTTAATTTATCGGACTTTTCCTAGCCAAATTGAGAATTTTCCTAACGAAATCGTGAATTTTCCAAGTCAAATTAGCTTGGAAAACAATTTGATTTGGAATATTCTCAAATTATCCTTTTTCCAAATATTTTGAAAATTTTTTTGATTTGACTTGAAATGCTATTAAGTACAGCATTTTCAAGTCATCTTGAGAATTTTCTAAAATAGCTTGAAAATTTTTTAAACCGATTTAAGAATTTCCCAAATTTTCCAAACCTACGTAGGGAATTTTTCAAAACTGCCTTGGAAAATTCTCACTTTGGTTTGGACAATTCTTCATTAAATTTTGAAAACTCTCAAATCAACTTGGACAATACTTAAAGTATTCTGGAAAATTTTCCAAGCTAATTGGCGAATTCCTCGAATTGGATTCAGAATTATCCTAGATAGGTAGGTAATTCGGTTTGGAAAGTTTTTGATTTTTCGTGGAAAGTTCTAAATTCGATTGGAAATTCTATAAATTTATTGAAAAAATTAATTATGACCAATTCTGGTGTTAGTTTTGTACCTACTTTCTTCGTTTCTATTTTTTTAAATTGTTTCATGAAATTGAATAATGTTTTTCCTCATTATTACTGTTTTAGGCAGTACCTACTCGAATTTCAATTCATTGCAGGCCAAACTTTCTAAAATCTTTTCCATCAATTCGAATTTTGTATCACGAATTTGTTTCCGGTGGTCAAAAATCATAACGCAATGCTTTACTTGAGAAAAAGTTCAAATATTAGTTATAATAATAGCCAAAGTATGGAAATACATGAAATGTTAGTTAAAGGTTAGGTGAAAATTTTTATCGGGTATCACAGCAACTCAAGTTCAAATAATAGAAATATTAGTCCGCGATTTTGGCCGTATCACTACCCCTCAAATTGACCATGTTGACCAAAATATCGAAAAACGTCGAATTTCGAGACTTCTGGTCAATACCTAAAGATTTATGGTTTTCAACCCCGAAGTCAAATCTATAATCTTTTTGAAAATTTTCTCTAGCTTTTTTTTTTATTTTTCATGAAAAATGCGTACGTATGCAACAATTTGCGAATCGCTAGCATTCGCCCCTATTTCTTGCTATTTTAATCAATTTTTTCAGTAGAATAATATTCAATTTCAAATTTAAGCTAACCGATATTAAGTATTGAAAAATCTCTTCCAATTTGTGGTTCGAAACTTATGTACCAAAATATGGAAGTATTGTGTATTCGCGCACCGCTGGTAAATTTATCACTAAAAATATTGAAAAAATCAATCAATAATCATTTTTTTATCAGTAGGTCCGTGCATCAATAATTCAAAACTTCCATATCGTTTAATCTTTGGCGGAAACTTTTTCGTACAATTATCGCAAATAGGAACTCGGTAACGAGTCTGATTGCGCATTGTTTGGGATTTCTACTATTATTTCTCGGTGTCGTCTCTAGTTCTGCCCCAACTCTTATCTCGGCTGATATCTCGAGTAGTTTGACCGTTTACACGCATGTTGAGTCTGTTTCTGGCCATAGATAAACAGACTCGGCTCAAATGAGCACGGAATAC
The DNA here is from genome assembly GCA_036186465.1 of Nesidiocoris tenuis. Lineage (NCBI taxonomy): Eukaryota > Metazoa > Arthropoda > Insecta > Hemiptera > Miridae > Nesidiocoris > Nesidiocoris tenuis. Next base: position 3,867,250 of record AP028920.1, read on the forward strand.
ATGTTCCAAATGTTCCAAATGGACTATTTAACCTATTTTCAATGTTTACGCCAAATTCGTAACGGAATGAAAGTTATTTCGGAAACTTGACCATTGATCATCGAGTTGATATATTCGAGGCTTCGGGAGCCGAACACTTGCAGGATTTAATGGTCTGTTTGAAACTTGTAAATAAACTTTGAACTAGGTAAATAAACTTATCAGCAATTTCGTACCAGAATTTTGATGAATGGCACGAGGCGTACCGGCGGGTTAAAATCGTGAAATAAGATATGACATTTTCGGGGCGTTGGGGATAATAATTATTATAATGAATTATTCATGCACTTTCACAGTAGGGATGCAGTTACTGTGTAATTTCCTACTGTAGGTATGGAATTTCCTAAGGCACCTAATATTTCTGTAAGGTCCTCATTCATCGTTCGATCCGTTTTTTTTACATTACTTCCAGAAATAATGTACCTATGTACTTGGTCAAGCAAAATTTTTTTACAACACCCCCTGAAAATTTTCAAAAAATTTCGGAAAAACCCCCTATCTTACGGTAAATTAAGCGAGAAACCCGGGAAAAATACTCTAAAAATTCTAAACCCACGGCATCACCTTCAAACTTGAGTTTTGTATTTTTTTGAAAATGGACCATACTATTGCCGATTTGGACCCCTTAACCTTTTCCGATCGGATTGCCCGGACAATATGCACCAAGTTGGAGCAAACCACAACTTTCAAGACTAATTTCGTCAAAATCGGATCAGCGGTTCGATACGAAGTGGACGGACGCCATTTCGGCCAAAAACTCCGTCCAGCCACTTCGTATTGAACTGCTGATCCGATTTTGACGAAATTAGTCTTGAAAGTTGCGGTTTTGCTCCAGCTTGGTGCATACTGTCCGGGCAATCCGATCGGAAAAGGTTAAGGGGTCCAAATCGGCAATAGTAAGGTCCATTTTTGAAAAAATACAAAAATTCAATTTTGAAGGTGATGCCGTGGGTTTAGAATTTTTTGAGTCTTTTTCCCGGGTTTCTCGCTTGATTTACCATAGGATAGGGGGTTTTTCCCGAAATTTTTTGAAAATTTTGTTTTTAAGTCGGTCTGGCTTGAATTTCTCAATGCGATTTCTCCTTTTTCACGTTTTTGCCGTTTTGAGGGAGTCCTACTGAACCGATTTTGAATTTTTTGAGCTTGTTGGATTCCTTGAAGGTTTTCACACCTTTTTCACTCCCTATAAGTCAAAATTGGTTGGGTTTTAGTGATCAAAAACTGGTTAAAAGATTTTTGGCCTTGAAAAAAATTTTTTCAACCATTTAAAAAAAAATTTAAATTTGAAAAAAATATTTTTGAGTAGGTTTTGGTTTGGAAAATTCTCAAATTGGTTCGGAAAGTTTTCAATTCGACTTGGAAATTCGCAACGTAGACACTTATCTTCAGGAACACTTTATCAAATTTCTTTTTTCAACATCTTTGTTATTTTTTTTATATTTTTCATTATTCATGCAAAATAACCAGTTGACGCCCGATTGTTTAAATATACTCGCAAATACCTAATAATGTCGATGCGCACACGAAATTTTCCCTTCGTTTGTTTCAGATAGGGAGTACGTTTATATTTATATTCGGCCTCGTCAACACCCTGAAGCTTGCCAAATCGCCGGGTGAAATCGCTCACAAAGATCTCAGTGAGTATAAACTTACATCAATTCGAGTCGAACGTTGGATAATATGTCACCGACCAAACATAGATTGGCGGATTATTCGAGAGCACTTCAACATGTTCGATTTATCATGATGACAACTTCGAGCGCACGTCAGGCCCAGATTAACCAATATTAAAGAATCTCCTATCATTTTAAACTGAGAATAATCTCAATAATCTCTGACGATAATCTCGATGCACTTTAAACTGACAATTTAAGGCTGTATTCTCAAGGCGCGCTCAGAAAACACCGGAAAATGCCATTTTTAAGGGTTTTTTTGTACTTTGATCCTTAGAAAAAAAGGAAAATGAACCGCCGTTCAAGGGGTTGCTTTCCGCCTGATAGCCGACGTTGTCCCGGGCGTGCCCTGCCGCCCTCTAGGAGGGGGTTGGAACCGACAGAACTTGAATACCGAAAAATATAGGCGATTTCCCATAAACATGATATTCAGGGGTAGGACCAGCAGTCGAAACCTTCAAAATGCCGAAAATTTGAATGGGTTCCTATTTTGTCTCTTTGCACCTTGTAACATCATTAGATATTTGGAAAAATTCGATGACATTCAAACGGTTTACCTATAGCAGTGCGGTTGTATGCGAATTTGCCCTGCGCGTAACTGCCCGTGAATATCCTCCAAGGTTGACGCTTCTGAGAGAAGGTTTTGGTCCAAGTTCCCATAGGCAGATAGACTACCGAGAACCGTAGTGGCGGCAGGGCACGCCCGGGGCAACTTGGTCCGAAGAAATTCCCGGAGCTCTGCTCAAGTTATTTTTCTATCTTTACAGAAAAAATTGGCTCACATGCATAAGGCGAGGGCTCAAATTCGAATTTTCGACCGGGTTAAGCAAATACGTGTTTCCTATACCAAATTTTATAAAAACGTTTCGGCGATTCATGGCTTTCCATGCTGATCTTTCCTCTCTATCGATCCCCGACAAAAACGGACATTCGTATTTCTCGAATTTTCTAAAAAACTCGTTGCTATACACCTGAGATGACGCGAGTCAACAACCCTACAGCACATCGATACCTTAAAGCACAAAGGGCATATGTCCCAAAATATAGATTTTGAGATTTTGGTACCGCTCCAAGAATCATGATCCTTTTATCTATTTTTGGGGCCGAAAAACGATAAAAAATAACAACGACAAATATTTGAAGAGCGTTTATCTTGGAAGTGTTAAGTGCTACCAAAGTTCTGGTTAAACAAAGTTGTAGATCTTGGCCCGACGAACATTTTTTATTCAGCGAATTTTTTTATGGAATTGAAAATTATGGGAGAAATCTTTATTTTTGTAAATCGAGCAAAAGCTTATTTTGCATTTTTCTCATAATGCCATTTTCGGACATATGCCCTTTGTGCTTTATCGACATGTTGGGCAGCTATTTAGGTTATGTACTGTTTGTTGATGCACGTGGGTGTCGCTTGAAGGTCATTTAAATCAAGTGGATCAATTAAAGCATTAAAGGGCACAACCGTCGATCGAGTATGGAGGGTTGGCGCTGGCGCATTCTCTGTGCCATTTCTCTCGAATAAAACGACGACAATTCGTCTCAATTAACGGCCGTCAGTTCAATAACCCATTTCACTGTCTCTTTGCCCTATATCGGAAGCATTTGATGTTCGTTTAAGTACGATTGATTTCGAACCATATTGAAGGCCGTGAATTGAACGAGGTGCGCACTTGTTGCGAAAGTGATTTGGCCTTAGTTGATGCATGGAGATTTTTTTTTTAATTTTTTTTCCGTACATCTGTTTATGAGCATTTACAAACATCGCCGTATCTCCCTCAATTCTCAACCATTTTTTCAAATTTCTTGAACTGGAATGTTCGTCAAGACCCATCATCCTGTTTGACCGATGTAATCGCAGTACTTCCGATATATTTTCCTTTAAAGTTTTTTCGAATTAATTTTTTCCGACCACAAAATTGAATCGATTTGAGCGTTTTTGGTCGGAAAATCTTTACCTTGCAGAATAGGGGATATTTTTTATTCCTGTAACTTGACGTATTTCGATTTTTAGCGGGTTTTAACGTTTGCACGGTGTTTTGATGTCATTTTTGATCTTTGTAACCTCAAAATGAGTCGAATCAACTTCGTTTCAAAGATAACGCACCAAACTATGGAAGTACCGCTGATTTAGCATAGATGCTTTGGAACGCGAGCGAAGCCAATTTTTCTGCAGTTGTAAGAAAAATTGCCAACCTTTTACGATCCATTGGGGCCGAACGGCTGAACCGATTTTATCGTTCAAGGTAGTCATTCGACGTGGAATTTTACGCTGCTTGACTTTGCACTGAGTACAAATTTCTCTAATGTGCTTAGTTTACGAGTTATAAGCAAAATACTGAAACAAATGCCATCAAATCGCTGTTTTCGGGCATCCCAGATTCAGCTAGGGAGGAATCTTATAGGAAATCGGGTTTTTCCGATTCTCACTTAGCGATTTTTCGTCTTCAAGTCATTCAGACGAAATTAGATCTCGACAAAAAAACTAAATTATCAAAAAAAGTAAAAAAACATTTTTTTTATACATTTTTCTTTCAAATTTCAAATTAAGCAATTATTTTGCAACGCTAATAGTAAAAAGAACCTTATGTCCACTCTAGCTAAATAACAAGCCTTCATAAAGTAAGTCTATCTGAGTGATGACCAATTTCCAGATCTCCTGATTTAGCCACTTAAAATTTTAAAATAAACTCTCTCCAAATTGCGTCCTTTTTCCTCATCCCAGAACTCCTCCGAGTGGAAATGGTATGTTTTAAAATTAACCGTCAAACGGACAGTGGCTCCTACTTAATAAAAGTGGCCCTTTCGCCATCTTATTTATAAAATGGGCCAAGCTATTTTCGTCAGGGACGGTGGACAGTTCCACGACCTGAAAGTGTTCATCTCGTGTGGCATCCTTTCAAAATAGGGATAGTATTTTTGTTTACTAGCTTATCGAATGATCAAAATTCGGTATGAATTTGTTTTTCTAAGAACAATAATTGTTGTTGTAGGAAAAATTTTCAAATACTTAAAAAATTTTCCTAAGTTTACAAAAATTTCAAATTTTTTTGTTAACCGAGATTTCTCGTTGATGTTTTGAATGCTGTCGAATCTAAAAATATGAAATGCGAGTAGAATTCCACATCTTCAGCGAGCATGATTTAGTTCTGTGCTAATTAGGGCTCCTATGCCTGAATACCGAACGTGGATTTTTCTACCTGACAAGCCAGAATACCTGGCCGACTAATGAGCAGAGCATTGGAAAATTAGCATTCAAACCGTAGGTACCCCTTGAAACTGAGCTTAAAAACTACTGAATCCTAAACGAGAAAGTCAAATTCGGAATTTAGTTCAGCCAAATCCCGGCTATGAAAATAGCGTTTTTACAGATTTTCAAAAAGTTGGAAAAAATCTGTAAATTTGATCAGTTTTTAATTCTATTTTTCAGTTAAGGGAAAAGCACCAATAGCGGACATGACAACAGTAGTGGACACTTGGGTTAAAAATCGATAAAATAAGGGGTTGAGACAACTTGGGGGGTTCTTTTTTTTGTGCCACAACTATTCAAGATTAGGCACAACAAAGAAGAACCCCCCAAGTTGTCTCAAACCCTTATTTTATCGATTTTTAACCCAAGTGTCCACTACTGTTGTCATGTCCGCTATTGGTGCTTTTCCCTTACCTATTTATTGGCAATGACTTACAAGTCATTGAAATCACCTAAGAAAAAATTTTTTTCTAACAAACCCTGAAATGTTTTTATTTTACGTTTTAAATGGTGTAAAATCCAAATCTGCTATAAAAAAATCCCGTAAACAGATTTTTTGACGCTGAATCGAATGTGGCCATTGCCAGTTCGATAGCTTTCCTTGTTGAAAATGCCTTCGAACGAACTTTTTTGAATTTCCAGTCAATTATTTTAATTGTCTGCAAACCGTACTGTTTCTTGGGTTCTTTGACCTCAATAGCCTCCTAATTAGTCAAAATTCGGTAGAATCCGAAAAGTGCGATGTATGGAAGTATTGTGCGTCATCTGCCCACCGCCGGACGTTTTGAGTTTTCATCGAAATCCAGCCAATAGTTCGTACATGACCGAGTATCGAAACGCGTCCTTGGTCAAAAGTTGGAAAAGGTTGGAAATCGCGGTTTTGCGGTCTTCAGGTAGTCGTTTTTCACCTCGATGCTCGCTGCAGCATAGTCAATTGTCGATCAACCGGAAAAATTTGGGTCGTCAGTCAAAACTAAAATTAATTAGTAAAAAATTATTCCATGGCCGCAAAATGGTGCGTCTTGTGATTTTTGACTGACGTATAACTGTAAAACCGTAAAAAGAAATTATTTTGTAAATTTTTTTACCAACTTTTTTTAGCATTTAAACCTTTTCATATAATGTCAAAAATGTATCTAACTAACGGGCCTTATTCATGCACAAAAAAGAAAAAAAAACTTTTTCGTAATCTTTTTCGTATTCAGACTCAGTTCATGCATGGCTTTTATGGTTAACTATTTCAAACGATTGGGTTGTACAGTGTCTTCGTCAGAATCGAAATTGGGTCCTATCAGTATCGTATCTCTAGGTTGACCTCAGAACGGCTAAGAATGTTTTTACGAAAGATGAAAAACTCCTTGTGGGAATTACATCCTGAAATAGAGCAATTCTTTATCAACAGGTTTTAGTTCTGATCTTGGTAGGTCCAGATAAGATTCTGGAATAATGGACTAAAAAATTTTATTTCCTCCTAGAATCATGACGTCCGTCGAAAGGCAGAATTCGAGGAAAATCTATTTTTCACCAAGATTGATAGGGATTGTTAGCAAAATTCACATTTTCTGAATATTAGGTAACCGGAAAGCCTTCCTCAAAAATATATTTGTAATTTCCTAAGGTGCCCGTTGGATTACTGGTTATTGGAGTGGGGATGATCGAGCGGGCATAGCTTGGAAATGCCGATGAAAATTTTTTTTCAAATTCAACGCCGACGCTACCTCGACCCATCACAGCGATCCATTTTCTTCCCCCCTCGCCACCGGCAATCCGATAATGATACCAATTAAGAGGCCGTTTAAAATGCCCATTTACTATCCGACTGTTGGTGCTGGGGGTAAGGAAGTGCACTTCTGTGATTGGTCGAGGTGGCGTCGGCCTCCAATCCAATGAATTTCATTGTCGTTTCCATAAGTGGTCATCACCACTCCAACTGCCAGCAATCTGATGGTCAATAAACAGATAAGAATGGAAGTCGCCTTTTCCGAAAAACTCCCAATTTGATTCTTTGTAGTGCTGACTGCAGATGCGCTATATAAATTCAAGGAAGTGCTCAACCCATTCGTCAGATAGGAGATTATTGTTGTCGGTCTCAAACTATTAGTTACGGTCGGTCGACGACATGGATACTCCCTGGACTGTGTCATTGGCCCATAACAAAACGCAGCATAATCACGGCCGAGATATCGAGCAGCTGATGCCCCGGTGGATCTTTACGAAAGAAATTTAGGTTTTCTTATATTCAGTTTCAAAGCCATGCTATCGATGTACGATAAAAGTGGTAAATTTTTGGTGCAGAATTTAACCGGTCATCTCCTTGCCTGATATTCAAAATTAGTAGGGATATCATCCCATATTCAGAAATATGTTGATATTAAATTCTCGTCTCAGTTTCTGTATTCCAATGAAATTTATCTGTTTCAGTTTTAGCAGCATCGGTTTACCTGGATTTATCGTCTGTCTTTGAAATCGTTCTTGCCGTGTACCTTCTTGTCGGAATTTTTTACGTACGTTTAACATTTTTTATGCTAAACAATTCCCAATATTTTTATTATATCATAAATCCGTTAAATTGAAAAAAAAAACACTCAATTTACAGTTTTAATGTTGATGTTAATTTTAGATAAATCAGGTATGAACATTAATCAATTATCAAAATTATTTGATTCGATGGATTTCGGTTCCAGGCTAAACCTACCTACATCAGAGTCTGGGTGCTGATACAATGCGCTTTTTTAATCGTCTCCATTTTTTCGGACGTGCTTTTCATCATATTCTCCTTCACGTCGGACGCTTTCGACGACGCACACGTTCCTGAAGAGCTGATTTTAACTAGTGAGCCGATTTCAGCATTGTATTAACTTTTCCCCATGCATAATTTTTCACTTTTACCTATTTATTATTCATGGATAAAATTTCAAAGACTCCATATTGAACAAACGGCTCAACCCTCAACCTCCCAACGACGGGACAGATTCACTGGCGGCCGAAAGATTCGACAATCGAATCTGCCTCAATCTTCGGCTTGAGCCGTCGGCGGGCGTGTACAGCCGTGGGGATCAGTCTCTGATTGGCTGAGTGCCGCACGTTTGCGGATGACGGGCCCGCCGAGGCGGCTGAGTGCCGCGCAACAGGCTCGCTGGGAGGCCGAACGCCGCACAACAGGCGTTGGGCGGCTGATTGCCGCGCAACAGGCTCGCTGGGAGGCCGAACGCCGCACAACAGGCGTTGGGCGGCTGAGTGCCGCGCAACAGGCTCGCTGGGAGGCCGAACGCCGCACAATTGTGGCGGGTTGAGCCGTTCGTGCGATTGTCACTTAAGTTACTCAATTTGACCGAAAAAATGTTAATGGGTACTTAAATGTTAAAATGTTAATTAATCGATAACTTTCTGTTACAGTTATCCACGCCTACTCGGTGCTCGTCGTTCACAGTTACTATATCAGCGTGCGAGGGCGGGAAGCCTTGTACTCGGATTCCGTTTGAAACGCTTCGCTGCCAGTTGATTTTACCAAAAAAACAAGTTACCTAAATGTAAATAATTTTAAATTTACGTGCCTATTTTTAACTAATTTTTCTTGATAAAATGTTTCGATTTGTTTGTTACTTTTCGTCCCGGGATTTCTCCCGTCATCCTCAAAAGTTCCAATGGAACGAAAGATGTAAAAATCGTTAAACTGGAGATTCGTCATCGATTGGCCCCAATCTAGGGCGTTGACCATCGAAATTTGACTCGTATTCAACCGATTGGAAGACACGTCATTGTGCTCATATGAGTGTTCAGATAGGATCTGAATACACTGTAAAATCAGGACTAAACGAGTCCAACTATCGAACGTTGGCTTTCCCCTAATGGCATTGAAAGCATTTTCGAAGGTTTCGCTAATGAGGAGATAACAATTATTTGCGAGCGAGGGCGTCAGGAACGCAGGTCATTCTTCGCCCACCTTATCGGCTAGAAATGGTTGAAATACTCGCAAACTCTCCCAAAAATGAAAAAAAAATTTGAATTTTGAAAAATGAACTTTTTTTGTTTTAAAGATTGTGCAGGTAAAATTGTCAAGGCATTTCAACCTGCTTACGATGTAAACGATTTTATTGTTTTAAATTGCCTATTTTGTTTCGGGTCGGCTCTGCTACCAAACGAATCCGATTTTCCTCCGCAACTTAGCCAGGAAAATAGATTGACAACCTTTGTTCAAAGAATTTAAAAAAAATCAAAATTCGACCTATCGCAAGCTGAATCTGGCTGAAACAAGTTTGAAAAGCGTCCATTAGAGGCATATTGAGGCGGGCCTTGTAGATTAGCACATGAGCCATGGTCCACCAGTCCTTCTAAAACGGTCTCAAGGTGAAACTGATCAATGCGGGGAATAGCGCAGTCGTTTAATGTGCAGAGGGTCGTGGACACCCTGGGAAAAATTCAGACGACAGATCGACTTCTGAATGACGACAATGAACGTCCAACTGTCCATTTCGATCGAATTTGAGGTTGAACGGGAACCAATTGGTAAATCGATTGTGTATGCGACCTATTGAAGACGTGAATATATAATTTTTTTTCTATACAAAATTTTGGTACCCAAATTATTTTTTGAATAAAGATACAAAACATAGAATTAGGTGTAAAGAGGTATCTGGAAAATTTCAGCGTGTAACTCGCTCAGTTTTGTATTGAGAGGTAGGTCCCATCCCTACTACACGATACGGGTTCAAAATTGCTGGAGAACATGATGTGAAACTGGGAAAAGCCAAAAATCGCCTCCCAGCCAATGAAAACAAACCATTTTCAGGCTGAGTAGTTGCGTCTTATGCTAAATTTCCATTTCAGACGATAATCTAGAGGCAGCATGTTCAAGGTGTAGGATGTAACAGGTAGGTGCATAATGTCAATAACAATAAGAGCCGATTTTGAATGTTAATTTATTCTCGCAAGGCGCTAGGTCAAACGAATTCGTCTTTTGTGTCTGAAGATGCCTCAGTTCGTCTAACTGTTTCGATTTGAGGGCCTAGCAAAACAAATGCGTGTATATCCTCCTCGAAATCTCTGTATAGGTATTAGGTAACATAACGTAAAATGTACCCATCCGAACATTTAAAAGTAGGTTAAGGTACCTGTAATATAACAATGGCTTCCCTGTTCTACAATTGAAAAAAAAATTGAAAACTTCGACGAAGTAATTTTTGAAAGGGCAGGAACGAGGAACGGAAACGTAGGAAGGGTCTATGCACCCATAGCACCAATCAATTTAATCAAGATTTTCCGAGGAACGTCAATTAGCCTATGCCTAACACCTAAAAATGTCAAAAGCTTAGATATGCCATTTAAATTGGTACCTACCTACTGCAGACTTCTCCAAAAAATATCAAATTAATTTGCACTTCCTTTCAGCTAAAAAGTCAGTTAACAGAAGATTGACAAATAAATCAAATTTTTAGAATTTTGAGATCTTCAGGCCGTTTCTTGTTCGTCTTCTGCGTTCTCGATCTGCAGATGGTAGTGGTAAACGATCAGCATACAGTAAAACTGGAATGCTGGAAACAAAATGGTAAATGTTCGGGTTAAGGCCAGTTTAACAATTATTTCAATAAGAAAGTGTCTTTCTTTGAGAAAATAAAGGATTTTGGTATTCTACAAGAAAACGTCACCATTTTGAAGCCAAAAACGCTCAAATAGATTCATTTTCGAGTCAAATTATATCGGAAGTACAGTGAGTAAGGGGCTGATTTTATCAGTAGAGATACAACTTGTATCATACGGGAGTGCGTCATTTCGTCTACACCCTATCATACAAGTGCAAAATGTAAATGACGCAACAAATGAGCGAGAGATGTCAATGATGAGTAGAGACAGACAGAAAGGGAGGATATCTGGCCGTTATATTATATTATATCATATTATATTATATGGCGTGAGAAACGTTGCTGGGGCTGGGCCCTGGGGATTGCGTGGCCCAATGTGCGCGGGTCCCGGTCCCGGCATCTGGGGGATGGGGATATCGAAAGTATAAATCGATATTTTGAAAACTCGAGAGCGATATATCGAGAGAGTTCCATGTTTGGAAAATTGAAGAATTTGAATTTGAGTGGCATTATAATATGCACATATAATATGGCTTCATGGAGACGTATCTTCCAATCTGGTACACGCACTTCTTAAAGGGTCACGTTCGGTTGACGTTTTTCGATGCATGGATTGCATTGTTTTTGAGCTTATATCAGGAACGATAGAAATATCAAGTAATGGTGCTACCCCATTACTTATTGCGCGTTTCGGGAAAGAACAAACATTTGCTTTTATTTCGATCATAACGAGTTGATGAGTTTAATACTATCACTAAAATTATTCCCTATGTGAATGAAGCCAAATATCTGGGTATGACGTTGGACGCCAAGCTCAGATGGAAAGAACATGTAAAGAAAAAGAAGACTGAACTTGTCCTCAAGTTTAGAAAAATGTACTGGCTGATTGGCCGGCAATCCACCATGACCATCGGCAACAAGCTGCTTCTGTACAATCAAGTGCTTAAGCCAGTTTGGTCCTATGGAGCGCAGTTGTGGGGCTGCACAGCTCCAACCAATAGACAGATCATTCAGAGGTTCCAGAACTCAGTGCTACGATGCATCACCGACGCGCCGTGGTACTTCCGAAATGATGCCCTCCACCGAGAACTCAACGTGGATAGTGTCGATCAAGTGATTAAGCAGAGAGCATCTGCCCATCTGACCAGACTGAGAGATCATCTAAACGAAGAAGCAGTCAAACTGTTGGACGTAGAAGATCTAACTAGGCGCCTAAAGCGCACAAAGCCACATGAACTTGCATAGGAAGTGATTGTGAACTATATAAATGAGAATGACAATGACCTAAGCTATGTATCTTAAGTCTAGTAAAGCATGTATTAGGAAATATCAATTTAATATTGTTGATGAGTTATTACTCGGTGCAATAAAAATTATTACAGGAAAAAAAAAAAAAAACTAAAATTATTACAGTCGGTTCATACCATTCAATCCGAAACATGAGAGATACAAATATCGATAGATCGGAGTTATAAAACCTCGATACTTTCAACTACCCTAGGTTAGGTCAATAAATATGTCAACAAACACTAAAACAGTGAACAGGTGTAATGAGAAGAATCAATAAATCAAAATAATTCAACGTTCCTTGGAAGCGTTTGTAGCGCTATTAATCGTTCATTCAAATCCTTTCGAGAACATCGCACTAGTCTATCTACCTGCGGCTAACAAGTGCCAACTGCCAACATACCATCTGATGTTTCGCTAAAGGGCTGTTTTTGACATCAATTTGTCTGTAAGTACCAATGATTATCCTCACTTTCAACAACATCTCGAAATTCACCACTCAGATTTTGATCGGATTTGCAATCGTGTTTCGGCCCAGCAAACACTTATGTTAATAGAAACACTTATGCTGTATCGATGGCTTCCCCCTTCAAAATACCGTCAAGGAACTGTGAAGCGAAGTTTTCAAGTTCAAACTCAGCTCACTAACTCAAGCCACAAACTCAACTTTCGAACTCAAGCCACAAACTCAACTTTGAAGGTTGACCCACCAACTCAACTATAGTTCTCAACTCTCAAACTGAACTGAAAAACTCAACCCACAAACATTGCCCACGAGCTCATCTTAAAAACTCTCCCATTGAACTCAACTCTCAATCTGAACTGACAAAGTCAACTTTCAAATTCAACTCTCAAACTGAACTGACAAAGTTGAGTTTGTGAGTTGACTTAGTCAGTTCAGTTTGAGAGTTGAATTTGAAAGTTGACTTTGTCAGTTCATTTTGAAAGTTGAGATTGTGAGTTGACTTTTGAAAGTTGACTCAGTTTAGTTTGATAGTTGAGTTTGTGAGTTGACTTTGTCAGTTCAGTTTGAGAATTGAATTTGAAAGTTGACTTTGTCAGTTCAGTTTGAAAGTTGAGATTGTGAGTTGACTTTTGAAAGTTGACTCAGTTTAGTTTGATAGTTGAGTTTGTCAGTTCAGTTTGAGAATTGAATTTGAAAGTTGACTTTGTCAGTTCAGTTTGAGAGTTGAATTTGAAAGTTGACTTTGTTTGTTCAGTTTGGAAGTTGAGATTGTGAGTTGACTTCGTCTGTTCAGTCTGAGAGTTGAGTTTGTGAGTTGACTTTGTCAGTTCAGTTTGAGAGTTGAGTTTGAATTTTCAGTTTGAGTGTTGAGTTTGAAAGTTCGGTTTGAAAGTTAAGTTTGCGCGTTCAGGTTGAGAGTTGAGCTTGTGAGTTAAGTTTGCATCTTCAGTTTGAGAGTAGAGTTTTCAAGTTCATTTTGTGATTTGAGTTGAGAGGTAACTTTGATAGTTCTGTTTCTGAGTTGAATGGTGGGATGAGTTATTGGATGGCATGTTGAGCTTGAATGAAGATTTTTTGAGTACACTGTTTGTGGATGTGTAAAGCGTGGAGGCTAAGATTTCCCTCACGAACCACCGATGCCAGGGGAAATAACGGACGTTTGTGTTCAAATTACTTGCGCTTCTTCTCGTTTTTGGATCACAAACGTTCATTTTGTATTTCATTTCTTCAAAAGGTTCAATTCCATTAATTCATCAATTCCTTCTTTCAGAGGTGACGTGACACAGTCCAATAAGAGAGATGGCCAACGCTCTGCCGGCCCACGTCAAAGTCTGCATAGCGGCTCTCACGGACGCCGATTCCGACGAGGAAAAAATCACCGCCATGATGTTCGCCGCTCAACAGGTCAAGTCCGAAGAATGCAGTACGGAAGCCAAGCAAATTCTCTTTAAGTCGATCGGTGCGGATTTCCTGGAGCGAATGCTCGTCGGCAAGCTGGAAATTCCCGGCGCCGACGACTGTCCGAAAGAGGTTTTCTCCGAAGCTGCCCTGACGATCGTCTCCTGTTTTTGCACCGATCCGATCGTCGCCAAAAGCAAGGAGTTCCTGTCTTTGATTCCGGCGGTCGTCCAAGTCCTGGAAGGATCCCAGGACAACGAGGACATCAAGTCCGAATGCAACCAGTCGCTCAAGTTTATCGCCGAAGACAAATCCGGCCGAAGCGTAATTCTAAGTTGCGGAGGTTTCGAGCGGCTCGTCGACCAATACGTCAAACACGAATCCCCCGATTTGCTGATCGCTTTGACATCACTGATGCAGGGAAACGGCGACAACTTTACCGACGGCGAACTGAAAGCGGCGGATAAGTTGCTCGATTTTCTAGCGAGCGAGTTTGCCGCCGATCAGACGGCGAAGAAATTCAAAATATGTCCCGCCCTGGGGAATATTTTGCGCTCCTTTTCAAAAGGGAAATTGGCTTCGTCTTCAGCGGGGAACTGGCCGAAAGACGTGAGGAAGGGGTTGAACGATATTTTGACGAGCCGAATCGACGATTCGATGCGAGATCCGGCGTTGGAACTGGCGTCGGCGATGCTCGACCATTTCGGCGTCGACTGGCTGTCGGACTCGGACTCGTTCCGACGGATTCTATCTCACTTGGCCAGCATCGAGATTCGGATGAACCTAGAGGACAGGACGTTCGAGCGAATCGTCAAGAACTGCAGTCTGGTCGTATCGTGTATGAATATCGTCGAAGTGACCTCAGGAGGCGCCGAAGGGGACGATGCGTATTCGGCGGCGTACGCAGCGGTAATCGGCGTACTCAAGGATCTCAGTTCCGGGCCGAGGATTCGGAACGGCGAAACGACCAATTTCATCTTCGCCATGATCAGATTCCTTTCGTTCGGATACGTGCACGATATCCTGAAGCCGGGCGACGAGACGGGCGAATTGATTCCGTTCATTATCGGCGTCACCAAAGATTCTTTCTATTCGTATAAGGAATGGTTCGAGAGAAACGGCCGCGACGACCCGACCGACGGACCGGTCGACATGTCTTCGCTGATGCTTCCTTCGTTGAAGAAGCTCTTCACCATTTTCGAATGCCGCCAGCTCATGAGAGAACACATGCGATTCTTCTTGGATTGTCTGGAATTCCGCTGGAGTCTCGCCTTCGGATCGCCGAACGATCGAAATTCGACAAACGCCGTGTGCAATCTTCTCGAATTGTTCATAGCCGTGATCAATCGGCAGACGCCTGACGACTTCAAGCCGCTGACCAAATTCTACCAACGAGTCCAGCCGGAGGTGGCGTCGAATTCGTCGAGACTGGACGCCCTGGTTTGCGTTCTGGGGCTCGTCTTGCTGAAACATCGCCTGATCCCCGTCAATCTGGACGATCCTGCGGTCCTGGGCACCGTCAACAACGCCGTCGATTTGATCGTGTCCGACGGCTCCAAAGCGGAAGAAAATCGCGACGAATTGGAAGCGGAAATTCGACAGCTGAAATGCGAATTGAAAAATCTCACGGACAACTGTTCCGAGCTGAAAATCATCGTAGAGCAAAGACTGGGACCCATCGGGCTGGGCGATAGTGCCGCGTGATTTCTCTCTCTTTGATCTCTTCTTTCCAGTTACCAGTTCGTGTTTTTGAAGATAGTTGAGCTAAATTCGTCTGTATGCCTGAAGTTATTTCGCGGAACAGTCGAAATGAGGCCACGAGCTCAAGTTGGCTGCGATACGCTTTATCATGTACATTTGGGTCTCTCTTATGTTATCCTCCCTACAGGGGTCGATTCTCTGGCTCATTTCGTCAAACTTTTGTTCTACAAAGTTTTCTGTGAGCCCGAAAGAAAGTGCGCTTTATTCGCTTCTAAGATTTTTTCGTGTTTTAGACTTCGTCTCAGAGAAATGGCCGTAAGTTCCTTAAATTTGGGAGCTATCCCGAAAATAAGGATATCGTTTTAAAGGCCGTTAAATTTCCCATAAACTCGTGACAATTGCAGCTTTCCAGCATTAAGTCAATAAAGCAAACAATCGGCTTTAATTCGAGAATTGCCTTGTTTTCCAAAATTACCAATTTTCCTACTTGCGTTTCGGACTAGGAGAAAAGATCAAATCCGGCGCGCGTTCCACGAAAAACTGGGCCAAAATGTCGGCTTTCCAACGGTATAATTATCCTGGCTTTTAGTAGGGGCCTTTTTACTTTTACTAGGTACCAATAGAAATAGAACGGAACTACCTCGATCAAACTCCCCCGGCTACCTCAAACGAATCACAATTTTGTGACTGACTATCAACAATCAACTAACTAAGTACCTATGGTTGCGTCAACCATTGTGTTTTTGATCAATTCTTACTCAAAAGGCCCCAAAGCCCAAATGTTACGGTTTTTATGCAATTGAACCTGTTGACCCGAAAATCTTTCAAATTTTGACCTTTTTGTACACTTTTTTTTCGGAAATGGTCAGTAATCTATCATTTGGATTGGCATTACATAGATTTGAATCTTTTGAAATAGATAGGTAATCCTTACTGTTCTTCTAGGCATACAGTCGAATCAAGCAGTCTTTCTGTGTAAACTTTCTGTACTTAGCTTGCGGCTATTCGTATTCGCACAATATTTATTTAGCCTGTGATCTCGAATTTTAGCTATTCTACGTGTAGTATAGGGCATCAGCATTGGTGCTCAATACCTGAATTGTTGTTGAGTCAATAAAAATACCTCAAGCATTCCAAAATGTCCAAGGTTCATTCGACCTATCTGATTTTCGATTTTTATCCATTATTATGCTTACACCTACTCTACTCTAAAGCAGCAAATAGATGGGCCATTATTGATTTTTATACGAGATACTGAAAAAATCAAATTCGTCATTGGCTCTTGGCCTGCTTAATCTAAAATATAAAAATCTTCAATAAAATTCTCAATACTGAAAAACTGATTTAAAATACGAATAAGTCTCACCTATAATTGCCGTTTCTTCGAATATAAATGAAATCAGGTGCCCCCGGTGGTAGATGTCTTCTTCGAAAAGGGCGATGAAATTAATAATAACCACCAACTGCGAGTGAAATATCAGCCCGGATTGTTGGAGAATCCACGAGAACAAGAGTTTTCCGTCACGCTGAAAAAAGCGAGACGGCTTTATGGGAAAAAATTTGTCAAAAATGCTCAAATTTGCAAATAAAAAATTTCAATTCAAAATCGCTCAAACAATTTCTGAACTGGAAGGCGGGAAAAAGCTTTCCTAATTTTTTGGGTACAGGTACTATTTTTAACTTGCTGGCAAAGGAGTCTGCTGACAACCGAACTTTTTTCAAAAGGGCTAGACGACGATAGCGCTCGAGTCAATTATTAAGAGACGACGATTAATGTTTTCTTAAAATGTTATCTGGCCTATTACACCTCTCTCGAGGACATGAAAATAATGCAGAATAATCTGACCACTGTCGCTCCGAAAAGCAGAAACCCGCTGAACACAAGTTGAAGAACTGACGTCGACTCCAAAAAGAACGTCGCTCTCATGTTTTCTGAAAAAATCAAAATTTAACAAAAAATGTCAGGAGCAAGCACTCAATTTGCATTTTATCAATCCCTTTCATGCCCAACTCCCTGAAAAAAAGGTTACTTACGTCCAATTGCCCAAGCTTCATAAGTTTTGTCTTCCTCTTTGTCAGCAGTCAAATCAGGGAGCCAAGCGTTGATGACGAAAATCATCACCATGACCGTGTAAGTGAACTGGAATCCGCAAATTTGATTATTGCAATATCAAATGGCACATGTGAAATTGTATTAAAATAAATTCTCGTAAGCGCTCGAGTTACTTACAATGTTAATATAAGCCACTGTTTTGGTGCCGCTTTCCAGAGACATTCCGAAAAAAGCATACTTCATCTTCGGTATGAGTTTTGGCATCTTGATTGTCGATTTGGAAGACGGGCAGGTGAATTTCAAAATTACCTGGAAACCGAGAATGCATGAAGAGTTTACAGGAGTTGCTTATCGGATATCCACGTTGCCCCGGGCTTGCCCTGCCGCCCTCAAGGGGAGGGATATTTATTGCGCCTCTAGTTCGTACTCGATCCATCCCCGCAAGATGGAGGGGGGTAGTATGCCACCAATAATGGGTTGTAGATTGACCAATGAAATGAGCAAAATTCATTATGGCGCATCCTGAGTAAAGTATTGATAAACTTGAAACAAACTCATTACAAAGGTCGATAAGCGAGTATAGCTTGGAACTCTTTAACCTAGACTTATTACTTACATTTTTTTATATTTCTTTTGTTGGATGGTCTGTTCGGACAGGCAGTCCCGTATTTGTACAAATAACTTCAATCCATGTTCGGCGTCGCTAGTAATTTGCTCGGGATTAGTCCGGGACTGCCTGTCCGAACAGTTCCAAAATTTCAATAAAATGTTTAAAAAATAGGTAACACACATGCCACTTACTTATATGAACTATGCAATCGAAAAATGTACAATGAAAACTTCCGTTCCGATTTGTTTTCCGAGAGTGGAGTAAAACCGCATCGACGCTATTTATTTCCGATAGATGATTATATGAATACCAATGTTAGAAAATAAAACGAGTAACTATCTCGGATGCGATTATCTCCGTGAATCAGCTGCTAGATCGTTCTTGTGTTTCACTGTTCATAGGATTCCCAGTAGTAATCTGCTGCCTTTCCTAGATAAGGTCTAGTTTCAAAAGCTACTCAATTATGTTCGTTTTAGAAAAATTCTGCTTCTTCCTATCCCTTTCAACGGGGACGCTCATTATTGGGATTTTGAATTTGGTGAGCGATTTTTTTTTAACCTTGTTATCGACAAAATTGCCTCAGGGTAATAGCAACCTCCTTATAGTGGGTTGCAATGGTAGAATGAACCAGATTCCGGTCAATTGGGGACCATGGTCTATCTCAAATCTATCCAAATTCTATAGAATTTGAGGAGCGATCCTGGCGTAAAGAAATGCGGTGACCAAATATCAGAGTCACTCTTAATTTGTATGAAATGTATTTGTATGAGTATGCATGAAGAAATGTATATTGGAACGCTGCAAATGCGATCATGGGGAATTAGGCATCCTTATTTTTGTGATTACTCTAAAAATATAAGGAAGCAGCTCAAAAAAAGACTTTTTTCACGAAGAATTTTTTTGAACAAAATTCTTATAAAATTTGCTAAAGAATCGACCCTTGTGAGGAAAACAATGCTAAAACTAAAGGCAAACGCTTAACTTTTTTTTTTTTTTGGTAAGTACGTATTCCCTTATGTGTGATGTACCCTCATTATACGAGCCCATGGATTCATACTGACCTGAAATATCTCATAAATCTTTATTCATAATTTTTGGTCAAAAAAATAATTTTTCAGATGTACGGTTTGTTGCACGCCATAGTGGAAGTCGAAATTGCTCTCTCCTCCTATCGTATGCGTTTGGACGATGAGAAACAAAAATACGCACACACAGGTAAGGAAACATAATTATTATTTCATTGTGAATTGTTGTGAAATTATTGCGAAATTATTTTATTAATGTGAAATAATTCATTATTATGAATTATTCATTATTGTGAAATTATTAATTAAATTATTATTGTGAAATTATTTCATTATTGTAAAATTATTTCATTATTGTGAAATTATTTCATTATTGTGAAATTATTTCATCATTGTGAAATTATTTCATCATTGTGAAATTATTTCATCATTGTGAAATTATTTCATCATTGTGAAATTATTTCATCATTGTGAAATTATTTCATTATTGTGAAAAATATATCATTATTGTGAAATTATTTCATTATTGTGAAAAATATATCATTATTGTGAAAAATATATCATTATTGTGAAATTATATCATCATTGTGAAATTATTTCATCATTGTGAAATTATTTCATCATTGTGAAATTATTTCATTATTGTGAAATTATTTCATCATTGTGAAATTATTTCATTATTGTAAAAAAAAAAAGTAAAGTAAAGTAAACCGCCGTTCCAGGCGTTGGCTTTTCGCCCGATAACCGAAGTTGTCCCGGGCGTGCCCTGCCGCCCTCAAGGAGAGGGTCGGAACTGTTCAGGACATGTCGCTCTAGTCTCACAGCACTTATGTACTGTGACACACGGCTACTCATTGCCTCACCCCCTTGAGTTGAGAGGGACCGGATCCAACGCGTTGAACCCATTTGGTTAGAATAGGTTCAGAGTTCGTTGAACAAGCCCATCGGGCTTAGCCTGGGATTGTCAGCTCATGCCGAAGATTTTTTGCCTCGACAGTGGAGCTGGCCGTGAAAATTGAACTCAAGACGCCCTGTCTGTGCCCTCGCAAACACAGAAAGTCACACGCCTTAGCCACCTCGGCCACCCCGACTCCTATTTCATTATTGTGAAATTATTTCATCATTGTGAAATTATTTCACATTTTCTGGTCAATATTACCAAGTATGAGTTACTCGAATTATATTTAAATCAGCAACAGTATTCCTCTTATGATGAACTGGTAGGTAGTAAGTAATTATGGTGATAATATTACTAAAATCATTATTTTTGTTTTAGTGAGCGTTGTATTCAGTGACAACTCAATTCCATCAATGCAACTCATCTTTGGCGCCTATCTCATATACGGAACAATCAGGGTTGGTTGATCTTTAATCATTAAATGATTTTTATTATTATTATTATTACAATTATAAATTTTATGATTGGGTGACGAATTTTAGAATGAAATAATTCAATTTTCCCTCTCATTTTCAGGCGAAGCCTACGTTTCTGTTTGCCACTGTTTTCGTACAATTGGCCATCATGGCCTACTCGTCATGTTTCCTCGTGTTCGCTATCCTCGTGTTGGTCGTTAAAGAAGAAAAAGTGGCCAACCCAGGGCAGATTATCAACGAATTGTGCAAAATACGTACGCAATATTACGAAAGATTGTCCAGAAACTCAGCTCTTCATATCGGATATTTTATATAAAATGGCCTTTATTTCGGATTTTCAGTTTTACTTCGGTTTTCGTTCTATTTATTCCATTTTCTCACTTTCTAGCCGTGCTGATGTACTTCGTCTCGGTCATCCACAGCCACTACGAGAAAATGACGACTCAATCGCCACCGTTCGTCGATCAATTGAACAGACGACGGGACACTGCCGATGGCGATGAAATAACGTTGGCATATTAAGTTCCAAGAATCAAAATAAAAAAAAATTCAAATTTTAAAAATTTTTTCAAACTTTTTCAATTTTTAAAATTTTTTCAAACTTTTTAAATTTTTTCAAACTTTTTAAATTTTTAAAAATTTTTTACATTTTTTAAATTTTTTTAATGTTGATTGACAGGAGGATCTATACTTATTTGAAGATTTTTCATTAATTTGTTAAATTTTTATTATTTTTTTTAAGAAATTAAGATAAAAAAACATTATTGTCTTTCACTTTTCTCCTCCTACTTGGTTTTTTAAAAGATTTTTGGCTAACACTCAACGTTCAAAAATTGATTGATTTTGGCGCGTATTGATGGTTAGGTGCGTCGGATTTCGTTGATTTTAAAAATACGTGCATATTTTTGTAAAATGATATGTAACATAAGTGCGGCATCATCTGTCAGTGAATGCTACCGGTTTTTTATTCATACCTATTCCTATCCATTTCTCCTGCATGGACCGACCCTCTATAATCATCAGAAACACGTTGGAAATAAAATCGCAATATTATTTACAAATTTATTTACAAGCTATTGACAAAAAATCGTTTTCGGCTGAAAACTAGAGCCTGGGTAGATAACCATTGGAAAAATACAAAATTATGTATTAAATACGCCTAAAAAATACGCATACTTAATTCCTATATAGTTACATTGATCATCTGATATTAGAATAATTTCAAGTCTTCAAACGAATATATTAGTTATAACAGATGGCATCTCGAGGAATTTTATTACATTTAGATTTTCCTGCTTTCGCTTGATTTCGTATACGTTCAGGCATTCGTAACAAAATATGCATAATAGGGAGCTTACCGATTATATAGGTATCCTTTTTTAAAAACAGTGATTCATAATTTATTTTATTAATATCCTATGACACAGTTGCTGGAGGTACCATATTAAGTAAGGTGCGGTATTTATTGTTGCTCAATTTTGTGAGTATACTTGGGCGTTTTTAGAGCTAAATTTTATTATTCATGCTCCTACTTTCGGTTAAATGTATTTTAACTTGCGTCTGTTGTATTAACTAATCCATAAAAATAAAATCAATAAAAATCAGTAATCTTATCACTAGAATGTTTTTTACACAACTGGCATTTCACTTTTAACATTTTTTGGATAGAAAATAAATACATACCTATAGACAGATAGCACATTATGAAAAGGAATTGTAGTGGGGGGGGGGGGCAGCGCACTCAGTGAAAATCGAATTTTCTAGAAATCGGCTTAAGAACTAACATTAGGTGCATGTTAGAACTAGCATTATGCATGTTACTAAGTTCCATTTCCGGTAAAATTTCCCATCAGAGGATAACCGATTGAGCAAAAAAACTTGCAGAGTTGCCATACTTTATAGCGAGTCAGTAAAAACTACGTTTAGGTACTTAAAATAGACGCGTCTATTCATAAAAGCCCCTGGTCTGTAGATACGCCAAAATAAAATCTTCATATATAGGCCAATTTTAAAAAAATCGTTTGATTCCATGCTGAGTCGATATGTTGACCACCTTTTAATTTTTTTTCTACCATCAGAAATATTCGAGAATTGCGGCATCTTTTTAGCAATTTTCTAGGTACCAGGTTGATCGATGGCAATAAATTGATCTTTTCCGTGAGCTCTGAGAAAACCAAAAATATCCAAAATCCAATTTTTTGGGGTTGTCAATGTGCAATTTTTGAAATATTCAAGCGCAAAGGAACAACTTTTAAAAGAATAAAATCAAAATTTTCGAACGGTTTCGTTACCCAGCCGTTTTGCACACCCTCGATTATAGTTTTGCTGAATTTTCCGAAGCCGCACCATTTTTCACCCTTCAATAGTAATTTCTTCTGTTCAACGAGTACCAATATTGTTTTTCCGACGGTTGAGCCACGGCTTTCTTCGGATAGCCACCTTTGGTCGGCACGTTGTACTGGTAGGTAGCTGGCACGTAGTAGATGGGCTTTTTCAAAAATTTACCGACGTTCTTGACGTATTTCGACGGCGCTTGGGGAGGTTCGACGTCATTTTCAGCAGGATCCACATCGTTATTAGATGGCACAGGCTGCGACCTGTAGACCGGCATTTTGAACTGGACAGGCACCTGGAATATGAGAAATTTAAAATTTGTCAAAATTTCAGTAATATTAGAGGAGTAAATTTACTTCCATTTATGGAAGTATCAGTAGGGAAAATATGGGGGTTCTGCAAGTCGCAGCTACGAATGGGAAATTTTGTGCCAATTAGAGGGAAAATTTCCCCGTTTGACGGGTTAAAAAGGGGTAATAATCGCTTGGAACAAAACTTGGTACAGGGTACCTAGAGAACGTAAAAACGGAAATCTTTCTCTACTAATACCGTTTGCGATGTCTAATGGTTAAAAATGATCTACAAAAAGTGTTCGTGATACTCGTCCATGATTGAAACATGATTATGACGTAGGTATCTCAAATTATTGAAGAGTAATAATGGAAGTATCAGTAGGAGAAATTTGAGGATTCCACAACATTCGTAGCTACAGATGACAATTTTGTAACAATTAAAGGGAAAATTTCCCTCTTTGTCAGGTCAG
This sequence comes from Nesidiocoris tenuis, assembly GCA_036186465.1. Lineage (NCBI taxonomy): Eukaryota > Metazoa > Arthropoda > Insecta > Hemiptera > Miridae > Nesidiocoris > Nesidiocoris tenuis. The sequence goes on from AP028920.1 coordinate 3,890,796, forward strand.
AAAGGGGAAATAATATTGTTGAAAAAAAACTGCATTATTTCTGTGCTGGGTGCTATATGAAAGTAAGAATGGAAATCTCTCTCTAATGCACGTTGAAACTGATAATATCACGTATATAATATGTCTGACGATTACAAAATTTGTAATCATTTAATGATACATCGAGACTGGATGATGTACGGAATGATGGATAGGATTGTATGTATGATGAATAGGCCTCCATGATTGAAATAAGATTGTGACGCATATATCTCAAATTATTAGAACAGAAATAATGGAAGTAGGAGAAATTTGAGGGTTCTGCAACATGTAAAGTGGGAATGTTGTACCAATCAGAGGGAAAATTTCCCCCTTAGACTGGTAAATTGTAAAGCGTCACCCAATCGTACCAGCTGACGATTGGGAGTAGAGCAAAGAGTAAATTGGAGTAGTAGTGATAGTAGGAGAAATATGACGGTTCCGCAACATCCGCGGCTAGAATCGAAAAACGTTGCACTAATCACAGAGGAAATTGCCCGCTAAAAAAGTGGAAAATAATTTTCGAGGAAAACAGCATTTTGTACTGGTTTGGTGCCTAGTCAAAGGAAATCTTTATGCCATTTGCTGATTATGATACCTAAACATGATTGCGACATATCTTAGATGTTTTGCGTGATGGGGTCGTAAAAGGACACACCCGAAGATTGAGAGAATTTATTCGTCCAGTAACCTCTAGAGTGCGTCTTTTTTTATCAGGTAGTCGAACCCGATAATAGCAATATTCCTTTTTCGAATCAGCGAGTCTGGTAGCGATTCCTCTCCTTTTATAGGAACTGGAGGACCTGAAAGTTCGGAGCCGTCGAAAAAAAATTCGAACATTCACACGGCGACTTAACTCTGACTTTCAGAAGCGTTGTCAGATCGCACGTCAGTCAGTGCAATAGGTCAGAGTGAGAAAGATGGAAGGCGATATAGACGGCATCACGAAAAATCTGTACGTCATGATGGGGACCGATGATGTTATATAGTTGGCCACACTGAAAGGTTCCGAGTGTCGTGCCCGGTGAAAGATAGTCATAGAAGCCACCTACTATAGTAATTCGCCGTGAGCTATGAGAACCGACTGACGTCCCGGGGCTTTTTAGGCCGTCAACGTTTCAGCATTTTGTTATTACCACGATTGTCAACTTGTTCCTATGTTCCATTATCCAAACGACACGACCCTTCAAAACCTGAATTATGTAACTTGACGTATGTAGGTACCACGCTGAGAGATGTGCACTCGTATGGTTTTTTTTTTTGTACCTACTCGTATGTTCTTACGAACAATGAAATTAGTTTCATATAGGATATCTTCGATTGAAAGTTCATCTCCGAGATGGAAAAATCGTGGGAACGATTCGAAATAAATGTGAGGGTATAATTTGTACCTAAATTGGTACAGAGATCCCTTGATATGCATCTTGGGTAGGCGAATCCACTTAATTCAAACTAAAGTAGGTAGGTACTAGGTATACCTACTTATGGATACCTACAAAAGAAATTATTAATTATTTAAATGCCAAAAAAGAAGCCATGATCTTGAAACAGTTTTTGTAGTTTTTGACCCCTTAACATTTCATAATAATTAATAGTTGAATTATTAATTATTATCCAATTATTGGGTTCTTCAAAAATTAGGCATGGAGCAACTCAAACCTTCCACTGTCGGATAAGCAGTTTAAGGAGATATTGTGCTCGAAAATTTTGAGTCAAAATATAATTTTCTTTCTCCACCGTTTTCCAACTATTTTTCTCGTATTCGCCATCCAAAAAAAAAACAAACTCACCAAATTTTTCAAAAAAAATTTTTTTTTCCTAGAATGACTTACAAAAGTCTATATAACGTGCTTTTCATCCAATTGGCTGTTCTTGGTCCCAATATATGAAGGGAGATATCCTTCAAATATTTGGAAATTTGCATATCGATACCTAAAAGCACAAAGAAAAAATGGCCTAATGAGAAAAATGCAAAACAAGTTTTTGATCAATTTACAAAAATAAAGATTTCTTCCACAGTTTTCGATTTCATGAAAAAACTCGCTAAATAAAAAATTTTTATCTGGCCAAAATCTACAACCTCGTAGATTAACCAGAACTTTGGTAGCTTCCAAGATGAGCTCTTTAAATATTTGTCGTTTTTCTATTTTATCGTTTTTTGGCCCCAAAAATAGATAAAAGGATCACGATTCTTGGAGCGATCGATAGGTCCTGATGAGTAGATTCTTTCGGTACCAAAATCTCAAAATCTATATTTTGGGACACATCCCCTTTGTGCTTTGAGGTATCGATATGTACTGGGTAATTGCTAATTATTTCATACTCACGTAGTAATGTCCGTGGGCTATGAGGGCGTTGATGTATTTGTAAGTGACAGGAACGTATGACGGATCCAGGGGTGGGGGTTCTGGATTCTCTTCCGTATATTCGACGACAGGAGCGGCCGGCGGTGGCGTCTTGTGATAAATCGGCTTGGGCGTCGGTTTGGCCGGCGTTATCGGCGTCTCTTTGCCGGTAGGCACCATGATCCCCAGCGCGCCACTCGTCATCTGCAATCGGAATTCAGCATTTTTGAGACCCATGCGATCGTAGGATTCCCCAAAAAATCAGAATCTAGAGCATCGAACATGATACATAGAAATCATTCTTGTTCAGGTTTCTACGTAATTTATCCTGTCTTCAAGCACCATTAAATATATTGGACATTCCTGGTAATTTTCTCTCGAATCAATGTCTACTAATTTTGCAGCAATTTGATATAATTGAGGGGAGGTAGTTTGAAACCAGTGGTGAGTAGATAGCACAAGATACTTCTATATTTTGAAATACAAAATTTTGAACCAAATCTATTTGAATTTGACTAATTTGTTGGCTAAAATGATTAAAAAGGTCAAAAACACACTTTGCAAATTTTAAAACACTCCTGAAATCCAAATACGCCAAGTTACCGGATTATAAAAAATATCCACGTATTTTTCAAGGTAAAATGAAGAATTTGAGACCAAGACGGCTCAAATCGGTTCCTTTTTGAGGCCAGGGAAAAAATAAAATAGAAAACACTAAAGGTGCCTATATATCGGAAGTAATGTGAGTAATTAAAATTCCGGTTCAAAAGGGTAAGACAAACATCCCAGTTCAGAAACTGATTCTGAGCAGAAGTCTGTTCGTAAAAAAAATTTCTTCGGTCCGATTTTTTTTAGGACGATTACAATACTTCTATTAACTTCGTAAACATGGAAGTAAGAAGACCATCCGACGGTATTGCTACATAAGTATTAAAACAGGTCGTGCAGGTCGCTAGTAAAGGACCAAGGGGTCGGGGTGCCAACCGTTTAGCCGTAAACCTAGTCAAAAGGCCAGGGGGGAGCGAAAAAATTACTTTCACCGCCCGGGTGGCAAATGACTGTGACCCGAATATTGTGAAGATGGTTTCAGTTTTTGGGCAAGTTTATTCCAAAAAGTGTGTTCCGATCGACGACGAAAAATTTTTGAAAAAATGAAGTTTTGCCTTTTTTTCGTTTAGGCCACTTTTTCAGTATTTCTCCGAGGAAAAAGTCAAATGTGGCATTATTCTTATAGGGGAAATAACGAGCTTTCCAACAGTGTCCTCAGATTTGAATTTTCTGAAAAATTTAAGGAGCTACAGCTATTTTAGCGAATAAAGATTAAAAACTCGAACATTTTAAAAACAGGGTTTTTTAACAGAACGAGGAAAAAATGTCAGAGTAAGAACTTTGTCGAAAATTAATTGTAAAATATTTCCCCTCATTTTTGACCCAAAAAAGTGACGACACCCTGCACAGGAATAATTTCGAAAGATCTTGGGGTTTAAGCTTTTTTTGGCATCTTCAGGCATGGGGTCAAAAAATCGGAATTTTTCTTCAGGTCCTTTTTTTCAGGAACCTTTCAACTTCTTGGTCATGAGCTTGACACTCGATTCCCCCTTCTGTTTCGTATCAAATACAAATTGCAATTGCAAAATTACAAATTTTGCAACAGTAACACCATAACCAACGGTCTATTATCTCGACCAACTCCGAGTTCATCGGATCATCTTTTTTTCTCATAAGCAAATTCTCCAACGGTGTCCTCAAATTCGAGTTTAACCAAAAATGAAATTAACTACAGCCATTTTATTGAACAAAGCTTAAAAACACAAAAATAAAAAAAAAAATAAAAAAAAAACAAGGGTTTCTTGCGGACTACGAAAAAATGTCAGTGAAAGAGATCTGTTGGAAATTGAGTTTTTTCTACGGAGAGGTCATGGGTTTGACTCTCTATTCCCCTTAAGTGAATAAAAAAAAGGTTGAACAATAACCAATACTCCGAGATCGGACACGCTAATGGTGCAATTGCAATCTATTTGCAACAGTAACACCATAACGAACGGTCTATTATCTCGACCGATGCCAACTCCGAGTTCATCAGATCATCTCCAGTGTTGCCAAAGTCTGAAAACACGGAGCTGTTGGGCAAATTCGTGGCCGACCAGAAGTCGGCAGACGTGAAGCAACGACAGACAGACGGGCAGACGGACCAGAGGCAGCACCCACCTCTGATATAATCAACACTGATTCCCCTGACTCTATGACATTTACCCAAAAGTTAATTCGAGGGGGCCGGGGGGATAGGTCAAGTGGGGCCTCGTTTTCGGAAGTTTTCTCGCCGGTGGGGGAAGGAGGCCGCCTTGAAACTCGACTCTCCTTGTTCTCGTTTACATAGCCGCCTCCTTAAAACACTTGTATCGGGTTTTTTAGCCCAATTAAATTGCCCCATACTTGTGTGGTCCGGTCGGTTTGACCGACAGTCGAACCGACTGCAAACAAGAAGTTTTTTCGGTAACCTTTCTTCGGGTCGAGCGCTCAAATTTGGGTTATTGACATCCCAGCGTCGGAAAAACGTGTTTTGAGCCAATAATCAGCATGTGTGTGTGCCTATTACCGAAATTCTGGCCAATTATCGGATCCAATACAGAAGTGTTTTTTTAGAATTTTTAAATTTTCCAATTTTTTTTTTGGGGAACTTCAAAAAGCAGGAAGAACCCCCGTCACGCTTGTTCAAATATATTGATTTTGTTTTGTTTTTTATCATTATCTAATAAATTGAATGTATAAAAAAAAAACTTTGAAATTTAGGCCGTTTAGCAGTTCTAATATGACATTTTTGTTTAGGATTTTTGTTTTGTGCATGTGTATTGTAATTGATGCTTGCCTTTGCGTTGGGGCCTGTCATTGGGTAGCTAACACTTTCAATTTCTGATTGATAATTCAGGAACGATGGGTACTTCGCCTTCAACTTAGAAAAAACTCATAGTTCATTGAAAACTGTACATTTTTCTTGAAACCTAAAACGTCAAAATCGGTTCATCGTTCTAGAGAAACTGCAGTAAGGGGGGACTTAATTTCCCCTTGAACTGTTAAGGGAAAGAAATTAGAGGGGTTAATTATTAAAAAAATAGGTATAAATAATTTATTTTAATTTTATTATAAATAATTTTTTTAAACATTATCGATCTTCTTTCAGTTTCAGATTTCAATATTCTAAAAATGGTTGGGATGGACATTTCGCACAAAAACCGCAACACACTCATGTCGTACGGGTTTTCAATGCTGGTCTTGCTCAGAAGCCAATGAAGTCCAGTAAACGGGTGCGAGGGTGATTCGGTGCGAAAACGTATTTTCGGAAGAATATGTACGTATTTTGGGGTATTTTATGCGAAATATTGGTTTGCCACCTCAAAATCGTGCGGCGTCACTTCAAAATTGCAGAAAAACCTCGAAATTTTCGGGCTTCTTTCAATCAACTACTTATATCTAAAAAACTATCCGGAGTTGAGAAAAACATATAATGACCATTGTGAGGGTTGACTAAATTTGTGACAATTTAAGCTCAATTGCAGCTTTGTAGCTCGAATAGTCTCTGAGATATAGCCTGTCAAAAAATGATTATTTTCCCACAGTTACACTTTTGGATTTTGCTCGTTTTACGAGTTGATTATCAACATCAAAATGGGAAAAATGTGTTACCGCTCCGCATACATGTTGTTACAGATCTTAGTAGCTTTGAGGCCAAAATCGGGTCAGTAGCTCTAATACAACTTGACTTAATTCCAAGCAAAAACAAAAAGTTGGAAAACCGTATTTTGACATTTTTTCGAAGAATTTACTATTCCAAAAGTTGCTACAGCAGTTTTTTGAGAGATTTTTGAACATTTCAAGTTTATTACCTACAGGACATGAATTATGGATATAACATGAACAAAGGCTTTAATCCAATTCATGACATCAATTACATACCTACGTACCCGCTCGAATGGTATTTCTTAAAAACTGCCTCCGAAGCAAGTAGACGGTGATTGAGTAGTTTTTTTCCAAAGAATTCAGCAAAAACCCACATCATACGCCTCCTTTTCCATTAAAAAAACCTAGTTTTTGCAAAATTCTTATAATTAAGCACGTTCTGACGAAAATTGTAACCATGACAGCCTCGGTCGACTTGTCGGTTCGATTCAAAGTCGCAGGTACATGAACAGGTAAATAAATCCGATTAGGTGGTCGTTTAGTTTGAGAAGTTGTCTCATCTAATGAAATTCCGCGATACGGCGAACGCACGTAGCAAGGAAATCGATTAACCCCAGGGTTAAAGCCTCGAGGGAACATCGAAAGAACCAAGGAGACACTTGCTCTCCTCATTCTTAGATAATCCACCTTAGATCACACGCAGTACTTCGATATACAAACAACAGATTCCCTATACCTTCAAAATGTAGGTGGAAATTGTTTTGAAATAAGTATAATTCGAAAATAACTCAAAAACGTTTGGAAAATGGAAAAATGTTGGAAAATAAAAATATTATATTTAAATATTTTCGACCAATTTTACCACTTTGCCCTTAGCTTTTTCCAATAATTTGCCCTCCTCATAGTTTGCCCTTCACCTACTCCTCCACCCGACTTCACCACTTCGCCCTCCACTCGATCATCTCCAATACGAGGTTAACCGGCGGCCCGCGCTGATTTATATCGCCATTTCCCCGCGGCGTCACGTGCCCTTCTTCTTGCGTGATGCGCTCACCTTTGCCGGCATTGGATGTCTCATCGCATGCGATGAGAAATAACCGGAGCCTTGAGATGTGTCGAATAATAGTCGTAATTAACGTTACCAGTGACAATCTTCTCATGACCCTCGCATTACTTCTTCCTATTCTGTATAAATTATAACCGGTACGTAGCTCTTCAATAACAATAATTAAATAAGATGAAATCGTTGAACGGAATATATGAATTCTGAGGAACAAAAGAGAGTTATTACAATAAAAATCAAAAATAATGGAAATATAGAATATATGCTGGGAAAATGAAGATAGAGAATTTTTGTTGAGAATTTTATCCGTCACCAAAATTTGAAAATAGACATTTAATGTCTATTAGCAATACGGCGATCCTATACTTATTGAAAATTTTGAAAAATCGTCAAAATAAGGAAAGTAGAGCAGTGCGCCTTTCCACCGAAATCGATCACTTCTCGGACGACCTTGGCCGGCGAGCCGGGCGGCAAACGCCACCTCCGAAGTGGCCGCTCTGATGCCATCGCGGATCCTCTCCGCATCTCGGATCCTATAGGTCACTCGTCGGTTAGCGCGGATTGCGCAAGCGGCCGAAGGTGCGTCTTTTTAGCCGCTGCTCCGCTTTGGGTTTTGTGGATTTTTCTCATGGGGGCCGTCCCCGCGGCCTTTTCACGTATGAGGCGTTCGTCCTCGGAAATTCGGCCGTACCGAAGCCGCCGGGCTTATCCGCGATTTCGGATAGGCCGCTCGGTTATCGGGCGAAATTTGAAAAATTCCGAGTTTTTCAATTTTCCAGAAAATCTGAAATTTTCCGTTAAACGCCCAATTAATCCCAAAATGAATGGTTTTAGCTAATGAACATTGGAAGGATTTTCATTAATACCTAATCTAAATTTTCCAAATTTTTTAGAAGTCATAAGTCGCGCGATAAATCGAGTATTTTCAAAGGTTCACACTAATTGCTTCCACGGCGAAGATGAAGCCAATCTTATCGGGCCGAAGATCCTCCGGACGATTTCCCCATATTCGGCGAGAGGTCGACCTTGAGCGGCGGCTTCCTCGCCGCGCACGAGATCGGCTACCATTTCTGGGGAAGCGGCCGTGCGCTACAGTTTCTGTCCTGCATAATTCCAATACGGAACGGCTGGAACGCGCGCGTATTGCCCAGTAAATGCTCGTCTCAAAAACGTTGAAAATTGGAGGAAACCGATGAAAAATATTTTTTTAGTTATTTATAGTTCATAATACAAGGATTTTCTCAGAAAAAAATAATATAATAATAAAATCAAAAAAAAAAATAAATAAATACTTATCTAAACATTTTGAAGGGGTGTTGAAATTTTTTCGAGGTTTGCGCTTCCAGACCGATACGTTAAAGCGCAAAGGTCCGAAAATTTGACCCATCGACCAAGGGGTAGCGATCGCACTCAAAACATGAACCTTTCCGTTTTTAGGCCAAAAAATAACGATAAAGTAGAAAAACAATACCTATTTATTAATACATATTATTATCTCGGAAGTGCTGAGTGTGTTAAAGTTCTGGTTGGACAAGGGGGGAACAAGAGACCAACTCGACTAGACAAGTTTTATTCGGAGGAATATTTTCATAATAGTATATAAATATAAATTGTAAATTTGTGGGAAAAATGAAAGTATTTTTCTAGATAGGTCAAAAACTTGGCATTTTTCTCAAATTGCCTTTTTTGAACATGGTCAATTTGAGTTTTAATTTACCGTTATAAAACCGTTCGATATAAATAAGCCATAATGCCACTTCATTGGTTCTTATTGATATAAACAAAATTTTGGTTCATTTTTCTATAGAAATGAACCTTTGTAATCGGTCAGGAAAAAAAAAATTTTAACACCCCCTGAAAATTTGTTGGTTTACGTTTCAAGGGGTGTAGAATCCGAATCTGCAATAAAAATTTTTTGTCCGTCCGCCGTACGCCGTACGCCGTACGCCGTACGCCGTCCGCCGTCCGGGGTTTTTCAGGGGGAAGGAGTTATCGAAAAATTTTGAAATTTTTACCAAAAATCAAGTTCCGTATCTAGTTGGTCCTAACGTCTCGGCAGAACCCTACCTTAATTTTAAGGCCAGTAAAACAGCTGTTGAAGTGGGAAAAAATTCGTGTTTTTCTGGAAATTTAAAACATAGGCATGAGACGCATCATTTTCTATAGATTTTTCTATGCTGAATCGAATGAGACCATCGCCACGCCGGTAGCTTCAACCGTTTAGGAGTTATTTCAGTTTTAGTGAGACATTTTTGAGTTTTTAAAAATTTCTACAATTCTTAATAACTCGAAAACGACTAGAGCCACAAAAATCGTTTTCCACTCGTTGGAATCCCCACAAAAACTTCTGTCCTCCCGATATCTTCAATTTAAAGAATTTGGTCGCATTATACAAATCAGCAAAACAAAAATTGGAAAAAGTTGAGAATTTGGCCTCGGCTCTTAGATACGGTTGATTGATCTACTTACGACCACTAGCCTATTACACCAACAAGGTGACGCACTCACACTAGGCCAGTTGCGCTTGGCAACATAAGAACGAGACAGGCTTTAACAAAGGTTCTGAGGCATTCTTGACGCATTTTTAATTTCATTATTCAGAGAATTTAATAATTATTATTAATATGTTAGTTATGTAGGTAAATAAGAATAGATTAAGTGATGATTTCAACGAAAATTAACGACGCGCTGCGTTGAAAAGATAGATAGGTAGGTCAAGCAAGGAGGACCAAGCAAAGAGGATGATTATTTTTTGCCGGGTTGAAAAAACGTTTTTCTGAATCCCCCTCTAAAATACAAATTTATAGGTACTGAAATTATAGAATAATAACAACTAAATTCTGAGTTTAAGGAGTACCGATATATCGTGAGGTTTGTCTTTGCAATCGAAAAATGAACCCCTGTGCAAAATTTGCAGAATTCTTCGGACATACCGAAAACTAATCTGCACAAGCCACTGATCTACTTAGCAGCGTTTTTTTATTTACATTTAATGTTGTCTCATCTTTCTACAGAACTTATCTGGAAAAAAAATTTAATCGCCTTAATTTTTACGTTAGAAGATAAAAGAATAACCCAAAAAAGTCCCTTTTCTGGGGAAAACTTTTTTTGGCGTTTTTTTGGGCAAACTTGGCATTTTTTGTGGGTTTAGATTTTTGTGGAAGTCATCTATTCGGAATCAGCGTTAGATTTCTTATAAAAATTAAGTTTTTGTGGCATTCTCGGCCATCTGCACGATTGTCTTAACTTTGCTGGACTAATACAAGCCGAAAATCGCCAATAACTCCAAAATTTGGACGTCACCTGGAAAAACGGTGTTCGGATTCGAATTTCGGTTTCAATTTCCAATTTTCGACCCAAAACCTATCTTTAGGACTTGAGGTTAAGCACGTACCTATCGTGCTTCAGTTATAGGTACCTGGAAGGTAAACGTAATATTTCATCTTCAGTTTTAGAAAGGATCGCCGAGCGACTTCCTTTCGCAGCATCGGCGGCTCTAATTTTCTAAGGGCCGTAGGAAATTTCAGACCGGTTCCTATGTTCTCAATTAGAACACATCTCGCGATTAATCTAAGAGTAGACCTTCCCTTAGAACTTCTGTCCTACTTGATTACGTCAGTTGACTTGAACAAGAACAGTCGACTTGCGCACGGTTCACATACGGCGGAAATCGGATAACGCGCGGTACTTCCATTTCGGAATGAAAGCTCGAGCGCTTTCGGCAACTGTGGCATCTTCTGGAACGTTTTCTGGAAACGTCTCTCGACAAGAGGTCGAATGAGAAATCGCACCATTCGATTGTCGAGCTTGCCGCAGGTGGCCTGCTACCGTTGCTTAAGCCTCTCGTTTTCAACTTCATCTCCTGAAGACATTGCACTAGTGAAATTTATACGTATACGTGAGGATTGATGTCCATCGATGAAATCTAAGTTCGATGGACACCAGTTGAACGTTCTTGGTCTTAAAATCTTTGTTTTGCCTTGCAAAATATGTGGATATTTTTGATATTCCGATAAATTGGCGTATTTTTATTGTAGGCTAATTTTAAAATTTGCATAGTGAGCTTTTTGATATTTTTGACATAAACAACCTTAAAAGCGATCAAAATATGATCAAATCGTGTCACAATGGAAGTATTGTGCGGTACCTAAGCACCACTGGTTCTTCTTAGATATAGAATACCTGTTCAATTTTCCTATTAGTTTAAAATCCAAAATTCAGAATCCGCCCGGTGTGAATCTGACTTCGGTCTCTTGGGTTGGTATGTTTCTGTATTTCTGCTGTCCCATTACATCTCGTCCGATTCGAATGATTGGCTCCAGGTCACCTTAGTTCCTATCTGCCGGTCCCAGTTTTGAAGAAACGGCACCCCTCATGCGCCGATGTCTTTTCTCGATTTGTAATCAAAAGTCATTAACCTATTTCCAGTTAAGCGGCGATAGAAAACGGCGCAAATTGATTTGCGTCGTAATTTTTGGGAAACGTTCAACCGATGGAAGCGTCCGCGATTCAAATTAAAATTTTCAAAATCAATTTATAATTTCCAAATCAAATTGTCAATTTTCCAAATCAAATTGAGCATTTTCCAAATCGAATTGATAATTTTCCAAATCAAATGAAAAAATTTCCAAATTTTCTCCAAATCTTTCCAAATTGGCTTAAAAATTGTCATTAAAAATTTTAGTTCAGAAATTTGTCAAATTTTGTTTACTAATTTCCAAGTAAATGATATAGGATAAACGTTAACGCTTCGTACATCCATATGAGAAACGAATACTATACGTCTCTATAATACCTATGTACACAATAACTGCTATGATGAAACACAACAAAATCTCACGCAGTTCTAAAATTTCATGCTCAGAATGATAACTATCATCAGCATGTCGAGCTTGTTGTGAACCCCTCGTCGACTCGATATCATCGGTTCTCAGCAGTTTATACGAGGATAAATCGTTACCTATTAGTCAAAGCGATTCCGAATCACCGTCATTTTGTGCTCACTTGCTTATCCTTGTCCCAAATATAAGGACTCACCGAGGAGGTACCTGCGTATTTATAGTGATGATATACACCGCCCAATTACTACTTCAACGGACTATATGCCCCACGGGCGAAAAGGTAGGGAGGTACATGACTATAACCCGTAGAAATGAAAAATGACGTTTTTTGAGCAATTTTTCTATTCGAGAGAATACAAGGGTCACTCTTACTTGAGATAAATGGCAAAAAAAAGTTTGAAACTGAAAACTCAAACGGAAAATCAAACTCGAACTGAAACTCAAGCTAAAAGTCAAACTGAAAGTGGGACTGAAACTGAAACTCAGATTGAAACTTCCTACTGAAGATAGAACAAACTCAATTTGAAAACCAAGCCCAAACAAAAAGTGGAACTGGAACCCAAACTCGAGCTGTAAGTGGAACGGCAACTCAAACTCAAACTGAAACTTAAACTCAAGCAGAAAGTGGAACTGAAACTCAAAATGAAATTGAAACTGAAAATCAAGTTGGAACTGAAACTGAACCTGGAACTCAAACTGAAACTCGATCTCGAACTCAAACTCAATGTGAAACTGTATCTTGAACTCAAACGTTTTCATGTTTGTAATGATTTTGAGATCATGTTTAATCGAGTTCGAGTTTCAGTGTGCGCTTAAGTTTCAGTTTACGTTTGATTTTAAGTTCAAGTTTGAGCTTGAGTTTCGATTAAGTTGAAGTAAGTCAGTTTGAGTAACGTTTGAGTTTAGGTACATTTCAATTTGCGTTTCATTTTGTGCTTCACTTCGACTTCCGATTTCAGTTTCAGTTTTAGTTCGAGTTGACGTTGGAGTTTTGGTACATTTCAGTTTGTGTTTCAGTTCGAGATCGAGTTTCAGTTTGAGTTCCGTTTTCAGTTTGAGTTCCAGTTCCACTTTCAGTTTCAGTTTTAGCTCAAGTTTAAGTTTCAATTTGAGCTAAGGTTTGAGTTTTAGTTTACGTTTTCGATTGAGTTCGAGGTAGTCCAAGTTTGAGTTTAAAATTAAGTTTATGTTTGCGTTCCAGTTTCTGAGTTTAGGTTTGAGTTCACTTTGAGTTTCAGCGTGAGTTTCATTTCCGGTTTTAATTCGAGTTGACGTTTGAGTGGAAGTTAAAGTTTGATTTACAGTTCGGGTTTCAGTTTCATTTTAAATATTTTGCAAATTTTGCACAATATGGTTCGTTTTTGTTGGCAGACAAAGGGTTGTAAACCATGAATTCCTAGTACCGGGAAGGAAAGTGGAATTTATCAAAGTTTGCCACCACAGATATCTTATTTAACGTATGTGTTTGAAAAAATGATTTGAAAAAAATGATGTTACGTGAATTTTCCACACGAAACCGTTTAATTTACGTTATTTTTTGTCTAATGTAGGTTAACGACCACCAAGTTTGTATACCTCGTTCGACTAAATCGCCAAGAACTTGAGGTCGCACGATGCCACCCTTACGTCACAAGGGCAACCCCAGAAGGGGATGATCAGCCGTGAATAGCAAATACCGAGTATCGAAACTGAACCTTCCCAACTGGGAGACCAGACAGAGCCAGGAACCCGAGTTGAGACATGAGCATGTGCTCGTGCTTCGCATACGGCGTTCAACATTGCGGTGTAACTTTTTCAAATTAGGGTCAGATAAACGGGGGAGGCAGTCACGAGGATACATTTTTCCGTATGGCAATCCGATTGCGTCACGTTCGCGCGAACGTTCGCCGTATCCAAAATTCCGCCAAATTGCTCGACAGATCGCTGGCGAAAGCCGTGACAGGCAGAACCGAAATGGTCCGATTCTTCCGAAACTACAACACGATCATTGATTATTTAGAAAGGCTAGAACGGACCGATCTTGGCAATTTTGGTACAGGAGATCAAAAACTAATGTGGTACAAAAATCGGCTTTGGCCAGAAATACGGGTGGGTACGGCAAAGAATATTTATACTGGTTGAAACAGTTGATGCAGGTATCGAAGATTCCTCGAGTTGGGATTTTTCGAATATTTTTCTCGCATGATTTGCCATAAAAAAGGAAATTTCTACCTAAATACTAAAAAACATTTTGGCTTGAATGCCTTGATTTTCTTCAATTTTTCCGTTTGTTCGAAGAAGTCCTACTGAACCGATTTTGAATTTTGAATATGGAAGTATCGTATGTTATCCACGCACCTCTGGTTTTCTCAATGGATACCCATTAATCATAAAAAAGCATTATGATGAAGGTTGTGTCAGAACTACTGAGCCGATTTCTAGTCTGGAGCGATAACAGAAGGTTCATTTTGAAAAATATGGAATGTTGCTCAAACGTGCGATATCTTCAAGACTGGTGTTTCCACTTTTTCCAGATAACCCTTAGTAGGCCAAGGTGTGCTTTATCCTGAGTAACGTGCACCAAATCCAAGAGAAACTTACGCATAAATGAGCATAAAGAATTGTTAAATGTTGCACCCCCTGAACAAATGAGGTACACTTTTTTTGGACACACCGCAATTCCCGGGCGTTTCCACGGAGACAAGATCATCAATAAAAGAAGACCATACATTTTGGGATGCCTTTTGGGACACAGAATAACGTTCAGGGTACATGTACCCTGGGTATTGAACGTTATTCTGTTATTCTCCCAAAAGGCATCACAAAATTATGGGCAGACCGCTTTCTTGTTTTTGTTAAGGCAATAAAGTTGTTTCTCAATAATGATCAATAATCTGTCTACCTACAAGTCAATACCTCCGTGTCGAATCAAATAACGCTGAGCTCACGCACCATTAGGTCATTCAGTTATGCAACCAGTTTAATTGTCAATTGTCAAACAATGGGACATATGAGACGGTGATTTAGCGATGGCATACTTATAGGCAAATGAGGAACATGCATGAAAAAAAATAAACTGTTTTTTCGCCATAATATTCCTTCTTAGGCTTCGAAAGTGGTGTTATGGTGGATGACGGTTCGGAAAAGTGGTAATTAAAAGAGGAGGGAGGCTCAGTGAAATTTGCAGATTTGAAGTCGAGCGGGGAAATGACCAGCCGCAAGGTTACGCATCTTCTCGTGAACACCAGTGCAACCTCCTCCGAGTTCATGCGTGTTGTGTAGTGATAGCACGGGGCGATGTTTGTTTACCTTTGTTGATGAACTCAGTACTCGACAATATGGAATGGAGAAATAATTTAAGCAATTATTGCTTCATGCGGGGGTGCAGAAATAAAGACCCGGAGAAAATGGTGATCGTGCCGTCAAAGCCCGAAAGCACGAGGAAACTTTGGTTTAACGTCGCGCGGCAACAATATACGAGTGCGAGGCGTCTGGGTGCTTTTCATAAAACTCTTGTAGGGCTTCAAAATCGACGAATGGAATGTTCTCAGCCGTGGCTTTTTGGAAACCGTCCAACAACACATTGATCCTTCTTTTATGAGCACTCATCACGACTTTCTTCCGATGAAACGACGAAATCACGAAAAATCCAAATAATCAAAACAAACAAGACCGTATGACGTCTTCTTCTTCTTCTTTTTCTTGATATGATGCCACTGCGCCATTCGCCTTTTGCCGTTACTTTACGTGCAGTCTCGCCCGCACAGTGACGTCACAATGCTACCCGCCACGTTCAAAAGGGCACTTTTCATTAGCGTTTTTCACCAGGGAAAATGTCGTTTTTCCGTTTAAGATCATCACTACATAATTTTCGCATCCTAAACAGCACCATTCTGGCGGAAAAAATGGATTTCGTTTTTCATGCATGTTCCTCATTGCCGTAACAGGCGCAACTATCAAGAAATCTTCAAGCGCTTCATTTTTGTAATTTTGCCCTCTCTCTTTAAAATATCACATTTTAAGCCGAAATTTCAACGCAGACAATCAAAAAACTGACTAGGTTCACTCACGTAACCGATAACGGGAGAACAAAAGTACCCAAACTTCCTCAACCCGAAGTTGCCCCGGGCGTACCCTGCCGCCCTCAAGGATAGGGTCGGAACTGATCGGGGATGCCTCTGTAGTCTCTAGATTCTAGAAATATTCATTGTCAAAAACTATCATTCATTACCCAAGGCCTAGGAGTATAATTCCAACTTCCCATTGTTTTGAGATGTCTTGCGTTGTACGGAAATTTCTGTTTTCCCCTTTCCCTCGTATCGGTGGCCAACATGTTCAACAATGTTGCCCATCCTGAGTTACAATTGTGACGATGTAGCTGCTCAGTCGCCCGTTTCCTAATCGAATTTACTTCTCAGCCAACTTTCTTCGGACCTTCAATTATTATTGATTGGAACAATGGCCAGGTGTGTACGCTTCCTTTTCAAGAGATGATCGATTTGAAGCAAGAATACCGGGAAGAATCAATTCGCCTAAGTGAGAGGACATGACACAATCGCCTCGAAATGGAAATCCTTTCCTTTTCAGACAACAGCTGCTCCACAGCAACAACATCATCAACAACAACAGGGAGGTACCTACTTTTTGCCCCAACGAACCTTTGAGCTTCCGCAATCGAGCCTGCACTCATTCGGAGGAAAAATGTTCATCAATGCAAGTTTTATAACATTAGGTACTTGAAATTTTCTCATCAAAACTGAGTACCACATCAGCAATTTTTGAAAAAAAAAAAAAAAACAGTTATAATTATGGTAATCTAGCAAAAATATAGAGAACAACCTCATCGAAACCTTTGCTTGTATTCAAGAGCGTAAAGCTGGGTTCACATGTGCGTAAAAGTCTGCGTAATCTCCGTACTGCGTACAGTGCGTAATGAGATCTGATTGGCTGCCAGGTAAATTTACCAGGTAAATTGCGCGCGCGTAAAATTGCGAGCCAATCAGATCTCATTACGCACTTTACGCATACGCAGATTACGCAGACTTTTACGCACATGTGAACCCAGCTTAAATCCTTTAAGTTCCTAAATGCTGAAGTTAGCCCCTCTCGCAAGGTAGAAGAAATATGCAAGGTGAGTCCTTACGTTTATCATACTAGTTCTGGTTTAACAGGATAGGTATTGTTTATTATGTTATTAAAAATGTTCTTATCTTTCATCTATGGGTATTGTCCTACTTCCGGTGGCCTTTCCAACCGAGCAAGTGTGGAAACTGGCAAGAGCAAAAGGTATGGGCCATACCGCAATCTTACGAGTTATGGGTGGTCCGTCGATTTCGCAGCCTGGATACCTGCCATTGAAAGATTCGTATTTTGGACGTACCTAGGTAGCAGGATAGGTAATTCAGGTTCAATTCACGACAGGCCACAATAGAGAATATTCGTTTCGAAGGCAAGCGAAGCCTCATCAAGTCGTAAGCAAACAAAAACCAACGGGCCGTTGAATAGCAGCTGGAACGAACGGCCATTAGTCAACACTTTAAACGGAAAGAAGGTCGTCAAGATGTGCCATTCGTACGAGGGCTCGAAACTTGCGAAGTGAGATGTTCATGAGCCGATACGTATTTTCGTAAGAGAATGATCACGCGGAGATTTTAACGACTATGAGATCCTCGGGCCTGGAGATGGGCGATTTGTCAAGGTGACTCCAACAGGCGGCCATCCCAGCAACTATCAGCAGTGGAGGAAGGGGGGCTCGGAGTCATCCGAGTATTGCTCTTGGTTTGCAAGTCTGAGGCTCCGGATTCACACTATGCGGAAATTCCATCAAAACCGAAAATGTCATTCTTGCTGTAACGAATGATCCCATTGAAATCACCTGGCATTATGATAGTAACACGCCAGGCCCGCACTTTGAGGAGCCATAACCCCCCCCCAAAGGTTTTTTTGAATTCCTTCCACATGATCGTTCGCCTCAACGATTTTTTCGTGTTTTCGACCTTGTCTCAGTAAACTGGCCATAAGTCCCTTAGATCTTCGAGTAATTAAATAAATCAGGATACCGTTGGAAACGCCGTTAAATTTCCGATGATCTTACGTTACTCGCAGATTTCTACCCATTCAAACCACTCTTCAATATCCATGAGTCAAATCACAATGACTTGAAAGGGTCTGTTTCAAATATTCACAGCTCAGAATTGTTGGATCCATGTAATGGGAGTTTATGGACGCAACATGTTGGAAAACCAATTATCAGTTCTTGCAGCTGCATCAACAACAGTCAATGTTGCCCAGATTCGGCCCCTTGGGGCGGTCGTAGCCCTTTTTTCAATGGAAAATTTCCGTTGGAGATTACATGGGAGTGTTTTGCCATCAGGGGTCCTGAAACCTAGCCCTTAGCACTGTATGGAACAGTGTTGCCAGATTCTGAAGGGCTGATCCTTGCTCCATTCTAGGCGAAAAACTCCTGGGAGTTTTTATTTAAAAATTGGCCTTTTTCTGCACTTTTTCTTTGGATTTATGCGCAATCGGATGCGGGGCATGAGGGGAGGGGGGTACCTAATAAAATAACTGCCCCCTGTGGAATTTCAGAAGGGTTGGTTTCTGTTCTGGAAATAGCGCACTGTTGATCCATCTTCAGATAAATGTAAACTGCTTCAGATTAAAACCAAACCAGCATAAAACGTTTAAATGTGATAAATTTTAGCTGAATTGTAGGTTTTAACCCATCAGCCCTTTTTCCTAGCCCATTTTTGAAGGATGTTCAGCCCTTATTGGCGTTGAGCATCTGGCAACACTGACAACAGCTGTCGACTTTCCGCTCAATGCGAACGCGCCGCGATCCTGCACTCTTCATCTTGGACCTTGGCAGGACGAGTCGAGCAGGAAAATGTTTCCCATCGAACGTCGCTCGTGAGCGCATCTCATCACGTCATCCTCCGTTCCTTTCTTCGGGAACGATTCGTCCTCAGTGGCTTCCAGAGATCTAGTGGCTGCCCTTCTTTTGATTGGCACGATTCACGAACGATTTTGTCAGGTTTGATTTGTCGGTTTCCATCGCGGCCTCCGAGGGATTGGCTTCGCATTCCGGCGCCTTCCAATTAAGAATGGGACGCTTACTATTGTTGTTCTGTGGAAAATGTGGGACTGAATTCCATAATGAATTATAGTTTGAATTGTCCAGCGGTGTAACGTTCTTGGAGTGACAGAAAACGAAAGAAACTAGACGTAAGACTCAACAAAAAGCAGCAAACCATACTTTTGTATTTTCTTGGCAGCAAGATACGATTTTCCTTTAATCCACCCATGGATCTTATTCGTTTTGACAAGTTTCTGTGACGTGTCAATGGAAAAGGGTGAAATCGAAAAATACGTTTCGATACGAAGGCTTCAAAGGAACCGCTAGGATTTCAATTGAAATTTCAACTTCAACTGTCAATGTGTTGGGCCTATTGAGAAGAGAAAGGATGCGAAGTGTTCGGGTCCAAGGTCAACGATGCGTTGGGTCAATTATCTCTTTGCGCAGTGTTGGGGCATGCGCAATCCAACCGATTGGCCAGCACATTGCCACTTTGTGGTCGACATATTTCAGTGAGAGATTTTTCTCATCAACGACGTTTCATCTAAGACTTTTGAAGTTAAAGACCCCTATTCCACGTCATTTATTGTTTTCACAGTTAAATGACGAGTAGTCGGGCTATAGCCGAAAAATTCTGTCCCGAAAAATCCTTCGGTTGTCAGTCAAAATCGCTCTATATAACTTTTGCGTTGAATTTCCGACCGTGAAATTTACCATTGGACACGGCCCGTCCACGTTTCCTTCTTACGGGCATGTATACCAATCCCTATTCTTCCTTTTGTTTGACTGCCAGTAGCGACGAATCTTTTGTAACTTGACTAGCCAAGGTCAACGAATCCTTCCTCTTCGAAAGCCGAATATTGAAAAACGACCGGTTCGAAGCCCACAGGTGATCCGTACTTGCGTACTATGTGCTCATAAATTTTTTTTGTCCCTCCGAGGTCGAGCTGTAGGCCTACGCCTAAATAATTCCGATCGAAAAATTTGAGATACCACGAAATTCGACACGGAGAAAGAAATACCTATGTTAGAGCAGAAATTCCAAAAAACCAATTTATTTAACCTTAAACCCAAGAAAACTGCTTTAAAAGCTATTTTGAACTCCGTAGGCTCCACGAACCGTCCTTCGAATTTTTAAATTATTTTTCAGGTGTCTAAACCTTGTCTTCTGAAATGCCAATAGTTGTTCTTCAAACGAGATTTTTAGTAAAAATTGTTCACCACAACATCCAGTCGATGTTGATGTTAGAAGGGTGGAAAAATGCCCAAGGCATTAACCCTCTAACCAAGTAACCCCAACCAGGCAAAAAGTCAAAATCGGTCCAGTGCATCCGCCTCAAATCGGCAAAGAAAAACCTCGGCCCAAAACTGAAGCAGGAAAAATATTTTCGTAAAACTCCAAAAAAAAAACTAGATTTTCGTAGATAACACACAATACTACTATATTTTGGTAAGCGTGTTTATGAACCAAATTCTATTTTGGCCGATTTTGAGGTCACAGGGATGAAGAAAATCCTCCTTTAATTGGAGTCGATAAAAATATCCGCAAAAATGATATTTTAAGACCAAGAACACTCTAATCAATTCATTTTTTATGTCAGAAAAAATAAAACGGAAATCACTATGTACCAAAATTTCGGAAGCATGTGCCACCGAATTCATCAATCATACGTTCAAACCAGGGGAAAACACGAAAAAAAAATCCAAACCCGCGCCATCCCCTTCAATACCTTATCTTTTCTGATTCTCCAAGAACTGACCATATTAATTGGACTCGAAGATTTGAACATTTTTTTAACCGACTTTGACATTTGACAATGAAAATCAAATCGTAGCAAACATTGAAGCCAAAGTCTTTCGACCGAAATTGGATTAGCGATTCGATAGTCCTACTTTAAAATTTTCGGGATACGATTGGATACTGATACTGATTTTTTTTTTGGATACCTACTGATACCGATTGGACCGCATGTTAGATTTTTATTGTCTCAAAATTAATGAGCCTAAATATTTGCTTGACCTCAGCTCAAAAAGCCATCTGACTTTTGAGCTAAGTGGCCGCCTATTACAGCTGAGTCTCCTAGGCTAATGATGTCCTACCCGTTTTACCTTAAAATGGAAGGCTGACTACGGGAAGCGGGCGAGTTCATGGCCGGGACGAATCAAAGGAATCCAAACGAGCCAGGAGGAAACGACTCGATGTCAAACTGCGTGATACAGTGGCAGAATAAGAAGAAAACATCCGACGTCTCGAAAATCAACCGAGGTCGAATGTTCATCCGAATGCAGCGATGCTTAATAAGCGCCTTGGAACGCCAAACTTAAAAAGCCCCCAATCTTCCAGCTCGATTTGAGATAATCGGCCGTTTCATCTCGTCTTTAGACCTCAAGGTCTCCCATCACAAATGTACGCAGTGTAATCGAGCCAACGAAGCGAATAAATTGGTGTATTTTCGAGAGTGTTTACAGCAGGAAACGAAGGAAGCCCATTTTCGGATAATTCGATCACATCTCGAAAACGATGGGCGCCCGATGAAAAATAATGTTACGAACAAAAACGCTGCTAGATCGATTGGTGACATTAGAACATTATTTTTCTGTATATCTGAAGAAGTAATGATCCAAAAGCTGGCAGATTTTTTTTTCTGAAAAACATCAACCGAACATTTTTTTGTCTCGGCGTAGCTGTCTCCAAGAAAACAAAGCTTCCATACTCAATAGAAGCGAGAGAATCATAAGGAGTCAACAAAAAGTGTACAAAAAATAATTGTGACATTTCATCGGAATCTAAAGAAAATAGAATTGTAACTGTAACGAAAAATCGACTCTTTGCTTTTCAATCGGAGGATCGTAGAAAATCACCTATTTTTCTGTTATGTACCTACATAATATGGTCTTCTGTTATGCACCTATCCATCTTTTTGTTTTGTACCTACATAATATGGTCTAATTTGGATATTATCCAAAGACTAGACGAAAATATGTTTTTTGTCATTTTAGGTTTTTTTTAGTGTCAAAGAAACGTTTTTTTTCGAATTAAAAATTTGGCAAAAACGAGAAAAAGAAGAAATCGCATCAAGAAATTGTAAAAAATGTTTCCCAAAAATTATTGGAAAAAACACCTTTTCCCATGGTAAATTTAGGGAGAAATCCTTGGAAAATACAATATAAATGCTATCAGGCATCACGTTCAGAATTGGCCAGTTTACAAAGATTAACCACATTAAGTATGCCAAATTTGACCCTTTTTTGATCGGATTATTCAGACAACATAGCTGGAGCAAACCGCAACTATTCGACAATTACATCAAAATCGGATCAGCGGTTCACTCCACTGGTTGTATTTTTTACTGGTGGCAAAAATGAACGTAACCTATGTACAAATGCAAATTTTCCGAATCGAGCATCTTTTCGAATGTTTTCACAGAACAGACAATGAAATCTTAGTAAATTTTTGTTTTTTATTGAATTGTGAAAAATGCAATTTTTAAAATTCATTTTTGTTTTATTCTTTTGTTTTTATTTTTATTCATTTTTCCAACCGGCAATGATTCTTTTCTATATTCTGCGTGAAAACATAAACACGTAGGGGTGGGGGTTGATTATAATTATCGTAATTGCATAAATAATTTCAATGACTCAACTGACCGCAATGACGAGGAGGCACTCGAAGAAGATGAGGCGGCTCATGAGTGGAAGACCTTCACAGTATAGCAAGATCCACAAGACCGAAATACGCGATACAGAACCGGAGCGGAGCAACGAGCGGCGGAACGTGAGCTCAGCGAACGAAGACGAGCAACAGAAGACGACAGAGCGGAGCCGCCGATGCGGAGGGGAGCGGAGCCCCCGGGCCGCGGAACCGGCCAGTCCTTGGCGAGCGCTCCCCCCGCTGATTGCAAGTGCGCATGTGCTGGAGGAGCGCCGCGCGCACTACCCGCATTTACTTAAATTTTGATTCAATTAGGAAATTTCCGATTTTTTAGAATTTTTCAGTCGATTACTCAACAATTATGCAAAAATAAACCTAGGCTCGAGAATTCGAAAATTTGTTCAGATATTAAATAGGTATTTCAAATTTTGAAAACGACAGAACAGAGCTGCGAAGGGGAGCGGAGACGTGCACACTACCCCAGCGCTCCGCATTACGTCAATTTTGATTCGAATTTGAAATGTCGGATTTTTAGCATTATCAGTCGAGTTCCTAAAAGTATGCAAAAATAAACCTAAGCTCTTGAATGGAAAAATTGAGAAAATTTGGTCAAATATTCAATATTATAAAATATTTGGCCTTGAAAGAAGCAAAAACGAATAGAAACTGAAGATCGGTTTTACTGAATACCTTTCCTTGAGGGCGGCAGGGCACGCCCGGGACAATTTCGGTTATCGGGCGAAAAGCCTGGAACGGCGGTTTATATTCTTTTTTCTTAATAAATAATTCCAAAAACATGTAAAAATGGTCCAGCATCGGTTTCGATTGGCAATCGCTACTGTTCCACGACATGTGGCCTGTGATCCGTAGTGTCGTAACTTCTCCAGTCGTGAATAGGCAGGGCTACTACTCCCCAGTAGTTCAGCATAACTCGGACGGACACAATCAGCATCTGTACGTCGTGTAATATTACATTGATACTGTATGCAGACGGGGAGGGCCGTAGTTAGGATACAGCTGATTATTCCACACCCTAATTATTCCGCCTTGGAGGCGACTTTGAATGCAGGCAGGTCCTTTAGGCGATAGCAAGTTTGGATGCTGAGGCTGCCCCAGGACTTCCAAATGTCAAGGTTGGCCTCGCCCTGCCCAAAAAAATCGCATAATAACTAACACAACTTGAGAAGACAGGCACAGCCGATTCTGTCCCGCACACGTGGGCCCACGGACATGATCACGTCGGTACACATAGACATTTTAATGGATCCTTCAACGATTGGCTACTCCCCCAGCTAAATGTTAACAGCTTGGTCAGAAAATGTTCAACTTTGGTATTCAACGGCTATGACATTCATCGAAATTTGGGGAGTGGACCGAGGGACGTATTTCCGAATTCGATATTTCCACGGAGGGGGTGAGCCTCGGGCTATCCGAGTATTGGGGAACACTTCCAGCAGTAGGTAGGTAAACAACCAGGTAGGTAGGTAGGTATGTAACTAACCGAATTCAAATTCTATTTCAAAATTTTCGTTTAAAAGTTTTCGAATATTTCTACTTTGATTTCGAGACTTTTTTATCGGTTTTTATTGGATACCTTTGACAATATAAATAAAGTTGAAGCTAAACACCAGTTTAATGACCTATTTGGTAAAACTGGATCTGTGGTTCAATACAAAAATGCAGTCCTGCTGTCAGTAAGTATCAGACGTACTGAAAAACTACTAACAAGACTTATCTCTAAACCAATGATCCGATTCGGGCGGATAAATTGTCCGTGGAGTCCAATCAAAGAAGTCCCCAAATCTGTTAGTTTTTGTAAAATCGGAAAAAGTAAATTTTGAAGTCGACACCGTTGGTTTGAAATGCTCGGCTCATTTTTCTCGGTTTTCTAGCTTGATTTACGCAGGTCGGTACTTAAGGGCAGGTACCAACCTAGTTTTCTTGAAATTGGAAAAAAAACTGGTTTTTTACGACCTTCTCGATTATGGTTACCCTGTTTTATTTTTCGGCCATTCAAACGGGGTTCTGCTGTACCAATTATGATTGTTTTTGAGATCCTTAAATTTGTTGGGAATTTTTGAAAACATTTTAATCTCAAAAAAGCGCTTAAGGTACTTAACTACCTAAAAAATCCCGACAATTTCTATAATTCAACTTTGAGTAGAAAATTCAGAAAACTGACAATTCATGTAAAAGTCGAATGAATCTCTTTCGTCGGTTCTTCGGCATCAATCAAGACTGTAGACGTATTGAATAAAAAAAAAATGTTTGCTGACTCAGCATGTTCAATTTGAACAGTTTTTGCTGTTTTTTTCTCAAAAACAAAAATTTTATTTTGGCAATTTTCGGGAGTGGGTTTGGATATAGTTTTTATCAAGTTTCCCCTTATGGCGCATTTTTTGCTGTTTTATCAATTTAGCGGTTAATACGGGTTTTAGCGCAGGAAATGTAGAACGTCGGATTTTCCATCGGACGCTCGTTTTTCAAAATATCACGCTCCAAAATAAGAAAGTGCTGTAGACATTGGTCGGGTTAAGAAATGTCGAGACGAGTGGTAATGAAATTATATTTTACGATAGGTACAATATTACAGAAAAAATGCTCAAGTATTTTTTTCACTCTGCGGAGTGACCTTTTCCGGAGATTCGGCGTCGGTCGAGTCCGAACTGTCACCAACTGGTTTTGTCGATTCCTCACTTATATTTCTATCGGTTTCTCGTGCCTGGCCAGCCGAACCTTTGGCGATAATCTCGTACTGCTGCTTCCTGAATTCTTTTTTGGCCGCGTCGAGCAGAACGTTGTGTAATAAATTCCTGTTTGTCGACAGGTCCTTGACTAGCGGAGGAAATGGGTTACCTGTCGAAAAAATTAATAACTTTGTTGATCGCGTAGTTTTCTTCAAAAAATCCTATTTTTTTGGGTTATTTTCACTCTTTATTGTTGGACCCTCTTTAAAAAAAATACGAAATCGGTCGCATCGTCCAACGAACCTCTCAGTTCTATGACGAGACTCGGAAAATCGGGCCTTATGATTCCAGGACACCTGTAGATTTTCGTGTAGGAGAGGGAAGAATTCTCAAACCTGGGCACGAGCACTTTGAAAAGCTTGTGCACCAGCTGTTTCTCTTCGAGCCAGTAGTCGGCCATTTCCATCATATTCGGGTCAGAATCCCCGTAGCGGATTGCTTCGGATATCAGCTAGAAATTCGATAAGAATTATGATTTCAAGTCTCAATTTGGAGGTAGTTTCGATAGATGATCAAAATCGAGTTGAAATTGACAGAAATTCTAGGGTGGGCCTTCAGTTACGCCCATCCCGGCGGCAATCGAACCACACGCACTGATCTGCCGGAAGAGCAAGATTGCCCGACACGTCATGATGATGAACTAGGGCCAGCAATAGTTTCGAACAAGAATAATGGGGAACAGAGGTTTATCACAGACATAGGCCTGGGTTGATTAGTATGAGCCATCAGGTCGTACCCCCTCGCCCATTTACCCCCGAGTTTTGGTGGTTGCGGCAGCAATGTGCGAGACTATGTGTCAAGAGGCACGTGGTTCGACTCCCACGGTCGGCTATCAAGCTATTTTCCTTATTGATTTTCATCTCATCAAACGAATTTCTCTCGAACGAACGTCTAAAATGTATCTTCCGCGTACCCTTTCCGTGTATCCTCGAGCTTCATCGGCCAGATTGCTATTCAGTTCCACACGTTCGTATTTGATAATTCCAGAAACTGTGGCTCGCAATTTGTTCATACGCCCTTCAGGCCCTTGCGGGTTGCTGAGTCGCCTGGGTTTGGCAGCCACCCTTACCCTCAGCCGACTCACCAATTTAGATACGTCTGCTTGATTCATGTCTGGAATGAGTCGTCAGCCCGTTGTTTACATATTGTCAATAAGGTACACGAATAAAATTTCTTCAAGAGAGTCGCACTTGAACGTCTTAAATGCAGTAAAAAAACAACGAAATTTGTCGATGATTTTATTCAATAAAAGTCAACTTGAGTAACCTCGGTTTTTTCAAGTCCATCAAAAATGCGACATGTCGTTAGAATATTTTAAATAATTCACCATTAACGCATTCGTGATAGCATTATTTTACTTACCTGCCTTCCAATATCAGTAGAAGTAAGTAAAATGATCCCACCCCAATCTGAGTCCCAACCAAAGAGATGGACAGTACTTAGTACTTACTTGGTTGATAAAATTACGAATAATTCATCAGACTATTATTGCAAGTAGGTACTACCTTACTAACCAATTTAAAATTCATAAAACAGACCTTCTCAATGCAAAATCTCAAACATTGTTACACGTTAAGTCGGTAAATAAACTGCTGAAAATTAAAATGAAATTGGTGATAAAAATGTTGTTGTAAAAATGATAAAACAAGGAATGCGTTGCTGTTGCTGTAGTTCATCTTATCCAAACACTACCAAAAACAAAAACCAAAAAGTAATCATCCCTTATGTGCTAAAAATTCCCTATGCGAGGGAAAAAGTCCCGTTCTCACTAGCTTGCCAACACAGTGTTGCCAACTCATCACCTTGCTTTCCCTCTGTCGAGCACCGAAAAAACCTCTGAATTCGACTAAAAACCTCTGACTTCCAAAAAGTTGTGTTCTTAACTCCAGCATTAAAAAATACGATTATAAAATGATCAAAGTCAACTTCAAAATAATGAAATTCGAGATGAAACTCAACTTCGAGATCAAAGTCAACTTCGAGATCAAACTCAACAACGAGATCAAATTAAACTTCGAGATCAAACTCAACTTCGAGTTCAAAGTCAACTTCGATTTCAAACTCAACTTCGAGATCAAACTCAACTTCGAGATCAAACTCAACTTCGAGACAAAGTCAACTTCAAGATCAAACTCAACTTCGAGATCAAACTCACCTTCGAGATCAAAGTCAGCTTTTAGATCAAAGTCAACTTTGAGATCAAACTCAGCTTCGAGTTCAAATTCAACTTCGAGATCAAACTCAACTTCGAGTTCAAACACAACTTCGAGTTCAAACTCAACTTCGAGTTGAAAGTCGAGATCAAACTTCGAGATCAAACTCAACTTCGAGGTCAAAGTCAACTTTGAAATCAAAGTCAACTTCGAGATCAAACTCAACTTCGAGGTCAAAGTCAACTTTGAAATCAAACTCAACTTCGTGATCAAACTCAACATCGAGATCAAACTCAACTTCGAGATCAATGTCAACTTCGAGATCAAACTCAACTTCGAGATCAAAGTCGACAACCTCTGATATGGCAACACTGGACCTACAACTGTTGTTGAAAGTAAAGAAAGTCGGTTCTGCGAGTAAACAACGAGCGATTTCAGCCGTCCGGCCCGCTCGAGCTATTTCTGACGTTTTGCCAAAAGAGGCCCGTACGGGTGAATGAGCTCGAGCTCTAGGTAAGACTCCTTATATCAGCAAGGCCACCATTCCCTCCTCGCAAAAACTGCAGCCGATGAATTGAATGATGTTTTTCCTATCTGACTTGCCATACTTTTCTGGGTTTTGACTGTCCGTTTGCATGGAAGGTGATGGAGCAACATACCAATGAATTTGGGCAGGCAGGAAATTCTCAAGAGACCGTAGAAAATCAATCTTTTGGGTTTCCAAAGAGGGAAACTCGCTGAACTTGTGAACACTGACTCACGTCTCCTTCTCCTTCTTCGATCAAAAAGAGAAAACGAAGACGAAGCTATTCACTAGGCACTAAAAATAACTTCGATTTTTGAAACTCGCAAAATTGGGAACATCATCGGGCATACCCACTTTGTTCTTGAACGGTTAACGTAAAAAATCAGTAAAAATTAATCGATTTTCCATCTACAAAACTGGAAATATGGTTTTCTGAGCTAAGAAAACGTTAAACTTTCCTCAACGTTGCACTCTAGCTGGGGGACGTTTGTCTTTGTGGATGGTAAGGAGCTGGCGTGCGAAGTCCAACAACCTGCTGATTTACTTGACGATTTTCACTAATATGTCTCGGCTTTTCAGCGTTTCCACGATGTACAATCTGTTTCTACTTCAGATTCCAGTCAATCAACCTATTCCACTCTGAGACGGTTAGCTGTTGACTAGAAAAAATGATGCTGGGAGCTGGCGATGGCTCCAGGAGGAGCGCAGCTGCTCAGTTCTTCATGGACGATGACGACGAACGTACAAATCAGGAAAAGGCGAGTTACGACTTACGAATCTTCGCGGAGTGTCGAAAACTGTCTGAAGACGTGAAAAAAACTGCAAAATAAAATTTCACCAGACAAAATACGGGGCTGAAAGGGCATCTAGCTGATGAACATCACCTAGGAATAATTCCTAAATGAGAATTACCTAGGAATAATTCCTAATAAATGACAATTATTGTCATTAATATGCAGACCAAAGGCTAGGCCTTAAACATGGTCTTGGGCCCAGACGTGTGGGGTGATGACAACTTAAATTCAATTTTTGACATGATCGCACCAAAACCTGTATTCCGTAGAGGGCAGACCTTCCTTTTCCCCTTATCCAAGCAAAAAATGTGCATCCTCTCGCAAGATTCGAACCTCCTCCAGACGCCTTGACCCTCCGGCAACAGAGAGCCTGGGTGGTTCATACCTATCTGTCTATGTTGTTTAGGGGAGATCCAAAATATCAGTTTGAAACCTTCTTCCCCCTGTGTCCACCTAGGGAGCAGAAGGTGTCAGGTTCGAGTCCTGCTGGAGTGCGACGATTTTCGTCGTTTCTCATTCGATCTCATTCATGTTGCTCTTCCAGGTGGTGAAAATGTTGAACGACGCCACGGTAACGATAGACCCGGCAGTCAAGGTCCAGAATCTGGAAAGAGTGCAGTACATTCTATTGAAACAGGAGCCGGAATTGTTGGACAAGTTCATCCAGGATGTTGTCGCCTTTCAGAACGACAAGAACGGAGACGTTAGAAAAGCTGTGATTAACTTTATCGAGGAATTAGTGTAAGTTTTTGAAGAATTTCTCGTTGTCTCCTCGAGTGCTAGAATATCCTGTTTCCAGAATGTACGTTGGAAAATTTTGCTCAATTTTTTGTTCCTATTCCTATTTTCCAGGAAAAAAGACGTCAATTTATTACCCAAAGTGATATTGAACATTCAAACATTACTGCAAGACAATGCGCCTCAAGTGCAGAAGCGGTGCATCCAGTGCGTAACGACGTTGTACAGACTTGGCCTGGAATGGTTGGCCAAATCCACCTCGGTCTCGGAAGATATGTCCAGAGTGTGGACCATGTTGAACAACATGAAGGCCTATATAATCAATATGGTCGACTCGGATAATAACGCGTGAGTATCTATGATTCGTCAATTTTGAGTTTGTGAAAGCCGATCGAACGCTTTGTCGCACAGAATCAACCTTTTCCGATTTTAGTGAGGGTGCACTCTTGAAACTCCAGCGATTCACATAAATTCCCATACTCGTTTTCCAGGCTGAGGACGCAAATCATCAAATTTGTGGAAACGATCGTCCTACTGCAGACTCATCCTGACCCTGACAGCGTGAAGCGTGAAAATGATTTCTCGTTGGACGACGTACCTTTAACTCTAAAGGTGGCCCGAAGGAGGAAATTGGAAGAGGAAGCGCTGTGGGTTACAACATATTTCCATTTCAATTTCCAGTTATGATAATGCGGCTTGACATGCACACAACACAACAACAGCAACATCCACAACAGCAGCAAGATACATGGCAAACAATAGCAACATAGATAAATAACAACAAAATCAACGTACATAGCAGCAATGCCAATATCCATAGCAGCAATAACATACATAGCAACAGCACCAACATATGTAGCGAAAACACCAATCCATAGCAATGGTGGCCACAACAACAACAACAACAACAACAATTATAACAACTACATCAACTGTTGGCAAATTTTGAAAATTTTCCCAATTCCAGGACTGTATTTGACCTGATGATCAAATTCCACGGATCGTCTCACATCAGTAGTGCCAATTTACAAGGATGTATGCGTTCATTGACGACGATAGCCAAACTTAGACCCGTATTTATGAGGCGGGTTATCAACGCGCTGGAAACGTTGCACCGTAAGTCAATTATCGGTTTCAAACTTTTTCAACCGATCGGAAAAATAAGTCTTTGTTCTATCGAGTTTTTCCCAATTCCAGTCAATTTACCCCCCACTCTGACTAAAACTGAAGTCAGTTCTCTGAGGAAGAATTTGAAAATTCAATTGCTCGGCCTCCTCAGGCATCCGTCATCAATCGAGTACCAGCACAACATTACGACACTTCTCACCGATCTAGGAGCATCTAATTCTGAGGTTAGTTTTAAAAAAGGACAATCAATCCATGGGCAGACAAGCCGAAATGATCTTTGACAATTTTGAAAACTGTGCACAGGTGAATAAAGCGCTGCCAAGGGCCGATGAATACCGTAAGCGGACGAAGAAATCGGCTCCCGAGGAAGCACCTGCTTCTAAAAAGAGCCGTATGGAAGATGTTTCGCCTGTGGCTGCAGCGATCATCGAACCGGACGCTTCAGCTGTGGACATCACAGAAGCTTTTATTCTCGAACGCCTCACTCCTGAGCTGGCAGCTTCTCTCGTGATTGCGGGAATGGTATGTTACCTACTCAACTTTTGGATTTGGTGATTGAAAGTAATTTACAGAAAAATCGACGTACGCCTTGTATTCTTTCAGGCTCGGTTGCCAGACACTATGCCTCCTGTGTTCAGCGCGTCGTACACTCCCATTGCTGCTGCGGGCACTGAGGGTCAAATTAAACACGTCTCTCGTCTGCTTGCTACCCAATTGAATGCAGTCGGGTTGGGGCCTGGCGCTTCGATAGCGAAAGCCAAAGCTTCAGTTCCCGTAAGTCAATGGACAAACGCACACATGCTACTTTGGTGTAGGCAGCCGTTGAAAATACGCTTTAAAATATCTGACGTCTCCACGGTTTCAGCGACACGCGATCGTCGATGACGATGATGATGAAGACGGTGCAGTCAGTTCTGAACCTGTCGCCACTGTTTTGGACGAGCAAGGCCTTGAAGACGACATCATCAAAGGATACCCGGCGAAAGGGATCAAACTGGAAATCTCCAAGCCCCTCAGTTCGGTGAGCCATTGACCTACCTGCACTTATGATTAACCTACATCGTCAAATGCCATGCCTTGCTTCTTGGAACGATATGCTGAGTCAATATGTTTTGCCAATTTCCAGGATGTACGCGAGAACTTGCAAACGCAAGCTATCCTGCGAATATTGAATTCTCAGGAGAGCGCCATTTCTGGCGGCGTTAGCGTCATCAGAGGAAAAATCCTTGCCTCCATGGCAGCATCTTTTGGCGCCAAAGTTAGACAGAGTAAGTTAATTCCAAGTGTCATTTTTCCAAAGCTTTTCACAAAAATTTTCGTAGTGCTAATTTCAAGATTTTATTCCCCAGCAATTTTGAAGTTTGTACTGAAAGATCTGCGTAGCCAAATGAATCTGGCATTGTCCTGGATGTACGAGGAGTACAGTTTCATGCAAGGTTTCACGAAACGGGCGCCGACGCAAGTTGACGATCAGAAATATTACGACTCGAACTACAACATTCTGATATGCTCATTCCTCAACACCGTTATCAGCAACAGGGAAATGAAGGATCGCGATGCGTGAGTTATAGCGGGGAAATACTATAAGTTACCAAAATGTGAATCTGGATAATTGGTAATTCGTAATTCTCCTTCTGTTGCAGTATCCTGTCAAGAATCGTCTTGGAGATGCCTTTGGTCACTGATGACGCGGCTCGAATTTTGAAAGAGTTCAGCACCACCGAGGTTCTGGGGCTCGATTTGATCAACAAGATAATCCTGAACCGCCCGCCGAAGGAGAGGATGTTCCTGCAAGTCCTGCTGAACAATACGTGTCATCAAACGCCTGAGGTACGTCACCTCCTACCGATTTGCGCGTTAGAAGCTGCATTCACTTTTATGACATGTGACGTGATGACTAATGACATGATGGTATGCAACATGGTGACATGTGACGTGATAACATGTGGTATGATGACATGCGCCATGATTTTGGGAGACATGATGACAGGTGACATGATGACGTGATGGCGTGTGACGTGACGACTTGTGATGTGACGACATGTGACATGACAACATGTGACTTGACGACTCGTGACATGATGACGTAGAATTTATGACGCGAGGATTCATAACTTGATGACATTGTGTTCCATCTTCAAAATTTCAGATTCGAGAGACAGCCATCAGTCATACTGTCGATTTGTACTTGAGGGACGATTTGAGGCCGATCATCGAGGAGCGAGCGCTCGGTTACTTGAACTACTTGAAATACCCGAGGCCAGCGATGGAACTGTTCGGTCCTGAGCTCGGCCGACCTTTCAGGTCCGAAACGTGGAACGATGACTGCACCAAGGCCTGCCTGTATCTGTACCTGTCGCTGTTGCCGTTGAGCCAGGAATTGATCCACGGGTGAGTTGATCGATCTTTCGAGAATTTTAGAGATCTTGATTTTGTGGCTCAAAATGACAATTGTTGGAATACCCTGAAATTTTCCTAATATCTTTCAAAATGACGTATCGCTCATACATTACCAGGTTGGCCGTCGTCTACGTCGCCACGGTTCCCGACGTGAAGCGAACCATACTCCGAATCGTCGAACACCCTATCAAGGCGATGGGCATGGATTCGCCTCATCTCCTGAAACTTGTGGAGAGCTGTCCCAAAGGATCGGAAACGCTCGTCACCCGGCTCATCCACATTCTGACAGATAAAGGTAAATGTTATCGCTGCTATCGCTCCGTTATTATCACTGCTATCACTCTACAAATATCACTCTATCAGTTCGCTTTTCTAACCTTGGTTTTTCACTATTGCAGCTCCTCCCAGCCCTGAATTGGTTGAAAGGGTTCGCGAACTTTATCAGACCAGAGTCTCAGACGTCCGATTCCTCATTCCTGTACTTAACGGGCTCACAAAGAGCGAAATTATCGCAGCGTTGCCCAAACTGATCAAACTCAATCCAATAGTTGTCAAGGAGGTAAAATTATCTTTTCAAAATTTTTGGATCCTTTGCGTCTTTTATGGCGTTTTAAGTTCGTTTGAGCTCATTTCGAGATTCTCAATGAGCTTTTTGGCCACCTCCAGACGCCTCAAGGCTTATTATGACATTTTACGATATGATAACTATGAAAAGATGACATATGTCCTGCCAGCATACCACATGATGACCAGCATGATCGTTTTAGCACTTTCTAGATTCTTAATTAACCTTTTAGGTAATCTTGGGGCGCCTCGAGGCCTTTTCAACACTTCCTCTAGAATAGAATTGTTAAGTACTTACTTTTGGGTCCCTTTAGCGGGTCTACGGTGTTTTTAGGGGCTTCTTGAAACTTTTATAGTTCGTTTCAAATTTTTGGTTTCTAGATCCGTCGATAATCTTCTGTTTTGTTGGATTTTCAATGGCCGTTTTAGATATTTGGAGATATTTCTAGGGTCGTAAATCAAGATATCATTCCAGGTGTTCAATCGCCTCCTCGGATCCCAGGCAGGGGATAACAACTACGCGTCGCCGATCGCCCCGTCGGAGCTCCTCATTGCTCTCCACGTAATCGACCCGGCCCAATGCGAATTGAAAACTGTCATCAAAGGTAATTTTTCTCAAATAATCCCTCAATTTGACGACTTTGTGTCTTAATCTTGTTAAACTAAAATCGATTTTTCTTTCAGCAACGTCACTCTGTTTCAACGATAAGCAAGCTTACACGCAGGAAGTCCTCGCCGTCGTGATGCAACAGCTGATGGAAGTGACGCCTTTGCCGACGCTTCTCATGAGAACCGTCATCCAAGCATTGTCGCTGTATCCGCGGCTTATTGGGTTCGTGATGAATATACTTCAACGGCTGATCTTGAAACAGGTGAGTTTTGATTGTCTCTAAAGCCCGTATCGCACTTCAGACCTTCTCCCCCTCCACATCTCATTTACAGACACACACACGATGGATTAGCATGTTAAAATTACCGAAGAATCGGTCTGTACAGACAGTCTGTGCGATCGGGAGGAGACGACCAATTTGACCTTAAAAGAGACGTAGCTAAGTAAAATCAATTATCTTCCGAGACTGATGTTTTTTGTTCATGCGTTTTTCTACGTATTACCCCATTTTTTCGCGCAGGTTTGGAGGCAGAAAAAGGTTTGGGAAGGTTTCATCAAATGCTGCCAAAGAGCTCAGCCTCACAGTTTCCAAGTGCTGCTCCAATTGCCGGCCCAGCAGTTGAAAGACGTGTTTACCGAGGCGCCCGACCTCAGACAACCGATGCTGGATCACATCATGGAGTTCACCGAGAATCAAGTGAGAATTTTCCTGCTACTTCCCTAACCTGTTTCCGGATTTATGACCATTATTTTGGGCTTATAATTGTGTTCTGCGATTTGACCTTAACCTAGTGTGTTTTGAGGATGGAAAAATGCCATTAGCTCATAATATTTTCATTCCCTAAAGTTTTTTAATGATATTTTTAATCTATCGTATTCCAGAGAGCGCACATTCCAGACAGTATTATGGATGTTTTGAACACACCCGCCACCCCACCGCCCGTATTCACCATCAAGGATGAACCGGTGAGAAAATGTTCCATCATTTCCAAATTACCTATCACCATTTCCGTCAAGAAAATCTTGAGATCCCTTTTTTTGGACTGCTCGAATTTTTGTTTTTAAGTGAATCCCAAAGGTAATTTTTTCTTGCCCATTTCAGGTATCGCCGCCACATAAAATTATGCCAAGCATCTCCATTAACATAAAATCAGAACCGTACGATGAGAGTATATCGTCCTATTCTCAGCCGGCTCCTCCAGGGCTCGAGTGATCGATTTTAAAAGACTTACCTATCGATTATTAATCGTATATTTATTTCGGGGGCTGCAATTGCTTCGCAAGAGACCCGACATTTTAGTTGTTTTTTCTTAAAATTGCATTATTGTGGGCGCCTACCAGATATTGTGAATAGTTTGTAAGGGAAATATATGAAAAATAAATTACGGAAATCGTTCAATTCAATTGTGACCTCGAACGACGGGGGAGAATAAATGTATTAATATACTGTATTAATTTTTATTTTCAACATCAATCACGTTTTCAACAATAAATTAACGTTATAAAAAAGTCGAAAGTCTCAATAATTTACACATGGGGAATAAATAAGTTTATTTACACGGATATCATCACGCGGACGAGATTCTGCGACCACAGACTTCTGCTCATGATGATCGCCAGTTTCAGAAGCAGGCAGCCATCGAATATGAACAGGTAGAATAAATACGAGACGAACAGTATCAAGGCCAAGGCGAAAATTATCAGGATCACCTCCCAGATGAGATAAGTC
Organism: Nesidiocoris tenuis; assembly: GCA_036186465.1. Lineage (NCBI taxonomy): Eukaryota > Metazoa > Arthropoda > Insecta > Hemiptera > Miridae > Nesidiocoris > Nesidiocoris tenuis. Next base: position 3,926,833 of record AP028920.1, read on the forward strand.
GATTGGCAGGCGGAGAAAAGAAGGTCAAACCTGGAGTAAAAAAAAATATTTTAACCATAAAAAAAAGAGTACGGTCCACGGGCTTTTATTGCAGATTTGTGCTCTAAACCCTCTGAAACGTTAAAGGTGAACGTTTGAGGAGGTGACGTAAAAACAGTTTCCCGACTGATCACACAGACGTACAATATTTCTGGGAAGAATGCGCTAAAAATAATTAACAGAACATGAAATTGACGTATACCTCTGCCTCGTTGGAGAGTTGAATAGTTGGACTGGCGGTGGTCCCATTCTGTCCATTCGGCTTGCCTGAGGTGGATGTCTCGGAGGCGGGAATTTCTGTCGATGGAGGCGAAGGAGGCCTCATCGAAGGCGGAGGTGGAGGGGCAGTCAGGTTCAAATATCCGCCGGCTGCTTCAATCTGGACAAAGGTCAAACCATCAAAGAAGGAAAACCTCAGTTCAACCCTCTGCGCCGCGGTCCTGAGTGCCGCGTTTCAAAATAAATTAATGTAAACTTTGGACCCCGCATTTTGGAGCGAGCCGACTCCCGCAATCGCTCATTCTCCTTCAAGCTGTCGTGTCAAGCTCCACGCTCCAAAATCAAGATCAGTCCGCTACGAGCCATCAAATCGGTTTGTCAATTTTGCGGCACTGAGGGCCGCGCGCGGGAACATATCAGCAGAAATTTTTGAACATGACTTCTTAAGGTAGGTATTTCTCTGTTCTGGACCATCAAATCGCATACATTTATGGGACCATTATTTTTGTAGTTCGTAGAAGTTTTTTTATTACAGAACGAAGCTCATTGGACGACTGAGAGTTGGAGGGTGGTAACAATCAAATTTTTGGCAGCGCGAGAATTTTATTTTTATTTGATTTTGGCTCAAATATTTTCTATTTTTATAATCGAATCTTTATTTTTTTTTAACCTTGAAACATTTTTATTCGATTCTTCAATTTGCAGTCCCCCATAATGAGTCGAAATGAAAACAGCGTTAGGGTATTTTTACTACGAGATTAACCGAGACAAACCAAGGCTATCCTCCGAATTAAGTTTATCACTTAACAGCCTCATGTAACAGAGATTATGTTCGGTTTGCCGAGCTAATGCTCATCCGGTCTTTCGTCTTCATTCGGCCTTAATTTCAAACCGCTGAAGTCGGAGAAGTCCGAAGTCACTGGAAAGTTACAACATTGCAGAACCGGCGACTCTATTTTACACAACATGGAGTTCCATAATACTGTTATGCCCGCCATGTAGCATAATTATTATTTATATAATGGTAAAATTATTTTTGTAAGTATCTACTATTGAACTAGATAGGTAATTGTGAAGAATTGTTTATTCATTCAGCTTTTTCTTTGCAACCTTTGGTTAAAGAAAGTAGCTCATAACGATTAACATTTTTTGATGCTATAAATAGACAATTTTGAGATAAATCTATTGTTGAAATTAAAAAATAGAATAAATTTTTATTTATTTGGGATTGAACGCGACTTTTTTACTTCCATATTTACAGAGTAAATGGAAGTATTGTGATCGTCCTAAAATCGAGAATCGGAACGGAGCTTCAGAAAAAACTTTTTCTTATACACATTTACTCAGAATCACTTCCTGAACAAGTGTCCGTGTGTCCGTGTGTCCGTCTGTCCGTCTGTGGTCATTTACAAAAATGGCCATAACTCCCTCATTTCTCAACCTTTTTTCAAATTTCTTGAACTGAAATGTTTGTCTCGGCAAGACCTAACACCCTGTTTAATCGGAATTCGGATAACGCACAGTACTTCCGAGATATTTGCATTTTTAGTGTTTTCTATTTTATTTTTTTCCGGCCGCAAAAATGAACCGATTTGAGCGTTCTTGGTCTTAAAATCTTTGTTTTACCTTGCAGAATATGTGGATATTTTTCACATTCCGAAAATGTGGCGTTTTTTCATTTTGGGCGAATTTTGAAATTTGAAAACTGAATTTTTGGTATTTTTGACCTAAACACTTTCGAAAGCAGTCAAAATATGATCAAATTGTGTCACAATTGTACGTTCCAAAATATGGAAGTATTGTGTGTTATCTACGCACCACTGGTGATTTTCCTATAGGCATAAATCGAAAATAATGATTTTGACAAAATCTTGGTCTTGAGCAACTTACATGCTTGTCAACTTCGCAATTTCTCCCGGTAAATCCTTCGGGGCAGAGGCACCGATAATCGCCGTCTTCTTCAGCTACGCTTACGCAGGTCGCTCCGTTCTCACAGACGCCGCTGTGCTCTTCGCAGTATTTCAATTCTGTAACACAGATGACCAGCGATTTAAGAAATTTTCCGAAAAATCGAAAATACAAGGTGGCGCAGACAAGGGTGAATTTTAAATAGTCGCCAAATTGTCAATTTTGAAGATATCGGGTTGAAATAAATTTTAAAATGTTGAGAAACAATGGAAATTTATTCAGAAAGCCCGTCCGTTCGGTCGTACAAGCCATTCCAAAAACACCCGATCCTTGTGCGCCACCCAGTATTAACGGAATATCCGATGATAATTATAAATTTTTGACGGCTGATGAAAAAAATGGAATCGAAAACCTCAAAAAATCAAGTTGTGAGCGATCGATGAAAATAATTGGAACGTTGAAAAAATAATTCTCAACGTTTAACATTGTCAGCAGGAAATTGCAATCAAGGGCATCCGAGATAGTTCAACAGGAGGCAAAGATAAAATAGGAAGTCGGGCGTAAATCTACGGAGCGATCAAGAACGCCCGCTGGGTCGGAGGCGAAGACCCTCGTTCACCGTGGCCTCGAAAAATCGTGACGACCATTCGATAGGTAGGACGGTTAACGTAAAAAAATGATAGCGTATTACCGAAGTCGCAGCTAAAAAAAGAGTACAAGGAAGCGGGAAGACGATTCATGAAAATAAGGACCATGCGGACGATTTCGGACTGCTTGCCTTTCAGTATAATATACCTACTATATATTATACTATTATATTATAATATCCGGATGTAGGAATATAATGTATACCAGGTATACTATACCTATACTAAGTCCAGGTGGGTCGGCGATACAAAAATTTCAAAAACCGCGCGGCGTCACGACGCGATGTGCAAAAAACGTCGAAATAGTCGGATTTTTTCACTCAACCGCCTACATCTCTAAAACTATCCATAGTAGAATGAATGAATGAATGAATGAATGAAAAAAGGCTTGTATTTGAACAAAATAGGATACAACTCAGCGAAATGAAAGACACCTTACTCCAGGATGGCTTTATAGCCGTCACCTGGGTTGGTTCATAATTTTACAAAAATTTTCTTAAAGCAAATTAGGCAGGTATACATATACAATAATTATATTAATTTCCTTTGGACCGCACAGCGGAACTGGACTAGGTTTAAGCAAAGATCCAGCAGTAGCACAAAAATTGGTTTCCATGGTTAGAAAATAATATTATCCCCTTCCCGAAATAGAACTGATTTTACCTCTAAACGACCCTAGTAGTTGAAATGCTGGACAAGGTCCCAGCGGTATCTCCATGCAGCTGAGCAGAAACCAGCAACTCGCTCAAAGCTCTGCGACCGCAACTGCTCCAAGCACTCCTCCATCGTAAGCCTACTCGCCCCGAAGAACGCCCTCCTGAACTCCGCCAGCACCGGGCACTTCCCCAAAAAGTGCATAATATCCTCTCTCTCCCCCGTGTTACACATGGAGCATCGCTGAGCAGCCTCCTCCCTCCAGGGCTGGAAGTTCAAGTAGATGGTCCCTCCTCGAGCCTTGCACATCCACCTCGCCTGCTTGAGGTCCCTGCAGCCTGCATAATCTGGCGGCCCCATCTGGGCCCCAACCAGATATCTGTAGTGACTATGGAATTGCGATGCCTCGGTCCTCTCCAACCAACCCTGCCGCTCCTGGGCCGCAAGGGCAGAGAATATTCTCTCCCATCGATTCCAGAGGACCGCCCGGGGCGCCGTCAGGTCCAAGTCCACGCCGCACCCGTCCGCAAGGGCCAGCCATTCGACGACCCAAGGAAGTCGGCGGCGTACGCCCTCTCTCGCCAAGATCCCCGGCAACCTGGTCTCGGGCAGTGCCAGCGCCCGGAGCACATATCGAACCTGAAGTGGCAGCGTCTGAAGGAACATCGAGGGGCGGTTCGTTTCCAACATAACTATCCATAGTAGAGAAAAACCATCTTTTGCCATTGTTGAATTTAACTAAATTTGTGATTAATCGCAGCTTTCTAGCTCAAATAGCTCCTGAGATAGGCCATTTTTTCAAAAAGTTGCACTTTGGGTTTGGTTAGCTTTACGAGTGTCAATATCAAAATGTAAAAAAGATGATACCCGTCACCATAGAGGTTGTTGCAAATTTTGATAGTTGCGATTTGAGACCAAAAAGGGGGTTGCGCATCTAGTAGAGCTCGACTTATCATAAAAAAAACCCAAATTCTGATTTTTTTGGAGATTGCTCTTTCTGACGAAACTATTAAATGGATCACAAATTTTGTAAAGGTTGGAAATAGCGTAAAAACGTCCAGAAATGTGTTTTAAGACGATAAGAGATAGTTAAATCAAATCACTCAAGTTGAATAGTTTCGAGTGGGAATCCCAGTTTTTCAGCGGTGAAATCAAAATTGCTAATATTGTGGAATTTACTAGGCTTTGATAATTTTTTGTTTCTACTAACACAGCAGAGTAAAAGGGCAGTTTCCACAAAATTTAAGTGCCTACACCCAAAACCCAAATAATTTTTTAAGTACCCGATTAAATTCTACACTTATGCAAGAAGGTATCTTGCATCTCTTATGTCCGTCAAAAATTACGAAAGTAAGAAGCTGCGCAATGATGATTTTCGAATATTCGCTCAGCTTCTTACGATCGACCCAAGATTCGAAAGTAGATGACAAACAGAATTATGTAGGAAAATAACAGACGAATCAGAATCCTCAAGAATGCCTCAAGCGAACAACAACTGTCACTGTCTAATCACCTGCCGAGTAAATGAGCGGTGTTTCTATTGCACAACAACTAATAATGTTGAACTCGGTACCATTACGTCCCAACTACGTAATGCGTCAATAATTTTAATTATAGCAATTCTTCTCTCATTATACACTTTTACTGAAACTACATCCTGAATAAGTGGGAGTGTGTAGGTACGTCTGTGGTCACTTACAAGAATGGCCATAGATCACACAATTGTCAACTTTTTTCAAATTTCTTGAAACCCTGTTCACCCGGAATCAAATTACCCACTGAACCTACTTACGAAATATTAGCACTTTTAGTGTTTTCTATTTTATTCATTTCTGGCCACAAAAATGGACCGATTTGAGCCGTCTTGGTCCTAAAATCTTTGTTTTACCTTGCAAAATGGAAGTTTTTTACATCAAATACTGGACATGATTTGATTTTTGTGGGTTGAAAGTTCTTCTTTTCTCACAAAGAGACATATCTAAAAAACTTGATGTACGCGTGGTTAGGACAACTTTCTCAAGCAGAGGAGAAAGCTTTTCTGCATCGGGCGATTGCGGCCAGTCATGCTGTATTATAAGGTAATTTCTAATTTGAAAAAGATGAGTAAATGACGTGTCCGCTTAAAAAATAAAAGCAAGCCCCAGATGGGGAACAAAACATTTTATCGCAGGTTCGCAATCATTCTACATTTCTCGATTAGGAACCTAAATCAAAGATTTTGAGGGGGTTATTGTCGCCAACCAATAAAATAGAAGTTTTTCCCTTCTTTATAAAATAATTTAAAAAAAGGGGGGTTAGAGCTGGTGCGATGGTGTGACGGCACTGAACAAAGGTTCCAACAGTTCTTTGGTGCTTCAGCTCAAAAAGTGACCGTGTAAAATAAGATGCTAGGAAATCGAATATCATTTTCCAAAATTCATCTCACGCGTAAAGTAATAAATTGAAGATTCATCGGATTTTTATCGCTCGAAAGGCGGCATCGATCAGCCGTTCATTAGCGACCTTGCAGTAAAATAGTTAAAATGCATCAGCCTCACGTACCTAGTTCGAATGCATCGCGTGAACGACTGGAAGTGCATAATCAACCAATACCAAGTCGATCGAAGATCTCTGGCAATCCAAAGGTAAATTATTGTGATGCGTCGACTACTGTATGTGAAAACACTAAAAGGGCTAATATATCGGAAGTACTGTGAGTGATTCGCATTCCTGTTAAACAGGGTGATGGGTCTTACTGAAGCAAACAGCACAGTTCAAGAAATTTGGAAAAGGGTTAAGAATTTAGGGGGGTATGGCCATTTTTGTAAATGACCATAGACGGACAGACAGATTTTAATTTAATGTAAATTGAATAATAAAAAAATTACAGGAAGCGATTCTGAGTAAAAGTAAAAGTATTATCCGAAGTAAAAGTATTATCTGAAGTAAAAGTATTATCGTAATAGTTTTATCTGAAGCTCCGTTCCGATTGTCGATTTTAGGACGATTTAAATACTACGTAAATATGAAAGTAATACACGATTATTACTAAATTACGAGATACTATTACATACAATTATTAGATCATTAGTATTTACATCACCTACCCAATCACGAGTGATGAGAACAGGCACGAATTAGGTAGTTACCAATTCAACGGTTGGACGCCCGGTTGAAAAGCCAAAGAAAACTGACTGGTTATAGTGATCGCGTCGCCTGGTATACTCGGTCGGGTCTGTAGCCAGGTAGTACAGACCTTTTTGTCTGAAGGGGATCCCCTTTCCCTCCCACTCGCCATCGAAAGCCTGCGGGAACCCATCAGACAAAAGATCGGAGGAAAATGACGTCCAGGATTGTCCAATCGTCGGCGATTGCGACAGAAGCGCGAACGTACGTTTTCGTATTGCAATTATCATTATTTTACGAATTCGTATTGAGTCCATAGGAAAGCATTTGGCCGGGAAAAGCCTTGAATTTAAATTGGCTCCGTCCTGGGGCTTGAGATAATTTTTTCAGATAATTTTTCCCATGGGAGACTTTCAGCACCTATCAGCGATTTCCTTCAGCATGAGGAGCCCAATATTTACGATGCTTTCAGCGGGGACTTCCCACGACCTATGTAAATAACCTCGACCAGTGTTTTTTACTGTGGCCCAACCTTTGACTATAATATAGACTATACATACAGACTATATCCACTGTATATAATATATACAGTCAATATAGTCTAATATATCTATAGTCAGAGCCCAACCGGCGGCGCAGAGCTCCACTGTTTATCAGGGTGGGGGGAGTTGCATCTTTCTCACTGAACCACCCATAGAGACATAGGTAACGTTCGAGTAACAAAAAATCTTGAGACGAACCCAAGTACCAGCTGAAAGAGGTCTAGCCTACGCCAACCCCTACGCCTGCGCGCCAGTCGCCCCTTGTCATCCAGGCGTCTATATTACATTACACCGAACCAATTTTTTCAAGGTTGAAAACTTGCTTACAATCAGAGTCAGATTCTTCGTTTTGCTCATCTACTTTTGAAAAATAATTATCCAGTGCTCGTCACTTCATAGAAAATTATGATGCCGAAATTCATATCAGCTGAAAAAAAGCTGCCAGACAAGTTTTTCAAAGAAGGGAGAACCTTGGATCCCGCATTCCCTCGCAGACGATCGAGTTAAGATTGTCCCCCTAAATACCTTGTATAACATATTATGGATCGATTCTTTCTCAAGGAGGACTGTAAAGCCGAAAGCGCTCGGATGATCAAGGAGAAGGGGAGAGGTTTTTATCTACCTACTCTCTTCCTTCTCATGAAAAAAGTTTAATTTCAAACTTCAAATGTAATAGGCTCCACTTTAGCCCTTGAGTACACGATAGAGTACACCTTAAGTAAACGAGGAGGAAGAGAAGAAGAAGAGTACACGCTGCGCGGCACTCCAACCGCGTTTTTGGGTTACTGATGGTTGATCCTATGCCCCTGGCATCCTGTTGAGGAATTCTGAATCCTGGGAATACCCTCATGAGAAATTCAAGGTATTCAGCACCAAAAAACTGGCCTAGTGCCCTGACATTGGCGGGATCAATCCAAGCATCGCCCATTTTGAAGTTCTCCCTCGTAAGATCGCGGAGATTCGCTCATTTTCGAATTTCACACTGCCACTTCACCAACCTGAGTCACTGCCGAACGCACTGCCGGTAAACTTCCTCGAAGATAAAACGCGAACGTCAGTCGTACTTTCCGCGCTCACCGCGTTAATCCCCAGTTGATTCTGAGATGGAATGAGGACGTGATCGTCTGAAAGGGGCGCGCCGACGAACTGAATGACTGACTTTTCCCAGACCCCCAAGACGTTGGAAGAGGCGGCGAAGACGTCGACGGAGTAGGAGGTGAAGTCGACGGTGTGCGCAAGGTCAATGACGAGCCCGGAGTCCCCACTGCCAGTGACCTCAATTCCCGACTACCTTTCTCCAACCTAGATACGATTTTATAAAACAATTTCTTCCTCAAAGAAGCCCCTAAAAGCGAGATTTTGTGAGCAGAGATGTCTCCAATTTACCTTGAGTGTGGTAAGTTCAATGGAAGAACTTGTCCTATGCACAACCCCCAACGAGAACCCCCATGCATGAGAAAAGAATCCGTTTTCCAGTCGAAATTTTGTTCTCTGGGCTCTGAATCCGTTTTCCAGTCGAAATTTTGTTCTTTGGGCTCTGAACATGATAATGTGGGAGTATTATGATTACAATTTTTGGTACATTATTGCCAGACATACCCTCAAAGTTCACTTTGAAGTACTACTAAAAAAAAATAAAATAAAATGTCAAAAAAGTCATGATCTCAAAAAACAGTTTTTTGACGTTTCCGACCCCTTAACATTTTTTGATAGGATTCCCCTGACGATGTGCCTCAAGTTGGAGCAAACCACAACTTTTTGATCGACCCCGCCAAAATCGGATCAGCGCGCGACCAGTCAGGTCGCGTCGCTCTAACCTAATAGGTATATGACATTATATGTATATCGACAGTATACCTGCAAAACCTCGTATGTTCCGATTCGAGAATTTTACAGGAGGCACAAAAAACTGTCCAAAACGACTTGAGGCATCATCCGTTTAAAAAAACCACATCCGTTGCATTTTTACCACATTTACACACGACATAATAATAAGATCGAACAAAAATTAAAAGAAATGAACGTTTTGAAGCAATATTCGGACTTACGAGGATTTATTCAAGACCTTACTCGGACTTACAAGGTTTTACACAGTTCAATCGAACTTCCAATAACGTTGTCTTTATTTCAAATACTAGAATAATTTCACTTGAGATCACAACATGTGCTCTTTCTCATCATTGTTTGGTAAATAAACAAGTTTCTTTATGCCAAAATATTCATCCAACTTTTTTGTTGGTATTTACCTGATTTTGTTTCTAAGATTGGCCGATTACCAGAGTGAAGTTAGCAACAGTTCAGCAACGGTTAACTGTGTGTTTCTTTTCTAAATTTTCGGACTCCAGGGACGTCTAGGAACACATTTATGGCAATTTTAAAATTGTGCCACTAGTCATACAGTCCGTACAGCTCGTTGCTAACTGTTCCTTCACACATTCCTTATACAGATCAGGTGAACTGGTCGCATCTCCAAAGCAGAAAAACATCCCCCATCAGTCCAATTCGACATACTCATCAGTCAAACGCTAATCAAGCAAGATATTTTATAGCCTACCTACTTATCCGAAAAGGTGTTGGATACACCAAGGTGTTTAATCCTAAGGCGTACAATGTGACTGGCGGCACAATTCATGTACAGCCATAAATGTGTTCCAAGACGTCCCTAGAGACCAATTAGTTAGAAAAGTAACAGGCAGTTGACCGTTGCTAAATCGTTGCTAACTTCACTAAGCTGACCTATAATTGGTCTGTGATGACCAATAATTGGTCGTTACTATTGAAACGGCTGTGATTCGAGTTGAGATTGTAAATTTCAAGAGCACTAAGTCAATACCCTCCTGAGATGTTAATTACTTTAAATTTTGAAGAGTACAATGTCGGTACCGTCCTAAGACGTGATTTTTTAGTTTTCTTTCCATGGAAGGGTTTTAAAAAAAGGTACATGACTTGAACGTGATAACCATGGCTTGAGAATGTGAATACCAACTGATAACAGTTAACCTTATTTTAAATACCTACTATGGAAAGAAAACTAAAAAATCACATCTTAGGAAGGTACCGACATTGTTCTCTTCAAAATTTAAAGTATTGTCATCTTGGGAGGGTATTGACCTAGTTCTCTTGAAATTTACAATCTCAACTCAAAGAATCACAACCGTTTTATCGTACGGGATTGTTTATAGATTGTTTGAGTTTCAGTTCGTGTTTCAACTCTCAGTTTTACAACTTACCACTTTCAAATAGGTTATTACGATTCTCAGCGTATTTATAAATTTAATTTGATAATACCTTAATAAAAAAATATTTAAAAAACTTTTTTTATAAAACTTGAAATAGGAAAAAACTGAGATTTTGGAATTTTTATCAAAAAACGTCTGAATTATTGAAAATAGCAGAAATGTTCGCAGGCTTTTATTGTTACTTTTGGAACCATTGTTTTGTTCTAGATGGATAAACACATTGTTGTTATTCCTCGTAGTTGTTCTCTTGTTATTAGTGTTCTTCAGAACAGTTGAGAATCGACTCTGCAAAAATATTACCCATATCGGAACCCAGAATACGGGCCGAATTTTATTACCGACGATGGATTCAAACCGAATTTAGAGCCTGGTTGTTCTTCACGATTTCGAGTATCATCTAATGAATCCATTTAACCGTAAAGATCGAGAGCAACATTAAAGAAATTACCGGAAAATTGAAAAATCGGCCGGGACGAGCCAAATGCTGGGACTTACGAGGTTTTACCACCCTCCTGGAAGGCTCTGGACTTACAAGTTTTAAAAAACGAACACAGATAAGACATTTTTTATCAGATCAATGTCAAACTTTTACAGACGATCGGTATCCTTCTCCTACGTCCACAGAGGTCAAAACCTCATTTTGGGAAAAAATCGGACTTACGAGGTTTTGCAGGTATACTGTCGATATTATACCTATTAGGTTAGAGCGTACATTGTACACCCATTTTATAACGGAAGGAATTTTTTCGGTAAAAAGTTCATTATACCGATAACCTTATGAAATATCAATCGGTATAATGAATTTTCACCGTAAATTTTAACTGTATTAAAGCGCGATCACTACCGTGGGTCGATTTTGAGAATTTTTTGCGTCCTACAAAAATGTCCATATTGCAGCAATCATTGGAGAATAATTTATTGCAAAACAGTATCACGCCTTTGCTGACAAAAAAATGTGGGCACTGCAAAACTGGCCCTATCTTACGCAACGAAGAAGGAGGAAAAATTATCGAAATTCAAAGATCTGGGTAGAGGTCATAACATAGTCTTGTAATGAATGACGCGAAGCCGCCGCGGTTTCCCTTGTTCTCATGCATGAAACCGTCGAATAATGAGTGGCAATCATGAGAATGAGGAAGATTTATTTCTGCATATAGATTACCTAGGTAGGTACATTATGCTAAGTAAATATTTAGTTGCTTATTTATCATTATTTCAATTTTAATTTTAATTAATATTAATTCTTTTGTTACTGAACGATTTATTTCAGTACTTACGGATTTTATTTGTAATGGTAAAATATGGAAACGCTATTCGAGTAGTTGTCATAATTGCCAGAAGCCAGCACACGGATGGCATTCGCTTTAAAAACCACCATATTAATTTCTGGATTGAATTTGTAAATTTCCCTCGTCCAAATTTACCTTACCTTGATCGCAAAGCATCCCGCCCCATCCTGGTTTGCAGTTGCATTCCCAAGGCCTCCTGCAGTCGCCGTTAACGCAGCCGGGGTAAGGGTAGCATTTGTCGCAATTCTTGCCCCACCATCCGACCTTACACCTGAAAATAATTTTTCAAAATCGTGAGTTAAGGTGAAAAAACGAGAGCGGAAATCCGTGTGGCAGTTGGGTGAAAACCGGGAGCAGGAAACCAATTAATCGTACCAATTTCACCTGATATTTTGACAACCAAGAATTGTACAGTTTTGAAAAAAAAAACACTAAAAACTGTTACCTGCACTCGCCGGGCTTCCTGCAGTATCCCCTCTCCTTATGGCAATTGTTAGCGCACACCGCTGAAACGTAGAGAAAATTGTTTCAAACCTCTATAAGGGTGCAAAATATTAAATATTAAATAAATAAATGTGAAATAAATTGTATTAAATTGAGTAATTAAAGTAGGTAAGTATCAAATTAAGAAATTAAGTAAATCAAGTACCTAATTAAAATTAAATTGGTGAAATAAATTTTATTTCATTTTTTAAAAAGTTTTTTTTTTTAAATATAACACATGACGACACAATTCTACGGTAGCCAATTTTTCCTCTTTCACAATAAAATGTGATAATAAATGTGGTAATAAATGTGATATTACCACTTTGGCAGAGAATGCCGGTCCAGCCTTCCTGGCATTTGCATTCGAGCGGTTTGGTGCAGTATCCATGCTGGCAGCCAGGGAGGACTTGACATTCCTTGCACAGCTCGCCAGACCATCCAAGTCGGCATCTGTAGATAGTGGCAGTCATGAAAAACATGGTTGCATTTTTATCATATGACCGTACTTCCATATTTTCCCCATGCTACATTTTTGGTTGCCACAATCAGAAATTGAAAAAAATCCCTTCGGTGAGGTTTGGACTTGGAATCAGCCCGTGACAGCATGAGGAACATAATTTTAATGATTATTTGCGTTTATTTTTAAAACTTGGTTCTGCCCTATGCCCATCTCTAAAAAGTGATTAGGTGGATAGTTCTCGATGAAACCAAAACTCAAAATCAGATCAATGAAATTTGGCCTCATTTAAAATAATTATAATCTGCATAATCCCGCAGATGTGTATCCTATTTTTTCGGACGTACCTGCATTCCCCCGGATACTCGCAATATCCCCTGGTCGCATGACAGTCCTTTCGGCATATGGCTGAAAAATAACCATCGATAAGTTTTCGGAAATTATCCTCGGGAAAAAGTAGCGCAAGGCTTTTTTCCTCGAGAGAAATTGACTGTTTTGCAATGTGGTAGAGCATTCTTATTCAATAAACGATTACTATCCAGTAATCACAGTCATAAACCTAACCACCATCGCACCGCAAAATCATCGTTTATAAATCCAGGAGAAAACCGCCTATATTATGAGTAAAATAATGAGTTACGAGTGAAATAATATGAACTAAACTCACGTTCTGAGCAAAACAGGCCGTCCCAGCCTTCGTGGCAAATGCATTCGAAACTGTTATTGCAGTACCCGTGTTGGCAGCCGGGTAGGGCGATGCACTTGTTGCACAATTCACCGTAGAAGCCTGTAATCAAGGATAGCATAATGCATGGCTCATTAAAGTGAAAGATCATTATTCAGTAGGTAGGCATTTATCTGCCTGAAGATGGGCATCTTATTTTAAAAACGACACCTATACGGTAGGTACCTATACCATACCCTATAGGTAGGCAGGTAATGCCTCATTCACAAAAAAAGTTTGAAATGAACTAAAGGAACTGCCGGGAGCCGTTAAAAGCAATTAGATACCTACCTAATTCGGAAAAAAATTAATTTAAAACAATAGCCTGGACAAAAATGAGAGCCTGTATTTTTACCTGTATTTTTAAAGAGTTGACTCCAACGAAGAACGCTAACACCTATTGAACTATTCATCGAAGGCTCTACCAGAGGGCTATTAAAAACTATAGGGCTCAAATTAGAAACTCAAATTGAGGGAATGGAAGTTGTCAGTTCCACGAAAGTTTACGAGTTTGTACTTTGATTTGATTCATCTATAGGGCTCTTTTATTCATTTTTATTTTCCATGGAATCTGAAGCGAGGAACTTTTTATTATTATGAAGGAATTTCTGTTTATAATTTCTGTATGTATCTAATATAATATATTATGATATAATATTATAATATAATATAATTATGGCGCTGGGTTTGAATAATATTCTATTCGAAATTCACTGCCCTACATCACCGTCATCACGCATGCGCTAGCTTATTTTCTCCTCATAAATAGAGATGCAGAACGGACAGTCACGTATTTAGGTTGAACTTTCTCGTTGAGCAAACATATTTACGAACAGCGTTAACTACTCACTGAAATAACTGTCTCATATAAGTCTCATGCGATTCATCATCAAAAAATGATGTATCAGATAAAGTAGGTATGCTATTTGAATAGCATTTGGTAGAGAACTTACTGAAAAACATTTTTTCGATATTTCAACTACCTACCTATTTATTTTTTAGAAACCTTAAACTTGAGCCAAAATAAATATAAATATAAAAATAATATTTAAATCTTAATAAGCAGATATTAAAAATTTATTTATTTTTAAAATTAATCGTTTTTAAAGCAATAAATTTTTTTTATTTTAGTGTAGCGGGTAGGCATGTGGGTGCATAAATCTCAAATCCAAAGGTACTCGCCTAATTTGCAGCGGCATTCCCCAGGACGTTTGCAATATCCTTGGAGAGGGTCGCACCCTTTGCGGCAGATCGGCACGTCGCAAAGGTCGCCGGTCCACCCTGCCAAACATTTCACCTCGCCGTTATCGTCGCATCTGTAATGGCTGTGCTCGTTCTGACTTGTCGGGACTTCACAGGCCTTCAACAAGAATTTTTTTGACGCTTTATAAATTTTCTGTTCATTTTCCAAAAAAAAAAAAATGAAAAAAAAAAAACAATCCAGTTTAAGCCTGTACCTACCCCCTTTATAGTACATTATTGACCATAATTGAATAATTTTCAATTCATCACCTGTTTCTTCCATTTCGGAACGTATTTTGCCGACGCTGCGAGCCCGATACAGAGCAAGACGAGGAAAAATGATGCAGCTTGTGAAGGGAGCATGACTGAGAAACGACAGGCGACGTTCGGGAAGGTTCAAGTTCATTGGAGATAAGAAACAGGAAGGAAGGAGGGATAGGAAGGACCTGGAAGCCCCACATTTGGAGAAATGGGAAGGGGTTACCTTCCAAGATAGGTACCCCCTACTTGAAGAGTGGACACTCTTGAAGAAAGCAAGCACCAAGCTGACCACCTCTCACACGCATGACACACGAGTTCACATTGATGCGGACGATAAGGCTGGATCAACAATAATAACATTCAATTTTCGTATCTTTCCATTCGAGGAAAATAAGCAGAGGACTGGAAAGTGGTTAACCCTTTGGTAGTGAACCAATCGTGGACTTTCTCCTCCTGCATGACCTTTATTTTTCATGCTTGGATGCCTTAAATCTGCCATGGCTTCCATTGATGTTGTAAAATCAATAACAAATCCCATAAATGTAAGTAAACCGTGTCCAAGCTTTTCTTCGGCATCAAATCAACGATCACGGTCGTGTAGACCAGTCAAAAAACAAATTTCGTCAAAAAAGCTTTGTGCCTTTGCCGGAATGTTCGTATTGAACAAAAATTTCAAATTCAAAATTTCAAAAAATTTTAGGGGCTTCTGGGTCTCTGAGGACGGTAACGTGGAGCCAGCGTGCCCCCCCCCACTCCCGGGATCCACCCCGCAACCCCCCTTAATTAATTTCTGACTACCACACAAAACGTTTGCTGTCTAATAGCCGAATCGCAGTTTAGCCTAAAAAGCCTAAAAACGAATAAATATTCCGTAACAAAGGGTTTGCAGAGAAGGTGCATCCGATAGGAAATTTAACGCCCGACATTTTCTTCTCTATCAAGTTTTTGCCTTAAACCCATATTTTGGCTGTAAAAGTGATATACTCTTAAACGAAAACGATAAAAGTTCGAGGGGGTGTTGAAGATTCCCGACCAATCACTTTTCTAGAAATAATGTCCCAAAAAAGTTTAATCATTTTATAAAAAAAATACATAAAATGATACCATAATATAATACATGTTATCATAAATGACGATTTCCAATAATTACGGATCAGAAATCAGTGTTTACTTATTCAAGTCAGATATTTGATCAACTTCCATCAAAATATAGTAATCGCTCATTTGGCGCGCATAATTTATCAACATTGGCGAACCGCAGTAATGTGACAGAAGTATCGCGCGCTAGTGCCACCTGAGTGAGAGGGCAGTTCTCAGAGGTGAAGGGATCTTCGGAGCTTGCGGTGGTGAGTCGGTGACCTACTAGCATACTGCCAAGCTACGGACTAAATAACGGGACCAGGAACTTCCAGGGGGGACCGACTCCGACAGTCGCCCATGACTCAGACTTTTGTTTTCGTTTGGGGCTTCTCAAAATAAATAACACCCAACCGTTTGAACTACCGAGCCGAAATCACCGAAATACCTTTGTTGAAAAGGGGTTTGAAACAATAATACAGGTAGGGCCAATTCCTCCTGTAACTCAAACCCAACCTGAACTGAGAATCAAAATTTAACTCAGACTGACACTGAAAGCTAAAGCTCAAGCCTAAACTCAAATTCAGACTAGAACTGAAACAAAAACTTGAACTCGAACTAAGAGTCAAACTCATATGAAATATTAAATCAAACGTGAACTCAAACTGAATATCAAACCAAAACGTATACCTACTCAAACGTAAAAACAAACTTAAACTTAAACCCAAACTGAAACTCCAACTCGAACTTTAACTGAAACCAAATTGAACATCAAACATAAACTGGAACAGTAACTAGAAAAGAACTCAAATTGAACCCTCAAACAACACCAAACACCACCCGAACTAAGAGTCTAACTCAAACTTATGCTGACATTCAAACTATAGGGATATAACTCAAACCCGAAGTGAACCTACTATCTGAGACTCAAACATTAACTCAAACTTCAAATTGACACTCAAAACCAAACGATAACTCCAAGTGAGACAAAAACTTAAATTCACACTGGAACTGAAACGCAAAGGTAAACTCAGGTAGGTAAACTCAGTCTAAAATTAAACTCGATCTGAACCGCGAATTGAAGCCCAAACCGAAAATCAAACTTGAACTCGAACGTAACCTCAAACTGAAACTCCAACTCAAACTGGAACTAAAACTGAAACTGAAATTCGAACTTGAAATCAGACTGAAACTCAAACTGAATCACACACTCAAATTCGAACCTGAACTGATACTAAAACTTAAACTGAATCTCAAACCGAAGCTCAAACTGAAACTCGAACTTGAAGTCAAACAGACGACACACTCAAACTCGAACTTGAAACAGAAACTCGAACGTAAAATGAAACGCAAACTGAAACTCGAACTTGGAATCAAACAGAAACTAAAAATCAAACTTGAAATCAAACTGAGACTTAAACTTAAACCTAAACTCGAACTCACACTCGAACTTGAACTGAAAAATTCGTAATCAACTTAAACTGAACAGGGCCGTCCAGAGCCAAGCCGGGCCCCGGGGATAAAGACTCGACCGGGCCCCCCCCCGGTCAATAAAAGCATTTTTTTCTAATTTGCATATTAGTACGTAAAAGGCCCACGGGCGGGCCCGGGCCCCCTTGGGCCCCGGGCCCCGGGGATTTTGCCCCCCCTGCCCCCCCCTCTGGACGGCCCTGAAACTGAATGCATCACAATCAAACTCAAACGTTAACACTAACTTCAACTCATGCGCAAACTGAAACTGGAGCTCAAACTGTAACTCAAACTTGAAGCAAATTTTAACTCAATTCGAGTTTCTGTTTCAAGTTCGAGTTTCAGTTTCGGTTTGAGTTTGATTTCAAGTTTGAATGTGAGTTTAAGTTTCAGTTTGATTTCGAGTTTGAGTGTGAGTTTTAGTTCGAGTTTCAGTTTCAATTTAATCAGTTCAATAAATTTTCAGTTTAAGTTTGGGTTCGTTTTTTAGTTCAAGTTTGAGGTTCAGTTTCAGTTTGAATGCGAGTTTAAGTCTGGGTTTTAGGTTGATTTCAAGTTTGAGTTTCAGTTTGAATATGAACTTGAGCTCACGTTTGAGTTTTAGTTCCACCTCCAACTGGTGGATTTTCATTTGACGTTCGAGTTTCTGTTTCAAGCTCGAGTTTCTGTTTCAAATTCGAGTTTCAATATCGGTTTGACATTCATTTTGAGTTTTAGTTTAAATTTGAGTTTTAGTGTGAGATTCAGTTCAAGTTATACTTGTAGTTTGGTTTCAAGTTTGAGTTTCAGTTTACGTTTGAGTTTGATTTCCAGTTTAAGGGTGAGTTTCAGTTTGAGTTTGATTTCGAGTTTGACTTTCAGTTCGAGGTTACGATTGAGTTTTAGTTTTAGTTTACGATTGAGTTTGAGTTTCAGTTTGAGGTTACGTTTGAGTTTTAGTTTGATTGTCGGTTCGAGCTTCAATTCGCGGTTCAGATCGAGTTTAAGTTTTAGAGTTTAGTACTACGTTTGCGTTTCAGTTCCAGTGTGAATTGGAGTTTTCGTCTCACTTGGAGTTAGCGTTTGATTTTGAGTGTCAGTTTTGGAGTTTGAGTTAGTGTTTGAGTCTCAGAAAGTAGGTTCACTTTGGGTTTGAGTTATATCCCTACAGTTTGAATTTCAGTTTAAGTTTGAGTTAGACTCTCAGTTCGGGTGGTGTTTGGTTTCAGCGTCAGTTTGAGTTTAGTTTCATTTCTTTTCTTCCAGTTCATGTTTGATTTTTGAAATAAATTGGCCTCTCGATCGGAACCGTCGCTCTGATCGATTCTATCATTGGGGGATCTTGACAACAACGCACAAGAAAGGGGTTGAGCTCCATGTTGAAGTCGAAGAGGAAGATCGAGCCGGCAAGTTTTGTTGTATTTTTGCGTTCCCTTTGGTGTTGAGTTTGGTGACGTTGGTGTGTTGAATTGAGCGAGGTTTTTATGTTAGTTAGGTGATGAGGATCTGTCAATGGGCAGCTCACCTAAAATATTGTGAATTGTAATTGATTCCTCATCCTCTGTTTCCTCTGAAGTTAAGTGCACCGACCGATCAGAATAAGGTAAGTAAAATAAGTCATCAAGATCATGATGTATTGATTTCACCCAAGTACTTAGTAAGGAGAAAATTGGTGCTACTTAATTTTCATTGAAATTAGTTAATAAGTAGTAGCAACCCACTCATGTTAGTGGTTAGAGATAGCGTTTAGAAAAAGATGAATTCGCCTCAAATCTGTCGGCTTCTTTAGCTGACTCAAATAGATAGATGAGGTAAAACAATAATTTTGGTGCTGTACGGGGAGGGGGGTGCTGCAGTATGGTGGGTTTGAAGGGTGATTTAATAGAACATCTCGTGGTCCTCAAAATTTTCTGACAGTTCTTGGAGGTATACAGGTTGGTAATACAAGTTATTGGTTCATTGCCTTGGCTCCTCCTTGTGTACCGGTGCTGTGAGACTGGAGCGACGTGTCCCGACGTCCTGACCCTCTTGAGGGCGGCAGGGCAGTCCGAGGGCAACTTCCGTTGCAGGCAAGAAGCAACTCTCAGAACGGCGGTTTACTTCAACTCATTTCAAAAGCTGGTTTGGGCTTTGTTTTAGGTAAATACGAAAATCGGCCAGCTCCTTTCAGTCGGAGGACTTGAATCACTCTTCTCCCAAACATGACGGACTCCATCAAAGATTCGATCTTGGCGAAGTTTCAGCAAATCAACCAAGACAAAGAAGTTTCTGGCGTGGAACCTCTGGCTCAATCTCGCGGTAAGGACTTGTCCATCTGTCTACCTCGGCGATTTTATGATTTTTTTCCCTGAAAATTTCATTCGCGTTTTCAGAGCCGTACAGACGTAGGAAGCCTCATTTCAGGCGTCGTCACGATTTCAAGGCCCGCAATCGTTTCGTTCGCTCGGAGAACGTCAGCTTGCTGGAATCTGACGTCGGCATTACTGAATACGTGACGACCGATACTGCTATCACTGGAATCATCAAACATAGGTTAATACAAGACAAAAAAAATTGAATTTTCAATTGCGTTTGATATGAATTCAATCAATGTACCTACGTTAGAACTTCTAACTTAGAAGCAGTCCAAAAATAATTTGTTTTTAGATTTTCCGATTTTCAAGTACACGAGATTGATCCGGAAGGGAAAGTGGTCGTTTTTGACTCGAACGCAATACCCAAAAATCCTGAACCCGGTAAGTTGGAGGAGGTTCCATTTATTCGCGATAGTTGAGAAAAATCAGTTTTGTGGTTATTTAAATTTTTTTGTTGTAAGTTGAAGAAATAAAATTGTAATGTTAGGTGTAATGATTGAGATGTTACTGATAAGGGCGGTGCATCCCTGAATTTCCCCGTTTAAGTAATCCTGTCCATTGCTTCAGATGCAACGAATGCCGAAGAAGATGACCGTGCTGTACTTACCGATGAGCAGTGGAAAAAATTGGAAGAATTGTTGAATTCCGGTGCCAAGAAAGATAAGATGTTCATCGATGTTAGTACCGATTACGATAAATGCATTTTTTTATAGGTTGTTCGATAATGACTATCTGACTGAAGAGCGGTATCGTTTTTAGGTCAGCGATATGGACAAAGCCCAGCGGTCGAAAGTGCACAAAGCTATCAAGAAGGCCTACGGCGCTAAAGTTTGCAGTAATTCCATCAAGGATGGTGAAAAAATGCAGATTCAAGTGGGCATTTCCTCGGGCAAAAATAACGGTGAGATTAGCCCCTTCCGCTTCAGCCATGCTGTTGATCATAAATGATGTCAAGTTGCGAAAATTCCACTCTTTTAGGACTCGAATCTGGCACCGCCTGCTGATTAGGTAGACGCCTTACCCCATCGACAACGGTGGGTGTAGACGGTCTGGGAGGTGCCGAGTAAGCGAAGGTGCCAGATTCGAGTCGTGCTGGAGAGAGGCAATTTTGGAGAGACGCACAAATAATTGGATACTTTTTCACACTTGATTGTATAAGGTCTTCTGAAATCGAAATCAACCAATTTTGGATATTTTTGCGAAAAATGAGTATTTTACTGGGTTAATATGCGTTTTGTTAGTGGCAACGATGCTCGACTATTTGTGTTTATGTCAATTAATTAATAATTGGAGTATTAACTGTTTCAGAGCGACTCAGTTGGCCCCCCGGCCAAGGGAGGTTTTTGCACTTCACGGTTTACAAGGAGAATACGGATACGGCCTTCCTGACAGAAATGCTCTCGAGACATACGAAGTAAGCTCAAATTTCCGTCAGATTTGGTCAACTTTGTAAAAATTCTGAGATGAGGCGTCTAACGGTAAGCCGCCGTTACTTTTTGGCCGATTACCAAGGTTGTCCTGGGCTTGCCCTGCCGCCCTTGTGGGGTTGGCAATTACATTATCTTTTCTCGCAGCCGTCTTGCGATTCTCAGCTCATTTTCTCACCGTCACGAGTTGTAATAATGTCTATTATGTTCGCAGGTGCAAAGTCAACGCTATCAGTTTTGCCGGCACGAAAGATAAGAGAGGCAAGACTACGCAGCGCATGTGCATCAAGAACAAACGGGCGGAGCAGGTCGCATCAACGAGGACTTACGGCAAAGCTCATTTCGGGAATTTCTCCTACGAGCACAAACCTCTAAGGTTGGGAGACTTGTCGGGGAATAAGTTCACACTTGCTATCAGGTACGATCGATTATCGTATTTACGTATAAAATTATCATGTTCTACAAATATAGTGAAGATTTTTCAATTTGTTATCTTCTGCTCCTCATCTTTTGACTTGCAGGAGCGTCACGGCGGACGATGAAACGATCAATAACACGTTGAACTCGATCGGCCTTTTCGGTTTCATCAATTATTTCGGCCTCCAAAGGTTCGGAACTTCGTCTGCCATGCCGACACACATTATCGGCAAGATGATGCTGCTAGAAAATTGGGAAGAGGCAAGCTGTCAATGTTTCACTTTAATTTAACGCTGCAAATTATTGCACCAGGATTTATTATCCATTACCGTTTGACCTCGTCGTGGCCAAATCTAAGTTGGTACGATTCAACTATTTGATTATTTTTTGTTATCACTGCGCAGGCCGTAAATGCGATTCTCAAGCCGAAAGTGAATTCGGCCCCTCCTCTGCAAGAAGCCTGCGAAATTTGGTCGGCATCGAAGGACGCCAGCTCAGCTCTGCATTGCCTCGAAGGAAACACAGGTAGCATCGAAGGGCGACTTTTGAGCGCTTTGAAGAAACAAGCCAACAATTTCTACGATGCGCTTTTCGCTGTGAGTATTCAACGGTTTTCTTAATTTTTCTCAAATCGACTGGATCAAATGCGGTTTGCATGTCTTCCGAAGCCTTTGAATAAAAATTGGCTTGCATATATAAACGACTGTTAATCGAAGTTCACAAATAATGTTTCCATGTTTTCCCCTCATTCCAGATTCCGAGGAATTCGTTGTTGCTTTACCTCCACGCTTATCAAAGCTTCGTCTGGAACAAAGTCGTCAGCCGAAGGATACGCGAGTTTGGCTTCAAAACATTGCCCGGCGACCTGGTTATTGATAACAGCCAAGAAAGCGAAGCAGCTGCTGGAAAAGGCGAGGCAGCCCCTGGAAAAGGCGATGGTAAAGCTTCGGAAAATATGGAGGTCGAAGAGAAAGAGGACCAGGAGAATGAAGGTGAAGAGGAAGAAGAAGAGCAAACGAGCGGAGCTCCAGAAGCAGGTGAGAAACGCATTTTTCCAGATTTCTCGCTTGATTTACCATAGAATAGCGTGTTTTCTCCAAACATTTTCGTTCTTCCTAATTTTCTTCAAAAAATTAAAATTGTAAATTGAAAAAAAAATTGGTTTGTTGTTGTTGTTGTTGCTGCATTGCAAGGATCCCATTTATTCTGACCCTAACGACTGCAGGCAACATAAAAACATCGGCAATTTCGTACTACCTTCTCAAAAAATTCGGCTGCCCTTGAAAAATAGTTGGATATCTATAAACAATGTACAATTTATCAATGCCACCAATCAGCTAGGCGGCGTTTTATTTTGTTATTGTTATTGTCGGGCAGATTCTCGCATTAAAAAAGTGAAGAAACTGACGGAACCCGAGGTGAATAATACAGTGTTCACCAATGTCGTCTACCCCCTGCCAGGGAACGATGTCGAATTTCCCGATAATGCTGTCAAAGATTTCTACACTGAAATCATGAAAGAAGATGGCATCACCATGGATCATTTTGTCAATTCGAAAAAGTAAGCAAATTTTGGCAACGCCGGTTTGGTTAGTGGAAAAATTATTATTTATGCCCTGTTAGGCATTGTAACGTATGATCGAACATTTGTTTCAGGGTGTTCTCGCTTTTTGGTACGTATAGAAAAGTGATCGCGCGGCCAGAAAATATGACGTTTTCAATAGTTAAGTACGATAATCCGGATGAGGACCTGATCGTGTCCGATCTTGACGAAATGCGAGGGAAAATGGCCTTGGACAATAATAAGAGTATGTTGATTATTTATGGAAATATTTGATATTGTACCTACTATTAGCTGTTTTGCAAAATTTTTCATTTCCATAAAAACCCTAAAAAAAATCCGACTGTTTTCAAAAAATGAATATTGTTTGTAACTGAAGTTGTTCATAGTTTTTGTATTTTTTTTTTTCAGATGGAAAAAACAAAGCGGTAATACTTGACTTCAGTTTAGAACCTTGCGTTTACGCTACGATGTTTCTTCGCGAGGTCACAAAAAACGAAACGTCCGCTTCTTTCCACGCGAAACTTTCTGAAGAGGCTCACGTCAAAGATGCCCCCGAGTCTGAATCGAAATCGGCGGAAAACGACGGCGAACCTGAAAAAAACGACGGGGAACCCCCGGAAAAATTGACCAAAATCGACCCCGTCGTTGAAAAGCCGGTTGAAAATGATGTTCCAGCCGATAGCGCGGTTTAACTGTTCGTGAGTGATTTTAATCGTGTCGAGATTTACGATAAATTCGGTTTTATCCGTTTTTTCTATTCTAGAGTTCTCATTGAAATGTACGTGAAACTAGTTAATCATTATGCTGTGAGGTAGGTAGTTGTCTTTGAAATGGAGTCCCTACATTATCAATCATACGCGTTTTCTTTGTACATATATTTTACGTCATAACTCCCACGAATGATTCAATAATTGTGACAATTATCATTATGAAGATAAAAACACGATGGAGTTACTATTGACATTATATCGTTTACCCGTTCGTTTTTCATGCCTCTTTCAATGTCCCATCGGTAACAATGAAATTTGATAAGCATTTGATTCCTCCTCCTCTTTCTTGCCTTCCTCATCCTCCTCCTACTCATCTTCCTCATCCTCCTTCTACTCATCTTCCTCATCCTCCTACTCATCTTCCTCATCCTCCTCCTACTCATCTTCCTCCTACCCATCTGCCTCATCCTCCTCCTACTCGTCTTCCTCATCCTCCTTCCTCTTCCTGATCGTACTCTCCTTTCTCCTCCTCTTCTTCCTCCTCTCCCCCCCTTTCTCCTCCTCCTGCTCTTCTTCCCCCCTTTCCTCCCCCTCCTCTCCTCCCACGAAGTCGGCCTACATTTTGATGTTTATCAGGTAATCATTAAGCATTTAGAAAAAACATGTTGCGGTACGGAGGACCGCGGACGAATTGGGTGATTGGAGCCAAGAAGTCCTCCGGTTAATCAGGCGGATGTAATGTAAACAATGTGCAAAAAATGTTGCATGTGATAAAATTCCCAGTGACCACTTTCACTTCACAAGATTCTCTCCTACTTAAGTGTCAAAAATCGAGTAGAGTCAATCGATGGGGTGCTGTCGATCGAACCTTCTCGTGACGTCAGAACAGTCATCTTCCACGAAAGGAGACTTCTTCTTCATCTTGGATAAGAACTGTCTCCACTGATTGCTGTGGTAGCAAAATTTTGTTTTCGTCGATCTGGTTGATTGGAAGTGGAGGGTGTTTGTTGTGAACAACAACAACAACATAGTGAACTGTGTATGTACGTGTACTGTGTTGGTTCGTTCGTACTGTGTTGGTGTCGAAAAGGGGATGTCATAGTCATTTTCATTATCGTACAAACTCTCCAATTTCAAATAATTATCTTCCCCTTGTCAAAGGAAAAAATTTGTCCAACTCATTCAATAAGTTGTACGTACAATGCAGAACACTCCAAAGTACTATCCTTTCCTTCAAAAGTGAATTCAAGGATAACTCAGTGGAACGTTCACTCATCGGCGCATGTAAGGTAAGTAAATAGGTAATAATACGCATCACGTAATTATTAATTTGCCCGTCCATAAAACTTGGAGGCTTTTTTGTGCATTGCCACTGAAGTATTAGTGATTCTAGTGTATTTGTGATGAGTTGTGAATGAAGTTGAGTGAGGGGCGTGTGCGCAGAGTATTGCGCCGGTTTTGATGCCAATTGCGCCAGAGGTTTCCACCAGGCAAGTCCACTAAGTAC
Organism: Nesidiocoris tenuis; assembly: GCA_036186465.1. NCBI lineage: Eukaryota > Metazoa > Arthropoda > Insecta > Hemiptera > Miridae > Nesidiocoris > Nesidiocoris tenuis. The sequence continues at coordinate 3,952,150 of AP028920.1, forward strand.
TGATACTTGAAAAGACTCATCTTAAGTGTAGTATTAAGTGGCCTGTTCCCCCCGACGCATTGAGGACGGCTTATAGATCAGCTTAGTCACAATCCTAGTAATTTCTCGTCTTCCTCCTCAGGTTGAAATGACTTGTTTGAAGTGAACGTCCTACGATGGAAAAGGATAAAAAAAGTTCCGACGAGATCCTGAAGGAGCTCTTCAGTTCGATAAATGACATTACCGAAAAACCGCCGTCGGTCGATTCCGACAGCGACAGTTCGTCGTCGTCTAGCGAAAATGAACGGAAAGTCACCGTCAAGAAGGAGAAGAAGTCGAAGCGGTACGACAGCAGTTCCAAGCACAAGCACAAGAAGAGGAAGAAAAGCAAAAAAAGCACAAAGTATTCGGTTAGCATCAGCGACAAGCGGAGATCTTCCCATGAGAAGAAATCCAGTCGGAAGTACGAGTCGGCCAAAGAGAAAGATGATAAAGTCAAGATAAAATCGGAAAAAGAACTGCCGCTCCTTGAAGTTTTGAAGAAAGAAATGATCCATTCGGCGCCCTCCTCAGTCATGCCTGAACAGCCTTTGCCATCCTTAGAGTTGCCCGTGGTCGTCAAACAGGAGAAATTCGACGAGCCCAAGAAGGAAGATATCAAAATCGAGGGGCCCAGTGACGCTTCAGTCAAGCAGGACGAAAAACAGAATGATGACACCTCGGAGAAGATTCTGGGGAAGGTGGCCGACGTATTCGTCGAAGACATGCTGGACAGCGGTGTCCAACCCGTAGCTCAAACAGCTGGTAAGTCATTAGAACTCCGTCCAAACTTTGGTCATGGGTGGAGAGTCTGGAGATCCCTCAGGTTGGCCTTTGGACTACGCGGCCTAGGGGCGCGAACTTTCGCCGCAAGCACTTCTTCCAAACCTTCCTAAAAATTAACCATCCCATTCTGAGGTTAGAACCCGTTACCTTGGAAATCGTAGGCAGCTGTGCTGTCCACCGTTAGGTAGTAGGTAGTAACCAATTTTTGTAATTATCCTGAGTCATCAAGTTGCTCACGCGCCCATGCGCTACAGGCCACATGTAATCCAGTGGCCAACACAAGGGGTTCTCCAGACTCTCCTCTTGTTATGTTGCGTGTTGTTGTAAAGTAAATAACAGATCCCACCCGGTTACCAAAGTTGACCCGGGCGTGCCCTGCCGCTCTGAATTAGAACGTTTTGATGATGTCTTGTCGTCAATATTGGCAATTTTACGGAGCATTATGATTTGCAGACGCGACAAAAAAGACCATACAAATCCAGGATCTCAAGAATTGCAATATTTTGGCTGTGGCGGAAAATTTGAAAGCTAAAAAAGAGGAGATGAAAGCAAATAAGAAGAGAAAGCGCGAAGATGGTGAACTTAGCGAGGGCACGAGTGACGAGTCCGAGTCCAGCGATTCGGACGATGAAGGTAATGGGATTTTAGTTTGATTTAAAACTACTTAATTTCCCATGGTAACATACAGTATCCTATTTTTGTTACATAAATACATGCCTTGAGCATCCAAAAAATGCCTATGCCCAATGTTGATTCCTATCTTATTTTTTCCAGAAACCGAGCCATCCCAATCATCTTCAAAGTAAATCAAATTTGTTTATTTATTAAAATTTTCATGGCGTGTCCTTGGAATTTATATTTAAATTTTCGCTTCCTAATGAATTGTTTTCATCCAGGAAAAAGAAGAGCCACAAGAAGGACGAAGAGCGGCACAAAAGCAAGAAAAAGAAAAGTAAGCATGGGCACAAGGATAGGAAATCCGACGATAAGTCGATCAGGCGGTCGGAATCGTCGAAACATTCTGATCGATCGGATCGTAAACGAAGGAGTGATGACCGCAAAAATCGACGCAGGTAAGAGTGATTTATTTCGAATTTAATTTACCTACCAATTTTGATGTTTTTTTATTGGATTCTTCGAGTTTTTCCCTACCAATTTTCGTTAGTGTTGTACGTCTGGTTTCAAGAAACGTTGGTCTAGAAAGAAACGTTGGCGCTTGAAATAGTTGGAAAAGTTGCAATAGCTTGGTAATAGCCATCATCATCATAATATCCGAATTCGGACGTTCTAAATTTATCATGACAAGTAGGTACCTAAGTATTTTGACTAAAATGTTAAATTGTCCAAAAGTATTCTTTCAAAAGATAGTTTTATTTATATTTACGATTTTTCCCCTAGGATATTTCCAAATTTTATGCTGAAAAATTATTTCGTCTAAAATTCTAACTTTTAAAAACCTTATATTCAATTTTTTATTTTTTCCATTTTTTTCAACTAGGTACATGGTTTTTTCCACTTTGCAAAAATGTTTCGCGCAATTTTTTTCTATTTTAATTTTTTCTCTTGTTGCAATTCCGTGGGAGTTTTTCCCGCCAGGAAAATTCCAAAAAACGTCACCGATTTCATTCTTTGCAATTTCAGATCAAGAAGCAGCTCGAGGAGCAGTAGATTCTATCAGGATTCCAGATCTTACCGAGAAAGGACCAGAGGACTTTCCAGGTCGAGGTCCCGGGATCGCCCCAGCTGGAGGCCTCGGAGTCGGAGCGGTGGACGGCGGAAGGATTCGGATAAGGATTCCGTCCGAGATCTGCGGAAGAAGTTGGACGGACGGCGCAGCAGCAGCAGGAGTGACCGAGATCGAAAATCCAGGTTTGGAAAATAAATCGTCCTTTTTACTTCCATATTTACAGAGTAAATGGAAGTATTGTGATCGTCCTAAAATCGAGAATTGGAACGGAGCTTCAGAAAAAACTTTTTCTTATACACATTTACTCAGAATCACTTCCTGAACAAGTGTCTGTGTGTCCGTCTGTCCGTGTGTCCGTCTGTCCGTCTGTGGTCATTTACAAAAGTGGCCATAACTCCCTCATTTCTCAACCTTTTTTCAAATTTCTTGAACTGAAATGTTTGTCTTGGCAAGACCTAACACCCTGTTGAATCGGAATTTGGATAACGCACAGTACTTCCGAGATATTTGCATTTTTAGTGTTTTCTATTTTATTTTTTTCCGGCCGCAAAAATGAACCGATTTGAGCGTTCTTGGTCTTAAAATCTTTGTTTTACCTTGCAGAATATGTGGATATTTTTTACATTCCGAAAATGTAGCGGTTTTTCATTTTGGGCGAATTTTAAAATTTTAATACTGAATTTTTTGATATTTTTGACCTAAACACTTTCAAAAGCAGTCAAAATATGATCAAATTGTGCCACAATTTATGTTTCAAAATATGGAAGTATTGTGTGTTATCTACGCACCACTGGTTTCCAGCTGGAAATATATCAAACGTAATGCCAGATATCTGCAAAAATATTTCTAGTTCAAATGTTGGAATGAAAAATTGTCTTTTTAGGGAGGAAAAAGACGAATATTTTATCGATAAGCGAAAACTGCTGGAGATTGCAAGAAGAAACGCTCTTTCGATGATGAAACAAGGCCAGGTAGGCACTGATATTGACAAGGTGGCCTGTATTACCGCTGGAGGGAAGACCGTCGACCAGCTGACAGGTAATTCACCTCCCTCAAAATGTGAGGAAATTTGAATTTAATTTTGAGGAAATTTGAGAAAAAATTGGAGGAAGTTTGAATTTAATTTAATAATTTTTCAAAGGAATTTAACGCAATGTTTGAAAGCCATTCTCTAGTTTACAGCCCATCTAAGTTTACATCTTAAGATTTTAGAATTTATTTATAGATTTTATCTATTATATATTATCTATCTATATCTATCTATCTAGGCTTCTAATTTCAAGGTGATTTTTGGCTTGATAGGCTGTGTTTCCCTTTGTCGCCAAAATATTGGTAGATGATTTTTGGAGAATCGGCTGTTGATAAAGCGGCCCTTAGCAGGAGATTTGCCGACTACAAAATCTCAGGTTGTAAATTGATTTTCAGATTTCTGCAAGCATTTATCGCAGAAAGAAGCCACCGGCCTGGAGTCGGTCAGTTCTGAAAGTTCGTCCGAAGACGATGACCAGCCGTTCCACCATCCGTTCCAGATCAAAGAGCGGCCTAACATTGTGTTGAATATTCGGGTGAGACGGGGAGGAAAATCAATTTTCGAGATTATTTTCGGCTGAAATAGGCGAATTAGTTTTCAAATTGAATAGCCGATTTTATTAAAACTGAAGCTAGCGTTAGCAATATTCTCTAAAGCGTTATTTTGCCTGAGATTTGGATTTCAAAATTTGGAATAGAGCTTGAAAAATTCTCAATCAGGTATAATTGACTCTGCTTTCAGAATTGTGGCCCTTTACCGTCTAAAAGTCTCCAAGAGAAATCTTCCGAGACCCTCATGCTTCAGTTTCCCGTTTCCAGCGGGTCCCACCATCGGAAAAACGGTATTTGAGAATGATTATTCGCTTACCTTATTTTCTCTTACGTACAATTTCCCGCCCGAATGTCGTATATATCTGACTACCTGCAAATTGCGCATTTTCATGGCCAGATTTCCTCCAACTTTCCAGAAAGCGAGTGGGTGCCCGTTTCCCCGAAAAAGACGGAAACCAAAACGGCTACCACGAACAGCAAACCGAAAGCGGTGACGAGTACTGCTGTCGTTCCTTTGGTTCCTTACGAAATACCTCAACCTCAACCGACTGCTCCTCCGGTACCTACGTATTCGACGACCTACCCCGCACCGGTGGTACGTAAGTCCGTAAAACTCCGTCATGAACCGGAATCGCTTTGTAGAAAATGGTCGACAAGTCGATGTCGAATGAATTTCCTCAAGTCTGAAAATGTAGACGTATTAGAATTAACCTATTCGAATTTCTGCAGAGACACGCCCCGACTGATATTGGAACCGCAATTACGGAAAGATTGAACGCCATTCGCCAAGAGCAAGACGCATCTGCGATGTTCAACGTGGTCGGTATCGGAGCATGTGACTTACCTATTTCCAGCAGCAGGACCGAATTTTGAAATTTTACACTTCTTGTTCCAGGGCAGCGGCCTGTTCACCGGCAGTACTGGTGCCAAGCTTTTGAGCCCGCTCCAGCTTGCGTCCGGACAGCAAGCCTGGGCAAGGAAGGTAACTATTAGTAAAAAAGGTTAACTCCTTAAGAAAAATCAACCAAAATCGAAAATCACAAATTGAATCAATCAATGGGTTTTGCACTATTTGTCGATCAGGATGTCACAATTCCAGCCAAAAATAAGTTGGAGACTATTTCTCCTCTAGGGCGGCAGGGCACGCCCGGGACAGCTTCGGTTATCAGGCGTATAGCGACCTCTGGGGCGCCAGTTTTCTTATTATTTCTCTGCCATAAAACTGTCATATTTCCACTACAGGATCAGCTGATCAGTGCGACACCAGTCAGCGGCGGCATGGGCATGTCGCTACTTCAGAAAATGGGCTGGAAACCCGGGGAAGGACTTGGGAAAAACCACGAGGGAACCCTAGAACCGCTTAAATTGCCAGTAAAGATGGACAAGCGAGGTATTTATCGAAATTTCATTCGCCCCTTCCTAAGACTCGCATTTTGACTATTTTTGACAATCAACGTTTGACGAACGTATCAGAAAAATGCTTCATGCCTCTTAAATAGCTACTCTGTTACTGGTGTAGAATTGGGTTCGAAGGTTATTCTGATGCGTTCCTTTCTGCTGTCCAGACCTAATCATCTGTTTTTATACTGTGAATGAGATATTTTAAATCGAAAAATTGGTGCTTTGAAAATTTCGGAATTTTTTCTTGGCGTCGTGCAGTATGATGAACAGTTCTAAATTTCTTTTGGTTAAATCGATAAAAATTTACCTTCCCCCTTATGTTTTGTGTTATTCCTACACATTCTGTGTTCACATGCGAGCATTGCGTGCGATGAGTCGTGGCTACTTCACTAGCTTTGTCTTCAGAATCCAACACCAGCTTGTGAACCTAGATTTTGAAGTTGACGGAGTTCTTGGCATTTTTGAAAATGCGCCTCCTCAAAAAAGTGATAGATGAATGGCAAAGTGAATCCGAATTGCGTAGAAAAACAAAAATGCCGTGAATTTCATCATCTTTCTCTTCGCTTTGTGTGATAAAACCCGAATGTCCCATTTTTGAGAAGAGAACGTATTGGGGGAGGGTTTTTAATCACCCCCTCTCGTAGGCCATTACTCCTAAAAATGATCCGAGAGTATTAAAATGGGCTAAAATCCCCTAAAATGGCACGTCACCCTGGCCATTCCAGCGATTAAATGGTCTGGGCTGCAGAGCGTTTGATTTTGCCTCTGTGTCATTTCAGGTTATAACTTCTGCTTTGTGATCAATCTGATCATTTGTATGGGAGTCGGCCGTGTAAAGGAATGCCATCGTCCCGAGGTGCCCCCGTTTCGAACTCCAACTTGAAGACGTCCAAGGTAATGGCATACAATCAGAGCGTCACTGTAGGTCTGCCATCAGGAAGAGATTTGACTTCGCCTTCGGCCAAGTTTGATTGTTGGCTACAAGACGCGTCTTGGCTGAAGGTTGAGAGTTTTTGCTGATCTGCACCCGGTCAGTGCGGAAGCTGTGGAGATCCGAATCTGCCATCCCGATCGTACCATGGGATTCTCCGGATTCCCATGCCTGAGTAGCTTTGCTGGATTGATTCCTCCAGTGTTGATCCCTCACTTTTCGCTTTCTCCACTGTCGATTCCTCGAGGAATGATGCCTCGCTTTGATGGCTTCTTTGAGCGCTGCTTCAGCATTATGTCCTCCTGCATCCCATGGCCGAGGCCTGTAGCGTTCCTCTGGGGATGACAGGATGTACCGGTCGACATTTAACTCTGCGTCGGAAGCAGCTCTAGAAATACTCAACTCCACAACCGCTCATGCCCCAATTTGGGCTCCTCTGGTATTTTTTTAATAGAATAATCCGACAGTAAACGCAAAAACTCTCTCAAAAATCTTTCTTTGGCGTTTTGGCAAATTCCGAGTATTCCGGTTACAATCCTTGGGGTCTGATCGATCAGGCCAGTCCTTGACAGTTCTGGATCAGTCGCTACTGACGCCAAATTAATTCCAGCCATGTGATTGGGTGATTTGCTTGGCGTCGATGGTAACTAGTCGAGGACCGGCCTGTTCGAACAAACCTGTGGTGTCCGTGAAGGGATATGCCTCATTGTCATAGGATCCAATTTTATTTCCCGTGCCTGCTCCTATGGTAATGGTAAAATCCTGGTAATAATCCTATGGTAATCCATCTTGACGGGCACCGTCGGTTGTTGCCGAATACTCGCTGTAGGGCAGTGGGTCTCCGTTTGACGCTCCGATTGTAAGCCATTGCTGACCTCCCGAGAATTTGTTTATTTTGCAGCGTTGCAGCGGCGGCCACGTCAGTTGCGCTCCTGGGGAAATCCTTTGAAGCAGAGATTCCCTTACTTCAGAACTGCGTGCTGATTTGAGTGGTCCTGGGATGGAACCGATAGGAAGTTGGAGTGCTAATATCAAGAGAGATTTAGAATTCTTGTGGGATACAGTATGGAAGTTGGTTTCTTCGGACATGCTTGGGTTTTAGGATGATCTAAAGTTAGTTGGTTTGGGATGGACAAGCCTCGAACAGTCAAAATGGGTTCAGCAGTGTTGATTCAATTTGAGAAAAAAATCAATTTCCGTTCTTGAATTGTGCACGAAGATCTTCTGAACAACTTTTTGACTAGATCCAGCCAAGATCCGCCGAAAAGAACCCCCAATCGTTGGATCGGGAGTTTGGTTGCATCCCTGGACCACTTAGATCAGCATTGAATTTCAAAATGTTTTCAGCCTTCGTTTGTTGATCATTGGCTGACGACAAAACATTGGTTACATCTCATTGTCATTTTGGTACATTATTTCCAAATAATGTACCTATGTAATTTTTCAACTGCAGTTTGTTATCAAGATTTATTTTGCGAAGGAAATTTTCTTGTGATTCTTGGATATTCGGATTTGAATTTGTCAATCCGGAATTGTTCTCAGATTGTGCTGTCCAAAATAGAAATTCCTACCATAAAAAACAGTGGATAACAGTACCTAATTTTTTTGTTACACAACGAAAATATATTTTTTATGATTGAATCAATTTCGTGGCTACTGGATGGAAAATAGGGATTTAAATTTCAAATTTGGAATGTAAGGAAATGGGCTTTATTTTTCATTCGGTCAAAATACCGGGTGGTGAAGAGCTGATATTTTCGACAAATATTTTGCACTGAGAGATTGCTGAAATTCATAAATTTTTGAATATTCGTGGCAAACTAATTTCCTCTTTTTCCCCATTAATATTTCTCACCCATTTTCTATCTTTATTTCAACTGTTTTTTTTTTTCAACGCCATCTATTATTCGTTGTAGGCCTTGTTTGTGCCGAAGAAATGACTTTCCGTCAGAGGCAGGCGATTAACCGAATGCCACCCAACGCTGCCGGTCCTCGAGTTCCCCCGGGCCCTGTACACAAATCTCTCGAAGGTGCGTTTGCACATAAGTTGACATTTTTTAAGGGAAGGCGTATGATGAGGGGGATGGTGAGGAGTAGAAAGAAGATGAGGATGATGAGGAGGAGTGAGAAGAGGAGGGAGAGGATGAGGAATAGAAAGAAGAGGAGGGGGAGCATGAGGAATAGAAAGAAGAGAGGGAGAGTTAGGAATAGAAAGAAGAGAGGGAGAGTTAGGAATAGAAAGAAGAGGAGGGGAGTATTAGGAATAGAAAGAAGAGGAGGGGGAGTATTAGGAATAGAAAGAAGAGGAGGGGGAGAATGAGGAATAGAAAGAAGAGGAGGGGGAGAATTAGGAATAGAAAGAAGAGGAGGGGGAGAATTAGGAATAGAAAGAACAGGAGGGGGAGGATGAGGAGTCGTAAGGAAAGGAGAAGCAGGATAAGGGGGGATTGAAGAGAAGGGACGGGCAGGGTAAAGAAGAGGAGAAGGAGGTGAAGGAAAAAGAAGAGGAGAGGGCGTATGAGGAGTGAAAGAGGAGGAGGATGAAGGGGTGAAGAAGAGGGAGGATTTTAATATTTATCATGTATTTCTATTGAATTTTATATTGGATGATTCTATACACAGGAAAGCATCCTGTGTCTCTATTGGTCGAGTTCTGCACTAGAAGGCGCTACGATCCCCCGATATTCAACACTGTTTGTGAGGAAGGGCCTCCCCATCAAAAACGGTTTATCCTCAAGGTAAGAGAAGAATTTTTTTGGAGTTATAAACTTAAATTAAATTTGTCCCGTAGTTACTAGTTAGGTATTTTTATTTTTATGGAATCTAGTTAGTCTATTATTTTTACTTCCATATTTACAGAGTAAATGGAAGTATTGTGATCGTCCTAAAATCGAGAATCGGAACGGAGCTTCAGAAAAAACTTTTTCTTATACACATTTACTCAGAATCACTTCCCGAACAAGTGTCTGTGTGTCCGTGTGTCCGTCTGTCCGTGTGTCCGTGTGTCCGTCTGTCCGTCTGTGGTCATTTACAAAAATGGCCATAACTCCCTCATTTTTCAACCTTTTTTCAAATTTCTTGAACTGAAATGTTTGTCTCGGAAGGCCCTAACACCCTGTTTAATCGGAATTTGGATAACGCACAGTACTTCCGATATATTTGCATTTTTAGTGTTTTCTATTTTATTTTTTTCCGGCCACAAAAATGGACCGATTTGAGCGTTCTTGGTCTCAAAATCTTTGTTTTACTTCGCAGAATATGTGAATATTTTTTATATTCCAAAAATGTAGCGAATTTTTTTTTTGGCGAATTTTAAAATTTGCATACCGAATTCTTTGACATTTTTGACCTAAACACCCTCAAAAACAGTCAAAATATGATCGAATTTTTTCAAATATGTACATTTCAGAATATGGAAGTATTGTGTGTTATCTACGCACCACTGGTTTCTTGAAATTTTTTACATTGATTTTTTATTTAGCATGTTTTTTGCCTTGAACAAACCCGCTTAATTATTGCGCAAAAAAATGCATTCCTCGCGTGCGTTGTAATAAAACTCAAAATCCAAAAACTCGCATGATTCCAGGTGACAGTCAACAACGTCGACTACCAACCGGCTGTGTCCAGTTCGACGAAGAAGATCGCCAAAAGCGAAGCGGCCAAGGTTTGTCTGAAAGCGCTCGGCGTACTACCGAATTCCTAAATACGAGGTATATTGTCTTGGATAATATCCATATTATGCTTATATTTTCTGAGGGAAAATTTCTCGTCAAGTGTATAATAAACTTATCATTGTGAAATAAATTTTATTTACAAAAAAGTAATTATTTTCACTTTATTTAGCCGATACTTAACAGAGTGAAACTCAAAGGTGGTAATTGTATGGTGACTGTCTGCGGTAATGTAATTGTAATTGTTCTTGTTTGCGGTGTTTTCGTTGTCTTTTTGCTGAGAACGCAGCTCATCATTTGGTAAGACACTTCGCAACGGCCTTTCGCAACGTTGGCTGGAAAAATATTGATATCAGATAAGGAATAAAGGTTATAACAGTGTTGGCTCCGCCATTGGTTGGTTAAGTTTCCTTCCACTACCATCCCAAGAGCGCTAATTGGCCTATGGAGTAGATATTTAACTATAATATAGTTAACTTAGTTAATATAGATATTTAGCTTAGTTAATATAGATATTTAACTGAGTTATTATAGATATTTAACTGAGTTAGTATAGATATTCAACTTTAATATAATATATTATATCATGTTAATATAGGGGTGTGCACTCAACCAATTTACCTTCCTTGGCGCATTCGGCCACAGTTTTCTTCGTCTTCGCCTTCGCTTCAGCCGATTCCGTCGAATACATGTCGATCAGTAGATGTGCATTATTTACCGACACTTTCCCTCCCGAGTCGACCTGTTGGTACGAAAATTCAAAATTAGAGATATGACGTCACAGATGAACGGATTTTTGGTTACGTGCGCAGACAACGTATATTTTGGCCAATTGACGATTTCAAAAGTGCGAAATTGATATTACAAAAAAAGTCTACGCCCAACTCACCACTTGTATCGACCTCAAAATGCACGCCACGTAGCACTGAAACATAAATTATCGAAGTTTGAAATGCAGCATTACAGAGGAAATGAACTCTTTTAATCCCGTATCGCACGAGTTTGTGAGGCACGGGCGATAATTGTAATCATACTTTTTCGCGCATTGTGGTTGGGAGGTTCCCTTCCTGTATGCTCTTGGCTGAATCTGTAAATGAAAAGTTTCAAGGGCAAAACACTTTTTGGCATGATCTAACCTGGCACCCCTGCTTTCTTGGCAGACGCCTTAACCCTTAGGCTACGGAGAGCCTGGGCCTAGACAGTCTGGTGGGCATGGAGAACAGCCTTGCCATTTTTTCCTGTATTTTCCAATGATCCGCTATTGCCTACCTTTTATCCATTACTGGTGGTTCAGGTGACTTACTGATTGTATCAGTTTGAACCTCCCTTATCACCTAGACAGCTATATCAAACCATCGCTTTTATCACATCATAATTTTCAGTTGATTTGTGCTCCTCTGAACCCAGGCTCTCCGTAGCCGGAGGGTTAAGGCGTCTTGAGCGCAGGAGGCGCCAGATTCGAATCCTGCCGGAGAGTGAAATTCTCACCCTTCCCCACTTGATCTAGAAAATATCTATATTACCTGGGGTAATGCCCGACATTGACACACACTGGTTCGAGTAATCGAACATTCCTGCAGCTGCAGCCTTTAAAACATGAAATAATGCATAAATATTCGGTCATTTATTTATACTAAAATTTATTAATTATAGTCAAATAATATATTTAATTATGTACCTATTACCCATGTTTTATTTCTTCATAAGATTTAATTTACTTATTGGTTACATTTTATTTATTAATTTTTTATGTATATTATATGTTATTTATTTATCACATTTTATTTATTTAGTACTTATCATTTATTATATTTAATTTATTTCTTACATTTTAATTATTATATTTATTTATTCAATACATTTATTTATATTTATTTCTCATAGGTTTTGTGACTGTTATATTTATTTTTATTTATTATAAATTATTTATTTATAACATTATATTTATATTGTAAATATAAATACCTAATAATATATATATATTATTATTATATTAATATAATATATTATATATTATTTGTACTTTATTTATTATTTTGATTTATTTGTTATATTTTATTTATTCAGTATAATATATTAAATATTATAATAAATATTATAATATTCCCTTTATATTATAAATATTAAAAATATTATAATAAATATTATAATATATATACCTAATATATTAGGTATTTATTGTACTTTATTCATTATATTGATTTATTTGTTATATTTTATTTATTCAGTATAATATATTCAATATAAATAAATATTGTTTATTTATCAAACTGTAATGATTAAATTTGTTATATGTATTAATATTTTATTTAAATTATACATTTATTTATTAATATTTTATTTAATCATTAAATTTTTTCATTATATTTAATTTATTAAATTATATTTTATTTATCATTTCAGTCGATAAGCAGTACAAACGGTTATTCCATTAGGGTGGTAATTTCAATATCCTAGCGGGTATTTCCTTACTTGATACGCCCAACAGATGATCGCACCTGCAGCCAAAAAAATTCGGAATTGGGTCATATTTTGAAATTTCGATACGTAGGGCTCTGATGCGATTCAGGACTGACGTACTCCGCGGTTTGCGGCTAAATAAAACAGTCGACTCCATAAGTAATTCTGTATCAATGCCATCGTATATCGAACAAGGATTCAGGATTTTGATAATTGCCATAAATGGCTCCCAATTGACGTGACGTCTGTACCGTTTTCCGCTGAATTCACTCCATAGGGTTCACCGTATCGGAGGCCATTGATATTCTAATTGGCATTGGTTACCGCGTACTAGGAAAACATGCATCATTTACCTGGTACCATTTTCAGGCAGAAAACTTTTTTGTTTCCATATCTTCTTCTTTTTGTGTTTTAATTAAGGAAAATAAATGGGTACTTCTGTAAAAAAATTTTTTTTTTCAATAAATTAACATCAATAGGTATTTAGTCCTATCGCCGAGATAATTTTCAAACGAAGGAAAATTCAAAATATTAGTTGAAGTGTAGGCGCATTTCTGTCACAAAACCGCCGATAAGGACGAAGCTTCCAATTCTTCTTGGAACTCTGGCAACTGCACTAATCCGAGATAGTTTCCTTTCGGATTATTTCCTCTCCTGATCATGTTTTTCAATTCGTTCTAGAACAAAAAAGACCAGTGGTGTAGAGTAGTTGTCAAAATATTATCAAAGATCCACACTTTTGTTTCATTTTTTATCCCCACTGCTCGAATGCTTCGAAAGAATAGGAACAACAATATTTTATCATTCCTATTGACTCGAACTTGATAAATTCCAAAAAATAGTGACTAGTCCAAAACTGGGTATTTTTCAGTTGTCTGCTATAATAAAAACCATTTATCTACAGAAAAAAATTAAAACCAGTGGTGGGTACCTAACACAGTGCTTCCTACGTAAATTTTTGAAACAAATTAATTAAATTTTCAATACTTTCTCAGAATACTCACTTTGCAAATTTTAAACTCGCATAAAATCAAAATAAAAACAGGTAATTGGAAATAAAAAATATTCGCCAAGGTAAACTAGATACCTAGACATTTTTCTGTTGAAATTCAAAAAATCAAAACCCAAATAGCAAGGAAGGAGGATGAAACTAAAACTAAATCAAACTATATTGATCTTCTCAAACTAAAGGTCTCAAATTCAAAGTGAAAGTAAAACTGAAGCTTAAACTAAATTTCAAACTCAAACTGAAACAGAATTTTAATTCGAAAAAGTGATGTAAACTGAAAGTGAAGTAAAAAAGGTAGAAAAATAAGAGTCAAAAAACTCAAAAAAAAAAAAAACTGGAACTGAAAGTGAAACTAGAACGTGGGAACTGACATAACTCAAACGCGGACTTGTAACTCGAACTGAAGCTAAAAATGAAACTGAAAATGAGCGAAAATGGTAAAACTAAAAGTGTAACTCAAACTGAAACTGAAAGTTGAGCTCAAACTAAAAGTGAACCTCACCTCAACTTTCAGTTCAAGTTTGATTTTCAGAACCTAAAATGGTTTATGAACAAATATACTGAAAAAAATTTCTGCTTACGATGCCAACTCCCATCATGATGCAGCGGATGAATCTCTGAAAATAATAGTTAACATCATTATAACTTGAAAATTTAACTTTTAAATTTGGTTATTTCGTATCAGCTTTCAGGATACCTTGCCACTATCATCTTGGGGAAGTTTTCGGTTTTTTATCGCGTTCTCCAAAGTACCTGAAACATGTTCAGATACGTTTAGACACAGGAAAGCGAATTATTCCAATAAAACTCAATTATTGCTGCTAAACTCACTCAATTGAATGTTGTGACGTTCTCTGCATGTTTTGAAGATTTTTTCGAATTTGGCCATCGTCGAATCTTCTGCCTGAAAAGTTGAATCAAGTACCCAAAAGATTACAATCGGTTTTGAGTTTGGACGAAATGGTTTTGAAATTACCATTATAATTACTTACCCACCTACTCATATTCACTTACTGAATAATATGTCATGTGGTCTTGGTACTTATCACGTATTGCACAGGATTTTTGAATCCGTTTTGACAATAAAATTTATCAGATTTTATATTCAGATATTTTATTTATTATTTATTCAGATTCAATCTGAAAATTAAATTTGGCGACAAAGCTGCCTTATCTCCCAGGGTTTTCTTTCTTTTAATTGTACAATTTCTTTGAACGCCTTATAAAGAATTACTTTTGATTTTCCAAGTTGGTTGGTTTTTTATAAGAAAACCCCTAATTTGGCGCTTAAACCCCAAAACTTACGTCATTTTTCAATTTTTTCATGCTAGTTAGGTACTTGGAAAATATCCCTTTTGCAAAGGCTGTAATCGGTCCAGCCGTTCAGCCATACTCGTCTGTCAAAGATTAAAGATGGATTTTTAAAAAATTCGCGTACGACTCCGCCTCAACTTCGGACGCCTGTTGGTCAAAACAGACTAATCCATCCCGCGACGAACTAATTTTTTTCAAATTTATCTCTAAATTTCGTACCTGCGTGATGGAAAATGTTGCACAAAATGCGAAAACGAGTAAAATTGTTGATACGGCTGTCATCTTGTTTTGATGGTATTAGCTGTTCATCCGAAGAGAAACTGTCTCGATTCCAGCTTCGCCACCATGCTCCAATATACCGTGGCCAATCAATTTCAAAATTCAGGAAGAAGGGGCTTTTCCATTATTCCTTTGCCATTTTTTCGCAATAATTCATTTTGCCGCTCGGCCTTTCAAGGTCTCCACGCACGGGCGGCAATTTCCATACTGAGACCGAACAGAATCGCTCGATCATGATCCTGGCCTAGGTTGGTCATCGTTCTGATTATGGTGGAGGAAATGTGGAAGAAGAATGTTTTTAAAAAATATTTATTTATTCAAACTGTTACAAACTAACAAGCGCTGTTTTAAAAAAAAATCTCGATTTGTTTTGACTCGTTATCAACTTCCAAGTTTACAGGATTTAAATAATTCAGATCCAAGATGGACGTTGGTATTCCTCCCTCCCTAGTGTTCATTACTGCGGGATTTTTGGCCCATTTTTTTTCTCGAAAATTCGTGTAAGAAATTTAAAAATACGCAATATAAGAGAGGTAGCGACCATAGATTCATTTTTTTTCTATCATAATCTTCGCCCCTCTTTTATATTTTGGTGAAAACCGTCGACGGCGAAACTCGAGCGACCCGGGTCTTCTGGGTGAAATGGTTTCCGTATAGTCGACCATTCATTCGAATACTTCATTGTAGCTTGTGTCGTACCGGATAAAATCATTTCGGCTTCGGGTCCGATTGAGGGATTCTCGACAGTTTGAGACCGATCTGAAAATCGACAGACACCAAAAATAGCATTACATCATTCTATTGTTAACGTTATTTTCAGCCGTTCCGTCGTACTAGATCGCAATGAAAAAGTAGTGCACTCGAAACAAATTACACAATCTCATTTTGTTTCTTTACTCGTTTAATTTCGGCTGCTGACATCATTTATCGTGGCTCACCTTTTTGACCTCTCGCATTTTACAGGCAACGAATTCCGCAGCAATAGTGCAATCGTCTTTTCCCTCTGTTTTGACTGTGGGGAAAACGTGACGGTTAGACAGGAAACGAATCTTACAGAAATGACTTTCCGAATTAGGCCTACGTATTGGGTGAATAGGTAGAGTGGGAGAATATGGTGGAGCATGAGCAGTAGAGTGGCTAATAGTTAGCAGTATAGTCTGTTCCAGGAGCGTGAGCATTTATGCGCCTTACGCATGCGCCCCAACAACATCAGACTGCGCATGCGCAAGACTCTGCACATGCTCACGCTCCTGGAACAAGCCGCGAGTTGTTGGGAAAGTCGTCTTATGCGCACTTACCATCTTGTACGCATGTTCGGTCGACTGCGTTGGCTTTTGACAGCATTTCCTTATCCGTCCATTTTTTCGCATTCGACTCTTCGAATTGTGCGTAATCGAGTTTTCCGTTTTCCATCTAAAAATATTGGACAAAAAGTTAGTTATCGTTTTTCAGGTGTAGGTCAATTTAAAATGTTATAGTTAGCGTACTTACGTATCCGATTTCCTTCATGTAACAGGCCAAGTAACATTTTCCGGCCTCACCATCGGGTAGCTTGGAGTTTTTGACCCATTCATTGAGAGCTTCTGCAAGATGAATGAGTGGTTGTTGCAAAGTGCGTATTTTTATTACGAAGCTTCAGCGCTTTGACCTCGCAAGAAATTAAATGCATTTTTAAGCATCGAAATGCAGTTTACACGTACCGTCGGAAATTTTGTGCTCTTTCTTACATTTGTCTCTTGCTGCCAGAACTTGATTTCTAAATTCCTTGGTTACCTGAAAATGTCAAAAATCGAGTCCATAATTTGTTAGAATTTATTGTAGTGAAGTGTTTCTGAAGTGAAACTCAAGCTCCGCACCCCCTCCTATTTTTAACTTAATTATTTTGAATAATTTTGAGTAAGGGTTTGAATTATATTATTTTGATTTATTTTTATGCTAAAGATGATAATTGATTAAATGAATGAACTGAGGACCACTTTCACCAAATTGTTTACAGGAGACCAATTGGGCAGAGAATGGGTTATACCAATCTCAGGATACCATTACTGTCGAGCGACTTGGCAGCAAGTACTATAATAATGTTTTGTAATTATTTGTGCAAAACACTCACAGCAGCGTGGCATTGTAGAGCGAGCAGTCCAAGAAGAAGGATTTTGAAAATTATTTCCATAGTAACGAAATTAATCACTCGCGATGAAACAATTTGAAAGAGGAATTTCCGTAATTCGGACGCGTCCCAACTCTTGGCATTCACTGGCGATGACTGACTGTTCGAGCCGTGGGAGGCCAGATCGGAGATTTCTCTTGTACCTCTAACCCCAATATTAATCGGTCCCGTCGTATCTTTTGTAATATAATTATCTACCCAGGAATTATTTTGAGAAATGTTTCGCCGAGTTTTTTCTACCGGAAAAAAGTTGGACACTGAAGTGTTTTTTTTTTAAATCAATTTTGAAACTGACTATTAAATAATTACCTACTCAAAACAATATTGGTATACAATATACTGTATGCTGGTATACTGTATACTGGTATACTGTATACTGGTATACTGTATACTGGTATACTGTATACTGGTATACTGTATACTGGTATACTGTATACTGGTATACTGTATACTGGTATACTGTATACTGGTATACTGTATACTGGTATACTGTATACTGGTATACTGTATACTGGTATACTGTATACTGGTATACTGTATACTGGTATACTGTATACTGGTATACTGGTATACTGTATACTGTATACTGGTATACTGTATACTGGTATACTGTATACTGGTATACTGTATACTGGTATACTGTATACTGGTATACTGTATACTGGTATACTGTATACTGGTATACTGTATACGGTTTACTGTATACTGTTTACTGTATACTGGTATACTGGTATACTGTATACTGGTATACTGTATACTGGTATACTGTATACTGGTATACTGTATACTGGTATACTGTATACTGGTATACTGTATACTGTATACTGGTATACTGTATACTGGTATACTGTATACTGGTATACTGTATACTGGTATACTGTATACTGGTATACTGTATACTGGTACACTGTATACTGCTATACTTTATACTAGTATGCTGCATACTGGTATAGTGCATCCTGGTATTCTGTAAACTGGTGTATAGTTATATACATAGTTACATACTTACACATAGTTTATATTTAATAGTAGGGGGTTCAATTAGTTAATTACCCTAATTGACCATAAGCCCAATCAGTCGATTGGCTCAATAGAAAGCTCATCAATAGATTTGGCTTTTATAGTTGAAGCATTCCAACGACGAGTAACAACAATTTACCATAAAGACGCGTCCCGGTAGCAAAAAAAATAAATCCCAAGTCTACTGTCATTTGAGCAGCTCAATTTGCCCTAGATCAGATTATTTCGGCAGTCGTGTTACAATTCACGTTAGTCTGATTGAATAGCTGACGTAAACCTTATAATAATCCATATCCGTTCCACTCTTCCACAAAAGTTAGCTGCGTTAATCTGGGCCACCGGCCGCCTCGTGATTGGGAATTCCGCCCCATTCTGGTTTGAACTGAATAAAGAAAATCCGGACGTTTCAGTTTCGATTATTCCATCTCATTGATCGTCTATATCGTTTTGTTTAGCTGCACTTCCGGTATCAGGTCGTAGGGAATTACGGGTTGAAACAAGTCGGTACAAAGCTCGGGGGAATATTTTGAAATTCATTCCACATCATTGTTTACTTTGTCTCAAAAAATTTTAATGCGTCATTGTCGTGCTGGCACGACGTACATATAAATTATCCCCACTGCATTGTCGGGAACGGAATAAGTAACGTGTATTTCACCATCCACGCGACAGTTGTTGATCGTGAGACTTTCCACCAAAACGCCGGTTTACAGGCGAGCCGTGGTTTTTAAATCCTTTTGAAACTCATCGATTCTTCTTAGGAGCCTTGCCATTTTCAAATTCATCATCGAATTCGACGTAGTGACGCACGATAGAGGCCTGTGGATTGGGCTCGATTGGATTGCCAATGGGGTATTGTAATTTTGCCCTTGCGAATAGCCGAACATTGCTTTATTCCTGAGCTCTGTCACCTGAAAAAGAAAAAAATTATTTACATTATTGCAAAGGTGAGGAGGAGAATCGTACCTACTCTCATCAGATTCTGTTACCCGAGCGCTTTCGCCCTGTAGGGCCTCTTCAGGAGACCTTTTTCATTATCTTGGCTACTAAGTGGGGTTTCTAATAACGATGTTTATCTGTCGCTGTCATCTCTTGTGAAATTTAATTGATACAATTAGAAAGATTAAAGTATTTTAAATTGCTAATTTGAATACGTTGCGGATATCAGCTGTTGCAATAATCACCTCGTTGTACAAATTCATGAACACATTTATCTCGATTTCCTTGCAGTCCAGCTCTTCTTCCAGTTTCTGCACTTGATTTTCCACGGCGGGGTCGTATTTTTTGCTCAGAGAATTTTTAAGAGTGTCATACTCTCTGAAAAATTGACACCATTATTATTGCTATTATAATTTTCGACGATTTGGGGGAGGGAAAGAGATAGTTTCAAGTACAAGGTCGAGCGCTTTCGACGCGAACGTCCTCTCCACGAGCTTCAATACATTTAGCGTTGAGTAACCTGTTCATAAGAAGTGGGAGGGGGCCCAAAAGGTGTTTGGGGGATTTTGCCGACAACGCTTCGACCAAATCCGCATTTGGATGGGAATTTGGAGCTTTAGTTATTTTGTCAACATGACGTCGAGAATTTTTAACGTAATCACCGAAAATTCATCGAGTATTCTTAACATAATTCACTCACTCGGTCATCCTGGAAAACTCGTCGTGAATATTCATTAGAACGGTGCGAAGTTGGTCGTTCTTGCATTTGTTCGGTCTCACTGTCATCGCATTTTTCTGCTTAACGCTGCAGCGAGATTCTTGCGGGGGAACACCGCTGTGAAAGTTGAATTCATGTTTTGGTATAAATATTTTTCCTTCACAAAATGGAAGTAGAACAGTATTACCTCAACCGTACGGGAAATGTCACTATATTATCCGAAGTCCAGGAGGTGGCTTTTAAGAGAGGGTCGGAACTTGTCAGGACATGCCCTTCACCCATAGCTAAGGTGACCAGATATCAAAAATTCAAAAGCGGGTTTCAAATTCAAGTTGAGTTTGTTCTCGAAGTTGAGTTTGAACTCGAAGTTGACTTTGATCTCGAAGTTGACTTTGATCTCAAGGTTGACGTTGATCTTGAAGTTGACTTCGATCTCGAAGTTGAGTTTGAACTCGAAGTTGACTTTGATCTCGAAGTCGACTTTGACGCGAAGTCGACTTTGAACGTGAAGTTGACCTTGATCTCGAAGTTGACATTGATCTCAAAGTTGACTCTGAACTCGAAGTTTACTTCGATCTCGAAGTTGAGTTTGAACTCGAAGTTGACTTTGATCTCGAAGTTGACATTGAACTCGAAGTCGAGTTTGATCTCGAAGTTGAGTTTGAACTCGAAGTTGAGTTTGAACTCGAAGTTGACTTTGATCTCGAAGTCGACTTTGAACGTGAAGTTGACATTGATCTCGAAGTTGAGTTTGATCTCGAAGTTGACTTTGATCTCGAAGTTGACTTTGATCTCGAAGTTGACTCTGAACTCGAAGTTGACGTTGATCTTGTAGTTGACTTCGATATCGAGGTTGAGTTTGATCTCGAAGTTGAGTTTGAACTCGAAGTTGAGTCTGAACTCGAAGTTGACTTTGATCTCGAAGTTGACTCTGAACTCGAAGTTGATTTTGATCTCGAAGTTGAGTTTGAACTCGAAGTTAATTTTGATCTCTTCTTTTGGGGAGGTCCGATATGTCCATGTGTCACGTGCTGCTTAATTGCAGATTACCCCCAAACGAATACAAACGAACGAATCTCGAAGTTGAGTTTGAACTCGAAGTTGACTTTGACGCGAAGTTGACATTGATCAAGAAGTTGAGTTTGATCTCGAAGTTGACTTTGATCTCGAAGTTGACTCTGAACTCGAAGTTGATTTTGATCTCGAAGTTGAGTTTGAACTCGAAGTTGACTTTGATTTCGAAGTTGAGTTTGATGTCAAAGTTGACGTTGATCTTGAAGTTGATTTCGATCTCGAAGTTGAGTTAGATCTCGAAGTTGAGTTTGAACTCGAAGTTGACTTTGATCTCGAAGTTGACTTTGATCTCGAAGTTGAGTTTGAACTCGAAGTTGAGTTTGATCTCGAAGTTGAGTTTGAACTCGAAGTTGAGTTTGATCTCGAAGTTGACTTTGATCTCGAAGTTGAGTTTGAACTCGAAGTCGACTTTGAAAGCGAAGTTGACATTGATCTCGAAGTTTAGTTTGATCTCGAAGTTGAGTTTGAACTCGAAGTTTACATCGATCTCGAAGTTTACTTCGATCTCGAAGTTGAGTTTGAACTCGAAGTTGAGTTTGAACTCGAAGTCGACTTTGAACGTGAAGTTGACATTGATCTCGAAGTTGAGTTTGATCTCGAAGTTGAGTTTGAACTCGAAGTCGACTTTGAAAGCAAAGTCGACATGGATCTCGAAGTTGAGTTTGATCTCGAAGTCGACTTTGAACGTGAAGTTGACATTGATCTAGAAGTTGACTTCGATCTCGAAGTTGTGTTTGACCTCCAAGTTGACTTGGATCTCGAAGTTGACTTTGATCATTTTATTTTATTTAAGGTAGGTACCTAATTTTGTAGAGGATGCCTTCCAATGCGGAGCTTTTCCCTTGAAGCGGGACATTTGACCGTCCCCTTCAAGGTCGTGGGTACACCGGGACACAACCCTCCAAAGCGGGACTGTCCCGCCCTAAGTGGGACGTCTGGTCACCCTACCCATAGCCCATCAGCCGTCACCCATGATCCACCGCCGACCACCCACCTCCCATAGCCCATCACCTATCGACGGAGCATCCTTCGATAGGAGCTCTCCAAAACGCATTGAAATATCGGTCATGTCTACCAGTCCCATATCGACCAGAATTATGAAGCCAGAAATAATTTTGACTCCAAATTACTAGGAATACAATTCTAAATTACCCGCGGTCTGGCGATCCCTTTTCGGCCGATTGCTGCCTCAAAATCATAGTCAGGTCCTTTTTCGATTGCGTTTTCCCAGCAATAACGTCGGTCCTCGTGAGTTTGATGAGCGACAGCGTCTCCTGGATCCGCATCCCCAAATTGTGCGACTTGTTCGTCGATTTCCCCACGACGAATGGGATTTTCTGAAAGCTGAAACCCATCCTGCAACTTTTGGGGACGCATTTCATCCTGTAGGAGAAGGTGGGCAGGAGGTACGTGTAGCCTGAGGCAGCCCTGGACCTGCACGATACTGCAGACCTGACTTCACTTCTGCTGTGAATATTCAGCACTGGCATCCTCTGGGCGATTTGATTGTTCTCCGTATTCTGGGGTGGTTTCTTTTCTGGAACAGAATTCAGTTTTGCAGGCGGTTTCCTCTTTTCGGCTTTCCTGCTCGACTTTCGAGACGTCGGTCGGGGTCTGGCGATCTTTTCGGACACCGACTGTCTGTTCTCGATCTTATTTTTCTGGCTCGGGAAAGGCGTATTTTTCTTCGATTTCTTGGACCGGAAATCGTACTTTCTTGTTCCTATTGCATCGTTATCCCTAGATGCTACCCAGAATTCTTCGATTTTATTCGAATGGACCATCAATGTGCCTGCAACAGCGCAGGTTTTTCCTGGTTTATTTCATTGAATTTCCTGCATTGCGTTTCCTACACCATGCATTTTTTGGTGTTTTGATGATCTCTTGTTTTGGAAAATCGAATGGATTAATATCACGTATTTATGGATCAACCCTTTCTTCCGATAAAAATAGTAAAGATTCGAGGAAAAAATAGCTTAACATAAAAAAAAACATTGAATATGTTTATTAAAATAGCTGTACATGTAAAAAATATCATACATTTCTGACTTCTCTTCAGAACAGTCCCCCAAAAAGGACAAGACTTCTCTTCTCAAGACTTTAATGGTATTTTCAACATAGGTAGTGAGTTTACCTTCGGTGTTGGTGTTAACACTCTGTGTCATCTCGTTAACTATGACTTGCACTGCATCTTTCGGATCGCCCGTTAAGGTTACGCTTGGCTGCGATGGAGCATTGGCTGGTGAAGCTAACAAAATGTGAACGTGAGCTAAGTTATTTCATTTTTCAATGGGGCACAATAAATTATTTAATATTTGCTATGGAACAATCCAATTTTTACCCGTAATTAACAAATTTGATTTCTTACTCGGTATAGGGTTGTTCGACTTTTTGATTGATTTTTCTCTGCTGCACTTTTTTTCATTTTCCTGTGCCGACAAATCAAATTTGACTAATTTTCATCAACAGGTGGAATAAACAGGTTTAAACAGGAATAAACAAGTTACTTTGAGTAACTAACTAATTTACTTATTTTCTATAGCCAATAATGAGTTGTTTTATTAACCGACTTTAGATAGGAGGTTTCTCAAGGATGACTTGTAGGTATTTTATTTAGCTAGAAGTTTTATGTATGACGTAGGAACTGACTTCTCTGGGCGATTGAGCGTGGTCACCTCGACTTGTCGGCTGGTTTGAGCAGGCGTACATCATTTTCATGTAGGATACCTGTTGGCGAAGCGCGTCGCACCTTTTCTCCGCCATAATCAACTGTTCTTCGAGCTCTGAACAGCAATAAAGTTTGAAAATTTGAGCCGTTCATTTCGATTTTTATTAGGAGGATAATCTACGATTTGGAGAAGTGTTTACGGCACATTAGGCTAACACCGAAAAATATCCAACCTGTTATCCGCGTGTCGCGTACTCCTTCATTTTTTAAATTTTCTTCCGGTTGAGACTCTGAAAATTTGATATGATTGTCAAACTTTGTAGCATTTCCGAGTAGAATAGAGAATTTTCTAAAACAAAATGAAAATCTTCCAACTCGAATTGAGAATTTTCCACAAAAAAAAATGAGAATCTTCCAAATCGAATCGAAAATTTTCCAAAACTTTCGCCTCAAATCGGAAAATTTTCAATTTGATTGGAGAAACTCTCATTTTGAGTTGGGAACCTTTCAATTTGATTGGGTAGCTCCTTTTTTTAGAAAATTCTCAATTTGACTTGGGGTAGGGCCGTAAATTCTGGCTTTCTAATCGGAAATATTTCCACTCGATTGCCACTTACTTGTTTTTACCCTCGACAAATCGTCCATGTATAATCTTTCGTGAAATATGTTCATGTTCCTTGAAGTAATCAAATTTAAAATAGAATTTTGATGCCTAAACTACAAATTTCTTCAAATTTATCGAAACATCTAAAAAAAATTATCCAAACATTATTCTGGGCAAAAATGTTTTTGGAAGCCCGGCAACACGCTAGCTTGGTCACCAATGCTTCTAGGGAGACAAATTTAATTTTGGTAAAGTCTTTGTGACTGACTTGCAAAAAAAGTGACGTGGCTCTGATGAGGAGCTTTTTACCAAACTTCATAATATTCTTCTCGTTACAAAATTGGATAAATCGACTAGATAATGATCGAATTTTTGGATTTGGATCTGTAAAGTTTTGTAAAAACGGTCCTCAGTGGATTCTGGCTTCCTGGTCCCACCACAACTGTGAGGTAACGTCGGCCTTGGTAAACGATGATGAAAATAAGAGTTTCCAGTTACAAAAAGTGCAAATTTATTGTAAGTGTATGCTCATAGAGTTCCAATTAATGCATGGTAGACTCAAGCTCAATAGTTGAGACCGCTGGGGCTATTATAAAAATGGTTTATCCGTAAAATTTTAAAAGATTTGTTTCGTTGTTTTGAATGGCATCACACAACTTTAGAGAGGGCTAGGATTTCTCGCAATCTCGGGGAATTGAGTCCAGTTCCATTGAGGTTTGCCCCGTTACGATTTCGGAGGATCTTCTTCAGCTCAGCCTGAAAAAAAAGCAGAATCGAATTTTGAAAAATGCTTAGGTGCCAGAGGTATACAATTCATTCATTTCAGGTCCAGTTCTGAAAACCTGATTTTTTCCCTTATCTCAGCATTTTTAGTTTTTTTTTCTTCCCCGATTAGCGATAATGTAATTAACATAACAGGGACTAGGTAGCCCTTCGCTGCAATTTTTCACGGCATTTTTTTTTTATTGAATTTTTGAAATTGTTTTAGTTGCACACGTAAATATGTGAATTTAATGAACTTGATGTCTGCACTTATAAACCGGAAACAGGTATTATTTATAGGTATCTAAATATGAGATATCCACTAAATTGAGAGATCCACTTACAATGCCAACTCCCATTACGATGCATCGGACGTAGGCCTGAAAAATTAGACACAGATATCAGACCACCCAGGGAGAATTTTGGAGAATCAATAAATGCTTAGGTAGCTATATGCACCAGGAAGGTACATCCCCTGTGTGGAGCAAAAAGTAAATTTGCTTACGACAAAATCTACCCACCTTTCCCGCATTGTCTTGAAATAGTGTTTTATTGTCAATCGCTGCTTCCAAGTAACCTGAAACATTTTTAAAATGTGCATTATTGACCTCGTCAGATAATGCGCCATAAAAATACGCCTTCTTCAGATCAAAATTTGTTTACAATCTATTTCTTAATTGGACTATTTTCAACTTCATCTGCTCAAAATTCGTGGGGGTTTTTGCCGAATTTCAAAATCGTATATGTTGGGGTATGGTGGTGAATATACTCTCCAATTCAGAGTGGTTTTATACAGACTCACTCAGTTGGATGTTATGTTGTTGACGGCACGTTTCGGACACTCGCATAAGCTTCGCCACCGATCCATCTTCCGCCTGAAACCATTACGTACTCTGAGAGAAAAAAAAAAACAGAAGAACTAGGTAACTTTTGACCTCATACTGATCTTCTTTTCTTTCCCGCTCCCAAAACCCCAAAATAATAAAGAAAGGTGGAAGCTGCTCTTCCAAAAATCAATATTTTCGCCTTCTAAAACGTTTTGAGTGGGTACCTGAAAAATACATCATAAAATATGAAAATTTCCATTATTTTAATAGGTAGGTAATTCTGAAATTCCGTCGGGAATTTTGAAAATTTAAGATAATTGGGGATAATATCCTATTAATATTATGTACCAATTATTTACCTGCACGACTGTTATTATGCATAACACGAAAAGACTAACGAAACCGACTATTGGTGGAGCCATAGTTTCTGCGAGATGTTCGCCGATCTAATGCCTAAGCCCGAACGCGTTGCAGAATTAAGTACAAACTGGATTAGGAACTCGGAAAGGAGAAGTTTGCATCCCCATTATTTCAAGTTTTCTTCGCTTTTGGTTCGCGTTTCAAGGTCCCACCGTTTCCGAAGGTGCGAGGAGGTCGCTATCAGATCGAGTAAAATTGCATAGTCATGATGACTGGTACGGATTCCGTCTATCAGCTTTTTCCACTGAATCAGGATGTCTAGTGTACTACTTAGTTCATTAATAACATCGTCTAATAACATTGTCAGGAAGTTACCTTATAATGGGGCAAGCGTGCGAGGTTCCCATGACGTAGTGTCCAAATGTTTGCATTTTCACGCTATCTTCCGAAGCCCGGTTTATTGACAAAATTATCCATTCGATGTCCAAGGAAGATCCTGATAAACATTAGCAATAAATTGCGATTAGGATTGCTAAATCTGTCTGATGTCCGAAGAAGCTTCAGATAAACTTCACCACGGTGGTATTTGCATCAAATTTCAATTTGCCCGTTGCCCTTTGTCCCTTACCAGTTGCCCTTAGCCCGTTGCGTTTCGCCCCCTGCCCTTCGCCATTTGCCAGTTGTCCTTTGCCCCTTGCCATTCGCCAGTTGCCCTTTGCCCGTTTCCCTTCGCCAATTGACGTTTGCCCGCTGCCCGTTTCCCTTTGCCATTTGCCCCTTGCCCTTCGCCAGTTGCTCTTTGCCCCTTGCCCTTCGCCAGTTGCTCTTTGCCCCTTGCCCTTCGCCAGTTGCTCTTTGCCCCTTGCCCTTCGCCAGTTGCTCTTTTTCCCTTGCCCATCACCAGTTGCTCTTTGCCCCTTGCCCTTTGCCCTTCGCCAGTTGCTCTTTGCCACTTGCTTGTTGCTCTTTGCCAGTTGCCCTTTGCCCTTCGCCAGTTGCTCTTTGCCCCTTGCCCTTCGCCAGTTGCTCTTTGTCCCTTGCCCTTCGCCAGTTGCTCTTTGCCTTTTGCCAGTTGCCCTTTGACCGTCGCCAGTTGCCTGTTGTCCTTTGCCCCATGCCATTCGCCAGTTGCCCTTTGCCCGTTGCCCTTCGCCAGTTGACCTTTTCCCTTTGCCCGTTTTCCTTTGCCATTTGCCCCTTGCCCTTCGCCAGTTGCCCGTTTCCCTTTGTACCTTGCCCTTCACCAGTTGCTCTTTGCCCTTTGCCCTTCACCAGTTGCTCTTTGCCACTTGCCCTTTGCCCTCTGCCAGTTGCCCTTTGCCCTTCGCCAGTTGCCCTTTGCCTGGTGCTCGTTTCCATCTGTCCGTTTTCCTTTGCCATTTACCCTTTGCCCTTCGCCTTCAGCGAGTTGCCCATTGCCCTTTGCCCTTCGCCTTAGTTTTGCTCTTGCTTTGATTGTGGGGTTACTGCATGAGAAGAGAGCGGATGCCCCTCTTGAGAACGTGGACGCCGAAAAAATCCCCCTAAAAAATTTATGAATTACCGGTTTGGTGACTGAAATGACCTTGAGAGGGTTTTGATGATTTTTTTGATGAGAAAAGCTTTATTTATTATATTTGGCTTCAAATAATTTTGACATTTTTAATAACACACAATTGTTTTAAACGCAAATTGAAGAGTATTCTACGTAGACAGCGCGCTGCATTTGGACGAGGTAGATCTTCCAGAAATTTAAATATGCCTTCGTTCGGATGATGACTAACTTTTTGTCATGGCTGAAATGAAATCACCGATTGTTTCATGAAGCCACGACGATCTAGATTCTGATGCATTCTGGTTGGCGTTGCCTTGCAGTCCAATGATCTTTTTCGCTTCAAACTGGAAATAATTATTGCAATATTTTTAGAGGCCTCGTTAAGGACGGAATCTTCACAACCCCAAAGTTGCAAATCTAGTCCCATTGTAGGGATCCAGGATCCAAATGATCCATTGAGTAGTTGAGTAACTTAATAGATTTAATTACAATTATTAGATTTACTTACAACACCAACTCCTATTACGAGGCATCGAACATAGTCCTGAAAAAGAACATTTCCCCAATTGAAGCAATGATAAATTGATTTTAAAATCAATTCGCCCTGAATAGGGTTATAGGGTCTGCTGTCGGTTTGGACAGGTATGGCAGTCCGGAACTACTCCAAGACTGGTTGCTAACTAAGCCAAGCCGTGTGATTGGATGAAAAAATCTAAACAACCACAATAGACCTTACTTGGCGTCTTTTGAAACTAGTCCTGGATAGTACGAACAGAACTATACGGAAATCATTAATTTTCTGTAGTACTGACCCTTCCTTGTTCGGTATGAAGGAGCGTTCTGTTGTCAATTGCTGACTCCAAGTAACCTGAAACGTTCATTCAGAAGAAAGAGTGAGCATACAAGGTCCTGAATTGATACTTCTTCCAGGAGCCTGAGTGTAGGCATGTGTTGACGTGCCTTGCGCATGCGCAGCGTAAATGCCAACACTCAGGCTCCTGGAACAAACCGATTGAAAAAAGTCAGTATCACACGTCAGACCGTTTCCTCCCCATCTCACAGATCGCCTGTACAGACCGATTCGATGGTAAATTTAACATTAAAATCCATTAATAATTTACCCAGGAAATAAGGTTCCATGGATGAATGATAACAAACGTTGATGATTTAATCATTTTAATCAATATAGTTTTTATACTTACCTATCGTTTTAATTAATTAATTAGTTTTGCGACTCACTTAGTGTGACGTTGTATTTTTGCCTGCACCTCTGAGATACTTTCATGAGCTTTGCAGTAGTTCCTTCCTCAGCCTGAAACCATTATTATGGGCGTCAACAATTTTTATCTGACAAGATTTTGGGTAGGGATCCTGGGGTTGTTTACGAGGTCAGAAAAAGAAGAGGACCCCACGGCCGAAAGCGCTGAAGATCCAATGTCACGAGGATGTCGACACCGTACGTTCGCCCTCAACTCATTAAACGACGAATAAGCCAGATTTAATTTAATTTAGGTACATACCTGCGTTGAAGGATACGTCGTTAGGTACAACGCTAGAAGGATCGCCAAACCGGTCGCTTGCAGAGCCTTCATCTTCGCTGGAACGTGTTCACTAGCCAACTGACTTCGCTTGGGTGTCAGCTTTTTGGTTCATTTTTCTAAAGAAATGAACCTTTGTAATCGGTCAGGAAAAAAAAAATTTTAACACCCCCTGAAAATTTGTTGGTTTACGTTTCAAGGGGTGTAGAATCCGAATCTGCAATAAAAATTTTTTGTCCGTCCGCCGTACGCCGTACGCCGTACGCCGTACGCCGTACGCCGTACGCCGTACGCCGTCCGCCGTCCGGGGTTTTTAAGGGGGAAGGAGTTATCGAAAAATTTTGAAATTTTTACCAAAAATCAAGTTCCGTATCTAGTTGGTCCTAACGTCTCGGCAGAACCCTACCTTAATTTTAAGGCCAGTAAAACAGCTGTTGAAGTGGTAAAAAATTCGTCTTTTTAAGGAAATTTGCAACATAGGCATGTGAGGTATCATTTTCTATAGATTTTTCTATGCTGAATCGAATGAGACCATCGCCACGCCGGTAGCTTCAACCGTTTAGGAGTTATTGCAGTTTTAGTGAAGCAGTTTTGAGTTTTTTAAAATTTCACCAATTCTTAATAACTCGAAAACTACTCGAGCCACAAAATTCGTTTTCCACTCGTTGGAATCCCCACAAAAACTTCTGTCCTCCCGATATCTTCAATTTAAAGAATTTGGTCGCATTACACAAATCAGCAAAACAAAAATTGGAAAAACTTGAGAATTTGGCCTCGGCTCTTAGATACGGTTGATTGATCTACTTACGACTACTAGCCTATTACACCAACAAGGTGACGCACTCACACTTCGACCAGTTGCGCTTGGCAACATGAGAGCGAGCCAGGCTTCAACAATGGTTCTGAAGCTTTCTAGAGGCATTTTTAATTTCATTATTCAGAGAATTTACTTAATGGTAATTATTATTATTCTGTTAATTATGAAGGTGATTAAGAATAGATTAAATGGTAAATTTAACGGAATTGAACGATCAGCTGCGTTGAAAAAATGGATAGGTAAGTAAGTATTTATCAAGCGAAGAGGATGATTATTTTTTGCCTGGTTGAAAAAACGTTTTTCTAAATAACCCATCTAAAATACAAATTGATACTGAAATTATAGAATAATAACAGCTAAATTCTGTGTTTAAGGAGTACCGATATATCGTAAGGTTTGTCTTTGCAATCGAAAAATGAACCCATGTGCAAAATTTGCAGAGTTCTTCGGACATAGCAAAAACTAATCTGCACATGCCACTGATCTACTTAGCAGCGTTTTTAAATAGGTACCTTGCCCAACCCAATTAAATCCTTGATGACGAAGCCGTTTTCACCTCCATAAGTTCGCAAGTTCTTTGTTATCTGTCCCATCTGTCTCTCATGTTTCCGGAATATTTGCTTCCGTAGGTACTGATGTGATGGTCAAAAATTTAAAATCGGATCCGAGGTTTTTCACTGGAATCTTCTTAGAATCTTTCATACTAGAATCACTTTTCAACGTGGGTCCGTCCAGACGACGATTTTTCGTCTACATGGATTTTTCCGGCCCGGCCAACCTAGCAAACAACGGCCCAATCCAGTTTTGATGGCTAAAAACGCGTATTGTACTAGTGCTCAAACTGATACTCAAACTACTCAAACTCGAACTGAAACGCAAACTCAAACTTATACGGATAGGTACCTAGGTACTCAAACTATTACTGTAACTCAAACTGATTCTGGTAAAAAAGCTCAAACTTATACTGATGCTAAAACTGGAACTAAAACTCAAAATCAAACTTATACTGATACTGAAACTCTAACTCAAAATAACACGTTTTAGTTATAGTTTGAGTTTCAGATACAGTTTGAGGCTGAAACTCAAACACAAACTTGAACTCAAAATCGAACTCAAAGTGAAACTCACTTTGAAACTGAAACTCAATCACAAACTAACTCAAACTCAAACGTAAGCGCAAACTTTGACTCAAGTGCAAAGTGAAACTGAAACTGGAATTCAAACTCAAACTCGAACTCAAATGTAAGCCCGAAGTTAGAGTTTCAGTTTGAGTTCAAGTTTCAGTTTCAGTTCAAGCTTCACTCTGAGCTTAAGTTCGAGTCTGAGTTTCTGTTCCAGCTTGAGTTGAAGTTTGAGTTTACGTTTGAGTTTTAGTTCCAGTTTGAGTTTCAGTTCCAGCTTCACTTTGGCTTTAAGTTCCACTTTGAGTTTAAATTCGAGTTTGAGTTTCAGTTCAAGTTTGAGCACAAGTTTGAGTTTCGGTTCCAGCTTCACTTTGAGTTTGAGTTTCAGTGCGAGTGCAAGTTTGAGTTTCGGTTCCAGCTTCACTTTGAGTTTGAGTTTCAGTTCATGTTTGAGTTTCTGTTCCAGCTTGAGTTGAAGTTCGAGTTTCAGTTTGAGTTTCACCGTGGGTTTTGGTTTGAGTTTACTTTTTTTCGACCTTTGAGTTTGAGATTCTGTTTGCGTTTCAGTTCCAGCTTCAGTTTGAGTTTCTGTGTGTGTTCAAGTTTGAGTTACTGTTACAGCTTTAGTTTGAGTTCAAGTTCGACTTCGAGCTTGTGCATCGGCATTTAAATTTTTTATTCTACACTTTTCAAAAATTACTGTCAGAATAGTTTTCCATTTGTGTCTACTTATAATCTATTTTTTACTTTTTAGTTGTTCATGCGTTTTTCTTCGGTTTTATTACGACCGCTTCTCTTCCAATTGGGAAATGACGAAAATTTCACTCTCCTGTCACCTCTTCTGGAATCCCGAATTTCGGGATCTGCTATTCCCGCCAAGCATACGTGTATTTCTGTATTATCTCATCTCCATACTCAACACGTCTACGTCAATCATATCTCTTGGATAATTTCTTTTTGTCGAGTTGCTGAGTTTCCAAATGTTGGAATGTTGGTGAGATTCAGCTTCAAATTTTGAGCAAACATTCAACTATTCTCGGGTGTGAATTTGCCTACCTACATCTGAAATCCATTTTTTGAAAAATATCGACCATCCTGTACACCATTGTAAATGTCATAGAATTAAAGGTTCAATCGTACAAAAATTATTTCTGCAACATGGTTTTTATTTGTATAGGCATGAAATTTACAGGGACTTGTGGATAATGAAAAATAAATTGTTTCAAATAAAGAGCCGGGTTTTCCTAAATTTTCATTTCTGGGTTCAGCGTACAGCGATGCGTCGTTGTTTTTCTGTAGAGCGTCCGGATAGATTGAGTCTTAACGCCTTCTGTGAGCAACAGGAGAAGGGATGCCCATCTGTTGGCAAAAAGATAACCACATTAGGTAAATTCAATGCACTGGATAATATCCAGCGAATATTCAGCATTGGTATAAGTGCAGAAGGAATCAAGATTACCAATATTTTTTGCAAAAAATATTCTACTAGTTTCAGATTTTTTTAAATTGAAAATGTCGAAAAGAATTTCCAATTTGTCGTTGTTCGCGATAAAATAATTGCATTCAAGAATTACCTCGCGTCCTTTAGTGATGGCGCACTTCACCAATTGAATTGCGGTTTCGCATTCGTCACCGCCGGCGGAAACTGGAAAACAAAAAGCCAATTATTCGGTTTGTTGATTTTTTTTTCGTCCGCATCATAGTTGAAGATAGTCAGACGACCAGTTTTAGAACTCATCACTGACTCGTGACCCCCCTCTTGAGTAATAATGAGGGAATAATGAACTTTAGAAATCGGTTTTTGTGGTTCAAGTGCGGATGCACTCGTATGCAATCCATAAAAAAATCCTCTTATCCATCCGTAAGATTTGTTGTAATATTTACCCTCTTGGGCGCAGATATCGATAACTTGATCAGCTTTGGCAATGATTGCTTCGTCCGTGTTACGTTCCCTGTTGGCTTCCTTCATCACAGCAACGTTGGCTTTTCCGTTTTCGAGCTGGAACATTGGAAAAATTGATTTTGGAATTCGTCGACAACGAACATCGATCTATTAGAAAATCAAATCGGCACTCACCGCTTTGACTTCTTTCATGATGCAGGCAACGAAGCATTTGCCGTTTTGCGATTCGGGGAGTTTCTTCTGATTGATGTATTGACGGATGGTTTCTGTGAAAAGAAGAAACAATTATCAGGCGTGTCAATACCGCAACTTTGCTTCTCTTATTCGGAATAAGATTAGACTGGCACCTCTGAACTGAATGATCAATTTTGACGTTATTATGGTCTCAATAGAGATTTTTCAGCAGACGGCAATTTTGCCTCATTAAATTGACTATGTATTGAGCCTATCACTGCCCGCAGTATTTGAGTGGTTGGCAATGAAAAGGATATACTTTGGATGGTTGCATTTGATAAAATTTTTGAAAAACCAATTTTATCAAAACTCAACACCTGCTTATTGTATGAAGAATCGGTTAATTTACTTACCGTCATCAACGTTGTGCAGACCTTTGCACTTGTCTTTGGCATCGCCAACCTTAGCAAGGTAGGAGCCCTGAAAATGACAATATCCTTTGTTAAGTTGCTGGCCAAGAGAGTTCATTTAGTTTTGTACCTGTTGTTTGGAAATAGCCAAAATTTGTTTAAATGTATTACATTTTTAATTTTCTTGATAATATTCTGTTGCTTTTCCTCTTCTTTTTTTAGTAGGTACAGCCAAAAAAATGTTATTACTTTCAAAAGAATAAATTTTGTTCAAATTTTTGTAAATTTTTGTTCAAAATTTTGCGTCTCACAGAGTCTTTCTTGTTTTCTGACACTTGATATTTTTTAGTTTTAGAAATAGAAGCCAAAAAGAGAGAAATGAAAAATCTAACAACGATAAAATATACTCAGAATTATGTAAACAAATGAAAATTCTTGAAAAAAACCCTTACTTATTAGCAAATTTTTTTAGGACAATTCCTCACTCACATATTCGACTTCGAGGTGCCTTCAGAGAATAGGCTTTAGGCACGCCACAGGCGTGGGACGTTTAAGGTAGGATTCGTCCAAAAAATAATGTTACTGGCTTTATAGCTGTCTGAAATTAGTAACTATATATATATCTCTGGGTAGAGGTTGTGAAAGGACTCTTAAAAGGCCCTTAGTGCTGTAATTAATACTTTTCATCGTTCAAATACCAATTAGAGCCAATTTAGAGCTGTAATTTAATAGTTTTCATCATTCAAATACCATTTAGAGCTGTAATTTAATATTTTTCATCGTTCTAATAGGTACCATTTAGTGCCGTAAGTTTATATTTTTCATCGTTCAAATACTATTAAATAGTAGCTCTAAATTTTTGCTGGTAATTTAATATTTTTCATCGTTCAAATAGTACTAAATCCGAAATCGTACTTACAGCGGCAAACTCAACGAGAGCCACGGCGAAGATAAGAGCGATCACGGATTTCATGATGATTTGAGTTGTTCGTTGCACTGAGCACAGACTACGAATGATGTCAGCTGAGAATTCACCACCTTTATATGGCTGATGTCAATAAATGCGGTGGGGCGTCAACATTTCCCACTCTTTGCTATTAGGATTAAATTATCCTTAGGATGAACTCCAGAATGATGGTCTTCCTCTTCCCCCCTCAGATAGGGTGGACTTGTTCAATTCAAGGCCGCTTTCCGAGAACTCTGGCCGAGATTTTGCATTGTCATCTCCGATCCCTATCATAGCCGAAAAGAGTTCGCATGAAAACGAATCGTAGGTACGTGTTGGATATCGGTGATCGACGCAATTAGATTTTCCCCAGATCTCATCGAATTGTGGCCGAGTCACCCTGACTTGCTCAAGTAAGACTTAACAAACGTTCCACCAAAATTTTGGCGAAATCCAAAAAATAAACTCTTGAGTTTTGGTCAAATGATATAATTTTTTTATTAAACCGACGTTTCGTAGATTTCTACCCATCCTCAGGGCATAATCAGTCTTAAAAGGTGAAATATCGAAATTACATTTTTTTTTAAGATATTGTAGAATTTTGAAGATTTGCAGAACCAATTATTGTGATAGGAACCGTTAAATTGCTGATCTATAATTTCACTTAGGAATTAGGAACAATTTTGTGCGTACAAAAATGAAAGATTTTTGAATCTAAAGTGAACAATCGACGCATTGGAAAAACCTGAACTGATCGATGCATTGGAAGGTTTATTTGATCATCCAGCGGTCATTAATTCCTTAAAAAATATATATATCTTGAAATCGAAAAACACCGGCGAAGTTTGTGGAATTTTGGCTAGCTCAGTACCAAGGAAAATTCCAAGTTTCACTTTAGGGCAAAGCTGATTCTGGTTTTTATTATTCAATGATAAACCATTGTAATCGCCCAAGAAATATCTTTTTTAGCCTACCCAGAAAATTTCATTTTCGAAGTCAAACTTTGACTGATATTTAATATCAGGGGTAGGGTCTTCGGATAAACTCTGTCTCTTCCACCGAGCTTTCGAAAAATTATATTTTCTTCATCAGGTGTGTTAGAATTGAATTTTCTATTTAAAAGTTTTTAACATAAAATTTCGTCTTGAAAGCTGTATTTTTATATTTGTTGCCATGCATTGATGCTGTATTCTAATTATTCTCTTCGAAGTTTTACAATAGAAACCAGATTCATGGACATCGCCCCCCAAAATTTCGACAGTGGTCACTATGTGACTGAATAGACCGGTTTCCAAGCCCTGATGAAGAAAATATAATTTTTCGAAAGCTCGGCGAAAGAGACAGTTTATCTGAAGACCCTACCCCTGATATTTGACTTCAAAAATTGAATAAGGGTCGATCATCAACATTTCACTGAAAATTTCATGGTTTACGTTTCTAAGGGTGTAGAATCTGCAATTTAAAAAAAAATCGTCCTACCGCCGTCCCTCCTCAAACACTTTTTCTCCCAAACGGCTGGAGATTGTTTTTCGACATTTTCAGAAAAAATCAACCTTGTTCCGGGTCAGCCCCGATTCTTTAGTCAAGACGATCGGTCAGTTATTTGCAAACCATGTTGAAATCTTCAAAAAATCGTGTTCTCCCAAAATCTTTTCCGACTCGCGAGTAGCACGTTAAATATGTTCGTTTTTTATGCTGAATCGAACGGGACCATTGGCAGATCGGTAGCTTTATTTGTTCAAAAGCTACAGGCTGCGCGGTGGGCGTCCAGGGCTGCTTATAGGGTAGACTTAGATGTCATTCCGATTTCCATATATTTAAAGGAATGTTTTAAAGAATTTTTTAAATTTAAAATTTAATTGAAAAAATAATAAAATGAATATTCAATTCAAAATTAATTTTTTTTAAAGAAATATTTTAGCGAGTGTTTTTTAGCCGAATTTCATCAGTTTAACAATTTTTGTCTAAAATAATTCTCACTTAATGAATGTCAAAGCAGTTTGATGTTTGGATGCACAGTTACCATTATACTTGGATGAGTAGGTGTGTCCCAATCCAATGTCAAGAATTTGTACTGAGTTACCTATTAAATTTGACTAGTTTTTATCATAGTTTGAGATAGTGAGTAAAAATTAAACAAGCCACGTTAATTTTGCTGCGAGAAAATTTTTCTCCATTTGGGACTTAAAATCCTCACATTGGAATCCTCATTTCATCCTCAATTTAACATTCCCATTTAACATGGAATTTGATTTCCTGGAAATGTTTCGAAAGCTGAATTGTTGAGTTTTGCTTGCATCTTTCTCAATTTCGAAAGATTCTCCGACTGTCTGATCCCATGGATATGTTCATTCTGGTCCTTCAAAATCAGTGCGGAATCCGCATTTCAAGTTATTGATAATTAGGTATCGATGCATGGAAGCTCCGTTTTTAGAAGAATTAACAAAGCATGACATGCTTTTGCCTGAAGACGGCCTTTATTAAGGCTTCGCGAAGACTGAAGAGGACAGGAATATACAAGGCAGTGGTTTCAATAAATTTATTAACTTCCAAGTCCGAAAACCGTAATTATCCAACTGATGAATGTTTAATCTGATTCGACGTGTCCTGGAGGCTTGAGACCGACCTAGAACAAACAAGAGTGAAGTAGGTAAGTGAACTTAGTACATGAAGAAAACTTATATATTATAACATTCCAGTTAAGTACTGGCAGGATGATGCTGAATCGTCTACATGATGGAGCAACTTCTGAAAAGCTCATCCTGAAACGCAGCCTCGATCAGGGGCCTCTTATTTAAGAGTTTAAACTCCAGGACATTCCATTATTTTACTTTTTTCAATCCTCTTTTAATTCAAAAATTACCGAATTTTTTCAAATTAAACCAAAACTTGGACAAAATTATGGCTCACCTTATCGGATTCCGTGACGAAACAGGAGGCGAATTTCGTTGCGAGGTCGCAGTCATCTTTTCCTTCTGTTGAAGCTAAAAACAAAATGCGTGCTTGAAAAACATTTTATTTTATTTCATAATTTGAAGCGAATAACCAAAATCTTACAAATGATTCTAGGCCGTCGTATCAACTAACCTTGAACGCAATCCTTGTTGAGTTTCATTGCCTTTTCTCTGGATTCGTCATCAGACCATTTTTCGGGCACATCCGAATTGAGTTTTTCGATGTCGAACTTTCCGTCAACGAGCTGAAAACAGAATAACATTAAATATTACCTATACTATATTAATACATTAATATACTTTATACTATGCCAAATTTTGGTACATCCCAGGCATACGAAGTATAGGTACATAATATGTACCTGATATTATCATGTGAAATTGGTTTCTTACCGCACCTAAATCTTTGGTACAAAATATCAACATCATTAAGGATACGTACCACTCCCATTTCCTTCATGATGCAGCCCAAGAAGCATTTGCCAGCTTCTGTTTCGGGTATTTTGTGCGTTTTCCAGAGTTGCTTGAATTCCTCTGCAATTGCAGAATAATTAGATTAGCACTGTAGCATGGAATCATTGCCGAAATGGGGGCGATAAATGAACATCAATTACCTGCGTCGCCTCCTTTTTCGATGCATGCTGCTTTAGCAGCCTTGATTCTGTCATGGAATGTATTGGTGGCCTGAAAAAACAAGGATACAAATTACAATTGCAGATTTCCAAGCTGGGAAGAATTAAGAGTTTTTCAAACCGAATTGCCTTATGGAAAATTCTCGATTTGATTCGTGAAATTCTCAAATTGAATTGGAAAATTATCAAATCGATATGGGAATATGTTATAATATAACCTTGAATGCCTACTTACGTAGTCAACCTAGGCATAGTTTCCTTATCATTTCCGAAATTCCTGTCAGGATTTTTTTTTCGTTTGTACTCTTTACTTATCACGTTTTTGTATTTCATGCGCCTCTTGATGTCGGTTTTATTTTTAAAATAATTTTTTCTATCCCTAAACGCTGGTTGGAAAAACGGCAATTTTTTAAAAATTGGGCAATTCTCAACTTTAGCCTTTTTTCGTGTTGCATTAACGTGATGTCAGAAGGCTAAAAACACCGTGCAATTGTAGGAAATTTAGCGGCCTTTCCGGCGGTCTCCTCAGATTTGCAATTTAATCAAAATTCAAAAGAATTATAAGACAAAGCCAAAAACGAGGAAAGAATCTTCAAAACTTTAAAACCAATATTGAATATTAAATAAATTTTTATTTAATATTTATTTAAATTTTATTAAAATTTGATTTAAATTTTTATTTATTTAATTAAATGACATTTTCATAAAGAATCGACCACTTCATGGATGATAATTTGTGAGTGTGTCACTCTATATTCATTATATTTTTTAAAGATTTAATTAAAAAGTAAATTTAGACAGAAAAGTTAATTTCTCGTGGAATTAAAATCTTGCAAATTTAAACCATTTCCAAGGAGTTGAAATTTGAAATGAGAAATTCTACTACATGGGTCTATAACATTATTTTGATAAATAACCATTGCGTTGACCTAAGAATCAGGTTATGGAAACATTTTCGGTGCAATTGGGACAGTTTAGCCCTGAGTCGTAAAATTTATTCAGTTTTAAAATTTTATCAGAGACATTTTATTGCATGATTTTATTTTATTAAAATTTGCTATAGACAATTTATTATCAAATCAAATTTTATCGTTGAATCCTGAATTTTAATACCTTTATTCGTTAAACAATTTATAGTGGATTTTTACTTAACTTGAGAGATTTTACTGTAAGATTTTATTTTATTATAATGTATAAATACTAAATTTAGTAAGATGTAAAATTTATTTTAAATTTTAGATGGTAGGTACTTACAGCTGAGTGGACGAGTGCGATGCCGGCTAGGGCGATGGCGATGAACCCAAAAGTGGACATTTTTAGTTGCATTAGACCTGTTTCGACGGTATAATGATTGGCAAACTTGAATCCTCGGCTTTATATATATAAACTGCACAACCCTTCCATTTTCTCGGTTAATTGCCCCCTCTTCAAATTGCTTTTTCTAAACCGAATTGCCCCGGGCAAAGTATTTTTCCACGTTTCTCCACCGGCTAAACTATTCAAAATGGCCTCTCATTGTGCCGATCAAAGGTAATAGCTTTTTTCAAGCATTGACGAGCTTCAGGCTTTGACAAATGAGCTCATGACTTGAGCAGGAATAACTCTCGTTAACTCGAATTTAATATGGTAGCGATCGCTGCGGAATTCCTCGCCGAAATCCGAAGGTCAAAAACACAAAACCAGTGGTGCGTAGATAACACACAATACTTCCATATTTTGAAAAATAAAATTGTGACACAATTTGATCATATTTTGACTGCTTTTAAGGGTGTTTAGGCTAAAAATATCGAAAAATTCAGTATTAAAATTTTAAAATTCGCCCAAAATGAAAAAACGCTACATTTTCGGAATGTAAAAAATATCCACGTATTCTGCAAGGTAAAACAAAGATTTTAAGACCAAGAACGCTCAAATCGGTTCATTTTTGTGGCCGGGAAAAAATAAAATAGAAAACACTAAAAATGCAAATATATCGGAAGTACTGTGCGTTATCCAAATTCCGATTAAACAGGGTGTTAGGTCTTGCCGAGACAAACATTTCAGTTCAAGAAATTTGAAAAAAGGTTGAGAAATGAGGGAGTTATGGCCATTTTTGTAAATGACCACAGACGGACTAACGGACTAACGGAGTAACGGACTAACGGACTAACGGACACACGGACACACAGACACTTGTTCAGGAAGTGATTCTGAGTAAATGTGTATAAGAAAAAGTTTTTTCTGAAGCTCCGTTCCGATTCTCGATTTTAGGACGATCACAATACTTCCATTTACTCTGTAAATATGGAAGTAATAACTCTAGTGTATTTTGACCATTTTGATAATTTTAGCCAAAATACGGCAATAAATTGCAACAGTTTTTTCTCTAATTTCTTTCTAATACATGAAGAATACAGGAAAATAAGTTTCTCCGAAAATTCTGAAAACAGCTTCAAGCGCGTTTTGAGTAGTTAGGTATATTATAATACCTGATTGTACAATGTACACCTGATCAACCCCGTCGTGATAATTGTATTCATCATTTAAAAAAGTGTGTTTCGCTCATTATTTTACCCGCCTACATAATTTTTGTTTATCTGGCTCTTCCTCCAAAATGTTTTCTCACATTTTCCTTCACCTTTTTTTCGATCGGATTTCCGTGACGATATGCTTCAGGTCCCACAACATAAAGGTACCGATGAAACTTGCTTGATTATCCAAGAATATTATTGTTAACATTGAAAAAACAGGGGTACAAATCTTCCATACGTGCGCATACAATATTTAAT
This sequence comes from Nesidiocoris tenuis, assembly GCA_036186465.1. Lineage (NCBI taxonomy): Eukaryota > Metazoa > Arthropoda > Insecta > Hemiptera > Miridae > Nesidiocoris > Nesidiocoris tenuis. The sequence continues at coordinate 3,993,226 of AP028920.1, forward strand.
TTAAATTGAATTTGGTCTTATTTACATAAATAAATTCCTCTTTCCAACTCGAAAGGGTTTCTTGAATTTGATGCTCGTGGTGAAACTGAATTCCGGTCATGTTTCACTTTCATGTTCATGTCCATAATACCTACTTAAAAATCTTTGTGGTCCGAGGAACTGATTCCAACCTGAAAAAAGAAAGCCGATATTTTGTACTGTGAAGAATTCCAGAATAAACTTTCTAGTCCCCACCTACACCATCAATTTTGAAACTCTCCGTATACCTATTTTGACATATTGTAGGTAATGCATACATGGTTGATGCATATAATGCAGGGGGTCCTCACTTGAGATTTTCTTCCTTGGAAGAGCCGAGTCTTCAGCTCATTTGCTACAATAATTTGATACCAAAATTATTTTTGTTTCATAAACTTTTTTAGTCCCATTTATGGGACTTTTTATAAAAAGTGCACTTTTTTCGCTTCAAAGATTTTTTTCGTGTTTTCGGCTTAGTCTCAGTAAAATGACCATAAATTCCTCAATTATTGAAGGGATCACAAGTATGAGGGAACCGTTGGAAGTTTTCGGTAGTCCTACGAATCTGCAGTTTCCTAAAATTGAGTTAAGAAAGCAGAAAACCAGGCCAAATTTTCAGACACTGCCAAAAACCGGAGATTGCCGGAAAACCACATTTTTCTGTAATCAAACGTCGATTTTTCCACCAAATGTCACAAAAGCCGAAAACACTAAAAAATCTTTGAAGCGAAAAAAGTTCTTATTATCAAAAAGTAGTATTAAAAAAAAAAGGTTTGTCAAACAACAACAAAGCTGAAGAATCGACCCTCTCAAGGAAGACAATCTTAAGCCTCCCTTGAACACCCTGGATAAGCCTGAATAATATTTTATTTCAGAAATTAGGTAAAAAGGTCGAACATACCTCATCGAATTTTTTAAATAAACACTCCAGCATTTCGTGGGCCAGAGTGCAGTCTTCCACTCCTTCGGTTTTCACTGCAGTAAATAAAATATACAATAAAAATGAATTAACTGGATAATTGTTCATAAGTCTTAGGCCCTCTTGAACGGGAAAATTACCTTCGGCGATGCAATCAGCTGTGATTTTATCGGCTTTTTCTACGTCTCCCGCATCGGTCCACCTTTGCTTGTTCAACCCGTTCATGGTTTCTGCGTTGAATTTTCCATCAGCGAACTAAAAAACCATAATACAGTGTGTAAACAAAAAGGTTGAAAAATAGGTCCTCATATTATTATGTCATGAAATTTGATATTTAATTGTAACATTTCTTCCCGAATGAATGACTAAATAATTTCTACATTTTCTACTCATTCTTTCACATTTCGCATTTCTAGGCCAAATTGCCATTTTTGTTTTTGGCTTACCGCTCCGTATTTTTTCATCATGCATGCCAGGAAACACATGTCGTCCTCACTGTCCGGCAGAGTGTGCGAATTCCATACCTTGGCAAAGCTATCTGCAAATTTAATAAATTCATCATTAAATGACGATGCAAATTTTGCAACAATCATCAAAATCGTTCATCATTTATCGTCATTGATTTATCATCATTAATCATCACATAACATAATTTATCATAATGTATCTAATATATTAATTCATTTACATCAATTCATCATTTACAACAATCATCAACATAACTTACATCATTTAAAAACAATCGGGCGCTCTGTAGCAAAGTACAAATAGATATCCATCACAAATAATAATTATGCTTAGAGCAATTTTTGCTCTTTCAAGTTTCGCTTGTTCTAGGTAGAAAAATTTTCTTACATTACATTTCATTACATTACATTACATTACATTTTCTTATTTCTTTTCTTTTAATTTTTAATTTATTTATTTTTTTTATTTTTATTTATTTATTTTTATTTATTTATTTATTTATTTATTTATTTATTTATTTATTTATTTATTTATTTATTTATTTATTTATTTATTTATTTATTTATTTATTTATTTATTTATTTATTTATTTATTTATTTTTATTTTTTATTTATTTTATTTATTTTTATTTTTTATTTATTTTTATTTATTTACTTTTATTTATTTATTTATTTATTTTTAATTTTTAATTTTAATTTTTCTTTTAATTATTCTTATTATTTTTTTTTTAATTTTCTTACATTACATTTCATTACATTACATTACATTTCATTACATTACATTACATTTCATTACATTACATTACATTACATTACATTACATTTCTTACATTTTCTTATTACATTTAATGTAATAAAATATTACCTCCTCCATATGTCCTCCAGACCGGATTGATGACGGTAGGTACGTCGGGGCAGGTAAACCCATAGTATGCTAGTAGTACTAAGTAGTACTATGGTTACTACCATAGTATACTCCTTTGACGATTATACTTATTAAAAATTGTCTCACCTGGATTGCCCTTGGTTTCAGTCGCACATTCGCCTGCAATTGTTTTCATTTTCAATTTGAAGTCCTCGGTTACCTAAAAAATAGATTTTGGTGTGAAAACCGATTGGGGGTTTTTCCACCATCATTTACACAATTGAAGAGTTCATTACAAAAACAACCAATGCCAAAAAAATCTGATTTTCAGTAGAATCACCTACGCAATGAATGCTGCCGAGAGCTACCTGACTGCGTTGGAATCTCAATTTTCGATTTTTTTTTAGAATGGCTGTTATGGTAATGGACTCTTCAATAGCCAAATTCTATTTCAAAACTCATTCGATGTTCAAACGCATGAAAATAGTGCCGAAATTTGGATTCGACGAATTGCGGCTAAGTTTTCACACAAGGTTGACGCAAAAAAGTCAAAATTCGATATCGCACTCACAGCACCATGTATGAAACCGATGCCGATCGTCACGAACACGACAAAAGCTGTCTCTGAAGAGTACATCGTTCCTATACTGCACGAAAAACAGTCGCCGGATTCCCGACGCTGGCGTGTCTTATATCGCGACTTTGTTATTCATCTCGGATGGCCGGAAAATAATTATGTCAATTTTCCCCATATTCGAAAAAATATCTCTATTCAAGGATCTTCTTGTTCTTATGCTCTCACGGGTTATTTCACCTCATAAACGATCTTGACAGTTGACTGGCGCGTCATCAAGCGTCATTTTCGTTTGTTTCTTCCGTGCGAGCTGTCAGCTTTTGAGTGCTAGATTTGCATATTGTTCTCATGGATTTACACAGACATGCGATATTTTCATGAAAACAAAATACCCCTACTTACCAACTTAAAACCTACATAAAAAGTTTGTCCCGATAGTCCGGGGGCCGACGATGATTTTTATTGGTATCCCATCGAAAGCGTAAGGATTTTGTTTTTTGAAATGTCCTTTTCATCTTTCATCCTATGGCAGTAACTAGTCGTCCGAACTAGGGAGTTTTGCTGAATCAGGAATTTTAAGTTTTAAAAATTCATTAACAATTCACCTAATTTATGAGGTAATGACGTTATAATGAATTCATGACGTTATAACGTCGCTGAAACGGGTCTCAAATTGTAGATCCTCCCCGAATGATAAAAACTCGGTTAAGAAACTCTTAACTGGAGAATTTAGCGAATAAGAAGCCAGCGGTGCGTAGATAACACCCAATACTTCCATAGATACAAAGTGATTCTATTCTGAATGCTTCGGAGGACCAAAAAAATGTCTAAAACCTCACAATTTTAAAACCCGACGACAATCGAAATTTGCCAAGCTCCTCGTAAAACTGAGAAATTATTTTTCTCATTTGGTGTCGTGCGCCAATGTGTTGTTGGAGAAGAGACACGTATTCCAAGACGTTGTCCCAAAACTATTTACGCCCCGAGCGCTTTCGCCGCATACGGCCACTTCATGGAAAATGATGATGGGGTAGTCAGAGAGGAATCGCATGTACAAAATTCGTCGGATTCTCCATAAACCTCGTCGTTATTAACAATTCAAAAAAAATTCTTTAAAATTCAAAATTCAAAAAAAAAATTTAAAAAAAAAACTCAAAAAATGAGAGTTTGAAATATTGGTATTTCTGAAATATTGGCACTGAGAATTTTTCAATCCAATTTGGGAGTGAAAAATTGAGCATTTTCGCAACTGAAGAAAAATTCTTTTTGATTTGGAAAATTCTCGAATCGGTTTGAAAAATACTGAATTCGATTCGGAAAATTCTCTACCCGAAAAAGTGTCTACGACGATATACGCATTTTCAATGAGCTGGTTAAACGACCCAACCTCTAATTGTAATTTTCCGATCCAAACTCCCGCGATTGGTGCGTGTGGTAAACTGTAAATGAAAAGTCGTATTCAAACGTGTGGAGCTATTGAGCAAAAATTATGCGCTACGAATTAGGAACATAATTCATTACAGACATCAGCTTTAGCTGTCTCATTTAATCGATTGGATAGATTATCTGCCGGCAAGTTCCAGGAATAGATTACCTAGTTGGGATGGGACGATATTTTCGTCGGCGTGGTCTAATTTTGCTGCATAGGTAGCGTTTAGATTCGGTGCGGATGGCGATGCTGCGCCCAAGGCCAAGGTCGCCACGATGTTCAGTCGATTATCTTCAAGTGGTCGGTGCGAATTCGCGGAAAATTGAATTTCCTACCTACACCGTCCGATTATCCCTACGCGTCTTTTGTGCATGAGTTGTTATTGTTGGACGGGTCTTCCATTTCATCTCTGCCATTGCGAGTTTTTGAGAACAAAATTAACGCTATGGCTTAATTCAAATAAAAATTCAAAAAATGAGAGAAAAGAAGTAATCTAGTCCACTATTTAGGTACAATTTTACCACAGTTGTATTACAATTAGTACCTAATTAATTTGTAATAAATACAATTTGTATACAATTACTACCTGTATAGTGGAATAGACTATTTCTTTTCTCTCATTTTTTGAATTTTTATTCGAATTATGGGATTCCACAATTCTTCCGCGAGTGATTTCGTATCCACTGACTTACTGGTACTGACGTACTTTTATTATAAACGTTTTATAGTGTAACGACGTTGATCGATGGAGAAATTTTATTTTTTAATGGTATGCCTTATTCCCAATCAGCCAATACTAACTGCTAATAATGAACCATAAAAAAGTCTGTTTATTCCAGGAATTATCAAGCTGATAAACCTAGTATCGTTCCCTTCACAGTGCCAACGATGAATTATATTATTCTCTAGTATGTGAAAAACTATAAATTTAATAAAAACGCAAGTTTTCCAAATGTTTCTCCATTTTGGGAATTTTCGCCAATCTTTGAACCTTTGTTTCTTAGCCTCTGCGAGCCGAAAAATCGAGTTTGACTAGCTCAATTTGTAGCAAATTTTGTCTGCTTAAATTTATAACGGAATGGTAATTTCGATGAACGGCTCAGTTTTTGAGTTATAGCTGAAAAACGGCGCGAAGTCCGAGAAAATCGCGCTGAACATAAATAGGCGAATGGAGATGGGACTAGTCAGCTGAATTTTTTGTTCCACTCGAATTTCAGCTTTCAACTATAATAGTTACTGATCATCGCAGTCAAAAATCCATATGATTTTAGGAGGTAATCCATAAAAAATCATCAAGGTGGTAGTAAGTATAATATCCAGTAGATCCCCAAATAATGCTGAATTGAGTCAGAGTGATACAATTTGAACAGTTGGTTAAAATAATTTTAATTAATTATTAATTAATAGTAATTATTACTATGCATCCGCGTTAATTACTGCTGTGGGCTGATCGAGTTAGGCCTGTAGGTATTCTCTTGCCTTTTCCAGCACGTCATTGAAGCCGGCCTGAAACCAGAAATTATTGGTGGTTAATATTGGTGTTGGTGTTGATATTAGTATTGATGATGATATTGATGTTGATGTACTTGGATATTGAAATTGTTGTTGGTGATGATATTAGTATTGATGGTGATGATGGTGTTGATATGGACATGGATATTGATATTCATGTTGACATTAAAGTTGGTGCTGATATGGCATTGATGATGATTTTGATGTTGATGTGCATGGATATTGATATTGATGACGATGTTGATATTGAAATTGATGTTGGTGTTGATATTAGTATGATGATGATGCTGACATGGACATGGATATTGATATTCATATCGATGTGGATATTGATATCGAAAATGATGTTGGCATTGATGTTGATGATTTTGAAGGGCTTACGATTATGAATAATTCGGATTGTAATTTAATTCATTGGTAAAAACTCCTCAAAATGGCAGCTTACAGCCTGATAATTTGAAACGATGCATTTGAAGGCTGAAACGCCTCTTTCGCACGGAGTGCCACCGGATTGTCCTGAAAATGAAATTTGGTTATGAAGAACTCGAAATTGATTTTTTCTGATTGATTTTTCAAGTCAAGTTGTTACTTACCTTTGACGCAGATTTCAACTATATTGATAATTTCGGCCTCTCGCTTCGGGTCATTGACGAGTACTTTATTCACCTTGTGAACCTCCACCTTGTTGATGGTCCCGTCCTCATTTAACTGGAGTGTAGGGTTTTAAGTTGAAATCAGTTTTTAGGTTGTCAATCATTGTTTTAAGTTGAAATCAATACTGGCGACATCTGTTAGGTAGGTAAATGATATTATCCTATTTTTTGAACAGTAGTGATGCATAGGCAATTTAAAAGGGGGAAAATTGAGTTTTAGTTTCTCTAAATAAGAAACTCTTTCTAAATGAGATAGCAGGTGTTGCCATTAACACGACATTGCTTTTGCAGGCTGGATGAATTGATATTCGTAATTGCATTAGTTACCTATTGACTCACCCATCTAGCTTTTTGTACGAGGCAGACTTGAACGCACTGAAATTGAAAAAAATTGGGTGACTTCAATCGTAGGAAATTAACTGCAAGATAATATTTTCTAAGGCCACAAAGTCGACCTTATGGTGTATTTAATGACCTCAGAGATTCCTATTTGTCGTTTCTAAATCCATGAGCCATCATGACTATGGACCAAAAAATTGACATCTTACCATCATCTCTGCCTCTTCTGCAAGTTTGAACTCCATCAGGCTAGCTTTGCTGCCTGCAAATTAAAAGAAGGGATCGAACAATATTAATTTATTTATGATTCATAATAATATAATTTACTATTCAACAATAAAATAGGAGAAGTTCTTACTTGCGGGAATGTCCTTGCCCTTTATGCACTCATCTAAATTCATCCCCGACTGCGGGTACATAAAAAGGTTTTAGCATGAAAAATATTTAATCAAATGTAATGAGCTTTATGATGATTTTTTTTCATGATTTTGTTTCTGGCCTGAATGCATAATAGTTTAGGCAAGCAATTTTAAATAATGAACTTTTTATGCACGTACCAAAATCACTTGAAAACAGCCCGCTAACACCAACCAGAGGCGAAGGTCCGTCCAACTACTCGCTGCCATTGTAACTCAACTATATCCGCAGTCAGTGACCAAAAATCCAATAAGTTCCTGCGCATACTTAATTATGAGTTTTATACCGGCAGTCGGAATAAATTCGCCAATCTGCTCTTTCCGGCAGGCGATGTTGGGCAAGGCCGTTGATAAAATGATAGCGAAAAATAATTACGTTACAAGTATGGCTACCTAACGTAAAATAGTGTAAAACAATACTTGCCGGATGTTCAATAGGATCCGATAAGCAAAGATCTTCAATATGATGAAAGAATAATTCAACAAATTAAAACCATTGGTGAGCAGATAACACACGATACTTCCATATTTTGAAACGTAAAATTTCAAATCAAATATAATCAAATATTTTTACTACTTTCGAGAGCGTTTAGGTCAAAAATATCAAAAAACGCTCCAGGGTATTGAAATAGAGCTATGCAAATTTTATAACTCGCCTGAAATCAAAATAGGTACCTACGTCAAGTTATCGGAACATGAAAAATATTAAATTAAATACTAATAAATAAATTATTAGGTACATTTAAAATAATAAATAATAAAAATTTAATATAATAAAATTTATTATATTAAATTTGTAATTTAATTAAAAAATAAATTTAAAGAAATAAATAAAAAATATTAAAATTAAAAGATAAATCAGAAAACATTGATTGATTATACATCGGAAATATAAAACCCTAAATATATAACCCTAGAGAGTTTTTTTATATTTTTGATCGAAACAGTTGCAAATCAAATTTGCAAATGTTGAAACTCCCCTAAAATCAAAACAGGTCAATTTATCGAAATATAAAAAATATTTCAAATCTTTTCATTCTTGTGCTAGAAAACATTAAAAGTGCATATGTATCGGATGTACTGTGCGTAATTCGACTTCCGGTTCAACAGAGTGATAGGTCTTACTGAGACAAACATCCCAGTTCAAGAAATTTGAGAAAATTTAAGTTATTCATCAAACATGGACATTCGAGAGAGAAGGTTTCGTGACACCAGGGAGGTGCAAAATTTAAAAAACCATTTAAAAATTTTTAAAAACCAATTTAAATTAGTTTTTAAATAAATCTTAAAATATATAAATTTTAAAAATAAAAATAATAATAATCAAAATAAAAATAAAATTTCAAATTGGTTTAAAATTTAAATTTTTAAAACAATATTAAAAAACCATTAATTGGTGAGCCCCGGTGAAGTCGCAGTGACGTACGTCCATGACCAGATTCACTCAACGTGAACTTTAGTTGCAGTTTCATTTTTAGTAGTTAAAATTTCAAACTTACCATCACTTTCAGTTTGAAATTCAGTTTCAGTGCATGTTACATTCATTTCTAGTTTGAGTTTCAATTTTAGTTTCACTTTCTTACTCCCACTTTGAATTTGAGTATCGGTTCAAGTTTATGTTCTAGTTAAAGTTTGATTTACAGTCAAAGTTTTAGTTTCACTTTCAGTTTACAACATTTCACTGTTGTTTTAGGTGTATGAGTTGAGGGCACGACAAAGGCTTGACATTTTAATATTATCTTAGCTCGAGCGCTTTCGTCTGGACGGGCCTCTTCAAGAGCTATTTTTTGAGAAGATGCCTCTCGTTAAAAGAGTGAAGGCTTCAACTGACTTCCGACAATTTAGCGTGCCCCAGGTGGCCTGCCGTCGTTTCTCTGGTTGGTTTCTCCTCTTGATGTCATAGATCTCCATGTATGAGATAATCTGTCAATGTCGTCTTCTGGTAGCCATATCTTATGAACTAATGGACCGACTTTGACGTTTTTTGTTCCAGGACATATTAAATATTTTTTTAGAAAAATTTTCTCTCTCTGGTATAAGTAACTTCTCATGCCACTCGTGCAGAGCACACGATGTTATCTAAGTTACATGGTTATATACTTGGCTTGATATTATCTCATAAATTTTAATGCTGATTCACTCCAATTTGCGAATTGGCAATATTAGCATTGTCGGAAATTATTCCTGCGTAATCTTACACTGTAAGCATAATTAATAGCATTAACCTTGCATCGATTGTTTGCAAAATGCTTTACCGCATGAACTTACCATCCATTTTCACGCCTTGGGATCACTAACCCCCTCAAGTTATGTAAATTTGGGCAATTATGATAATGTACTTCAAGATCACGGGCAATTTTCTTTCATGAACGCGTTTACTCTTGCAGATTTCGGCGACGGCGGTCCCCACAGCAACTGATGATGCCAATCAAGGGCTCAAGTCGGCAAAATTTCACTCAAAAATCTTTGGTTGTAAATTTTGGTACATTATTTCCAATTTTGATTTTCCAGTTTTTTGAAAATTTTGTTTTTTAATCGGTTTGGCTTGAAATTTCTTGAAGCGATTCCTCCTATTTCGCGTGTTTGCCAATTTGACGGAGTTCTACTGAACCGATTTTGAATTTTTTGAGCTTGTTGGATTCCTCGAAGGTTTTTACTCATTTTTCACTACCTATAAGTCCAAATTAGTTCTGTTTTGGTGATCAAAAACTGATTTGACAACTAATTTTTGACCTAAAAAAAATATTTTTTTGAACCCTAAAAAAAATTTTTAAAATTCAAAAAAAAAATTTTGAGTAGGTTTTGGGTAGTTACTTGACACAAAAATTTGCAATTTTTTTCGACTTTCCCGGACTGAGGAAAACGCAAAAAAACGATTTCACATGGAAAATGGAATGGGAGGGGTGGATGTTGTAGGAGGTGGTTGGGAGGGGTAGGGGTGCCGGGCCCTGGTGAGGGTTGTATCCCGGGAGGGGTTGGGGCACGCGTATTTTCGTATTATCGTTTTGGATAGTTATTAACGTTTCAGCTGTCTAAAAAAATTAAATAATTTGATACAGAAGTTCCCAAAATTGGTTTCTTAAATAACTGTTTTTCATATTAAAAATTCCTTGCGAAAAAAGTCAACTTGAGTAACCTCCGTTTTTTTAGTCGGCGAAAAATAAAGTAAAATTAGTAGCAATCAGGTGCTTGAGAAAAATCCAACATTCCGATCTGTAGATGAAATCCTAAAGATGATCTTGCTCCGTAAAGTACCTATAGGTACCTATATAGATATAAAAATGATATATCATTCCGAATGACTAGCATGATTTACTATTCGTTTATTTTCAATCGGGAAATAAAAAAATGATGCTGTCTAATTTTTTTATTTTATTCAAAAACATAAACGCTGTTATTTAATCGATACTTCACATCGGGATGTCGATTCCGGCCTGAAACAAATAACAGCAATAATAATCATTTCATCAGTAGAACTAATAATGATTCCCAAAATAATTTCTACGGAGACCTATCGTTAATACTTTGCGAATAATGACGTAGGCAGGCGAATTTACAGGGGAGACTGAGGACAACGTACTATAAAATATTTGAAAACGGCCGACGTTTAAAATATCGAGACAATTTGGCACTAACGAGTTGCCATTGCCCTGAGATGAGATGCAAATTACGGGAAGTTGAAACTTGCCTAGTCATAGCGATTAACTTGAATCCCGACCCTGCAAGTTATGGAAATCATCTCGAGCTTCGAGATCACCCGGGGATTCCAGACTCCGTCCAAGCTCATGCAGAAAAACTTGATTTCAAGTTCACGATGATTGGCCAACGTAATCGGTTAAGAGCGAAAAAGTTCCCGAATCATCTTTTTTAATCATCAACAACAACAACAACTACTACATGAATCTGACCAGAGCTGTTCGATTAACGGGTCGCTCATTAATTCATGTTGGGAAAATGCTTTCTCGGAAACTTCGCTAATCAAATTCAATGCTAATTTCGCCATGAGACCGTTCGTCTCTGAGGTAACCAATGGTTAAAAAGAATACGAGCCCCAATCAATTCATCGTTCCGATATTGCGGTAGTGAGGCGTGTAGTTTCAAAACCGGCTCTATCCAAATTTGGAAGGTTTCTAGAAAGCACAAAAATGTTTTCTCGCGAAACCACTTTTTCGGAAGCATTTTCTATCGGATTGAGCCGGATTCGGTCCGTAAGGCGTTGCAGGGTGATAAAACGGATCATGAACTTGGGGAAAAAGGAAAAAAGTTAATTTCGGAAAAACTTGGATTGAGCCGGTTCTGAAAGTACGCGCCTCAAGTGAGACACAGAGAAATCGCCACAAATATCCACCTCAAAAATATTTAATATTACACAACCATCGGAAAACTGATTTTCTTCAATACGAGCCTGAATTATGAAATTGGGTTCTGTACTCCAACGCCACCTCAACCTGGCACATGCTCGTTTTACCCCCACCTTCATCGACTATTAGCGTAACCTCGATCATAAACTCCGTATCAAATGTACCTATATAATTCTTGAACCAATTTTTGTACGTACCTCCTTGAACCCAGAATGCATGCATAGCAAGTATGAAGCCGCGTATTCGCATGGATCGGCTCCGCTTTTGGCTGTAATTTTTGAAAATCGTAAATTACTCGAAGAATGATCCTGAGTTGTAACACGCGTAGGTAGGCAATGATAAAAATTGTCGAAGTACCTAGCTTTTCCTGTTTTGTACAACCAAATCTATTCTACATTTCATAAAAATAGAAATCGCTGGTTTGGGGATAAAATCGTCGTATTTTTCCATGACCATTTCAACACTCAAATGTCAAATGTCACTCAAATATGAACACTCAAATTGATTTGTTTTAAAATTTTAGTTAATTTCAATTTTTTTAATTGTTATTTTGAAATTACAAAATAACTGACTCAAAAACGTTCATTTTTTTATAGCAAGGATTTTTTTAGGCCAAGGAAAATTTAAAAACAGGATCTAGACGTGCAATACGATCAAGGATATATTCAGTATACCTATACCATAAAATGGTGCACAAATGTCAAGTAAATGGTCACTCACTTTTTTCGTTACATTCTTCGGCGATCTGCTGGGCCTTTGGCCGTTGACCTTGATCTTCGATCTGTTCTTCCAAACCGGCCTTGACTGCGACGATGTTGATTGCTCCATCAGCGAACTGAAATATCAGAATAGTAAATTGTTACCTTGTATGTTCAACAGTGCGGTTTCGAAACGATAAACCAACTTATAATTTAGTTAACGCAATGTAAAAGGCTTTTCGAATGAGGTACTTTTCCAACTTATCTTACGCCCTAGAAATGAATCTCAAGAACCTCCTCTTACTTGTTTTCCGTTAAGTGAAAATTTATCCAGTAAAAAAAGTAAGAAGAGTAAATCATGAAAATCAGGAAAAAGGTAAATCATTGCTAGAGGAAAAATTCAAAATGCCTCACCATTTAAAAGGGGATTTAGTTACTCACCGCCTCTTCTTTTTCCAGCATGCATTTGAGAAAGCACTGTAAAATAACGTGAACAATTATAATTCAACACCCGATTAACGTTAAATACTGTTAACAGGTTTCATTCACGTAATATCGTTAATAAATCAAGCTCAGGGACATTTTTTTAGAAACAGTGTTTTGCTATGGGTTCATGGTGAAAAAATTTCTCAATTAATATAATTTATCTCGAATTTAAATTTTTAAAAATGTATAGATTGTACCTTGCTCTGAGGAGATGCCGGAGGAGTTTTCTTCGTCATCATTTCCGTGAGTTCGTCTGAGAAAACAGATTTTTTTATCGGGTGCTGATAAAATTGAATTTCCAAGTCAAAGAATTTTCCAAACCAAATTGAGAATTTTCCGACTCAATTTGAGAATTTTCAAAACGAAGATGATTGAGATTGAAAATTTTCAATCTGATTCAGAAAATTCTCTTGTTGGTTTGAAAATCTGAAATTCTCAATTTATTTGAAAAATTCTCAACTCGACCTGGAAACACTATATTAAATTCGAAATCATTTAATTAAAGTTTCATGGCATATTTAGAGGTTATAGTCGTTTTCATACAACTTCAAGAGGCTAGCGATCCGCATAATTTAAAACACCTGAAAAATGTATATTTGCATTATTAAAAGAATTAGTATTTGGTATTACTCGGTATACTTACCTTCATTCCATCCAACCTCTGCAACGCATTCTTTTGCTTTTCTCATGGCAGCTGCTTGATCGATCTGTAAAATTAAGATATTTTCTAGAACCTCCGATCTTTTTTGTTTCATTTTCTAATTAGACAATAATTGTCTTAATTATTAAGATATTTTCTAAAATTTATTTTATTTTTAATAATTTTTTATTTTTTTATTATTAAAGATTATTAATCTTATTTTATTTTTATTAGAAAATCAATATGTTTTCTAAAATTTCCGATGTTTTTCATTTTAGAAAATCATTTTGAAAATTGAAATAAAAACGGTTGAATAGCAGCTCCGAAACCCCCAAAAATTTTAATAGTAAATTGAAATTATTTATTATTGAGATTATACCCTCACTATAGAATCTATAGTATAGATCAATGATGATCTGGCATGAAATTAGGTATTATTATTCTATTTTTACAGTAACTACTACAGACTGCTCACCTTAGGTACCCATTTTATATCAAAATTAAAAAAAAAATTGAAACAAGTTTTTAATTTTTCTTATTTTCAAAGCAGATGTTTTTTACTAGTTTTTTACAAAAGCGAAAAATCCTTACTTTAGCCATTGCAGGGAAAACGCAGCAGACCGCAGCCATCAGGAAGAAAGTTCCCGTAAATCCGAACATCGTGTTGCACAGTTGTTGAGCAAATTAGGTATTCAATCCTGCCGGTTGTGTTTCGCGTACGAATTTGGTTGGGTCCGACACAGTCAACCTCAACTTATACTTGATTGGCCCCTATCTCAATTATGCGATGGCGATTCGAAATTTCATATATTGTAACATGACAATCTGATGATCAACAGGTTGTACCTGCTTCCGTTGGCCGTGAGTATTTCTATGAATCACTTCCTTCCATGCAATTGAAAAGGATAGGTATGATGTATTTTCCGCAATGGATTTTTCAATATGATTACTTCGAAACTAAAATATCCGATACTTTTAGTAGCACGCTCAGATTTGTGCCCACGACGATCGATAAAATCGTTATTGTGTACCTAGATGTGTACAATTAGACGTCCCAGTCCTTGGCAGTTGGTCAAATAAAATTAACTGAAAAGAGTTGAAATAGGTAAGTACCTACTGGAGTTGATTGTATGAAATAGCTTTAGGGCCTTCCTTGGATCGGTTGTAAGCAAGCACCTAAAGATAGCCCCACGGCCGAAAGCTCTAAACCCGAAAAATTTTCGTAGTATTTAAATCCAAAAAATTAAAATTAAAAATCCGAAAATTTTTCGTTAAAAATTAATTAATTAAATAAATTAATTAAATAAAAAATTAATTAAAACGTTAATTAAATTAAAAAAATTAATTAAAAAATAATAATTAATTTAAAAAATTAATTAATTTTAAAAAAATAATTAATTAAAAAATTAATTATTTAAAAAATTAATTGATATAAAAAATTATTTAATTAATTAAAAATTAAAAAAATTTAATCAAATTAGTTAAATTAAAATCAAATTAAATTAATTTAAAAATTAAAAAAAATTAATAAGAAATTAAAAATCCGACGATTTTTCGTAGTATTTAATACTGCATTGGAGAGATGACGATTGTAACTCGCTTGAATAACAGATTCAACAATAAAGTTTTTATAGATTAATTCGGGCTAATTGAGCAAACAGCTATTTGGAATAATGTTTATCATCTCATGAATCGTGCCAAATATTTTTGTAAGCATTAAGTACGTGGATTGGAGGTATCGGAATGGTCAATTCAAATGATGGCTGACACATTTAATTTCTGAGCCGTTTTGTCAATGGATTGTTCGTTCTTCTTCCTTGCCTTAAAAAAAAATCCTCAAATTAAAAGTCAAATTAAAAAAAATCCCAAGCCAGATGGAGAATTTTGTGAATTTGGAAAAATTTCAATTTGTTTCAGGGAACTCTCAATTCGACTTGTAAACTATGCAAAAGAAAATATCTCAAAAATATGTTTCATGAAACCGACCATAACATTGAACAGCTTAAGAGCATGCAATATTTTTATTATGAACCCTTGTTTAATAACTTTTTAAGCTATAGGATTTTTTCAGATTATTTTCTGTCGGTAGGTATGTGCACGGTTGACCTTGAATTAATTTAACGGAGGAAAAATATTGACAAACCAATTTGCTCTGCCTTCGAACGCATGACATGATTTCCACGGCCATGTCACATTCGTCGTTCGTGGCCAACGTCGGCACTGAAACGCAAGAAAGGAAAAATTCTTTATTTCAATGCGATATTTTTCAGATTATCAGAGCGATATATCGGTCAAATATGGCCATTTTCACATCCATGTTTACGAAATAAAATTTATTTAATTAAATAATTCATTTAATGAAATTATTGTAATCGACCTAAAATCGAAAATTATTATTATTTTTTTAAATTTTTTCCTGGCCACGAAAATTAACCATGAAATATTGTTTTTATGCTCCGATAGTTTGACTTATTTTGATTTCCAGCGAATTGTTTTGATATTTTTGACTTAAAAACCGTCAAAATATGATCACATTGTGTCAAAATGTTACGTATCAAAATATCGAAGTACTGTGTGTTAGCACCACTGGTTTTGAAGATGAGCTCGGATGGAACACTGGATTTGTTAGTAATTCTAGGCAGGAGCGGCGTTCTAGTTTGATGAAATAGTTTCTATTGTTTTTTTACGAGGTTTCACATTATCTCAACTTCGTTGAATTGACCTCGACCGCGGTATAGAAGTCTACGAAGGAGTTTTGAAAAATTCACCATGCATCCCGGACGAGGCCAAATAGCCACACAATGTAACAGGTACCGCTCCGATAATTAAACGCTTCCCTTGGGCAATCTTGAGCACAAAATCTTCAACAGTTGCCAGTCGTAATTTCCACCGACAATAGGTTCTGACGGTCATTAGATTTGCCAGCAGATACACACATCTAGTCCAGCGCGAGAATAGCTGGAGGAAAAAACGAAGGTCCGTACTTGGAGTTTCTTCTATGTCCGGCCTCAGAGACGTGAAAATTCTGAGCGTGAATTTCAGAGTACCATTAGCGCAAGCGCTGCCTGAGAACGTTTATCGCCCAAAATCTACTTTTGTGGGTGGAAGAAAAACGAGGATGACTCATCGAAGGTCCTTGCGAACATGTGGGTCATGGTGTGTGGGAAAATCGAACGGAGCATAGTTATAAAATAGAGATAATATTTAATTAATATTTCATTTCCTGGTCAAAGTTGCTCAAGAATTGTTTATCAAGTACGTCTATCCACGTCGAATTCGATTTTTTAATCTTTCAATAATAATAAATCCTTAGTCATAAAAATCGTTGGCATAAAGAGTTGTGTATTTTTTTCATCCCCAGTTTGTAGTTTTCAATTAAATGTTTTATTGTTACATTATTTTTGGAAATAATTTACCTAAACGGCCAGGAAATGTTTTTTACAATACCCTCTCAATTTTTAAAAGCAATTTTTATAAATTTTTAATTTATTTCTATATAATTGCATTATAATTAATATAGATATTAATTTGATCGAGTTTTTGCATCGCATGTTTTTTTTTTCATTATTATCGAATTATGAATTTACTCGAAGGATTTACTGAACTTCCAGCGCTATCCACTTATCTACCTATTTTTATTCGCCTAAAATCTAAAAAATTCCTATGTCACTTACAACTTCTTGCGCACGTTTCAGCAACCGTGTTAGCTCTCTTGAGAGTTTCTGTGTCGTCTTTGTACCGATTGCGCAGCCATCGCTGAACCGATTTTAGGTCAAAGTCTCCTTTTTTCGTTATCTGAATTAATTGATCAAAAACTTAAGTACACAACCTTCTTTCCCTCAGTTTTTAAGTGAAAAATTCAGTTCCAAAAAGACAATTTAAGAATTTTTCTGTTTCGCATTCAAACCGATTTTCATCTAGGTTATACTTACCACATTCATTTTCTTCAGAATACAAGCCAACATACACTGAAACAGAATCCGGAATCATAGGATTGTCTTACCTCTCATCCAAGTTTCAGTTCAGTTTATATTATTTTTGCCCAAAAGTAAAAAGTACGTACACCCTTAAAAATGAAATAAAATAAGAAACCAACCTTTCCATTTCTAGTTTCTGGAAGGTGTCTTTCTTTCAGGCGCTCTATGTCCTCTGAAAACATTTTTTCAGTCAATTCAGGATCTAATTGGAATGAACAATCAATCCTAAACCGTTATGTATTTCAGGTACGTACCACGAGGAACGCGATACCTGACCTTACACTCCACTACAGCCAACTCAGCTCCGATCGGAGGTCCTATCTGCACAAAAATATCACAAAAGGAGAGAATATGAAAATTCGGTATAATTTTAAAAAAAATTCGGTAATTTAAATTTGGTATCAATTTATATTCGGGAACATTAATTAATTGTTGTTTTTTAAAATTGACAGAGTTTTATTAATGTGCCATATTGTTGACTGACTTTTTGGTTGTTATAGGCCCTGATGAAGAAAATATAATTTCTCGAAAGCTCGGCGAAAGAGGTTTATCTGAAGACCCTACCCGTGATATTTGACTTTAAAAATTAATTAATTCGGTTTTTATTCCATACAAAGTAGAGGTGAACTTGCCCGGGTACCGAAAGTCCCTAATCAAAAGAATGATAACGTAGGTACAGAAATATCGACAATGTTTTTGAATATGATAAAATACTTAATAAATAAAAACTACAAAAGACTTGATACCTAGTAAATATCCTCATTTTAACGTTTAAATTCAGACGGAAAGGGGCTCAAAAACACCTTACCATCACGACTCATCTGTGTGACAGGCTTAGCATAACTACCTTCATGCAGGCGCTGTCCTATGCTGAATCTTTACGTAGGTATTCCATTGCGACCACGTTCTGTCAGAGAGGGATTAAAAATGGGTACTTTTGGCTACAATTAAATTATTTTGGTGAGGAGGAGAGAGATATTTTGTTGAATCCTGATGACTTTCCCAAGCGCTTTCGCCCCAGTGGGCCTCCTCAGAGGACGGCGAATTTTTGTTATTGATTTTGCAATGCCGAGTTTTTTCCTTCATTTCTCTTTCCATTTTCCTTCGGTCGTCTGTTTTTCCACCACAATTTCAAGAAACAAAAAATCTAACGGAAGGGGAAGAACGGGGCCTAATTATTTGACTTATTCTTAGCGCTTGCGTTTTTGCAAAAAGATTTTTGCTCCCATTTCGTCCTACGGTTTGTTTTCTCACGTATCTCTCCATGTAACTAATTAAGTAGACCATCATTCTATCAAAAAATCATTCTATACACATTATGACAACATATTTTTATAGGCATACCTGTGCCGATGATACGCAAGCCAAAATTGCTGCTGAAACAAACACGAACTTTAAAAAACCAATCATCACGAACACGTTTACCTGGCCGGAAAATTTTTATGGAAACACTCACAACTGGTAATAGATGAGTTGTGGTCATACGTTACGTACAGTCTGCGAAACGTGAGGTACCTGGACCAGCTGTCACATGAACGGCAACTGCCTGAAGGTATTGGCATCCATATTTTTCGACTGGCTGTCATAGGTACATTGACAGTTTTCAAAATGTTTCAAAAATTACGAACCATATAGGTAGTATTACTATGGAGGTATCGCATCGATGGTTCGCCAATTTGGGATATGACAACAGGATATTTTTGCAGATAGGACTGGGAGTGTTGAGGGCGAAAGATACAAGGCGACATTCGAAGTTTTCTTTATTAAATAAACGATTAAATTTTACTCTACTGGCGCTTTCAGCTGAGGGGCCATCTTCAGGGAGCCAAAAAAGCGTTGCCACTTTTGTGTCTTGATGCCTTCTGCATACCTTATATTTTACATAGCTCAAAAATGAGCATGTTTTGGCGTTATCTTGACATTTGTCTCAGCCCTTCAGAAGCCCTATAGAAAGGTCCTTAAGCTTCTGCGACGCGATGGGATTCCTATGTTTCAAAATTGGGGTTACTATTTTTTGGTCCTAAACTACCTATCAAAAATGACACACAGAATTGTGAAGCTGATCCATATCCACCAAAAAGATCACTGAGGAAGCCATCAGTATAAAAAAATTTATCGAATAAATAATGTACCAAAATTAACATCGATTTCTGGGTATTCGTTGTCTTTCATCTGGCACCTGCCTAACCTTCACCACAGCATATCATCATCCATTGTCTACGTTCTTTTTGTGACTGTGTGCCACCGATGATGCAGGATCCGGTATGATAAGGATCAGAGCTGCTAGGGAGACTGAAGAAATTATCATTTTTATTTACTGCTGTCTAGCATAGTTATAGGTTCACTAAAATACACCTAGCTTGCTGAAGGTAACCTCTGTACGACTAAATAAATTCACTAAGCTATCAGACTTGGAATTATTCGAAAATTAGTTTAGAGGATTAGATAGATTAGAGTTGACGTTTTTAGGCTCGTTCAGAACACCTTATTTGGAGTAAAAAAATCAAAAGATATCAGATATCAGATATCAGATAGGTATCTAAATAGATTCTATTTACCCAATTATAGTGGTCGGATGGGTTATTATTTAATGGTAGCCACACATTAAAATCGCATACCTATAACTGGCGTGATTTGTGCAGAATTGGGCCTATACCTTAACTCACTCTAAACATCGAGCTTGAATCACCAAAACCCTTGACTAGCTTGTCGAAAAAAATTTATCAGCAGAAAAACTAAATAAGCCTTTTATAAAAGTCTTTCCATAAAAGCATTCAAAATTACAATTATCTTCCACTCTGATGGGAAAACGTCAAGAAACAAGATAGGTCGATTATTTCTCCAAGTTAATTCCAAGGTATTTGTCAAAAAATTGGGTTCCAAGGCACATGTAATAGTCAAATGCCTTGCCGCATTTGTCGTCATCGTCCGCCACGTCTTCTGCGAATAGAATAAAGAGAATACATCATCAATATTATTGTAGTAAATAATGATAATATTTATTACGAAATGAAGAAAGTGAAATGGCCGGTTGAAAATCACGCTTTCTTTAGCCACCATTATTGCTTCTACGTATAAGATTTATCATTACCGACGCATTTTCTCATCGAACTGATATCCAAAAATTGTTTATCCTCCATGCTCGCTTCGAAAAGGAGCCAATCGTCGAACAATGTCGTGTTGAGTTGAGTTCCGTCCATCTGCAACGATAAATTTGGTCAGGAGGAGGCAAAATACAAAATTTTACCCTTAAATGAACCAAATCCATTTCATCCTTCCATTCTTGGATATCAACTTACCAATCCTGCTTCTTCGAAGACGCAATGGACAAAGCACTGAAACAGAAATGGAAATAGAGTTGAACTGAAAGCATAAGATAATGTTGTTCAAGTTGGTGGCAGGTAGGAAATGTAACCATTTGAAATATTTTTCAGTTAGCGATCCAGTTTTTTGTTTTTTATTGGGCAGCTGATATTTAACTTGAATAAAACTTTACTTCGGAAAAGTATTTTAATTTTCTTTCGCCAACAAATTTTACTATTACTAGCTATTTACCTTGATATCCATTATAACGCTGTCGAGTATTATTGCTGTGAACGTTGAGGGAACTTCATCATCTGAAAGGACAAAGGAATGCTGGGAATAGAGCGCCCTCGATACATCATGATTATTACTTGATAATAGTGCATAATATACTTTGATAAGTAGGTACAGTACTGCACATTATAAAAATATCATGCTCAAAATACCTTCCTTAGGTGCGTACTTTTCGAGGCATTTATACTGAGCTTCGTCAAGTAATTTCAACAACTTCCTCAGTTCTTCCTGCGAACATTTTTCTTCTCCATTTCAGAACATACGCATTGGAGTGAGTGAGAGAGTGAGCGAAGCAAATAGTAACTTATTCTATATGTCGAGCAAAAGAAGGTAATCGAAATAAAACACACAATGGATGTGGCAGAGTAGGGCATATTAGGTGTAAATTATTTTAATACGAAAATGAAATAATCACTTGGATCCATTTTAGTGGACACGATTATATTTACTAAAGTTGTTCTAAAGGAAGAATACCTACTCGTATTCATATTTTTACTAAAATGGATCTAGGTATATAATATAACGTATATTATAGAATTTCCAAGAGCGGAATTGAACATTTTCCAAACCAATTTGAGACTTTTCTAAATAAATCTAATAATTTTCCACAGTAAATGCAGAATTTCCCAAACCAAATTGAGGATCTTTTTATCATTCTATTTCTATTCTATATTTCCGTAACGAAAATTTTTAAATTGAGTTCTCTTATTTAAATCGGAAATTCTCACTAAGGTTTGGAAAACTCTCAATTCGACTTGAAAAGGCTTCAATATTTGTGTTAACGAATATTCCCAACTCTTGCCTTCCCTTCGTCCGCAAAGGTGTCGATACAATTGAAAAAATGTAGGTATCAATTTCTTTCAATTTCATGAAACTACTTCCATTTATCTGTGAACTATTGAAATTGGTAGCTCGAGTTCGAGGGTTTTACTAAAATGTTGAAAACCCGAATTTTTTAAATTAACTATTTCGAATCTCAAGATTCACTTACTTCAGACCGAAGAAGACTATCCATTGCGAGGATGCCCGAAAAAGCCAAAATTAAAACAAAGGCGATCCTGGTGCACATGGTTCCTCAGTGTCTTCGGCGAGCCGGTACCGAGCGCACACTTCTTAGCTTCTGCGGTGTCTTTTTTCGGCAGAAAGGATAATCGCCTACTCATACGACCAGGTGGGGGCGGACTTGACCAACTCCACCCATCGCAGGACATCTCGAAGTTGTGTCATTTGCATGTCAACTACGAAAGTGGCCTTGACGTGTCTTATCGTCTGGCTACCGTCTAAATGCTAGTACCCTCGCTAATCTGAGCACTTCATAATTGTCAACATAATTCATACGTTCTTCAGACGAGGGGAGGCAACTGTTATGAAGAGAGCACTTATCACAGAGGAAACCATTGTATTCACCAGACATGCTAGTTGCTGAGCTCGAACTGGAAAAGTTTTATCTCAAGTGTCCAAAACGTGGGTGGATACATGGTTACAGAATTGTCTGACTGTTGACAACCTCACAATGAAACGAAAACGCAAACTCATAGTCAAACTTGAAGTCGAACTCAAAATGAAACAGAACCTCCAACTCATAATCAAACTTGAAGTCAAACTCTCAATGGAAGAAATACTCAAACTCATAATCGAAATCAAAGTCAAACTCACAATGAAACAGAACCTCAAACACGAAGTCAAACTTACAATGAAACAGCAAGTCAAATTCATAATCAAACTCGAAGTCAAACTCACAATGAGTCAGAAACTCAAACTCATAATCAAAATCGAAGTCAAATTCACAATGAACCAGAAACTCATAATCAAAATCGAAGTCGAACTCACAATGAAACAGAAAGTCAAATTCATAGTCGAACTCGAAGTCAAACTCACAATGAAGCAGAAACTCAAACTCACAATGAAATTCAAAATCAAACTCGAAGTCAAACTCACAATGAGTCAGAAACTCAAACTCATAATCGAAATCGAAGTCAAATTCACAATGAACCAGAAACTCATAATCAAAATCTCAAAGCCAAACTAACTGAATGTAGTGGAAGCCACTCTCAACAATCGAATCAAAACTATCCTCGCGGATGAACGACTTTGAGGAGTCATAATCAAAATCGAAGTCAAACTCACAATGAAACAGAAAGTCAAACTCACAATGAAATTCAAAATCAAACTCGAAGTCAAACTCACAATGAGTCAGAAACTCAAACTCATAATCGAAATCAAAGCCAAACTCACAATGATAGTCAAACTCAAACTCACAATGATAGTCAAACTCAAACTCATAAACGAACTCGAAGTCAAACTCACAATGAAACAGAATCTCAAACTCATAATCAAACTTACAATAAAACGGAAACTCGATCTCATAATCAAACTCAAAGTCAAACTCACAATGAAATTCGAACTCAAAGTCAACCTCACAATGAAAATCAAACTCAAACTCGATGTCAAACTCACAATGGAACAGAAACTCGAACTCTTAATCGAACTCGAAGTCAACCCCACAATAAAAATCAAACTCAAACTTACAATGAAATAGTAACTCAAACACATAATCAAACATTAAAAAATGGAACTCGAACTGATACTCAAACTGAATTTCGAAGTGAAACTCGAACTGAATTTCGAACTTGACTTTCAGTTTGAATGTGGGTTTTATTTTAGTTTTAGTTTGAGTTTCAAACTCACAATGAAACAGAAACTGTAATTTATAAGATCTGTTCGATTATAAGTTTGAGTTTCGTTTTCATTGTGAGTTTGACTTCGATTTCGATTATGAGTTTGAGTTTCGTTTTCATTGTGAGTTTGACTTCGATTTCGATTATGAGTTTGTGTTTCATTTTCATTGTAAGTTTGACTTCGATTTCGATTATGAGTTTGAGTTTCGTTTTCATTGTGAGTTTGACTTAGATTTCGATTATGAGTTTGAGTTTCATTGTAAGTTTGACTTCGATTTCGGTTATGAGTTTGAGTTTCGTTTTCATTGTAAGTTTGACTTCGATTTCGATTATGAGTTTGAGTTTCGTTTTCATTGTGAGTTTGACTTCGATTTCGATTATGAGTTTGAGTTTCGTTTTCATTGTAAGTTTGACTTCGATTTCGATTATGAGTTTGAGTTTCGTTTTCATTGTGAGTTTGACTTCGATTTCGATTATGAGTTTGAGTTTCAGTTTCATTGTGAGTTTGACTTCGATTTCGATTATGAGTTTGAGTTTCGTTTTCATTGTGAGTTTGACTTCGATTTCGATTATGAGTTTGAGTTTCGTTTTCATTGTAAGTTTGACTTCGATTTCGATTATTAGTTTGTGTTTCATTTTCATTGTGAGTTTGACTTCGATTTCGATTATGAGTTTGAGTTTCGTTTTCATTGTGAGTTTGACTTCGATTTCGATTATGAGTTTGAGTTTCGTTTTCATTGTGAGTTTGACTTCGATTTCGATTATGAGTTTGTGTTTCGTTTTCATTGTGAGTTTGACTTCGATTTCGATTATGAGTTTGAGTTTCAGTTTCATTGTGAGTTTGACTTCGATTTCGATTATGAGTTTGAGTTTCGTTTTCATTGTGAGTTTGACTTCGATTTCGATTATGAGTTTGAGTTTCGTTTTCATTGTGAGTTTGACTTCGATTTCGATTATGAGTTTGAGTTTCGTTTTCATTGCAAGTTTGACTTCGAGTTTGACTTTGAGTTTGAGTTTCGTTTTCATTGTGAGTTTGACTTCGATTTCGATTATGAGTTTGAGTTTCGTTTTCATTGTGAGTTTGACTTCGATTTCGATTATGAGTTTGAGTTTCGTTTTCATTGTGAGTTTGACTTCGATTTCGATTATGAGTTTGAGTTTCGTTTTCATTGTGAGTTTGACTTCGATTTCGATTATGAGTTTGAGTTTCGTTTTCATTGTGAGTTTGACTTCGATTTCGATTATGAGTTTGTGTTTCGTTTTCATTGTCTTTAGATTCCCATTAAGGAAAATCGGACACTATTAGGGCATGTAGGTAAGTCCACCGCTGTCAAACGTGAACAACTTGCGTGTTCTGAATGCGAAGGTTCCATTCCAGTTGAACTCAATAGAATCAAGGCCGGATTAATTTCATATTTACGGATTTCATGAGGATCGATGTCATTACGGAGATTGCCGGACAATTGCCCCCCACCAATTGTCTCCACTCAACTTCCATTCTAAGTAATGATGGCCTCGCCAAAAGTTATCATTATACCAATGTGTCCTGACCTCACGGACAGCCTAGTGGTTGTATTGTCAGACTAGAACTGCATAGCTGCCCTGTGTTGCGGGTTCGATTCCTGCTTGTAGGATGAAAATTTCGGTCTATATAATGTCATATATTATGGCCACATTATATTCGGTCCAAAGCCCTATTCTGCCATAATATGGCATATTATGCCTTAAAAGCCATTCCCGGTCCGGGGCTTTTAAAAAAACCGGTACCTACAAAGGCGGATAGCAAATCTTCTTTGTGAAGCCATCGGGATCAACCAATTAAACACAATTTTTTGCCGATTTGTGCTCGACTAGCTCTAAATCTATTTGGACTCTAAATCCATTAGCTACCTATGCCTACATTTTCATAAAGAATATAGATAGAAACGTGAAAATATTGGTACATTACTTTCCACCAATAATGCACCTATGTAATCGGTCGGGAAATTTTTTTTGTAACACCCCCCTCAAACTTTGCGTTTCAGAAAGGCTAAAACACAAATAAGCAAAAAAATCCGTCCACCGTCCGTTGTACGCCGTCCCCGACAAAACGCATAGTCGCCCGATTTTGAATAAAAAATATGAGTGTATTTTTGCACATCCCTTGATGTTTACCTCGAAGCCCTCTTAATTGACTACAAAGTACCTAGGTACTAAAAAATCAAATGTCAAAAAATTCCTAATCTCAAAAACGGTTGTAGGCGTTTTCCACTCGAATTTTTTACAGTTCAGATTTCTCTGACAATATGTTATTATCCTGTTATCGATCCTGACGAATAGAATCTATTCGTCAATTCTCCTCGAATGCCATGAAAACTAATTCTTTTCATGTATCAAACCATTTATTCAATCGGAAAATTTATCGGGAAATTATTTGCGTTACAAAAACTGACAACGTGCGTAATAACGTAATAATTATTACCCACGCACTTCTAGAGCCCATAACGGAGCAGTGATGGTCTGCCACCGTGATTCCCTATTTGAAGGCCTTTCGGTCGCGTGACTATTCATTACAGTCCGGGTAATGTTATCCTCTCAACTGCCGCTCGTCCCTGTAATTGCTGACATTCAAGCTTATCCTTTGCTCTTCTTCCCACTTGGGGAATTTCCGCGGTACCTAACGTCGTGTCTTGACAAACTTGGCGCTTGTTTTTCATTTTTTGATAATGTGGACTGATCTACATCAAAGCATTAAAAATTTCACGCTTGGAGAGCACCAAACTTTTTAACATCCAATGTTATATTTTGGCATGTAAGGAGTCACTTCTCGTAGTCCTTAAAATACCTGGAAATACTGAGCAAATGACTAATACTGTTTTCTCGAAATTCAAAATTTTTCATTTGAAATTTCTAAATTAAATTAAAAAAATTCAAGCTATTTGACTTTTTAATTTAAGACAAAAATAGTTTTTTAATATGCAGGATACATAACTCCGATTTAATAACACCTATCGAAGGAAAAGTTCTTCATTTCACGAATGCCTTTTCGACGCTTTGCTGCAAATTAAAAAATACTTTATCTTCAATATAATTTTGCTAATTCGTTCAAAAACAGGAAGAACAATTTCTGGCGCCCGGAGGATACTGAAATACAAAAAATGAATGCTCTTTATTTTTATTTACAAATTCAGTTACCTACTTAAATAGTTAAGGGGTGAAAACCGATCCCGCGAGCTGAACATCCTGCTGCTTAGTTGGCTTAGGGTTTTCAAGGAACGATGAAGGCCTGAAAAAGCAACTATGAAATTGATTAAAGTGTTAGAATATTGCGAATACAAATTTACGATAGCGTATCTGAAAAACGGATGCTCAAAGTACGCAACCTACCTCTTGGTCGGTATCGTAGATGCATTTGGCGAACTTGAAGGCCAAATCGCAATTGTCTTCTGCGGCTAAAAAAAAAATTAATTAATTTTTAATTCTTATCGTAGTTTGTATTGCAACATAAGAACAGCGAGTCAATTATGAAATCGCTCTGCTAAGCAGGTAAGTATTTAATTAATATTTTAATTAGGTAGTATTTTTTTTTGTTATTCTGCTAAGTTGTTTTGTATTTTTGATAGACGATGCATTCTACTACGTACCGGAATATAGCATTAAATGCTAATTAAATTTTAATTAAATGCGAATTAAATTTTAATTAAATGCTAAATCTTAATTAAATGCTAATTAAGTTTTAATTAAATGCTAAATTTTAATTAAATGCTAATTAAATGCTAAGCTAAGCTAAATTTTAATTAAATGCTAATAAAATTTTAATTACTTACTGACAGTTGAGCAGGCTTCGAAAGCGTTCAATATTCGAGTTCCTTGTTCTGGCGAAAGCATTTTCGTTATTTGAGTTCGAACCATTTTCAAATCAATTTTATTGTGTTTCACCTGAGGGTAAATCGATTTTGAACGTTGATTAAGGAATCAATTCAACGCAAACTTGTGAGAGAAAAGGCAAATTTTGCTAGTGGACTCACCGCTTGCATCATGCCCAAAACGCAACCAAGGTAGCACTGAAAAGGGGTCAAAATTCATTATACCAAAATCTAATATGGGCATTAATTAGGTCGATCATTTGGAAATGAAAAACAGTTTAATAGGTAACTTCATTCCAAGAATGACGAATTTACCTTGAGCTTGTCGTCGGTATCGTCGAATTCTCCTTCGACCATTTTTGCCAAAGCCTCTGCAAGTTCATTTATTTTTTATATTTATATGAATGAAATATAGAAACCTTTGTAAGTGGTTCATTGAAGAAAAATGCCAAATATCATGCAAAAATGAAAAAGAGAAAGAACAGAAGAATGCAAAATAAGTTTTCGATCGATTTTCAAAAATAAATATTTCTCCAATAGTTTTCAATTTCATTAAAAAAAATCGCTAAATAAAAAATGTTTGTCACAACCTCGTTTAACCGGAACCTTGGTAGCACTTAACACTTCCAAGATAAACGCTCTTCAATATTTGTCGTTTTTCTATTTTATCGTTTTTTGGCCCCAAAAATAGATAAAAGGCTAATGATTCTTAGAGCGACCTGACGAGTAGATTTTTTCGGTACCGAAATCTCAAAATCGATATTTTGGGACACATGCCCTTTGTGCTTTAAGGTATCGTGTGATGCACTTGCCTTTCTCCACTCCTGTTTTAGGGATGCACATGTTCCGCACCGCCTTCATGGCCTGTTTCATCTGCGCCTGAGTCATTACCTGTTGATTGAGGTATCTTTTATTCTTCGAAAATTCTCCACCGAAATCGGTAATACAAAGTGCAGTAAGTGGTCAAATTCCCCCAGCCCAAAAGCTCTATAATATCGTGCCTTTGCATTGGGTGATATGGTAGGATGTGCCTACCTAGGCTATGTATGGTGAACAAATTTTATTATAAAATTGTATTGTCCACCTGACCAAAAAAACTGATTGAGCGGTGTTGACATTTTTGCAGTTTGCGCGCGATCTGTTGATTATGGCTCGAAACTGATTGTTCCTATCGCTCCAGCACAATTAACCCATTTTGACAAAAATGTTGATTAGGTGGTATCAGAACTTGAGTGACAAAATATGAATAATTCTGTATGATCAGTTGTGAAGAGTTGGAGTCGCGGTTTCCATAGGTCGATTAACCCATGTTCTCGCGCACTGATACATTGCCCTCGTGAAAGGCACACGGCACCTGGTTTTTTGAACAACTTTGACAAAACTTAAAAAAAAACACGATAATTTGAGCTCAATGCGGAGAACTTCACTTACAGCATCAGAAACCCCGAAGAACAATTGCGACGTCGCAAGTACCGCTATCACGAAAACTCCTGTCGTCCCCATCGTGCTACAGTGACAGCTTTGTCCGCATTTACCTGAGTGTAACTGCTTTTATAGAATCGCATTGTTGAGAATTAGCAGACTTGCAGCGAAATAACTGACATCAGAACAACTCCGGTTCCAAGGACTGGCCATTTTGGCTTTTCCTATCTTCGCCGCTCAGGATGGGGCCCAGCGAAACAAAACGCGGCTCGACTCCACAATTAATTCCTCACGTCTACCATGTGAATGGCACTTTGGATGTGACAGTGGCAGGAACTTACTTATCAATCTTCTGGTACAATTATTCGGTAATCGGATGTCCGAGCGGGTGGTTAAGGATGAAGAAGGCGCTTCAAGTTTACGGGGACCAATTAATCAGAGTGATTCTTATGGCAGTGTGTTTTTAATGGCAGTGTTCTTATTGGAGTGTGATTCTTATGGCAGTGATCCGGGGGAAAATCCGGGATTCACCACTCTTCCAACAGGTAGACAATCGCTCATCTTCAAACTAATCATCTTTTTATTAATGTGGGTAGGTATCTAGTATTATTGGAGGTATAAATTTTTTACTTAAATTAAAGACAAAAATCGTATAGTTTCTGAGTTACTTACGATTGAAAATGTTTGCTTCCCCATTGAACCATATCGGGCAATATCTAATACCCCGCAATACGGAGATTGATGAACAGAAATTGATAATAGGACAAAATTTGCATTTAATGCTCAATGTCCCGTCAGTTTAGTGGATAGGTAATACTGGCTCGAGAGATGGCGACACAATTTTGTCAAGCAATTTACTTCGGATTTACGATCGTTTACGATAACCGCTCTAACAGCCCTGACAGACACAGTCGAGTGGGAGACAGAATCAGCCAATCCGATATGCGATAGGTGGGCCCACCGCCACGTCAATCGACAACGGTTTCTAGGGGGATCTTTTCTCAGTGTTTGCGTAACTTGGGGTTTTAACAGTTTTTTTAACTTCATTTTACATGCTGCTATGCTCCTTGTCCCCATTTTAACCCTTGTGTGGATGGTACCTGGTCTGTGGGCTGTTTGAGGTGGGGGCGAAGTCTGACGTCCTGTATGGTGCGTCTGACGGTCTTTAGGGGTGCACACCGCGTAAATCAGGATCGTCCTTGGATATTTAAGGAGCGTAGGTAATGAAATCACTTGGACGTAACGTAGGTATGCTTTCTACATTCGTTTGGACTGCAGTGGAATAGTGGATGTTCACAAACGCTTTACAAATAGTTACATTTCGTATATTTCAAAGTAAAAAAAATCTTGTAATCAACGTAGAATAATATGCTAAGCTCGAGTGTTGGATCTAAACTCTCCAAAAGGAACGAAAGGATTGACAGGAACAGAAATCAGGAAAAGACCATCGGCTTCACATACTCGCTGGCCATTTCGGGATGCCATCGTCTGACGTGAAGCTTGATGATGAACGGCCGAGAGTATCGATAGGAACAGAACGGACAGCCATACGGCCTTTCACCCGTGTGCGACATCAGGTGAGTACGCAGAGCTGAACGCGACGCCGTTCTATAATCGCATTGGGTGCATTTGTGCGGTTTTATTTTCTTGTGAATCAGTTTCACGTGACTAACCAAAGCTTTGCGAGTTTTGGCCGAGTATTTGCACTTATTGCATTGGAAACCCCTGAAGTTGCTGTGCACTAACATGTGCGTTTTCAGGATGAAAATTCTGTGCGTCCGGAAGTCGCACTTACTGCACCCGAAACGCTTGGTATTCGTGTGACGTAGCATGTGTTGCTTGAGTCCGGTTTTCTGCTTGAAACGAACGTTGCATTGGGGGCATTGGTAAAGTCGTGTATCGGTGTGAGCGTGAAGGTAATGTCTTTTCAGATCAGTGACCACCAAGCCGCACAAATTGCACTCTTCTTTTCTCAAAGCTTTCGAATGTTGTCTCATGTGCGACAGCAGTTTGAACTGGTTGGGCAACTTTTTATTGCACTTGGTGCAAGTGCCAGTCTTCAATTTATGCCTTTTATGCTTGAGGAGTTTGTG
Organism: Nesidiocoris tenuis; assembly: GCA_036186465.1. NCBI lineage: Eukaryota > Metazoa > Arthropoda > Insecta > Hemiptera > Miridae > Nesidiocoris > Nesidiocoris tenuis. Next base: position 4,024,216 of record AP028920.1, read on the forward strand.
CCTGACCATCGAGGTCTTGGATAGATAGGTCATTCCGCAGTACGAACAGTTGTACGTCTTGCCGGTGCTGTGGACCTTCGTTTCGAAGAAATGCCGCTTGATGTCGCCGATGCGCCAAGTCCTGAAATTGCAGTAGTGGCAAACGTGGAAGAGGCGTCCATTGTGGAGTTCGATGGCGTGCATTGGAATCTTAGCCATGTGAACCCGGATGTGGTTCTTGAGTATTTTTTTGTCCAATGCTACGAAACTGCAATAGTAGCAGGAAAAAGGTACAGTGCCATCGCTTCGAGCGACGCTGCCCAATAATCGAGCGTGTTTCTCCCATAGATGGGTCTGCAGATCAATCGGAGCGAACATCAGCTCGCAGAAACGACATCTGACATCTTCGTCGTCCATACGGCACCGATGTAAATGCAAACTTGAAGCATCCGTCGAAGAGAAGCCGCAATCCGGGCAGGTCCTCATCGCGAGGTGCTTCCTGTGTTTCGCCCTGTGTCGCTTGAAGTAAATCCGGCTGGAACTTTGGTAGTCGCACAAACGACAACGGTAACGTTCGTTACCGGGCATCGACGATTCTGAAACAGAAATTCGTCTGAGAAATACGGAGGGCCTGCTAACAGTTAATATTGGGGATGTTCATGGTCTGGTTTAACTATATCGAAAGTGTTGCGAATGGAGCAGTTATGGGGAACCAGCGTGTTCCGGATACCTTTAAACAATGTTTTCAACCCCTAATATCCGCAGTGTAAACAATATCAACACCTTTTTATCCATGATATGAAAAAAGTCCAACAGGCCTTACCAGAAGACGGATTAGTCTCAGCTCTGAGCTTAGAGGAATTCTCGGCTCCGATTAAATCTCCGATTTTGACTGAAAATGGAAGAAAAACGCGTAAAGTTGGCAGAACTGAAGAATTTCTAAAATTTCCATACAACTGGAACCATCGCTTGGATAACTGACTCACTTGTGGGCTTATTGACGATTCGAGCTGGCAGTCTTTCAAGTGAAACGAAACACGCTGACATTTCGGCTGGAAATATAAAATTGAATTAGATGATAAGGGACTCATGGACACTTATTACTGTTATTAACTAAGAACTGAAGAAAATAAGTATCACCTCTGGATCGCTTTCGAACGACATTGTCCTGGGAGGAGCCAAAGCCGTTGATTTCTTTGAGCCGAACTAAAGGAAAAAACGTCATGAGTAAAACAAAAACATTCTACTATATTTACACATGGGATGCTGGGTAAAGTTGTAGAGCAGTAAGACTCACTCGTGCGTCTGTCGACGATATTTTTGGGCAACCGTTCAAGTCGGACGAAACATCTTGGAAAATCATCTAAAATTTGAAAAAGGCCAGATAAGTAAGCGTAATATGCAATGAACCGTACAAATTTTTATTCTCAGATTGTCCTCATTGTTTTATGAAATTAATGATATACCCTTCGATTGTTGCCTTTCATCCTCCAGCTTTGAACTGTCTGACAAATCCTCTTCAACGGGAGCTGAAATCAAAGAACATCAATAAGAGTCTCAACTAAATCTGTCAAAATACTGTTGACTTTGCACAGACGAATCTCACCAATCATGGCTTCTACAGCAGGCTTGACGCTCTCTGGAACCGGGAGTGTGTTCGATGGACAATCAGGCGCATCAGCTAGAAAACAATAGGAATAAACAATATTATCAGTCAGATGGCTGCAGGCTGCACAGGGAGTTGAGGGTTTGATCCCTGTAGTTTGCATGAAAAGTTTGGCCCATAGCCTGGCAGTTCATGTCATCCTTGGTAACTTCAGAAGTTGAAAATTATCGGAATTGGAGAAATTAACTCACTGATTGTGATGGGTAACACAATTAAACTATTATTCAACCGCCCCCAAAAAATATTAATAATCTGTAGGTGTACGTTGAAGAAGGTATCTTATTCAAACAGAAAGATGTTGTCTCTTCTCAGGCGGTTTGCTCTAGCTTACAGAATATAATTGAGGCCAAAGATTAGGCAAGTACCTTCATTTGAGACCAACTGTTTACGATCGGGCGATTTTTTCGGCTCGACGCTCGCGCTCGGCCCTGCCGATTTTTTCGATCGTTTCCCAGCTGACTTTTCTTTCATTTTCGACAGTAATGTTTCAACTCCGCCGATTTCGGCGAACATGTCGATGAAAGTCAATTTTTTGTTTGCCGAGTCCGGAGTTTTGGTGGATGACGACATTGCGCCAGTATTGCTCTTGACGCGCTCAGGGGTCGCTTTGGAATCATCACTTCGACTTTTGCTGCTTGATTTGCTTTGAGGCAACACGTTGGACAAGTTTTGCAAATGTTTCCTACGAGCTTCGCGAACACCATTACCATCTTGTTTAGTTTTGCTGCTGAGATCAGGAATCAACTTTGAGTTAGTTTGGGCAGTGCTGAATCCACATGGCGCTTCTTTTACTGTGGCAGAACCGAGAACTGCTTTGCTCAAAGGCGCTGAACAGTTCAAATCCTCAGTTCCTTTTTCAATTGCACCCATTTCAAAGTTGTCAGATACCAGTTGAGGTTAGATGTAGCACCATTTGGAACTCGGTCAACTGCAACATTCGAACAAGACGACTTCTCAAGAGACTATAAAACTGTTTTATTTATTTATTTTATTTCACGACTGTCGGTCTGTGATGAAAAGAATACGTAGAAGTAGATACTGGCGGCGGTGAAGAACATAAAAGTCGAGAAGATTTTTTTTGGAATTTCTTTGGTCTGTCGAGAGAAAGACTTTTTTTTTGCAATAGTTACACATACTTAGCATAAATTATTTTAACAAAATACTTAACTTTGCTTAAATGCTATAGCAAAATATTTGTTAGCAACTAGGTACCGTTTTGCACAGTTAAGTTAAATTGTGTCATGGATCACCGGCACCCAATTGATTACGAATTGAATAATAACTCACCAATAATCTTGCCTGACACAATCGTCAGCAGGGAATCAGTAAGTATAGTATTGTAATTTCAGCGGTCACGGACATCTTTCTCACAAAAGATGAAGGGACCAAGAAAGATAGGAAGGGCCGAGAACCGACATTTTTCGAATTTTGTTTGACAACAAACCGAAGTGGAAGGGAAGGTGAATGGACTTGCCTCCAACAAAAGGAATCGAATAGATGGATCGATTGGGCATTCGAAACAGTTTGTGTAATCAAATTCAGGTAAGTAAGTGTTTGTAAAGATGTTTTTTTTTTAGAATTCTTTGATGTTTCCAGATAGGGGAATGGAAATCAGTATAAGATCGTTTTCGGAATACAAATCCCAACATGGCCCACCACATCAGTAACTAGGTTGGTATCTCTTCCGTCTTCTTTGTAGGTAAGCAAGGATATGCCACAGAAAAACCATCCATGAGTAGGCGTAACGAATCATCAAAAATGAATGAGAGAGCAAAACAACCAAAATAGAGATGAAAGATGTCTCGGTTAATCAATGATTTTTCATCTTTACAGAGCAGAAAGGATCGGAGGCTTCTACAGCATCAGGTACCTATCGAACTCAAGGATCGATTTATTGAAATCGAACATTTTCGCGGGAAGGCAGATTCTCCTAAGGGGAGCGCGCCATACCGCATGGTAAGAACATTTTTCAAACTGACTTCACTCTAAGATCCGTCCTAAGGTAGGTTCAAAAAAGTAGGATCATAGTAAGATCCGTCCTAAGGTAGGTCCAAAAAAGTAGGATCATAGTGATAGTGAGGCGTAGAGCACAAACATCGTCCATACCTTGGTAAGTAGGTACAAAACATTTTTATCGAAGTTTTCGTTTTTACTTGTTTTGAGTCTGCCAGAAAAAAAAACATGTCAGGAGGACAGCACGTAGGGATGCAGCCTGACTACTGAGGTCAGTTTGAAAACTGAGGTCAGTTTGAAAACTGAGGTCAGTTAAAAACTGAGGTGAGTTTGAAAACTGAGGTCAGTTTGAAAACTGAGGTCAGTTTGAAAACTGAGGTCAGTTTGAAAACTGAGGTCAGTTTGAAAACTGAGGTCAGTTTGAAAACTGAGGTCAGTTTGAAAACTGAGGTCAGTTTGAAAACTGAGGTGAGTTGAGACTTGGCGAGTCAGTTTGATAACTGATGTCAGTTTGAAAACTGATGTCAGTTTGAAAACTGAGGTCAGTTTGAAAACTGACGTCAGTTTGAAAACTGAGGTCAGTTTGAAAACTGAGGTCAGTTTAAAAACTGAGGTGAGTTTGAAAACTGAGGTGAGTTTGAAAACTGAGGTGAGTTTGAAAACTGAGGTCAGTTTTCAAACTGAGGTCAGTTTGAAAACTGAGGTCAGTTTGAAAACTGAGGTCAGTTTGAGACTTGAGGTCAGTTTGAAAACTGAGGTCAGTTTGAAAAGTAGTAGTTGAAACTGAGGTCGGTTTGAAAACTAGGGGTCGGTTGAAAAGTGAGGTCAGTTGAAGACTGAGAGTGAGTTTGGAGCCGGTAGTTTGAAAACTGAGGTCAGTTAAAACTGAGGTCAGTTGGAGACTTGAGGTGGGTTTGAAGAGCTGGATAGTTGAAAAGTCGGGGTCGGTTGAAGACTGAGGTCGGTTGAAAACTGAGGTCAGTTGAAAAGTGAGGTCAGTTAAGAGTTGGGGTCGGTTGAAGACTGAGGTCGGTTTGAAAAGTAGGGCCGGTTGAAAAGTCAGGTGAGTTTGAAAACTAGAGGTCAGTTTGAAAAGTAGGAGTCATTAAAACTGAGGTCAGTTTGAAAACTGAGGTGAGTTTGAACTTTGGTCAGTTTTCGAACTTGAGGTTTCAAACTGAGGTGAGTTTTGAAGACTGAGGTCAGTTTGAAAACTGAGGTCCGGTTGAAAACTGAGGTGGCTGAAAGCTGAGGTCAGTTTGAAAACTGAGGTCAGTTTTCGGACTTGGAGACTCAGACTTGAGGTCAGTTTGAAAACTGATTTCAGTTTTCAAACTGAGGTTTCAAACTGAGGTCAGTTTAAAACTGAGGTCAGTTTGAAAACTGAGGTCAGTTTGAAAACTGAGGTCAGTTTGAAAACTGAGGTCAGTTTGAAAACTGAGGTCAGTTTGAAAACTGAGGTCAGTTTGAAATGTGAGGTGAGTTTGAAAAATGAGGTGTGTTTGAAAACTGAGGTCGGTTGAAAACTGAGGTGAGTTTTCAAACTGAGGTTTCAAACTGAGGTCAGTTTGAAAACTGATTCAGTTTCAAACTGAGGATTTGGACTTACGGTCAGTTTAAGACTGAGGTCGGTTCGAACTTGAGGTCGGTTTGAAAACTGGGGTGAGTTTGAAAACTGAGGTCAGTTTGAAAAGTGGCAGCGTGAAAACTGAGGTCGGTTTGAAAACTGGGGTCAGTTGAAAACTGAGGTGAGTTTGAAAACTGAGGTCAGTTTGGAAGAGTTTGAGGTGAGTTTGAAAACTGGAGTAGTTGAAAACTGAGGTCAGTTAAAAACTGAGGTGGGTCGAGACTTGGGGTCGGTTGAAAACTGGGGTCAGTTTGAAAACTAGGAGTCAGTTCGGTTGGTCGGTTGAAAACTGAGGTCAGTTGAACTTGGAGTCATTAAAGTTGGGTGAGTTGGAGCGGATGGTTGAAAACTGAGGTGAGTTTGAAAACTGAGGTCGGTTGAAAACTGAGGTCGGTTTGAAAACTGAGGTCAGTTTGAAAACTGAGGTCGGATTTGAAGACTGAGGTCAGTTTGAAAACTGAGGTGAGTTTGAAAAGTGAGGTAGGTTGAAACTGTGGTCGGTTTGAAAGTAAGTATCGAGACGGAGTGAGTTTGAAGCAGGGGTCGGTTTGAAAACTGAGGTTTCAAACTGAGGTCAGTTTGAAAACTGAGGTGAGTTTGAAAACTGAGGTCAGTTTGAAAACTGAGGTCAGTTTTCAAACTGAGGTTTCAAACTGAGGTCAGTTTGAAAACTGATTTCAGTTTTCAAACTGAGGTTTCAAACTGAGGTCAGTTTAAAACTGAGGTCAGTTTGAAAACTGAGGTCAGTTTGAAAAGTAGAGTAGTTCTGAAAACTCAGGAGTAAGTTAAAACTGAGGTCAGTTTGAAAACTGAGGTGAGTTTGAAAACTGTGGTCAGTTTTGAAACTGAGGTCTGCTTCTAAAACTGGGGTTCAGTTTGAAAACTAGGAGTGAGTTATTGAAAACTGAGGTCAGTTCTGAAAAGTGGGGTCAGTTTGAAAACTGAGGTGAGTTTGAAAACTGAGGTGAGTTTGAGACTTGGTGCCAGTTTGAAAACTGAGGTCTGCTTGAAAACTGAGGTCGGTTTGAAAACTGAGGTGAGTTTACAAAAGACTGAGGTCAGTTTGAAAACTGAGGTGAGTTTGAAAACTGGTGAGTTTGAAAAGTAGAGTGAGTTTGAAAACTGTGGTCAGTTTTCAAACTGAGGTGAGTTTGAAAACTGAGGTCAGTTGAAACTGAGGTCGGTTGAAAACTGAGGTCGGTTTGAAAACTGGGGTTGATTTGAAAACTGAGGTCAGTTTGAAAAGTAGTAGTTTGAAAACTGAGGTGAGTTTGAAAACTGAGGTCGGTTTGAAAGTTCGGCCAGTTTGAAAACTCAGGTGCGTTTGAAAACTGAGGTCAGTTTGAAAACTGGGGGTCAGTTTGAAAACTGAGGTCAGTTTGAAAACTGAGGTCAGATTGAAAACTGAGGTGAGTTTGAAAACTGAGGTGAGTTTGAAAACTGAGGTCAGTTTGAAGTTTGGGTCAGTTTTCAATTTGAGGTGAGTTTGAAAACTGGGGTCAGTTAAAAGTCAGGTCAGTTTGAAAACTGAGGTCGGTTTGAAACTGAGGAGTAGTTTGAAAACTGGCTGGTTGAAACTGAGGTGAGTTTGAAAACTGTAGTAAGTTAGAAACTGAGGTCTGCTGGAAAACTGAGGTCAGTTTGAAAACTAGCAGTAGTTTGAAAATTCGAGGTCAGTTTTGAAAAGTCAGGTCGGTTTGAAACCTCAGTTTGAAACTCGACCTCAGTTTTGAACTCACCTCAGTTTTCAAACTGACCTCAGTTTTGACACTCAACCTCAGGTTTCAAACTGACCTCAGGTTTCTGAACTGACCTCAGTTTTGAACTGACATTTCAACTGACCTCAGTTTGAAACCTCAGTTTGAAACCTCAGTTTGAAAACTGACCTCAGTTTTCAAACTCACCTCAGTTTTCAAACTGACCTCAGTTTTCAAACTGACCTCAGTTTTCAAACTGACCTCAGTCTTCAAACTGACCTAATAAACTGACCTAGTTTCAAACTGGCTCAGTTTCCAAACTGACCTCAGTTTCCTGGTCAGTTTGAAAACTGAGGTCAGTTTGAAAGCTGGGGTCAGTTTGAAAACTGAGGTTTCAAACTGATGTCAGTTTTAAAACTGAGGTCAGTTTGAAAACTGAGGTCAGTTTGAAAACTGAGGTCAGTTTGAAAACTGAGGTCTGTTTGAAAACTGAGGTCAGTTTGAAAACTGAGGTCAGTTTGAATACTGAGGTCAGTTTGAAAACTGAGGTCATTTATAAAACTGAGGTCAGTTTGAAAACTGAGGTCAGTTTGAAATTTCTCATTGCTGGTACTAACATTCAAATTTCTGTTAGTAACCGGTGCCTTATGATTCCAGCCTGGCTCAGAGTGAATAGGATGAGGAATTACTTTCAAATGAACATTCAGTCTAGTTTGTTGTATTATTATATTACCTATTAGTTTGTTGTATTATTATATTGTTTGTTCGCTTTATATTATCAAACCAGTAAATCAAAATTTGCGGCGTGAAGTCCCTTAGTATTCAGCCCAGTTACTCGGTAAACGCTGCCGCTTTCTGGAAACATTTCTTTCTCTTCAGCCGTGATTTTGATTTCGGCCGTTGTAACGTACAACTCGTCCAAATTTGGGCCACCAAAAACAACGGACGTTGTTTGGCAAACTCTGGGAAATTTAACACTTTGGAGCACTTCACCGTTCGCTGGGTTGATTTGTATCACCTGAAAAATCGAATGTTGAAATTTGCATCGTAATTTCTCACAAATGACCATAGTCTAATCTATTTTTTGGTTTATATTGCCAAATTTGGAAAATCAGCCCCTGCTGCCTGCTTACCTGCCTCCCATCGAAGCATGCTACCCACAAATTTCCGTCTGCGTCTATCGTCATTCCGTCGGGACTCCCTGACACGTTTTTCTTTTTAAAGTCAAAAACCACTCTCAAGTTATCTGGAAGCGTAGACAACATGAAGGAAATTTTGAACTATCTGGGCTGCTCGGACTGGCAGTCCCGGACCAGTTGCTCTCGACTCCGAAAATGTCAAGCCGCATGAGGTCAAAATTTGATATGGCATTATTTTGTATTCATTCCGATTGCTGGTGGTGGGTGTAAGAAAATGCACCTTTGTGATTGGTCGAGGTAGTGTCGGCGTTGAATCCAGTACAATGTCATGACATGTCATGTCATTGGTGCTTTCAAGCCATGTCCCCATGGTCATCCCACTCATACAGCAACAGCCAGCAATCGGATAATGTATGGCCGACTTTATTTAGGCACTTGTCCGGGACTGCCTGTCTGAACAGACCCTTTGACATACGACTCGCAATGGTATTTGGTATGTACCCAAATGCCATCATACTCACTCATTTTTCCATCTTTCATGTCAAAGTCGTACGCCTCAACACGATGTTTCATCGAGTCAATGTAGTAAAAAGTCTGATTGTCCGCAGTTATTGCAATGCCGTTCGAAATGGTGATGTTTTCTTGGTGTTTTCTCAAGCCTTCTTTTTTCGAGTAACTGTAGAAAGATCCTGCTCCAGGGACGATTTCTGTTCCATCGGTCATCGTACCTAAACACGGAAAAACCTTGAAATTTTTCGAAAATTTTTCAGCAACAGTCTCTAGACAGTGTGGCTTTTGATTCAAAAGTTTTGAATTAATCAGTCTAAACTGTAGTTTAAAAAACTTAGAAAAAATTGAAATTACCTAAATTTCCTACCTAATTTGGGAGAAAATCCGGAATTTTAAAAAATGTCTAAATATGAAAAAATCCAAAAATATGGGAAACTCCAGACATCGATTTTTTAAAGATCCAATTGGCATTATTTGCATTTAGCGGTTCATACAGTTGACTCATTTTATGTCATTACCAAACCATATGCGTCCGCTGGCATCGGCCTTTCCATCGTTGATGCGATTCGTCCCCGGTTCCGGAAGTGCCGCTAGAATCTCTTTCGATACCAATTTATTCGTTTCTGTATCCCAATGGACCATTGTCAAATTGAGCTTTTCACCAACGAGGAAATGATCCTTCTGGTTGTTCACCGGTACGATAAAGCCAATAGGATCCGACCCTGAAATGTTGGAAGAATCACAACTAAATTGTATCTGTTACGGTACATTCGAAAGTAAGCAGCTTTATTCGCAATCAAGATAATATTTCGATGAATAAATCATATTATGATTTAAATTGCTACTTGGCTTATACAGCCTGACTGATTTGTCGTAATCCGTCCCAACTCACTCACCGAATGAAATTTTTATCGTTTTGTTCGTCGAGGGAGAATATCGGTAAATATTAGGTCCGTTGATATCGACGACATACAGCGATTGACTTTTAGCATCCCAATGCGGTCCCTCGCCCAGCGCCATACGTTCTATGGCCAAACGGTCAATCGTCGCCATGCCTCCTCACGAGAACTGAAAATTGAATTCAAATTTTTTCGCTCAGACTTGAATCAATTTCTTAAAAAATAATAAGGTATTTGAGGAAATCGAAAATGAAGATAGGCAGGTGCCTAGTGTCAACTAACATTATGGAATCCATTGGTAAGTACGATAACCATCTCAAATCTTCGAATAAAGGGCCTGTTTATGAAATTTCATGAAAAACTAGACATGACTTTTTTCACTCAAAATTTGGGAAATGCCTCAGCATAAAGGGGTTAGGCTAAAAATAGCATTTTGTGCTTCAAGGTAGGTTATGGAGAGCAATCTAACCAACCTCCGAAGTTAACCCACGGGTTAAACGTGTATAAGTTATTACAACTACTACTACTATTGACCGCCGCTCACCACCGGTCTGCCGGGAGGTGTCTAATCAGTAATTATTGAATCGTAGAAAATTAAAATACTCACTTCTCTCCTTATTTTGGGAAAAATACAATAAGGGGAACGTCGTTAGCAACCAATCAATTATAAAAAATACCGTATCGATGATTATTTCACCAATTTAGATAACAGGCACATCACAAAGTTGAATTATTATGACAAACTCATGGGAAGTTTGATATCCGTGTGTGATACCTCCCAAGGACGCGGCGACCTTGGGCGATGGGGCTGATCCTCTATAGTAGGAGGTCTACCTTCAGAATGGAGTGATTGGAGCGGGGGGCTAAGCTCAAAATCAAACTGAAACTCAAACTTTAATTCAAACTGACACTGAAACTCATTCTGAAGCTGAAACTCAAACTGAAACCGAAAATGATACTCAGTGTTAAATTCGAGCTGAAGCTGATGATGAAAATCAAATTGAAACTCAAACTGAAACAAAAATATAAGTCAACTCAGGCTCGAAATCAAACTCATACTGAAGCTGAAACTCAAACTGCAACCGTCAATGGAACTCGAACTGAAATTAGATTTTTACCTGAAATAAAAGTGAAATATAGTTCGAAGTAAACACAAAACAGAAAGAGAAATACTAACATTCTGCTCACACTCAGACATACTAACTCAAACTGAAACCAAAAGACAAAGAGAATTCAAACTCATACTCGAACTGAAAAAATCAAAACGAAAATAAACTGAAACTTTATAAGTTTAAAGCTCAAACTAAAACTGAAAATCAAACTCAAACTGAAATTCGAAATGAAACTTATACTGAAACACAAACTTGAACTGAAACTCAATCTTGAAATCAAACTGAAACTGATGATGAAAATCAAATCGAAACTCAAACTGAAACAAAAGTTGGAAGTCGACTCAAGCTCAAAATCTAACTGAAAGTGAAACTCATAGTGAAATTTGAGCCGAAACTGAAAATCAAACTCAAACTGAATTTCGAACTGGAACTGATATTGAAAATCAAACTCACTTGTAATGTTTCTTTCACTTTGAGTTTGGGATTCAGTTTCAGTTTGAATTTCAATTTGATTTTCATTATCAGTTCAGTTCAAGTTAATAAAGTTTAATTTGTGTTAATATAATTAATAAGGTAATTCAATTTCCAGTAAAAAATCTACCTAAAAAGTAGAAAACTGAAGTAGGAATCAAGTACCTACACTTCTAGGTGAAACGCTGTTTGAAAGCTATATCCAGGAATAAATGAAAATATTGTTCACGAGTAGCAGTTAATGCTCACTTTATTGCAAAACTGTAACACCGAAGAATTCGCTATCAAACGGTCGGATCGAAATCGGCAGCTGGAAATCCTTTGACTCCGAGCCCCGTCACTCTGTAGAGACTACCGCTTTCCGGATACCTCAATTTCTCGTCCGCCGGGACATTTTCTTCGGCCGAAGTGACGTACAACTCGTCCAAATTCGGCCCCCCAAAACTGACCGATGTGATTTGATGGGCTTTCGGAAATTGGACGCACCGGATCAATTTGCCGGTGTTGGGGTTCACTTGAATCACCTGGAAATAGTTCGAATCCCTTTTGCAGTAGAAGGTCGATGGACTATCCAATTCTAAGTACCTATTTCCTTCTTACCTCGTTTCCGCCAAAGCTTGCGATCCACAGATTGCCGTCTGTGTCAATAGTCATGCCGTCGGGAAGTCCAGGTATGTCCTCCTTAACGAAGTCGAATATTGACTTCACATTTTCTGAGAAAAATCATCGCTCGCGATTAATTATACATTTTCATTTTTCTCGATATCGTTTTCGTTCTAGGGATTCACCTTGAGATCGCATTTTTTCTATTGAAAGTACATTTTTCCACAGAGGGTCGAAATTACCAAGATTCCCAGTTTCGATGTCGAACTTGGAAGCGTCGACTTGATATTTCAACGAATCGATGTAATAAAACATTGCATTGTTTTCGCTAGTTGCGATTCCGTTGGAAATGCTGACGTGGTCAAGTCGTTTGACAAGGCCTTCTTTCCTCGTGTAACTGTAAAGGGATCCTGCGCCGATTTCAAATTCTTTGCCATCGGTCATAGTGCCTGAACAATAAAAAAATGACAATAAATTATTTTTTGGTTTTTGTAAAATAATTATTATTTATTGTGTAAAAATTTTAGCAAAAAAAACATGGAAGTATTGTGTGTTATCTATGCACCACAGGTTCTAATAGAGGGTTTCATCATGTTCCGTACTATAATAATGGGCTTGTCCCTAGAGTGCGAGTGCAAGCATGTGCCTTACGCATGCGCAGTATAAGGTTTTGGACCTCTGCTAACAAACTTTGCACTTGCGCTTCCTTACCGAGCCAAAGACGACCTTTAGCGTCTACCTTTCCGTCGTTGATACGGTTAGTCTGCGGTTCTGGCAGGGTGACCAATACCTTTTTCGACAACAATTCGTTACTTTTCGTATCCCAATGCACCACGACTATCTTCAATTTTTCTCCAACGACGAAATAGTCGGGTTGATTTTTTACCGGTACGATAAAACCGACCGGATCGGTTCCTGAAAATTTTAGGTGGAAAATTATATTTTTTGGTAATTAAGTAGGGTAATATTAGGTTATAATAAACTTCCTTCCTTCAAGCCGATAATGGATATACGAAAAATTCTCAATAGGCCTAAACGAGCCGAAAACTTCTGGTGAATTTACCCAATGATATGGAAATAGCGGAGTTTGTCTGAGGCGAATATTTGAAGATTTTCGGCCCTCGAATATCCACGAAGAAAAGCGACTGGCTTGCCACGTCCCAATGCGGTCCCTCACCGATTGTCATGTGTTCGACGTTCAGCCGTTCTATTTTTGGCGTCTGAGTGAAGCAAACCCAAATAATGCACCATAATTTTATCCACATGTGTAGAATTGAATTTCTCGAATGACAGATTCTATCAACATACCTGATTTTATTAAAGATGTATGAAAGTTCGGTACCTATAGGTAATCGTACTAAATTGTTCTTTAACCATCCCCCTTGAGCGAAATTTACCCGAATAAACTTGGAAAATTTTTGGTTCACAATTTTGACCATTTTTCCCTCCGTCAGGCACAGCTTTCAAATTGATAGCGCTCCGAAATTTTAATTCAATTTTATACCTGTGCTACCGTTATTGACAGTAAACTGATGATGGTCCAGGCGATCGTTAACATCATTATGCTGGTAAATCTCAATTCGTGATGCATCCTCTTTCCGTTGTTATGGGATTTGCCAGAGCCAAGACCGATCACTGTGGCAAGGTCGCCTGAATTCATAGACGCCTGCGCACAATGGGGGGGGGGGTCGTAAAATGCTGTTACGACTTTTTTAACTCGGTTGCAAAACGGAGGGTGGTACGAGCGTCAATCAACTGCCACCTTGGCGATCGTAGTCTTCGCTGACAACTGCCACCCGTCAAAGCCTTTCTTTAGTTCGGGTTCCAATAACTGGGAATAGGGTGGCAGTTCGGAACCGGCACCGGTATTCGTTCGAAAGCCGAGAATTTTGACTTCAAACTTGGGAAATGAAGGTGGGTACTCAGGATACGGGTAGTACAACCCAACAAACGTTGGGGATCGGATAATGAAAAAAATTAGTTTCGCTATAAATGCATTAAAATTTTATATCATATCAATTATAACACTTCATTCGTACATCTTGCTATCAAACATTTAAATCGAAATTGGCAGCTGGAAATCCTTTGGCTCCAAGTCCCGTCACTCTGTAGAGGCTACCGCTTTCCGGATTTTTGGCTTTCACGTCGGCCGGGACGTTTTCTTCGGCCGAAGTGACGTACAATTCGTCCAAATTCGGACCCCCGAAACTGACTGATGTGATTTGGTGGGCCTTCGGAAATTGGACGCAACGGATCAATTCGCCGGTGGTTGGATTAATTTGAATCACCTGAAAAATTAGTTTTTTTAGGGAATAAAAATCTACATTAATAGTTACTTACTTAGTTAGTACTTTTCAACCGAAGAAAAATTTAAAGAAAGAAAATTTGAAATCATCAAAATCGAAGAATAATTCTTTTTTTCTAAATTTATTTTTCCTCTGACGAGGTCTCATTTTTTCGAATTCCTTTTCAAAATATCTCAGTAAAGTGGTTAATCAATATTAATAATTTAAATGACAGTACCGAGTTATCATCGATAATTATAGTGGATACAATTATTCCAATGCGGAATGCGGTTATTTCGTCATCGCGAAACAATTCTACGTATTTATGATGCATTTGTACCTGATTTCCGCCGAAGCATGCAATCCACAGATTTCCGTCCGTGTCTATGGTCATTCCGTCGGGAATGCCGGCGATGTTATTTTTCTTGTAGTCGTATATCGGTTTACCATTTTCTAAAAAAACGTTGAAAGTTCATTAATTCTTTTCTATCACAAATATGATCAAAATCAAATAATGAACCTAAATTCTCAAAAATCATTTTCAATCCTTTTAAAAAATCGTTTTCAATCGCTCACCGATTTTGGCTTCGTCGATATTGAAATTGTAGGCGTCTATTTGATATTTTAGCGAATCAATGTAGTAAAACGTTTTATTGTCAGGGGTATTTGCGATCCCGTTGGAAATGCTGATTTTGTCTTGATGTTTTTTAAGGCCTTCTTTCTTCGTGAAACTGTAGAACGAGCCGACGCCGGCAATAAACTCTTTCCCGTCGATCATAGTTCCTGAACAATGGAAGGTGTCTCAATTAATTTTGGTAAAAGCAATAAAAATGTTCGATTGGTAATCGAGAATCGAATATGAGAAATTCTTTCAGTTGGGCATTAATTGGCAGAAAGTTGGATGGGTGGGTAACAAAATTAATTAAAAAAAATTATCGTTTTCTCAAGTTTTGATTTGTAAAATTGGTATCCATACCAAACCAAATGCGACCGCTAGCGTCAGCCTTTCCGTCATTGATACGATTCGATGTTGGATCCGGCAGAGTTACTAGTACCTCTTTAGACACCAATTTGTTGGCTTTGGTGTCCCAATGGACCAAAGTTAAGTTCAGCTTTTCCCCCACGATGAACCGGTCGGGTTGACCTTTGACTGGTACTACGAAACCTACCGGATCAGTGCCTGGAAAATGTTACCGAAAAATACAAAGTCAATAAATTATACCCCGCATCAATTAAATTGGGGAAAATACGTTTATTTGAAAAATTTATTCCACGCCCACTTGTTCGAAGAAAACGGTTCATTATAATTATCCATGATAATTAATAATTAGACATAATCAATTTTTATTATCGATATATAGCCAATCACAGCACAGGTCCCACCACCCAACATCAATAAATTTCCTCCAGACCCAAAAAAATAAAAATGGCAGTAAGGTTACCCAATGAAATGGAAATAGTTGTGTTTGTCTGAGGCGAATATTTGAATATTTTTGGCCCTCGAATATCCACGAAGAAGAGCGACTGGCTTTCAGGGTCCCAATGCGGTCCCTCGCCTAATGTCATGTGTTCGACGTTCAACCGCTCAATTTTCGCCATCTGAGGACCGAAAGCACAATAAATTTACTATTAAGCCGGCATATTGGACCTACAGATATATTTCCAACATTTTAATTAGAGACATAATCGGATTTTCCCTCTGAAAGAATTACAACAGAAGGCCTTTTCATGGAGATTGCTCATTGTGAATTAATTAATAATACTAATTAGTGCATTATTAAATAAATTATTAAATTAAATAAATTGAATGGGCCAGTGGTGAAGGGAACTAAGTTCAAAAAATCGATTTTTTTTTTAATGTAGTTTTGAGTTCTCCATGGCAAGACTCATCACCCGTTGGTGAAAGGAACTAAGTTTTTGCGTTGGCACGGAAGATATTCGGCCTCGTGACAGAACGTTTCGTGGAGAAAGGAACTAAGTGTGTAGTTTTTGCCATGTGACCGTGATTTTGGAGCGTTTAAAAGAAAAATAAGGAAAGCTGATCGAGTGTATACACCATACGAGTATGTTGAATTGATTGCCAACAGCAACAAAAACGTTCTGGTAAAAATGGTGCAAACTCAGGACATTCTAAACTTTGACAAGTGGTGGCCAGCATACTTCAAGAAATCTGTCTGCTCAAATGAAAGCCAGATGTTGGGGAGGCAAGGAAAGCAACATTTCACGCCAATGTCATTCAAGCAGTTGGAATACTCATCCGATAATCCCGGTGTTGTGGTTGCCAGGCTGAATATTGGATCTATAAACAAGCATACTTTCCCCTTGGGAAAACTTCCGCTTTTTAGAGATCGAATTGCGGTCCCGTCAATCGTCTACCCTTCAGGATATGTCCCTATCAATGCCAAAAAGTTGGAGGATGTCGGCAAACTTACTCAGTACGTCCCCGAAGATTGCAAGCAGTTCTACGAAATAATATTAGCCTGGCCAACACAAGATGTGAGAGAAGAACTAGAAGAATCCGAATAACATGATTGAGAAGTGAAAAAAAATATACTACTTGATTGTAAGACTGTTTTTGCGTTCAAATAAAAATGTTTCATAATACTCAATCTTTATTTTCTCCTTCCTTAGGTCATCCAGTGGTAAACGGCACTAAGTTCCAAATTTTGACAATTTTTTTTTGGTAATCCCCCTCAACATTTTGCGGCTGTTCAATGGTTTCTGAACATCAGTATTATAGGCCTACGAACAGGAAAAAAACTGGATCAAAATCACTCGTTTTTGTTAACCCAGGCTGTTTTTTGCTTCTCCTGAAAAGTTGGGTTTTCGCACTTAGTTCCTTTCACCACTGGCCCATTCAATTATTAGTACATCCTAATTAATATAATACGTACCTAACAATATTAATCATCATTAATTCTATAGTAAAGAATTACCCAATTATAATTAATGTTGTTAGGTACAAAAAGTCGAAGAAGTGGACCCTGAAAATGGGGAGCCAGAAATTGACGCATTCACGTTCAAAGGGCCTCAAATCCAAGAGATTTCGGCCCCCCCCCCAGTCCACCGCCCCCAACCGCTGGATTTTTAAAGACAATTTTTTTCGAAAAATTGAGCGTTTTTCTCAAAAATTAAATTTTGTTTCCTGTTGTTGGTAATTTATTTTCAATTTCATACCTCTTTATTATGAAAACCTTCCAATTGATTAAAAAAGTAGGTAAGTTCCCACCAGTTGAGAGTTTAAATACCTACATAAGTATTGCATAATATATCGTAGGTATTATCTATCTCAACATAAATTGGAGATTGTTAAAATTCAACTATTTAATCGCCCTCATAAGTAGTATAGGAATCAAATTATAACTAGTACACACCAATTGAGGAAAATGAGAGAATATTACAGGGTCGAATTCATTTGGTAACTCACGTTTTAGCAGATGAAATTTTACAACCTTCTGGCTCACCAATTGTAGGTAGGAAAGTGGTTGAATGAGGGCCCTCACCATCAGCCGGGTAATGAAGAACACAAGGCAAACAAATTAGGTGATAACGCCTGATAATTATTGATCCTAGCCCTAAAATGATACAAATGCCTGATTTCAAGGTCTCGACGTATCTGATAGGCAGAGAGACACCGGGGCTTCCCCTTCCTAAACCGGCTCCCACCACTGTTTTCCTCAATCGTCCCAGTACCTCACTTAACATAATAATATCCTGCTTGCCCACCTCCTATACCCAGTGCTTGAAAGTACACTATTCTTTGAACTTTAAAATACAGGTACATAGGTACTATTATTTCAAGATTTTTAATATAGGGTTTTTATTATAGGGTACTATTATTTTTTATTTTATTTTTTATTTTATTTTTATTTTTACGATTATTATTTTTAGTATTATGGGTATTATCCCATAGGTGGGAAAGTTAATAAAGTATAACTACTATTTTTGAACAATTTTATCCCGATTTTGAATTGAAGCGTTTGATATAAAACCTGCGCTAGAAATGTTGGTACAGAAACCCACAATAGGTAAGTTGATATCCTACTGTACTAAGCCATGTTTCTTCCTGAGAAAAGTATAAAATGTTTTTATCAAAATAAATTCACATACAACGACATAATGAGGCACTTCATTTATTCCCACATGAGAATATAAAATTACATTGCGCCACAGAGTTAAAGACATTAATTAATACTATTACTTATTATCATTAATATTATTAATTATTATCATTAATAATATTAATTATTATCATTAATATTATTAATTATTATCATCAATATTAGATAATAATTAATATTATTATTACTATTAATTATTAATTAATTAATGCTCTACCATTGTAGAACATTGCAGACACACATTATATACATACTACCTATCTATTATAAAACAGATAGGTATAAACCTAACAAAAGAAATCGGGATGGCCGAAACTTCTATGGCGTGTGGTCTTCAGTCTTAGCAAAAAAATAGATATAAAATAATTTAAAGGGCAATTTTTCTGATCATTATTTAACAAATTTATTATTCAAATGTACCATCAATTTTATCATAATTTAAGGGGTAATTTTCCAAAAATGACCTGAGAAACTCCAATGCTTACCTACGGTGGCCAGCTACAGACGAGCCAGCAGCTGCATTCGATTCAGCGGTCGGGACAATGGTTTCAAAATAAGATTTTAGGTAATATAAAAAGTGAAAAATATATCTGTAGTCAAACATCCAACTTTTGCTCAAAAACAGTTAGATACCTACCCTTAAAAATTCTCTCCAACTCTCTCTCTCTACTCTTAAAATTAATGGAATGAAAATTAATTTAATTAAAATTTTTAAATTAAACAAGAAAAATTACATAGGTACTTCTGGAAATAATGTACCAATATATAACTATGGGGGAAGATGAAAATGTTTATCAGGCATACCTACTTACACTTAATCGATTCGGCTCTCAAATTATTTCACTCGTGTCAAATAAAAGGTACATCCAGGTAAGGTATCTTTATGACTGGTCGACGTCCTAGATCAACTAAGGCGATCTGCGATGTGCAGATTTTGGCCCCCGACAGTGAACAATAGCATTGTTCTTGATTATGACAGGATAAATTATCAATCTCTGCTAATTATTGCGGAGTTGAACCGAGTAGTTGAGGTATTCCCTACCGATGCTGACAACGGATTTACAATTTCCAAAGGCGTCCGAAGTTAAGAGGTTCGAATTCTATTGAAACCCGTCTATATTTCCGACATTAATTATTTTTAGCATTATTTGGCCCGGTTTATTGACAAAATTTATCAATGCGATAGTCAGGAAGCTTTAGATAAATTTCTCCACGGTGGTATTTATATCAAATTTGAATGTAAAAATCTCATTGGAAATGTTTATCTAAAGCTTCCTTGGATATCGGATTGATAAATTTCGTCAATAAACCGGCCATTTATCTTGCACTATTATTTATTCATTTTATTTACATTATTTTACATTTGTTACTAGGTTTTTGAAGATTGATCAGAAGCAGGTATGTTGACAGTTTTCAAAAGGCCAACGATTCACTAAAATTTAGTGCATTTAATGCATTCGGCGTTTCCTTCAGGGCGTTTTGAAGGAAAAATCGAAGTTTGCTGTGCTATACACATTTTGACATAGGTATAGAAACTTGAATGCAAACTTTTAGTAATTTTTTGCGCAAAAAAAAAGGTAAAATGTTGGAAGTAACATTTTGAGACAGGAGAAAAGGGGCACAAATTTCACGGCGGCATTTAAAAATATCAATTATTTTAAATGAAGTAGAACATAGAACTGGGAGTGATGAGTAAATATCACTCCGTACGTATACACAAATTGAGTACCTAGGTATTTTTCAAATTTTTATTTTATTATAAAAATTTAGGTATGATTTCTGACAAACTTCAAAATACTGTAAATAAAAGAAAATTCTTCTTTAACATGGGTCTGTCAATTTTCTATTCAATTAAAAATGTACCTGTGCTACAACTAGCGACCCCAATCCGACGAACGTCCACGCAATAGTCGCCATCAGAAAGCTCACTCCACGGTACATCATCATCTCTTCACGTTGTTCTGGATCTGAACTTGCCGAAGCCCAGATGAAAGGCGACGGATCTGGAGATCGCTGAGGCGAGACAGGCGTCGCTTAAGGCCGGCCAACCCTCAGGAGGGGAGGTGGAGATGGAAAATCCGACTTTCCTTCAAATCATTTTTGAACATACCAAGTCGTATGAATTTGATTTGCATCGTCTTTATCTCGTTTTGTGGTCATCAATTCGCTGTCTCAAAACTTACATTAAATGTAATTTTTTAATTAATTAATTTTTTTTAATTAGGTAGGTACCTAATTAAATTTTTTTAAATTAAAAAATTACATTTTTTAAATTAATTGTAAATTTTTGTAATTTTTAAAATGGTGAAATCTTGCTCATGCGCTTTCTGCCTCCTAGGCATTATTGTCAAAAAGTCCAGGCTTGTCTTTCTTAGGATAAAATGATAATAATAAAATAACCGAAGAATACGCCGCAAATTGACGAGGTTTTAGTTTCACTTTGGTTCAAGTTCCTCTTTTAGTTGGAGTTAACACGGTGAGAAAACGTAAGCGCTTAGTTTCTGGCTGTAACCGTTGAGGATGCGATAGAATCACCCAAGCTGAAATATTTTTGAGCAAAAAGGTGGCCTTCTGTTGTAATTGAGGTTAACTGAACCAAGAAATACTAGGCCTTCATTTTTTAATGACATCCTTTCACTCTCAAGACGCTGAGGATCAATGAGATGTGCAGATTTTGGTTTTCCTGTATCCTATCGGTGACAACCCGGATTAATCCCAAAAATATCCGGATTTATCCCGGTTTTCCCAAAAATATATTTATAAATATTTTTGGAAATAATTATTTTTTGAAAATAATAACATAAACTAAAACCTAGAAGAATCTCAGGTCGGAGTAGGTACCGACTAGTCATCATAATATAGACCGCTAAAAATGCTCGGCATCTGACCGGTTTTCCCAATTTTCCTCTTTGATTTTTCATCTTTTTATTTTATTGGTGGTTAAACTACCAATAGAAGGGGAGACGGGAAAATATAAATATTTAAAAATAGATAGGTATCTACTTCGAACGAGGAAAAAAAATCAAATTTTAGGTTGGTAGGTCCTCGGACTTGTCAAGAACAGGTTCATAAGGATGAAGGCTGGAATTCGCGGGCGGACTAATTGGCGACCGGTTGTTTGGATTTTCCTCCTCAGGTCGTTAAGATCTTTGGAGTTAAGAACCGTGAACGAAAATCGCGAGACAATTTTCTCTGGCCTGATTTTCCGATTTCCCGCAACATCAAAACCGCGACGATCGCCTTGGTTCAAGGTGTTAGCGAATTATTGCTTCCTAATTTCTGTATATTTCTTCCAAAAATTAACCCGACCAGGTAACGAAGGTTGGAGATAGATAAAAAGGGTAGGAGGGTTGGTTTATCTATAGAAATTTGTGCGAAATGAATCGAAATTTTAAAATATTTTCTTTTATCTCGCAGCGGTTGAGTAGGATCACCCATTTTTCACTCCATTTTAAAATCCGGGTATAGTACGAAAATGATACCCAGGTACATACCTAATTAATTTTTTATTAAATACCACGGAAAATAAAACACCACATGTTTAATTTTACGGTTTATTCAGTCTTGAATAATACAACATAGTATAATTTGATCGTCGTTAATCGATTCATATTATTTATTAAAATCCGAGTAACTAGGGTTCAAGTCAAATAGGAGTTAACCTGAGTTAGGCAGTTTGAAAATTCCAGAAACACTATTTTTGAGGCGTTTTTTCATAGGCTACTTTTTCGATAACACTACAATATTGATAATACATATCAAGTAGGTACCTATACGTAAAAGTTGTAATCAACATTACGAGAGGGATTGCCCAACACCAAACTCTGGCAATCAATGCCAGGATCACAATCATTTTCAGGTCTTTCTACTTTGAGCATTAATAACCAGAAAATGTGCTGTTGAAGTTGAGGAAAATTACAAATTTGATAGAACGTTCTCGTTCTACTAGTAGACTGTTGGCTACCAAATTAAGGAGTATTTTTTGATAAAATAGGTTAACAAGTCAGTGCAAACCGGTTGCACACCTTGATGAACCTACGTACGGCAAACACGCTACCATGTATTTAAAAATGGAGAAAAAATATATTCTCTAGTTGTCAGGATAGACGAAGAACAATTTAGACAAACACTGAGGACCTATACAAAGAAATTTGCCAGCTTTAAGCTTGCTGCTGTTTCATCGACTACCAGAGGCTAAAAACAGCGAATAAATTTTAATCCATTTGTTCTTCTGAATTTTAAGAATCCAGGTAAATCCAAAGATTCGTCTCAGATTTTAAAATATTTCAATAGTTAGTCACTTTTCCAAGTGGCTCGTAGGTACCACATGAATAGAATTTTCCTGAATCAACCCTCCATCAGGTTGCAAAATACGAGGTATTCATGTTCTCATGCATCACTGAGAAAAGATTTCATAGAAAACCCGTTAAGTCAAATATTAAATTACAATTCTTCGATGTTTCGAGATTGGCTGGTTCGATACCTGAAAAAAGAAAAACTTTCATGAAAGTATTGTAAATTATCGCTTGAGTCCTAAGACTGCAGAACTAAATGAAGGGTAAGGGGAAGGAACGAGGAATGTCACAAAAAGTACTTTTAGAGAAAAAGCATGTTTTGTATTTTAAACTCAATGTTTTTTCCCCTTACACCGAATCTTTCGTTGCTTCTCAGTGCGACATTTATACTTTTTCCCCTTGGAGTTTCACTATACGGTTAGAACCTTTGAATTCCTACAAAATGCGCTATTCAGCTGGTTTTTGGGAAAAATGGACATTTCCTGTTCTTTCCCCTTACCCTTCAAATGTCATAACTTTTCTAGAAAGGCGAAAAAGTTCCATAAATGCAGCTCAAAGTTATGAACCTGGGGGATCAACCAAGTGTCAAGCGTAGCAGTGCAGAGGGAAGGCCACCTGCGGCATGCCCAATGCTGCTGCAAAATGATCCGACCTACCTTTTCTTCCGAGAGGCGCCTAACGACTTTTGGGACAGGCGTCGATTTTTCAGCGGAGTCGGAAAAGTCGATCCGGATCCGTTTGTGTTTGCCGGTTTGAGGTGTAACCGAACCGTTTTCCTCTTCTGTGGAAACGTCCGCTGTTTTACAGCTCGATGGACTATCGTTATTTGAGGATGTAGATAGACGAACAACTTTCCTATCGCTGGCTGCACTTATGGGCGGTTTGAGCCGGTCCCTTCGAGCTGATAAAACTGGACGAGTGTTGCCATTATTTGTTGAAGAACTGCGAAGAAGAAGGATATTCTTGAGCAAGAGTAAATTGCATTGGCAGTCGCAATTTATTTGGAAAGTATTGCTTTTAGCGACAGGTATGCGACCGAACAACGTTGCTAGAGCTGAAATAGATGATTTGCAACAAGGTTGGTTTAGGAGCAAGTAACGTTGATAACCTTCCGTCAGCAGGTCAGGGGATGTGATGCGATCAGCCAATCAGAGAGTAGATTGAACTGAGCATAGTTCGATCTGCTCTGATTGGCTGCCTCGCTTCCGAACGCCGGAGGAAACAGCCCCTAACCTTCTATTAACGGTTCAAATTTTAACCTCCAACGATCATTTGGCTTTGTCGCAAATCGTCTACTGAGGATCCTAGCTCTTATCAATATCAAACATGATCTATCGATAGTTTTGAGAAGAAAACACTGATGCTCGAATATTCTCAGATCGAGGGCGAAACATCGATTTTCGATCAACATTTCCCATTCATCCCGAGGCTTAAATGTTTAACACGAAGGTAACATGTTCGTCGGTCGCAGAACTGTCGTTAGCAATCTCGCAACAGCTCAAGGGTCACCTTTGGTTAGCATTCATCGACCCCGCAGTTTCCTTAGTATCCAAAGAAATTCGTTTTCGATTCCGTTTCTTCGCCAAAAGTCGTTCCCTCCACGTCGTTCCATTGGTTCGCTGCGGAAGTGGCAGGGCGATCCGCTTGTAAATCTCAATGAGCTCGTCTCGACTTGTCGACGATAGATTTGTCGAGAGTTTATACTAGAACAATTAGCAAGTTTTTGGGCGATCGTTCGACACGATGGTTACGATTGGTTCCACGTTGGAAATGGCTCTTCCCAAAGACCCTTCGACCATAATCATGCATAATTCATCCAATGATTAAATTGTCTGCAATTAATGGATTCAAGCCCAAGGCAAAATTTAAATGTTTTGAGTGCTAGGAAGCATGAATGGAAAATCTAGTTTTCCGTTCAACTCACTCTTTTCAGCACTGATACGAGTTCATCATTCGTCATGATATCGGGCTGGAGGAGCCTAAAAACGGGGATTTCGTCGTCGCTCATTTCGAACAATTGACCACCGAAGCCAACAGAACGAAGAATAAAATCATAAAATAAATATTTTGGTAGAAAAAGGATCCACGTTCATGAGGAAGACGGCGATATGGAATGATAAGCAGGTAAACACATTTCTCCTCTTATTCTCGTTTACGTGTTCCACGTCGATCAACATCCTTACAGCAACAACAACAATTTTTCAGTTAGAAAGGAAGTAAGGGATGGAAAAAAATTGATACTACTTAGCTAGTTGCAATCCTAGCAGCAAAATATATTATATTTTGCTGAGCGATCGTCAAAAAAATTAAAATTGGATCACGTCAACCCGCCTGCAGCACAGCTCAGAATCGTTAACTTATTCACAAAAATGTGTTGCTCTGAATTTCTGGTTCAGGTAGCCACAAATCAGAAGCCAGTCAAAATTTAAGAAAAAGTAGCCCAAAATTGTATGTGCTCATAAATGGAATTACCCTGCGTTATCTTTTAGCATCACGAGCATGCAAGGTTTTTTTATTAGCATTTTTAGCGTTCCGTAGCTCAGGAGGGGAAGTGCGGAGCGAGCTGCTGGCTTCTTATCTTATCAATTTCATTCGATTTCTTCTCCTCTACAAGTTCCAGCCTAGCAGCCAGTCAGCTAGCCAGTTCGTTTTGCTGTGCGTTGACCGCTTACGTTTTTATTCGGCTCAAATAGGTACTCAACGTTTTTGTGACGTGTTATGCTGTGAAAAGGGGCGTGGTACGTCGGCGACTACGCCGAACGCGTATGCGTAAATTAAATATTTAATTAGGATAATTACGCACTCCAAAGCTGATGACCGCGTGGGATCCTCTTTTGAATTTAAAATTCGGTCATTCGATATTATCGTGCGTTATATGTGCGATCATCCGAGTTTCGTAGGGCAATGAGTTAAACAACTATGCAGAATTCGGGCTCATTCGGTTGTTTATTACAATGCTTTCTTGAGTTAAGTCGGGATTCGGTGCATGTTTCGGTTTTGTACTTGTCGTCAACATGAACGAGCAACCAGTGCCGGGTCTGCTGGCTCAAGCAGTCAACGGCCTCTTCTTCTCCCATATTGTTACATTTTTCGGAACTTTGGCCCTAAGTTTGTTACATCACGTTTACGGTTTTTATTTGTGGTTGAACGGTCTCGTGGAGGATATTAGAGACTTCGTATTGAAGACTGAAAGTGTCGTCGACGAGGGTGACGACATACGTCGGACGATTTGCATGCTGAAGAAACTGCCCTCTCATTTTGTGTTGATATTAGGTGCCGAATCCCCATCGTACCACGATATCGTCAAATTGATAACGTGGTGTCTTCCCGCTGGTATCGCACATGTCAGCATTTACGATCACAAGGATGGTGAGCATGAATCGATTGCGGTTCGATAAAAAAAAGTTGTTTTTTAATACAGTGGAAACAATGAATGTATTTCTTACGCCCAACAACAAATTTCGTCAAATTTTGTGGCAAAGAAAAGTTCAGCGTCTAATTAGAGCGAGAGCGGGTTTTTCATTTGGGTTAAAAAAAAGAAAAATTTTCGTCACATGAAACCGTGACATCAACTCTCATCTAAAAATCATGTTCAGGCCATGAAAAATTTTTGTCACACGAAACCGTGACATCAACTCTCAAAACCGATACTTCCTCATGACGTCCCAGCTCCGCTTAATTTTGGGGGCACATTTTTTGTAGGTACTGATAGCTTCATAGCATCGGGGAGGGAGGTTCAATACCAAGTTCAATTAACCCCTGCATACCTTCAACTTTTTGAAAAGCTCGCAATACGTTTCACCACATGATCAAAGAAGAACAAAATCTTTTTGCGAGATTTCTGGGGCCAAAATGCCCCCACTCGTGTGTTTCAGTTGTTTTTGTCAGTTGGCAGGTAGTGCCGTCTACTCAATGTATACGAGTGAACGAGTTCGAAGTCATTAGCACAAATGCGTGTGAACTGAATTTTTTCTCATGAGTCGAATTAGGTAAAGAGCTTCTCAACAGTCGATGAGGTGAACGGAATGTCAGTAAATTCGATAAAATATTCTCGCACAGCTTCGGGTCTCATTTTCGTAAACTGTTAGGCAAACCATGTAGTGTCACCGAACAGAAAATTACAGCCCCATCTATTTCTAGCTCTATCTCAGTCTGAGTAAGACTTGGTTACAAAAAAAAATCCACAAAAATCGGAACTTATTTGAAAATTAGAAATTTCTTCTTCAGTACCTACCTAATCAGATTTTTTTGAAAATCAGAAAATGTTTGTTCTAATTCATCAGTGAATGTGATCATAAATTACGTCTAGCTCAAAACGTTTTTCATGTTTGGATCTCTGGTACCTCCGTTATCGAGTTTTATCGACCAAAGTTCCATATTTTATCTCACAAAACCGGAGACGTTTTACTGAGTCGACATCTCGTGTCACAATTGAAGATAAGAAATGTGAAATTGATGGATCCAATAACGAGCGAAGAAATTCTCTTATCGATCTACACTGTAGATTAATTTTTGTACAATGGTGGTAAACCCGACAAAACTGAACTGCCCAGAAAGGCTGTAGGTACCTCATCCGAATGATTTATAATGACAATTGAGGATGACATCCCTTATAAAAATGATTGCATTCAGGTGAAAAGTTAATTGCCGGATTCTCGATTACTTCTCTGAACCCGAATATTAGGATTTTATCGAGATCTCCGAAAAAAGCAGATGGTCACTCAATTTTTTCACATTTTTGACTTTTTTTAATAGTTTGATTCGTCAGAAGCTAACGAGTCCAACGATACAGAATGGTTAAAATGTTGAAAAAATAGGTATTTACCTACCGCTTTTCCCTCTTTGGAGGGCAGAATAGCTCTGAATCAGTGGGTTTAACTTCAACTATTAATGCAAAATAAATCTATATTTTAAACTAAAACGATTATCATGTTTCGGATTGTTTTTCATTCAATGCCTTTTCAATTGCAGAGGTAGACTGTTGGCAACTGTACGACACGTTCTGCAGCCTTGCGAAGCAGCAACTGCACAGAATCAAGTGGGGGAAATCGTTCGACGACGAAGTGAAATCGTTGTCAAAAAGTAGAATAAATGGTGAGCGAAATTTTCAAATCGTTTCCGAATATTAAATATGTTTTCCCGTCTTTTGACGCACCCATTTTGCGAAGAATATTTTTTTCCAAATAATCACGAATAATGAAAATTTCTTCAACCTTTTCGCAGGTTATTCGTGGAGTCCGGCCGTGACGGTTCACGTGCTGAGGTCATCAGACGGCCCGGAGCTGATTGCTGATGCTGTCAGCCAACTGAGAGCGGAACGCGTTGCCGTCGGTTCCTCCGGCGACCTCGGCGTCGCTGACGTCGACCGGTTCGTGAAGCGTCGTCTCGCCGGCGTTCCGGAACCGGACCTTGCCGTCATTTGTGGGCCGACGTTCACATTTTACGGCTGCTGTCCGTGGAACATGCGGATCACGCAGATGCAGTCAGTACTCTGAAAATTTGCTCCTTCAAATTTGTAAAATTGTCTGGTAGGGTTGTTGCCATGGCAATGGCTGTTACCATGGCAACAGCTGTAACCATGGCTACGGCTGTTACCTTAGCAACGGCTGCTACCATGGCAACGGATGTTACCATAGCAACAGCTGTTACCATGGCACTCGATTTCAACCATTAATTTGGCCATAATTTCGCAGGTTGCTGAAAAGTCACAAAAATCTGACGCTGGACCGATTCTTCACGCTGCTTCACGGGTACAACAACTGCCATCAGCGGTACGGAAAGTGACCGTACCTGCCATTCCATGTTGTACATAATTCGAGAAATGTACATTTCCGCATTCGCACGGTCTCTCCAAACGTTAATGTACAATCCTGTAAAGACCGATTTTTATTTATTCGTTGGTGAGGGCTGGAAAATGTGATTAGTTAGCAATTTAACGTTGTACTTGTGGAAATGAAAAGATCGTTTGTAGTAAAAGTGACGTTTTTGTTCAAATTCCTGGAATGCAGATGGGTAAAATCGGATTTTCCCATGCCTTCATGAATTTCAAGATTTCAATTTTTGTCAAGAAGGCTGTCATCGTCAACATCATAATATGATGTTCATATTATATCATGTTCATATTATGAAGAGTAGGTACAGGGAAAGAACGGGCTATCAGCATTGCTTTTTAGCATGCTGACAGCCTGTTCTTTCCCTCTACTCTTCATATGAAATCTCTTCATTATCATTAAAAATTTTATCGGTAATCCCTACAAGTCAACTTGAGTAACCTCTTTTTTGAAGCCGGTTATAAATCAGTGTTATTACAGCGAGATATGAATTTTTAATCAGAAAAATAATCTCATTTCTCTGAGAGTAACGAATGGTACCTGCCTGAAAACATTGATGAGACAATAATGTATCAGTTCTCAGCTAGGATATGTCAGTACGGTAGTTCCACTACCTGACGCTAGATCGAACCACTCACAAGTTATTCCAGATACTGGTGTCATCCACCGGCAGCAGGTGGCACTCGCACTTGGGTCCGGGAGTTAGTGTCAGAAATTTTTGAAAAAATATGTACGTACTTGAATTTGAAAGAATTAAAAATAGGTAGTTTTAAACATTATTGGAGAGAACAGGTTTTGAACGGTCAAAATCGGTTCGGTACATGCCTATTTCCAAGGAATTCCAGAAATATCGGCCCACCAGTTTCTTTGGCTTCAAAAACTAGCTATATCTTTGAAAACAAAAAAGGAAAGTAGTCATGTGCACACACCTGATCAAAAGAGAGCGACGAAAGGCCTGGAAATATGACGGATGAGCGTTAATCCGTGGTGTTGCATGGATATCCGTACTTACCTATTTCACGGATTGTCCTATACGATCCCGGGGGCTGTCAGATTCTCAACAGTGAGCCATCTGTCCGATGATTCTTATACGCGGACGTCCATCGACTTTCTCAATTCCGAACCCTTCACGAGGAGATGATCGATCTCGTTCCCTTCGAGTGTTGGGTAAGCCGAGTTGGTATACAATAAAATAGGTATGACGTCTATTTTGAAAAACCGCGACCGATCCGAATTTTTAAAATCCTATTTTAAAAATACAGCCTCGGTAAATTCTTAAAAGCTGAAATTTGATCATTTTCATGGCTTGTATAGGTACCTAATTAAAGCATTTTAGATTTTGAGGTTTTTTACTCCCATAATTAGGTAAGAGTAAACCAGTGGTGCGTAGATAACACACAATACTTCCATATTTTGAAACGTAAAATTGTGACACAATTTGATCACATTTTGACTGCTTTTAAGGGTGTTTAGGTCAAAAATATCAACAAACTCACTTCGCAAATTTCAAAACTCGGCTAAAATATAAATACGCCACATTATCGGAATATAAAAAATATCCATATATTCTGCAAGGTGAAACAAAGATTTTAAGACCAAGAACGCTCAAATCGGTTCATTTTCGTTGCCGGAAAAAAAATAAAATAGAAAACACTAGAAACTCGAATATATTGGAAGTACTATGAGTTATTCAAATTTCGACAAAACAGGGTGTTAGGTCTTGCCATGACAAACATTTCAGTTCAAGAAATTTGAAAAAAGGTTGAGAATTGTGGGCGCTATGGCCATTTTTGACCACATACGGACACACAGACACTGTGGACAAATCTTGTCCGGGAAGTGATTCTGAGTAGGTACCTAGATGTGTAAACGTTTTTTCTGAAGCTCCGTTCGGATTCTCGATTTTAGGACGATTACAATAGGTACTTCCATTTACTCTGTAAATATGAAAGTAAAAATCGGTAAACGGCGTTTTGTTCAGTTTCCGGCCTAGTTTCACTCAATTTTTTTACAGTTGTTCAGGGCACCCTTTGACGTGTGGGTGATATGATGAAAAATGAAAATCAATTGTTTTAATATCTTCCTCATACAGGTTTTCAAGCATAAACTTCATCATAGTTGGCATCGAATTACATAAAGAATTATTCCGCAGTCGGGTAATTACCTATTTTTCCCTGCGGTCCACTATGACCCACGGCCGTAAGAATTTGAGTCGGTAGGGCAGTAGGGCCTTTTGACATCCAGCCGAGGTGAGTAAATCTCCGGTGACGTCCATCCGTCAATCGGCGGGATCCGTTACGATTACGTGAGTCTGCGCGATAGCGAAAGTGAAAAAAATAAAAACCAATTACTCTCAAGTTGATTTCCAGATCCCTTCTCGCCGACTTCAGAAAATTGGGATTCCCTCCTGATGAACAATACTTCGTAACTATAGTGTGGAGTATAAAAAGGGACTTTATCCCATCCGAGAGTATCCATTCTCCAACTTGTGTTCGCCCATTGTGTTTCGGTCCGTGGATTACGAATTTTTCCAGAGGAAAATGGCCTATTCGAAATTGGTGAGTTGAACAAAAAATTGCCGCAATTTTAAAATAGTAACTTTCCGAAAATCTGAAAAGCCGGATTTTCATTTCTTCCAATAAAATCGCTGAAATTATGTAAAATCTACTCAAATTTCGATTGACAATTGAAGGGCTCTTAAGGAATTGTCTAAAAATTTGAAGAATTGTCTAAAAAATAGATTCCCATTCATGTTTATTTTGATGGTTAAAACACGTGAACTTCAGTGAAAAACATTTGAAAAAATACCTGTCCATCTGTGTACAAAAATGTGTGCTCCTCAAATCTCAAATTTTTGAACTTTTTTCCTGAATTGTGATAACTCATAGTACTTCCGAAATTTTAACATTTTATTTATTTACTTTCACATTTCATTTTCTTAAGGAAATGAGCCTACCTTGTTTTTCGACTTTTCTGATCTTTGTAGCCTCTAAATTACACAAAATGAAATCTGAAATGAATCTGGTTCAAAATTTCGTATAGGTACCGAATTTGGAAGTAAAGTGTATTTCTGTAGGTATTTTCTGCGCATCGCCATTAAATACAGTCAAATTTTGACTTTCCTCAGACGTTTGCGCTGATCGCCCTGAGCGTCGCGCTCAGCACGAGGGCGGAAACAGAATCGAAAGGCGGCGCTTCGAAACGCGGCGTCGCCCTCGGCGTGCCGCTGCCCGGCTTTCCGGCGTGGCCGTCGTTCGGCGGCCCGTACGGTGGTCCGTACGGCGGCTCGTACGGCGGCTGGGGAGCCCCTTGGCCGGCGTCCGGAGCCGGAGCTTGGCCGCTGTCCGCGGAGCTGCCGTCGATCACGAACCAGATCACCGGAGGCGGGCAGTACGCGGATCCGTCCGCTCTGCCGGAACTGGCGCTTGCCAAAGTGAATTTACATTTTTTTTCGAATTTTGAAATATTTTATAGGGATCAATTACCTAAATTGAAGACAGTTTCCGTCTCGAAAACATAATAATTTTTGTTACAAAGCTCGACTTTATAGTCAATTTTTGATAAGGATCAAATTTTTAATAGTTGATTTTTTTCAAATTTAGAACGCGGCTCACACGATTGCGATTCAATCGGCCAGCGCCTTGAACGCAGCGGAAGTTGCAGCTGCGTTGCAAGCTGCCCGAGAAGCGTCCGCAGCAGCTGCTGCCGCGCAGCAACGCGTTCAAGCTGCCAAAGAGCAGGTATGCAATTTATTGTCCCAATTTCAACCGAATTTTCATAAATTCTTGACTTGATGATTCGCGTTGAGTTACCTATTGGTACGTTTTAGAATGAGATATTGTGAATTTCGCTCACTAAAAAGGTTTTTCGCTAAAAGATTTCCTTAAATTTAATTACAGGTTGTCATACAGCAGAAAATAGCAGCGGCTAAGGAGGCCGCCGCCGCAGCGGCAATTCAGCGGTCAGAGGCAGCAGCCGCTACCGCGGCAGCCATCCAGCGGTCGGAGGCGGCCGCGGCCGCGATCCACCGTCAGCAAGCCGCCGCTGCGGCTGCCGCCTCCATTCAGCGATCGGAAGCCGCCGCTGCTTCAGCAGCTGCCATTCAGGTAAATTTAGATGAGACGATCACACAATTCACAATTTTTAAACCCCGAAATACCAAATTTTTTGATTTTTGGAAAAATTGGAAAGTAATAATTTTTCTCCCGATTTTTCAGAGGTCGCAAGCAGCTGCGCACGCTATCCAGAAAACAGCTGCCAAAGCAGCAGCCGCTCAAGCGGCCCTGAATCAAGCTGCAGCTGCAGCAGCTTCGCGACCTGGAGACTGGAACCCTGCCGCCTGGGGACGTTAATACGCCTTGGAAATTAACGATTTCTAAACTTGTGAATATTTAGACAATAGTTGAATATCTGAGTATTGTTATTTGTTCCGTAATAATTCTGTATATTATTCTGAATAATAAATAAATTTTTTACCGATTTTTATGGGTTTTCCTCTCAGCGGGGTATATTGAATCAAATCGAAATTTTTCATTTGAACAATAAATAACGTTTATTTACGTATTTACATCGTATCGACGTATATCGACAATATTTTCAGTCTTAACCCCAGATGCTGGGCTGGGCGACGAGTCCGTGAGCGCCGACGATGGAGCTACGGGCGAGGAGGGGAGAGCCGACGAGACCGGGAGAGGCGACGAGTCCTGGGGCTCCGATGATTCCGGGGGCGCCGACAACGCTACGGGCGAGCAGAGGAGAGCCGACGAGGCCGGGAGAGGCGACGAGACCGGGAGAGACGATGGAGCTACGGGCGAGCAGAGGAGAGCCGACGAGACCGGGAGAGGCGACGAGTCCTGGGGCACCGACGATGGCGCTACGGGCGAGGAGGGGAGAGCCGACGAGACCGGGAGAGGCGACGAGACCGGGAGAGGCGACGAGACCGGGAGAGGCGATGCGGATTCCTGAGCCGGTGTCGATCCTGGAGACTTGGGAGGTGGCGAGGCCGATGGGGGCGATGCCGATCGGGGAGGCGGCCAGGGGGATGCCAGCGTTGGCGACAGCGGCCAAAGCGGCGACGACCTGGATAACGACAGAGAATAATTTTTTTATCAGTGACGTTCGATGGAATAATGTAGTTAGTGGTAAAATTCGGTTCGATATTAAATTATTTAAATGTTGTTTTTATTTTATTGTACGAATATTTACCAAATCTAACAGTATATACCAAAATTTACAAAATCTATCAATAGACACCAATATTTACCATATCTACCAATTCTTACTAAATCTACCAATATAATATACTACCTATACGAAATATACCAAATCATTAAAACTGGAATTGGTTATTTCCAGGATTTTTTGTCAATAATTAGGAACAATAGATTCATGGTAGATTCAAACTTTGGGATGTAAAAAATGTTTTGGTCTTATCGGAGATGGATCGGTTCCAGAAATAACTTGATTATTTGATAATTGATTATTTTCGGTTTGAGCAAAACACAAAAATGTCCATTTCAACACAGAGAAATTTTTTTCTTCAAAAATCCCCTAAAAAGCGACAAATTCAAGAAAAAATCAAACTTGTCCAGTGCGTTTTGTCCAAATTGAATTATTAGACGACCATGCTGTCAATGATTCATAAAAAAATTTAAAAATCTATGAATGATAAAATCCCGTGGGCTGTCAAGCTCCTCTAATTAATGCCAATGATGCAACTTAGGATCCGGCTTGTAGCATCTAATGATTCCTGTTGATCATCAGGCGTTTATTCAAAATTGAAAAGAAAAACGTCAATTTTTAAGCAAGTGAATTAAGATATGAAATCTGGCCGAGATGGCCAACAATAATTAAAAAATGAATGGCAAAAAATAAGGCAATTGATTTTTTCATTTTTGAATTAGACCTTAGTCATGTAAAATTGTAAATTTTCATTTATCTTCCTGCGTCATGGTCATTGCGCTGATGAACCGTTGATTTTTTGAAGAAAATGAAAAATGAATAGCCCAAAATGTTTTCATTTAAATTTCTGCAAATTGATTTTTTTTTCAAATGAAAAATAATGATATTTTAATCCAAAAAATAATATTTTTATTCGCGATCAAATCTACTCACAGCGATGTACTTGTACATGATTGGAGGATTTAGTCGAGCTGAGAGTTCAGAACTGATTTGCCAACCGTCCGCCTCGAGTATTTATACATTGGTGAATGGTGTAGGGCGGAATGAATGACATTGGGCCCCAAAACTATTGTAGGGTGGAGGCAATTGGAGCAAGAGGGGCTCAAGTTTGCATCAGGTGGCCCCAAAAGTCGTTTTCCTCTCTGGACGCCCTTCGACCGGCGGTCGAGTTTCAGGCCGAGAGACATCTGACATTTTGCAGATCTGATGTGCTATATGGGGAAAATATAAGTAAGAAAATTATCCTGGGTTAGGGGTTAAAAATTCGAGGAAATGAACGACCAGGAACGTGAGACGATTTTGGAACAAAAACCTCAAAAATTTCCGGGTGGATTTGAAATTTTTTTTCTCGGAAAACGCATTGATTGGTTATTGAATTGAAAAAAAATTAATTTCAACACCGGAATTGAAGTATTTATTTTATTCATTTGAAGACGATAAGTGATAGAATACCAATGAGAAATTTAGAAAATTATACAAACGAAGATTCTTAATCATACCTATTTTTATCTTGTACCTACTTTTTTAGAATTCGACGCCAATTGAATTTTTGTTTGAGCGAATTCCGGGTTGACAACAAATCGACGGTTTCCTGTTGACATTTTTCATTTCTCGAGCTCGAGGCTTTTTTGAGTTAATCCAGACAGTCCACGCATACCTAGCTTCATAAAAACCTCAGGGTCGAAAAACTTTTTTCAAACTGAATTTGAGTCTTTTGATTACATTTCGAGATTTAGCGTTAAATTTCCTATAAGTCTAGTGCACAACCGTAATCGAAAACTTGTAAGTACCGCAAATTCGGTTCAAACGTCAAAAATCGAGAAAAATGTTCTTTTCTTAAAATACTCTTAGGTTAACTGCATTTTGAGAAAACGCGCTAGAGGCTGCTCAAATTTCGGAAAACTTGCCAACTCAATCACCTTTCGAGTATATCACCGATTTGATTAATTAATCACCTTCCGATTTCATGGAGAAATTCGAGTTTAAATGCGGAAAAACTGTTGGCACCTACAAGAACTCGAAGAATTTGCGATTTTGTGATTTCTATGATATCTTCCATGTTGATATGTCCTGTTCAGTAGTCTGAGCGCTTTCGTCCGCACGGCCTTCCTCAGTAGCGATCCCCTACTGTGTTGATTTTGGTACATTATTTCCAGTTAACGGTTATACGCATCGCAACTATGAAGGAGATACTGTTATTTGGTTTTACCCTTAGTTTGAGCGCTTTCGTCCGCTCGGCTCTCCTTTTGAGCAATTTTGATCGAGAATAACATCGTGAACATGGTCATTTCCTTGGCGCTGCCGATTGGTCCTCATAATCCTGATAAACTTCTCTTTTCAAGGGGCCCATGAACTTTTCAAACCATTCGTGTCGTCAAATATAGACAGTAAAATTATCCAGTGATTTCTTCTCTTCGAACGATACGAATCGGACATCATAATTATCAAAATACTGGGAATATATTTGGGTGAATTTTTTAACAGAAAACGAGAATGGCAAGTTTCGATTGAATTTTAATAAAAGAGGAAAAAATCACCAATATTCACCCCGGATTTCTCGTTTGTACTCGACTGAGCATTTTTTTATGGAGTATGGTGAAAAATAGGAATCATCCTCGTCAGCCGAAACGAAGAACATCCCTAAGGCGGTCACAATTAAATGGGACGGTCGCCCTTGGTGGAAACAGGACGGAAACATAGGAATAAATCGACCGCGCCCAACACCATCAGTACATGATGCAAGGACTCGGTTTTGTTGCCTCTGCCTACAAATGGCCAGGACACTTGTCCCGCACTTCAAGGACCGCAAAGTCGACAGCTGAAACCGCCGAGCCGATTTATAAGATTGGAAACCCACGTATCATTTTTTACAGTCGAGAAAAACGATAGCTGGAAGACAATGGAATTGTGGGTGGACAATTTCAAGGGAAATTTAGCCGAAAACTGAGTCGGTGGTCGTTCGGAAGAATAAAAATACATGATATCGATAAATATTTGTGTAGGTGCCTACCTTGAAATATTTCAAGCTGCTATCAAAGTAATAAGAATTTGTGTCTTCAATATTTGTATACCAGGGTATTCAAGACGGAAATATCGTCCCGCAAGTTGGTATAGTTGTCAGCTGATAAGGGCTGTTTTCTGGTTCACCCTTACCCCGGTCAACTATAGATTGAATACATTACCTTCTATATGAATAATATTCATATTATGTATCCACCCAAAATCAACATAAGAACGTTTTTGGACTGAAACAAGTCCTCAATCTAAAAAGTTGCTATCGCTTTTCCGTGCTATAGCATTTCTTGCTTCCCCTGATGCAACAAAATTTCAGGTTAACAAACCCACCTTTTTCTGTAAATCAGAAAACTGATTTTGAAAAAAAAAAAAATTGACCGATCTCTAACCATCCTCGACACTTTGCTTTGAGTAATAAACAGCCTTAATACGTGAATTATGAACTCTTCTTAGGTAACCTGAGGTAGGTTACCACTACTGTAACTAGATTTATCGTTTTGCAAAGCATAGACACTATTTTTCAATCCTTGGAGAGCCTGGGCGGTTCGATCGTTCCTCCAGATTAGAGCTGCAGAACAATTACTGATGTCCTGGTTACTTCATGTATGCAAAAAAAAGTAGGTAACCTGCATGAAACCGATTCAGAATGTGCGTCGTTGGCAGAGGTCTGATTTTTACGATTTCCAATTTTCAACGGAGGTTTTTCGATATTCTAGAGATTTTTGCGGCTTCTTTGCTTTCTAAGAAATTTCGGATACCTTGTCCAATCAGCGGTGCGAATAGCGCATGATTTTGATACGAACATTTTTGAAACGAATTGATTGAAAAGAAAACGCAAAAAGTGCAATCATCATGCAAGTCCTAGTGTAAGTAAATAAAATTAAAGCTACAAAAAAAAAGAAAAAACGGTTGAGAATTATTGAACCTGTTTTGTCGGTTTAGCGATGTCCTTAATTGTACACGTATATTATCTCAAATTGAAATTAATGGCATACAAAGATCCAAATTTGTAGATATTAAATATAGATATTGAAAAATATAGATCTTATTTATTTTTTCATTCGTTGTTTCTAAAATAAGATATTAAAATATAGATATTAAGTTGTAGATATTAAAAAATATAGATCTTATTAAATAAGATGTAATAAATAATAAATAAATATTAATATAAAAAAACTAATTTTTAGGATTTTTTTTAACTATAGAAAATACTTATAATTTATTTTAAATAATTTTATATTTATCTTATAGTTGATCTTATTTATTTTTTCATTCGTTGTTTCTAAAATAAGGGTAGTTGAATGGACATTTTCGAAAAATAATTCCTTCGACGTAAAGATCTCGGTCTTTTTTCAGACTCGGCTCGAAAAGATGAAAAAGGCCAATCAGGCAGATAATAATCTAACTGTTCATGATTCATCGATGCCGGCAGACCAGCTGGGAATGAACGGTTGTCCGTAGATCGTGAGCCTGTAAGCGATAGATGATTTGTGTAAGGTTCCAAGCCCAATGTATTTATCGGGTCCTTGGCAAGAGTGCGAAGTTGTCCTCGAACCCAAAACCCTTCCGAAACCGTATCTGCACGATTAGCAGCGATTCCCTATTCCTTAACTTATAATTTACCAAAATATGAGGAAAAATTCGTTCTTTTCAGGCACCGATTTATGACGATGCACACATTTATGACAACAACACGAAAAGTCAAAATGTATAGGTACTTTCGAGTTTTCAGGGTACATCATTGATAACGATAATGGTTGATTGTGATACGGGCTTTTCAAAAAGGTTCATTATGTGGGTCACCCATCCGATTCTCCCACGAAATTCATTCTATGTTATAACACAATGTTCATATTAATTATTAATATTATCTATTATTTCAATAATTTTTAATTAATTTAATTTAAATAATATTTTATCATATTTATTATTAATATTATTAGCTATGTTAAAACATGTCATAAATTACATCTTTTCAATTTTTTCGGTTTCATCCAAACAATGAAAACCGTAGCGAAAATACAAAAAATTGGTCGATTTATAATCTGATAATGACGATATTTTATGTATAAAGATGTAGGCGATTGTTTCGAGGGATCTAATCAATTCCGATTGAAAAATTAACTCACGGTTTTATGAAATTAATTCCGCAGTAAACCAAATTGGGTACCTAAGTTAATTTGAAAGGATCCAGAGTCGCAAGCGCTCTCTTACTTTTTGCTTCTTAAGCTGAGGTGGAGCACATGATGTAATTACTTGCCCAAGTTGCCTATGGAAGTTGCTTTGCCCTCCGCCAGGGTCAAATAATTGTTAAAGTTTGAGGCCAGCTGGAGGTAAAAAAAACTTCAAATGTACTCAGTGCATGAGTTTCATTAAATGAAATTTTCGTTGAAGAATATGATTTTTCCACGTTCAATCGAGAATTGCCCAGACCAAATTGTGAGTTTTCCAAATCAATTTGAGAATTTTCCAAATCAAATTTAGAATTTTTCGTACCCTAGTTTTTGAAAATGTTCCATACCTTGGCTTGGAAAATTCTCATAAAAATATTTTCGAATTGATTTGGACTATTCTCATATTGATTTAGACGATTCTCCAATTAATTTGGAAAATTCTCACATTTATTTATGCCCTTCTCTACATTTAGTTTTTCAAAAAAGTCAGACTTGCTAATGTTAACGTAAAATTTCGAGGCCCCCTGACTAGCTACCTCATTTTCCTACAGTACCTTGTGGTCAGATGACCGTAATCGTATCTGATACAATTGATACCTAAGAGCCCGAAGGAAAATTTTCAAAAATAGCATTTTGAGAAAAAATGCGAATCAAGTTTTTGAAGTAAATTTACAAAATTCGAAATTCCCACCATAACTTACAGTTTTATAGGTACTTAAAAAAAAAAAAACACTGTCAAAATAAGAGAGAGTAATTTAAGTAATTTAAGGTACCATGGTATCAAAATTTAAGGTACCTAGGTATCGAAATTTAACGCTTAAGGTACCTTAAGGAAATTTAAGTAATTCAAGGTGCCTAGGAATCAAAATTTCGGTATTTACCTACCAGGGTATCAAAATTTAACCTTTAAAGTACCTAAAGGTAA
The DNA here is from genome assembly GCA_036186465.1 of Nesidiocoris tenuis. Taxonomy (NCBI): domain Eukaryota; kingdom Metazoa; phylum Arthropoda; class Insecta; order Hemiptera; family Miridae; genus Nesidiocoris; species Nesidiocoris tenuis. Next base: position 4,063,699 of record AP028920.1, read on the forward strand.
TTTAAGTGATTTAAGGTAATTTTTAATCAAATTTACAATTTATTTACTATTATGTAAGAAAATTTAACTGAATATAAGTCATTTAAGGTAATTTTTATATAAGGTAATTCAAGGTACCTAGGTACCACAATTTATGGTACCTAGGTCCTAAAATTCAAGGTAGCTAGGTATCAAAATTTAAGGTGCCTAGGTATCAAAATTTGACCTTTTCAAAACTGGATTGGAAATACCATTTTGAACATTCTGTCGAGTCATTTCTTGGTCAAGTTGATGCCTAGTTATTATATTAAATAATACTATTACGGTAGGATATAGGTATCCAACGATAAATCAACCGCATTTGCGTCATAGTACTAACGGTCGTTTGGGCGGAGAAGGAAGCGTTCGCGACGGTTTAATCCTAATAATAGTATATCTATATAGTTCTCTTTTTAGCCAACCCGTAGTCGAAAGTCCTTGAGCAGCATCACGGTCACGGACCTCGATCGGTCCGAGTTCATTGTATAATGAATCGCAGGTATACTAAAACACTATCTTGAGACAGTCGCTTAGCTCAAACTGGCGCTTGGATAGAACGCCCCACCCATACAGCAGCTGGTCTTCAATGACATAACGCCAAACATTCACGATCAAGGCCAGCTTTGTTTGGTATTTTCGATTCCGAACGATCGAATCCGAAACTACGTCACGGATAAACATACTCAACTATTACAGAAGTTAAATTGAAAAGACTTGAAATTTAAAGGCCAAAAGCCGGAACATAGGTCCCTACTTGCTGGAAACCTTCCTTCCATATTAATACACAGTACCATATTAAATACGTAAATATGTAAATTTTACACGAAATATTTCTGTGCCGAAAGAAAGAAAGACTTTTTTTACCCGTAAACGATAATAATTAATTAGTAGTAATTATTACCTATGCGAACATTTCACAAGGTACGATGACGAGACCCCTTGAACCTCAACCGTATGTCTTAACCACAAGACTACCAGGCGGCCGTCTCTCGAATTGTAATTTTCCCGAAGGTTTGAACTGGAGGCTGAGTGTTGGTTTTTCTGCCGACTCAACTTTCCATGTTGTCACACTTCCATACTTTGATATACATTTTTGACACAGTTTGATTGAAGAATTGAGGGAGCTATGACCATTTTTGGAAATTACGATAGACGGACACAATGACACTTGTTCCGGAAATGATTTTGTGTAAATGTGATGATAATGCGTGTGAGTAAAAGGTTATTATTTTATATTATTTATTGTCGACTTTAGGATAATCACAATACTTCCATTTTAGTTCCATTTTTATTCAATAATTATATTGCCTATAGTTAATCCATCAGGAATTGCGTGAGCCAGAGGCTTCAATACTCAAGCGCGTTATCATATTTTAGTATGACGCATACAATATTTACAACAAAAAGTCCTTGCTGCTTTCACTCACAGGAGGAAAAAACAGGATCAATTTTCCTAATTATTGGTAGCACCTAATCACTTTATCTATTATTTCAGTCCGGTGCATTGACATAATGCAGTGAATTTATTACTATTGATGATTTAATTGCTTTTCTGCCCGTCTCTAGCGAAGCTTAGTCGAAGGTTAAAAGGGAAGGTTGAAGTTGTAGTAGTACCCTCAATCGATATTCACTTATCTAACGATGAAAATACTCCCATAAAATGGTCCATATTATAAGTAAAGAGTAGCAGCTTCATGTAGAAATGCTTAGTACTAAGCCCAAAGGCCTATGAAAAATGGGGCCTTTACATTTTATTTATTTTTATAACTTAGCTGTACAAATCTTTTTGATCGATTGAATTTTGTAATTCATTTTTGCTGAGGATAGTCGTTCTATTTTCAACTTCATGACTTACGGGCTCAAAAAATTGAATTGCATCAGCTAATTTCGCTCCTGCGGCCTGTGGTGCTCAAAAAAAGGACTTCGCCGGGAAGAAAGGACTCGTACGCTTTGTCCAGATCGGATAGCGGTGATTGGCCGGAGGACTTCGCCCCCTCTGGATAATCTCAATACACAAGCTCCGGCCGGTATAAAAGACCCGGCATCCACCATCGTCGATATTGTTTGTGCTTTGCAAGAACACAACACGACTCAACAAAAATGAAATTCCTCGTCGTAAGTTTTCAATTTCGTTCAATGTTTTCAAAATTATGCAAATTTCCAAAGTTTTCATTTTTGGAAAAAGCTCATTTCTTGTAGAGCAATGATCATCTACCCAAGTAAAAATAAATTTGGAATTTTATTAGGTTTTCAAAAAAATTAATAATTTTTGCAACCATTGACGCTTGAAATGATGTTCTGGTTGGTGCTATGTTTTTAAATGTCTGTACCCGTAAGGTACCTACTAAAACTGTCAAACTATCGTAAAAACAGCAATCATCGTATGTGCGCAATTCAAAATTTGGAACCTATCATTATTTACTATCTAAGCCTTCATATGTTTTATTCTTAAGATTATGGGTCGAGGTACTGATAGAAAAAAGATAAAACTACAATCAATTTATCAAAAATTTTCATCTTTATATCTCATTTTGGTCCAAAATTGATGGACGGTAATGTTAAATTTTGTTAATCATTTCCAGGCTATCGCCCTCTGCTTGGCCGTCGCCGCCGCCGTTGAAGTCAGGGACAAGAGGGGCCTCCTTCTCGGCTCCCCCGCCATCGCTTCGCCCCTGATCGCTTCCCCCGGTCTCCTGGCCGCCCCCGGAGTCCTCGCCGCCCCCGGAGTCATCAGCGCCGGCCCCCTCGGCACCCCGCTCCTCGCCCGCAGCTCCCTCATCGCCCCCGGCCTCATCGCTCCCGGAATCGCCGCTCCCGGACTCATCGCTCCCGGTCTGATCGCTCCCGGCCTCGCTGGCGCTCCCTTGATCTTGTAAATGGACAATTGACAACCTCGAACTTCGCCGAGAAATGAACATTTTGAATCCGTTTCCTCTAAATTTCTGGTCAATAACTGCGTTATTACGATTTCCAAATAAAACAACTTTCTAGTTTTATAGAAATTCGGGCATTACCATTTATCACCTACTCACAATGTTCGAGGATGGTACGTTGGATCCTCAATTGAAGGATATTTGAAAGTACCCACTACCTGCTTACCTTTGGTCAAAAATCACAATTGGACCGGGTGCCAGGCCCAGTAGGGTGGCGGGTGGGGCCGTAGTAACCGTGGTAGGTACCAACAGTTCGGCTTGATAGTTCGTCTGCCACCTGTTGTGGTCCTAGTGAATGCTTCTTGACCTAGAGTACCACGGTCCAGGCGAAACGAGGTACGAGTACGTAATAAAACAACTTTTAAAAAAGTATTATAATTTTTCAATTTTTTCTCTATTATTTTCCAAAAAACGGTCTTCAATTCGTGCGATTCTAACTTAAAAAGATCATGCACAGATTACAATCGAAAATCAAATGTCAAGATGACAATAATTTAAGAAATTGTCGAAATCGGTTTATTGCAGGTAGGTACCTACCATAAAAATTGCAATGGTTTTGGATCTTACAAATCCGTCCGAGACAGAGCTAAATCGATTGGGCATCGGCCTGAAAACCTACGAGGAAAATTATGTGTGTACCGCCAAAATGGGAGGAATTTGCTATTGGAGCAATTTATACACCTTGCTGTACTTCTCTACGGTCGGCTCAACTATTGTACTAAGTACCATTTTCATGGTTTCCAATCACCTCCGAGGGGAGAAAGAAGCCGTTCTCGAAACGGTACATTTCATGTTCTTGGCTCTCAATTCGATAGCAATGGTGACCGATTACAACGTGAATCAACAAAACTACCTGCAACTGTACCGGTACGCAAAGAAATAAAATTAGGGTTGCGTAGGCGAGTCATATAGTAGTTGTATACCAATTTGGTACTACCAAGTTTTCATATCTACCGGAGGATTTTTTAAAAATTGAAATGCAGAATTAAAATGACAATGCCGAAAAATTAAAATAAATTAAAAGTAAATAATTACGGTCACTTCAAAAAGTAGGTAAATATTTTCTATAATTTATGGCTCTTCTTCGTCCAACTCGGAAATGTGTTCTATTTTCCATTACAGCGCATTCGATAAAGGAGTGTTCGATTATGGAGATTCCCTCGATGAGGAAACCATCAGAAACATTGAAGAAATTAAAAGTGGAGCCAGGGAACGTAAACGGGTGAGTTAGCGCGAAATAAATGTGGGCTATGCTGAAAAATATAAATGATAGATCAGCGAATAATGGAACTTTTTTTGCTGGACCCATACAGAAAAGTACAGTTTTCGGACAAGATTTGCTCAGAAACTTAATTTTTGCTCATTGCAGAAATTCGGATATGTTTTTTCAAGTTTGCTGAAAGTAATAGCTGTGGTGCACACTTTGAAGAAGCCTCTGAGTCGGTTGGTAATTGGAGGTGAGTAAAAACCAGCAATGCAATAATGACATGCAGTGCTACCATAATTTGATCCACGAAACATTGGAAAAACTTAATAACCATCAGCGTAGTCATACAATTGAAAAAATATAGTTTGAATTAAAACTAGGATTTCAATCAATGATTAATTTACTGAAAAAAAGTCATTGTTCATCACCCTTTATCTTGACTAAAAAGGCTGAAATCGGTTTATTAATTAAGGCCACAAGAACGTCACAGAAGTAAACAAAAAGACAGCCGAAAAATAAAAATCGGTTTCATAGAGTTTATTGGTAATCTATAAATTTTCCATCGATCAATAATCAATCAATTAAAATTTACAATCGCTAAACTTCACACCCCCATGACAAGGAAAATGCGACCATCATTTTCCATAAATTTTCTATCAGCTTTTACCGACGGTAGAGAGGTACAAGTCCCACTTCACTTTTTGCATTGCGTCACTCAACAAGTGGATACGGTAATTGCCTCAAATATCAGTTCGCCAGATCGATACGTTAAACTTTAACATCCTCGTATCTACTATGGAGCCGAACGAACTATATTCCCACGTAAGGTTTGTTTAATAAATTACGTCCACCATGGAGTTTTCCGGCAATGTCTCGGAGGAATGGATTACTCCCTGTTATATCACTCATTTCGTGTGTTGGAAAAAACAATAAAGAAGGTTTAACCCGAAATCGATTGAGGTAAAACGAGAATCGGCAGCTCAAATGAATACCGAACCTTATATCTTTTTTTGAAAAACGATTAGAATTGAAAAGGAAAATGAGCTATATTTCTTTTAAACCTAATAGGTTTGAAATCAACAATCAAACAGAAACTCAAAGTCGGAATAAAAATCCAAGTCAAACTCACAATGGGACTGAAACTCAAACTTACAATCGAAATCGAAGTCAAACTTACAATGAAACAGAAACTCAAACTCACAACCGAAATCGAAATCAAACTTACAATGAAACAGAAACTCAAACTCATCATCGAAATCGAAGTCAAACTCACAATAAAACCAAAACTCAAACTCATAATCGAAATCGAAGTCAAACTCACAATGGAACTGAAACTCAAACTCACAATCGAAGTCAAACTTACAATGAAACAGAAACTCAAACTCATAATCGGAATCGAAGTCAAACTTACAATGAAACTGAAACTCAAACTCATAATCGAAATCGAAGTCAAACTTACAATGAAACAGAAACTCAAACTCATAATCAAAATCGAAGTCAAACTCACAATGGAACTGAAACTCAAACTCATAATCGAAATCGAAGTCAAACTTACAATGAAACTGAAACTCAAACTCATAATCGAAATCGAAGTCAAACTCACAATGGAACTGAAACTCAAACTCACAATCGAAATCGAAGTCAAACTTACAATGAAACAGAAACTCAAACTCACAATCGAAATCGAAGTCAAACTTACAATGAAACAGAAACTCAAACTCATAATCGAAATCGAAGTCAAACTCTCAATGGAAATGAAACTCAAACTCACAATCGAAATCGAAGTCAAACTTACAATGAAACAGAAACTCAAACTCATAATCGAAATCGAAGTCAAACTCACAATAAAACCAAAACTCAAACTCATAATCGAAATCGAAGTCAAACTCACAATGGAACTGAAACTCAAACTCATAATCGAAATCAAACTTACAATGAAACAGAAACTCAAACTCACAATCGAAATCGAAGTCAAACTTACAATGAAACAGAAACTCAAACTCATAATCGAAATCGAAGTCAAACTCTCAATGGAAATGAAACTCAAACTCATAATCGAAATCGAAGTCAAACTTACAACATCCATCAAACTCACACTTTTCAGTTCCACTGTGAGTTTGACTTCGATTTCGATTATGAGTTTGACTTTCTTTCTCATTGTGAGTTTGACTTCGATTTCGATTATGAGTTTGAGTTTTTGTTTCATTGTAAGTTCGACTTCGATTTCGATTATGAGTTTGAGTTTCAGTTTCACTTTGAGTTTTACTTCGATTTCGATTATGAGTTTGTGTTTCAGTTTCACTTTAAGTTTGACTTCGATTTCGATTATGAGTTTGAGTTTCGGTTTCATTGTAAGTTCGACTTCGATTTCGATTATGAGTTTGAGTTTTTGTTTCATTGTAAGTTCGACTTCGATTTCGATTATGAGTTTGAGTTTCAGTTTCACTTTGAGTTTGACTTCGATTTCGATTATGAGTTTGAGTTTCGGTTTCATTGTAAGTTCGACTTCGATTTCGATTATGAGTTTGAGTTTTTGTTTCATTGTAAGTTCGACTTCGATTTCGATTATGAGTTTGAGTTTCAGTTCCATTGTGAGTTTGACTTCGATTTCGATTATGAGTTTGAGTTTCTGTTTCATTGTAAGTTTGATTTCGATTATGAGTTTATGTTTCAGTTTCACTTTAAGTTTGACTTCGATTTCGATTATGAGTTTGAGTTTCGGTTTCATTGTAAGTTTGACTTCGATTTCGATTATGAGTTTGAGTTTTTGTTTCATTGTAAGTTCGACTTCGATTTCGATTATGAGTTTGAGTTTCAGTTTCATTGTAAGTTTGACTTCGATTTCGATTATGAGTTTGAGTTTCAGTTTCATTGTGAGTTTGACTTCGATTTCGATTATGAGTTTGAGTTTCTTTTTCATTGTGAGTTTGACTTCGATTTCGATTATGAGTTTGAGTTTCTGTTTCATTGTGAGTTTGACTTCGATTTCGATTATGAGTTTGAGTTTCTGTTTCATTGTGAGTTTGACTTCGATTTCGATTATGAGTTTGACTTTCATTTCCATTGTGAGTTTGACTTCGATTTCGATTATGAGTTTGAGTTTCTGTTCCATTGTGAGTTTGACTTCGATTTCGATTATGAGTTTGACTTTCTTTTTCGTTGTGAGTTTGACTTCGATTTCGATTATGAGTTTGAGTTATTGTTTCATTGTAAGTTCGACTTCGATTTCGATTATGAGTTTGAGTTTCTGTTTTATTGAGATTTTGATTTTGATTTCGATTATGAGTTTGAGTTTCAGTTTCATTGAGAGATTGACTTCGATTTCAATTATGAGTTTGACTTTCTTTTTCATTGTGAGTTTGACTTCGATTTCGTTTATGAGTTTGGGTTTCTGTTTTATTGGGAGTTTGATTTCGATTTCGATTATGACTTTGAGTTTCTGTTTCACGGAGGGTTTGGCTTCGATTTCGATTATGAGTTTATGTATCTGTTTTATTGAGAGTTTGACTTCGATTTCAATTATGAGTTTGAGTTTCTGTTTCATTGAGAGTTTGACATAATATTTAGGTATATGAGGTATGGTAAATTATACTAAATTGTTTTGTGAAAAAAGAATGTATACATAACTGATTTCCATTCCTCACCCCTTGAAGCGCTTCTGGAATGAGTAATGCCTTCTATAAATGGGTATACCATGTATTGAAATTTGATAGTTGAACTGATGAAATTTTATGAACCATCATCGGATTCAGGCAAACAACCCACCAACGGCGCAGACGATTTGTTATGGGAAGCCCCCATTGGAGTGTACATGCCTTTTTCCGATTATTGGGCCCCGTACATTTTTGGACATTTGCTATCAACTGGCTGCGGAATATTGATAGCCACAACTGCTGTCGCCTCTACTACCACCTACCAGTACATATCAGAGGAATTGCTGGCCGAATATGCGATCGTCCGATTGACGTTCGAAAGATGCGTTTTCAGGGCTGAACATTTGCAGAAATCAATGTGAGTTACACACTGTGTGTTACACAACTGTTTTTTTGGCAACAACTTTATTGATTTTTTTGCGATACTTGAATCTGAATGTTCTTGTACATTTCAATCAGGTCATCCGCCCAAATTTTTCTTTTCATAGGGGGAAAAACTGTAATTTTGACAACTGCTTAGAACAATGCGCCAATCTCTCGGTCAAGCATCATCAGCATCTACTCAGGTCAAATAGTAACGATGTTTTAATTAACCCACCACAATTAATTTACTATTATTTATAATTTTGAATTATTATAGCAATAACAATCTATTCATATTTTACCACCATATTTTTAAATTTGAATAATATCTGCCTTATTTCTACAGCTTGTTTTCAACTTTCAAGAAATTGGTGTACATGCCTCTGTTCATGTCCGTAACTGACGGTGGCCTCATGCTCTGCATGTCCAGCTACCTGACAATCTGCGTATGTTTTGAATCAGTATTTCATTCTACTGAAATGTTATAATGCCAATATTTGTTATAAAAGTCTAGGCTTCATAAAACTAAACCAAGGGACCTGGCGTTGATTTTTCAATTTTGAGCCTTCTATTTTCCTCATGCGCCCAATGTGCCTTGCCAATAAAAAATGGTATATCATCTTATATTGTCTTATTTTCAAATTGAAGGGCGACATTTCATTGGAATTGAGATTATCGATGCCGGGGTTCGTCGGATCCGAATGCCTGTTGATGTTCATATACTGCGATTATGGCGAGAAACTATCCAAAGCAGTAAGTTCAACATGTTTATTGAAATAACTACCTATGTACCGCAGCATAATATACCCAATTTGTGTGATGAGCCTACGCTGATATGATTTTACTTTCGGTTAACACACAAACTCTCACACTCAACCCTTTAGTTTTAGAGTTGTGTTTGAGAGATGAGTTTGTAAGTTGATTTTGAGGGTCGAGTTTGTGAGTTGAGTTTGCTGTTTGACTTTGTCAGTTAAGTTTGAATTGAGTCTTAATATGATTACGCCCAACTCTGTTCAGACAATATTGGACAGTACGGACTATATCGGGCAATATAAGGACATAAGAATTTTCGACTTCAATCAATGGTTGTTTCATTTCTTTGATATCCAATTATACATAATGATTAAATTTATTAATAAGAATAATAATTCATTAATTGATAATAATTAATGAATTAATAATTAGTTAATGATAATTATCATAATTAATTAATGATAATTATCATTAATTAATTATAATTATCATAATTATCATTAATTAATGATATCATTAGTTAATTATTATTAATTAATGATAATTAATTAATGATAATTAATTAACGATAATTAATTAATGATAATTATTTAACGATAATTAATTAATGATAATTAATTAACGATAATTAATTAATGATAATTATTTAATGATAATTAATTAATGATAATTAATTAATGATAATTAATTAATGATAATTAATTAATGATAATTAATTAATGATAATTAATTAATGATAATTAATTAATGATAATTAATTAATGATAATTAATTAATGATAATTAATAATGATAATTAATTAATGATAATTAATTAATGATAATTAATAATGATAATTAATTAATGATAATTAATTAATGATAATTAATTAATGATAATTAATTAATGATAATTAATTAATGATAATTAATTAATGATAATTAATTAATGATAATTAATTAATGATAATTAATTAATGATAATTAATTAATGATAATTAATTAATGATAATTAATTAATGATAACTAATTAATCAATAATTATTAATTAATAATTATTAGGTATTAAATTATTAATGATTATTAATTATTAGGTATTAAATTAATTATAATTAATTAATCAATAATTATTAATTAATTAATTATAATTAATTAATCAATAATAATTAATTAATTAATAATTATTAATTAATCAATCATTATTAATTAAATAATAATTATTAGGTATTAAATTATTAATAATAATTAATACAATTAAGTAATTTGGTTATTATATATAATTGGATATCTAAGAAATGAAGCGACCATTGATTGAAGTCAAAAATATTTTAGGTAATATATTTACCCGTTTCTTCACTCCAGAATGCGGATGTAGGCGATGGGCTGTACAATGCTGAAAAGCTTTCGGATCATCTGAACCAGTTGAAACCATACTTGGCTACGGTAGTACGGTTCACCAATGTGCCCAAAGAATTGTCGGCCGGTGGATTTACCGCCGTTAACCGCCAGATATTTGCCAACGTGAGAATTCGCTGATTATAATAATACAATAGATATATCCTTAGGTTTGAGCGAGATATATTATTTATTATGGTAATCGTATGGTGATACGTCACGTTCGTCTGTTTCAGATAATCAGTGCCGCCTATTCCTATATCGGGTTTATGCTATCTACTTGAATTATAGAAGGAATTCAGAGTTTTATATCGTAGAAATCAGTACCTAATGAGTTGTGATCCAGTCGAAGAATTAAACGTATTATGCAATAACGGATAAATCCTTTCAATTTGTTGTTAGGAACGACCCAAAATTAATGCAGGTAACATTTTCAAGTCCGATGTTGAAAATATAGATCGACAAATTTACCCATTGAAGTCAGGATGCGTCGCTGAACGCAATGCGCAGGTTCGAGCAAGTTCATTCCTTTCATAATCAGCTTTCTGTTTTTTTTTTTTTTGTACCCGTCATTGATGCTAGGCAAAATTATGCAATTTGTCATACTTGGATTTTCATCGACTTGATAATCATAATAAGCAGGAAAGGATGAATTGAGTATAGTATTGACCAAGAGATTATTTTAACAGTTTGTGTCCATTCTCATTTAACTTCAAAATTTTTGTGAGGCTACATAACGCTATTATTGATAGAAAACGCTAAAAGCGCTAATATATCGCAAGTACTGTGAGTAATTTGGATTCCGGTTAAACAGGGTGATAGGTCTTACTGAGACAAACATCACAGTCCAAGATATTTGAAAAAAGGTTACAGGAAAAAGGAAAATTAAAATGCTTCCATCAGAAATTGCGTAAACCGGAGGCTTCAATACTTAATCGCGTGGGAGGTTTACAACAAAAAGTCCTTCTGCGTTCACTCGCAGGAGGAAAAAACGGAGAAAAAATGTCCTAATTATTGGTAGTTATCACTTTATCTATTATTCCAGTCCGGTGCATTGGCAAGATGCATTGAATTTTGAAATTACTATTGATGATTTAATTGCTTTTCTGCCCATCACTAGCGGTGCTTCGAAAGTTAAAAGCAAAGGCGACAGGAACAGTCGTTTTTAGGAGCTTGTGGGTTGTTGATGATTTGGTTGTAATATACCTAATATTGTGTAGTTTGAAATAGGTATGCTATATGAATATGAAATATTACGCTAGAATCAAGGCCGTCCCACCGTATTTCAATACACTATGGCATTTTTAAAAACTTCAGGTAGAAAAATGGAACTGGACAATTGTTTGTGATTTTTCATAATATGAACTATATCATAATATGGAAATTTTCACTGGATGTTTTTAACTATTAGGTACAGGCACACCTTCGCCTTTGTCATAAATTGAACAAACAAACAAAAAATTTCAAAATTGGGGGCAACTTGTCCCTACTATATTATGTACCTACATTTTGAAAACATTTTAAGAAGAACTAATTTGGAAAAATTTTAAATACGAGAGAATATGTTTTAGGAGTAAATATTCTACACTATCACGATTAATCTAATAACATAATTTTCCGTATTGTTTTCATTGCAGATACCTTGGAAAAAATTTGCGATGGTTCTGGATCTAACAAATCCGTCGGACAAAGAACTGAACCGATTGGGATTCGGTCTAAAAACATACAAGGAAAATTATTTATTCACTGCAAAAATGGGAGGGCTTTGCCGCTGGAGCGATTTATACACTTTTCTGTATTTTTCAACGATGGGCCTATCTTTAGTTCTTAATACGATTTTCATAGTCATCATTTCCCTCCAAGGGGAGAAAGAAGCAGCCCTCGAAATGGTTCACTTTGCTTTCTTGAGTGTCAATACAATAGCCAAGGCGGCCTTGTACAACATAAATCAACAATACTACCTTCAACTATACCGGTTTGTAAAACAAGTGATGCGTACATAAACATAGATCATCCATTGCAACAAATGAGATCCGAAGCTGAGCCTCATCCCGCATCAATTTATACAGGAATATTTTACGCATTTTATTATGTAAATTATCATTCTTGCTTCCATATTTATTTACAGAGTAAATGGAAGTACCTATTGTAATCGTCCTAAAATCAAGAATCGGAATGGAGCTTCAGAAAAAACATTTACTCAGAATCACTTCCCAAACAAGTGTCCGTCCGTCTATGGTCATTTACAAAAATAGCCATGGCTCCCTTTCTCAAATTTCTCAACCTTTTCTCAAATTTCTTGAACTGAAATGTTTTTATCGGCAAGACCTACAGGGGGTGTTAGCACCCTGTTTAATTGGAATTTGGATAAATCATAGAACTTCCGATATATTTTTAGTGTTTTATATTTTATATTTCATATGTATTATATTTCGGGGCCAAATTAATGGAGTTCAATAAAATCTCCACAATACGCTCGATGAAACATCTTTAGAAAAAATTCATGAAGATGAACATTTTTTTGCAGAGCATTCGACAAAGGATTCGATTACGGAGATTCTCTCGATGACGAAACCATCAGAGACATTGCTGAAATCAAAAAAGGGGCCAGAGATCGCAAATCGGTGAGGGAGAGTTCCTACCTATGCGATAAACATAGCATATATTACTATGTCTGCAAAATAAAATCATCGGGGCATGAGTAATCACATAGGGCTTGAGTACTCCCATAGGACGTGAGTACTCCCATTAGGCATCAGTACTCCCAGATGAATCGAGTGCTCAGGCGTGAGTACTCCCATAGGGCGTGAGTACTCTCACAGAGCATGAGTACTCCCAGATGAATCGAGTACTCAGGCGTGAGTACTCTCATGGGACGTGAGTACTCCCATAGGTCGTGAGTACTCCCAGATGAATCGAGTACTCAGGCTTGAGTACTCCCATAAGACGTGAGTACTCCCATAGGGCGTGAGTACTCCCATTGGCCGTGAGTACTCCCATAGGACGTGAGTACTCCCGTAGGGTATGAGTACTCCCAGATGAATCGAGTACTCCCATAGGACGTGAGTACTCCCATAGAGTGTGAGTACTCCCATTCGACGTGAGTACTCCCATAGGACGTGGGTATTCCCATAGGACGTGAGTACTCCCATAGGGCATGAGTACTCCCAGATGAATCGAGTACTCAGGCGTGAGTACTCTTGGAGAAATCGAGTCCTCGGGGATTAGTACTCCTTTCGGCCCACTCGCTTCCCCGGCGGGAGTACTCATGTTGATGGGAGTACTCATGTCGATGAGTACCATGTATCGACTCGTGTGGACGCGCCTTTATGAAACGAATTATATTTCTGGAGGGCTTCTATATTACCTACATATCGTATGCAACGACAACAAGAAACGTTTCGGTGAATGAATTATGTAAGTACCTACTTATTGTTTTATTGCAGGCATTCGGGAATGGTTTTTCGAGAATGCTGAAAGTAATTGTTCTGATTATCAATTTGAAGAAGCCCGCTACTAGGTTGTTGCATGGAAGTAAGTACAGAGAGTGCACTAGATTATCTTATCACTTGAGTCGCGAATGTTCAGAAGGACATTTTACCCACTTTGGCCGAATGAATTGGCAACATTCATCAATCCGATATCCAAAGAGCCACCCATTACCCAATGAAGTTTATCTGAGATTGAAATTTTATGTACCTGAAAGAACATTGCATTGTATACTTATACATATTGTTTTGAACGAGTTTTTTTAAATTGAACCACCATTTGGGACTTTTTATAATCCGGCCTTTTTTCTGAACCACCATTTGGGACTTTAGATAATACAATCCTTCTCCAAATTAATGTGGATGCATCAAATTCAGCCTACTTATAACGCCGATGAGCAGATAAATCGATAAGTGCAACTCAAAATAAGGTGACATTTTAATTTTCAATTTTCAAAAGGCAAGCATCCAGTCGACGGGGAAGACAATCTGATATGGGAAGCCCCTCTCGCAGTGTACATGCCTTTTGCCAATTATTGGATACCGTACATCGTTGGCGTACTGATCTCGGTAATTTCCAGCATATTGGTGGCCATAACTGCACTCGCCACTACGGCCACCTATCAGTTTACATGCGAGGAAATACTCGCCGAATATGCCGTCGTCAAATTGACGTTCGAAAGATGCATCGTCAGGGCTGAACATCTGTACAGAGCAGAGTAAGTGGACCAATTATCCATGTTGTTCAGTTGAGTTTCATTTTGGCGCGATTGTATTTCTAAATAGGTAAAACTTTTGATTAAAAAATATTTTTTTGCAGTGTGATCCTTCTTTTTTCTTAATTTTTAAAATTCTTAAATAGTTTGAAAATTTGTCAATTTGGTTTGGAAAATTCTCAATTCGACATGGGTTCATTATTTATGCGCTTTGAATTCATAACTCATCGTTAACCTGTTCATGTCAAAGCAGCAGTTAATACCGCCTCATTCACATGCGCATCAATAAATTTATCGTTCCATTTTTAGAGGAAGAAGCTCTGATTTCAACGCCTGCTTACGCCATTGCGTCAACCTGTCGGTAAAACATCATCAGGAAGCATTCAGGTCAAATTTTCTTCTTCTTTTGTATCCTTATAGCCTCCATAGTAGCGAAACATAATAAATCTGTTTGAATTCTCGCGACAGAATATGGAAGTACTGTGTGTTATCTACGCACCATTGGTGCTATTCCGATTGCTCTCCTAATATGGCAGATCAATTATGGGCCAAAATATGTAAGTAGTGGGTTTGTCAGGACGCTGGTTTCTTATTTTATTACAGGATGTTCTCAATTTTCAAGAAAATGATGCGCGTACCATTATTTATTGCCATATCTGACGGTGGTTTACTGCTCTGCATGTCCTGCTACCTTACGATCTGTGTAAGATTTTTTTTTGAGGTTTTTGGTTAAATGAAATATTAGGTACTTGTAGGATCTAGCACATTTACTATTTAGAAAATTGAAAATAATACCTACATCTGCTGCATGTCTTAATTCATGATCTCAGCTAGGCCTGGTATGACGAATTTATTTATACCAACCCCAAAGTCAATCTGAATTTTAGGTGGTCACGTAAATCAGTAATTCTATATTAGGATCCCAAATAATTTTACCATGCAAAAATATTCAATTAATTCTCTATAATTTTATCTGGAATTATTTTCGAAAATTTAAGGACGACATATCAATGCATTTGAGATTAGCAATGCCGACGTGGGTCATATCCGAATGCCTTTTGATGCTCATATACTGCGACTATGGCGAGAAATTATCGGATGCTGTAAGTTAAATAAATCAGTCAAAAGATTGTTTGAAATGTATTTTTTACGCATTACGGGATTTGGTTAAGTCAATTTGGTTTATTTTGTCTCCCTTTGTAGAATGCGGCGGTGGGCGACGGGATGTACAATGCTGAAAAGCTGCCGGACAATTTGATTCTATTGAAGCCTTACTTGGTGATAGTCAAACAGTTTACTGATATACCGAAACAATTGTCAGCCGGTGGATTTTCCGCTGTCAACCGTGAGACATTCGCGAACGTGAGGATTTGCAGATTTTGGGAAATAATGTAATTTATTTGTTTGCACTGATAAAAAATAATTTGATGCATCGTGCTGGTTTCAGGTGATACGGGCTGCCTATTCCTACATGGGGTTTTTGCTGTCAACTTAAATTCAGCGTTTCATTTCGTAGTAACCCTAGCAATGCACTGAAGTATAGTTTGTCATTGTTGAATAAAGCTATCCACTATTCAAACGTCAATTAACTTTTTGCTGACGTACTTCTCCTCGAATCATCAGTAAAATAATTGTGTACAAAATCCAATTATTCCTGCTACCGACATGTTGAATTAGAAATTGCGAGAACCTGCTCGTAATTTGAGAATTGGTGTAATAAAATATTCGTAACAACAATTATTAGGTACTGGTTGTTTTGGTCACTCTGCCAGAAGAATTAGCTTCATCCCGCTATTTTGCCGCGATACATTTTTAAAACGTGGTAATCGACTGTATCGATCATTTCAGTCCGGTGTAGTAGACGAAGCAAGAAAGGATGAATTGAGTATAGAAAATCGCCTTTAGGGAATTAAGAGAAACGAGGATTTTATTCGATAGGTAACAAAAAATTGACCAGAGTTTTTTTAAGGTTTTGTGTAGGAGTTGTTTCCATTCTCATGTAACTTCCAAATTTTTGTGAGGTTCCATCTCCTGGAGCGGTTGGACAGCTTAGATGAGGATGGGAGCGCCGATTCCGTGACCGATGAGACCGGGAGCGACAAGGCCGGGAGCGACGAGGCCGGGAGCGACGAGCCTGCTGCCAACAAGGCCGGGAGCGACGAGACCGGGAGCGACGAGGCCGGGAGCGATGACGGAGCTACGGGCGATCAAGCCGGGGGCGGCGATGACTCCGGGGGAAGCGATCAGGGGGGAACCGAGGAGTACGCCCCTCTTGTCGCGGGCCTCGTCGGCGACAGCGACGGCCAAGCAAAGGGCAAGAGCCTGTAAAACGATGACGAAATTTAGATATTAAAATTATCTATTTCGATTTGAAGTTGCTCAGCAAAAACGTTAACACCTTGAAAATGTGATGGGTTGCGTTTAAATTATGCTTGAAATGGAAAAATCGAATGAAAAACATTTGAGCGTAAATAACACATAATTCACAAATCATGGTAGGTAAATTTTAGAAATAAGTTGGTTCCATTTTGATTACTTTAGATGCTGTGAAGACCAAACCTTCGATTTTAAATTTTAGTGAAATTGGCCCTACATAAATATTTATGCCTAATCATGAACAATTTATTCAATAATTGAATACATCTCCAGTTAGATGAATAGGTGAATTATTCACCTATTCATCTAACTGGCAATGCATAGCTGAGTAGATACCAATGTGTTAGTGACGTAGGTATTATGCACTTGAAATTGATTTTCAGAGCTTTTGAAATTTACGAGCAAGTATTTTAAGAACTTTTCAAACATTTCACCAACAATCCAGGGCTTTCTGCCATTAATAACTGAA
This sequence comes from Nesidiocoris tenuis, assembly GCA_036186465.1. Classification (NCBI taxonomy): domain Eukaryota; kingdom Metazoa; phylum Arthropoda; class Insecta; order Hemiptera; family Miridae; genus Nesidiocoris; species Nesidiocoris tenuis. Next base: position 4,081,048 of record AP028920.1, read on the forward strand.
TATCAAAACCAGGCAATGGCATCAAAAGCAATGACATCATTGGATAAAAGTGCCCACTTGATACATATAAATGTCATCCTCAACGATGCCGTAGGTTCAAAGATGTTCAAAACATCGCATATTTGAGGATATTGGAAATAAAATTTATATAAATTTAACATTTAATGTTAATATGCAAGTACCTAATACCTACAGTAGATATGATATATGATTCTGTGAATTGTTCAACGATGTCTAAATTTTGTTATTTTCAAATCCCAATATAGAATATCTGTCCAGGTACAATCGAGTTGAAAGAGCATAAAAAATAATTTGTGAAATTTCAAATGCTCCAGTGGAGGGAAAAATTATTGAAAACTTATACCAACGATTCGAAATTTCTTCGATAAAATTTCCCTTCGCGAAAAATCAAAATGTAATCTACGAAATAATAACGTCAACTCACAACGAGGAATTTCATGTTGATTGGAGTAGTGTCCGTGGATTCGCAGAGCACAATAACCAATGTGGACTCTGGCCTATCTTTTATAGCAACTTGATGACGTAGGCAGTCCTGGTACACAAATCCAGACTCCGTGTGAGGGGGCGAGGGAGCGGCCGGTACACGAGGCACAAAGACACATGATGAAAGATTGGACTTCTTCCTTGTGGGAAAAAGGAAAAAGTCCTGATAACGAAATGCATGATGCTGCTTACGGCTGAGTTGCGTCAATCTGCTACCTTCCTATTGAATTTCGCAGCGTAATTATTTTTTTCGAAACGGAATAAATTGATTTTTGATTAAGAATATTATTTTTCCAATAAATGAAAATTGTATCTATTCCAATCGCAAATGCATTTTAATTCTAAAAATACGCCAAGCTATTGGAACATGAAAAATATTCTCGTATTACGCAATGTAAAACAAAGATTTTAAGACCAAATCGGTTCATTTTTGTGGGCGGAAATAAATAAATTAAAAAACAATAAAATGCTAATATATCGGAAGTACTGTGAGTTAGTCGAATTTCGATTAAACAGGGCGTTAGGTCTTACAAAGACAACCATCACTGTTCAAGAAATTTCAAAATATGTTAAGAATTTAGGGAGCTATGGCCATTTTCAAGCGCGTGGTAGGTGTTATCATGTTTTAGTATGACTTATACAATATTTATAACTAAAAGTCCTAGCTGCGCTCACTTATAGAAGGGAAAAACATGATCAATTTTCCCAATTATTGGTAGTTATCACTTTATCTATTATTTTAGTCCGGTGCACTGACATGATACATCGAACTTATTACTATTGATGATTTAATTGCTTTTCTGCCCGTCACTAGCGGAGGTTAGTCGAAAGGTAAAAGGAAAGGCGACAAGCACAGTTGTTTTTAGAACTTGTAGGTAGTTGATGATTTGGTTGTAGGTAGGTATCTACCTAATATTAAAATATTATGCTAGAGTCAAGGCTCTCCCACCTTATTTTATTACATTATGGTATTTTCAAAAACTTCATATAGAAAAATTGAACTAGACAATTGTTTGTGATTTTTCTTATGGAATTTTCACTGGATGTCTTCAACTATTAGGTATAGGTAGATAGAAGATAGACTTCAGCCTTTGTCATAGATTGATCAAACAAACAAAAATTCCAAAATTGGGGCAACATGTTCCTATACTATACTATCCCAATAAATTTTGAAAACATTTTAAGAAAAACTATTTTTGGAATAACAATTTTGGAAAAATTTTAAAATAAGAGAGAATATGTTTTAGGTGAAACTTTTTTACACTATCAGGATTAATCTAATCTAAGGAACCTGAGTATAACATTTATACATAATTTTCCGTATTGTTTTCATTGCAGATACCGGGGAAAAAATTTGCGATGGTTCTGGACCTAACAAATCCGTCGGACAAAGAACTGAACCGATTGGGATTCGGTCTAAAAACATACAAGGACAATTATTTGTTCACTGCAAAAATCGGAGGGCTTTGCCGCTGGAGCGATTTATACACATTGCTGTATTTTTCAACGATGGGCCTATCCTTTGTTCTGAGCACGATTTTCATTGTCATCAACTCATTCCTAGGGGAGAAAGAAGTCGTCCTCGAATTGGTCCATTTTATGTTCTTGATTGTCAATACAATAGCCCAGGTGGCCGTGTATAACGTAAATCAAGAATACTACCTTCAATTATACCGGTTTGTAGAACAAGGGATGCGTAGATTGTAATTTTTTTTACTTTTAATTAAAATTCGTTTGAAACAATTCATGAAGATGAACATTTTTTGCAGTGCATTCGACAAAGGAGGCTTTGATTATGGAGATGCAGTCGATGACGAAACCTTCAAAGATATTGCTGAAATCAAAAAAGGCGCTAGGGATCGCAAATCGGTGAGGGAGAGTTCCTACCTATGCGATAAACATAGCATATCGACGGCGAAGTGGTGAGATCTCGTATCTCCAATTTCGTACCTGCACGTGCACATTAGAGATGTCATGGAAATTCAATGTGGTTACATTGGGTACCATAGGAATAGTGGCGGTCTTAACAAAATGGAGATACGAGATCTCACCACTTCGCCGTCGATATATTACTATGTCTGCGAAATAAATTCATCGGGGCATGAGTACTCCCATAGGGCGTGAGTACTCCCACAGGGCGTGAGTACTCCCATAGGGCGTGAGTACTCCCATAGGACGTGAGTACTCCCATAGGACGTGAGTACTCCCATAGGACGTGAGTACTCCCATAGGACGTGAGTACTCCCATAGGACGTGAGTACTCCCATAGGACGTGAGTACTCCCATAAAGCATGAGTACTCCCATAAAGCATGAGTACTCCCATAGGGCGTGAGTACTCCCATAGAACGTGAGTACTCCCATAGGGCGTGAGTACTCCCATAGAACGTGAGTACTCTCTTAGAACGTGAGTACTCCCAGATGAATCGAGTACTCAGGCGTTAGTACTCCCAGAGGAATTTAGTCCTCGAAGATTAGTACTCCTTTCGGCCCACTCGCTTCCCCGGCGGGAGTACTCATGTTGATGGGAGTACTCATGTCGATGAGTACCATGTATCGACCCGTGTGGACACGCCTTTATAAAACGAATTGTATTTCTGGACGGCTTCTATATTACCTACATATCGTGTCCAACGACAATAAGAAACGTTTCGATGAATGAATTAGGTAAGTACCTACTTATTGTTTTATTGCAGGCATTCGGGCATAATTTTTCGATAATGCTGAAAGTGATAATTCTGGTTCACACTCTGAAGAAGCCCGCGAGTAGGTTGTTGCTTGGAAGTAAGTGAAGTTTTTTTCGGCCACAAAAATGGGCCGATTTGAGCGTTCTTGGTCTTAAAATCTTTGTTTTACCCTGCACACTCTCTTCTGATGGGAGCGTAACAACTTTTTTTCTAACTTTCTCCAAATTAATGAGGATGCATCAAATTCATCCTACTTAAAACGCTAATGAGCAGACCAATCGATTAGTGCAACTCAAAATAGGGTGATATTTTAATATTCAATTTACAAAAGGCAAGCATCCAGTCGACGGGGAAGACAATCTGATTTGGGAAGCCCCTCTCGGACTGTACATGCCTTTTGCCAATTATTGGACGCCGTACATCGTTGGCGTACTGATTTCGACAATTTGCGGCGTATTGGTGGCCATAACTGCACTCGCCACCACGGCCACCTATCAGTTTATATGCGAGGAAATACTCGCCGAATATGCGGTCGTCAAATTGACGTTCGAAAGATGCATTGTCAGGGCTGAACATCTGTACAGAGCAGAGTAAATGAACCAAATATCCAAGTTTTTCAGTTGGGTTTCATTTTTGCCAAATTTTATTTCTAAATAAAACTTTTGATTTAAAAGCTCGCCACTTAGTTGTGTGACCCTTCTTTTTTCTTAATTTTCAAAATTCTTAAATAGTTTGAAAAATTGTAAATTTGGTTTGGAAGTATCTCAATTGAATACATTTTTTATGAGCTTTGAATTCGTAACTCATCGTTAACCTGTTCATGTCTGAGTCCTAATACCTACCCCCAATGAACTCGGCACATGTGCATCACTAAATTTAAAAATGTGTTCATTTTAGAACGATATATCGTTTTGAATTGTTGAGGATCGATCCGTTTTTCAATTTTCGTAGTCAGGTGTCGGGTTAGAGTCTTCAAAAAACTGCCTTTTGCCGACCTTTCGAAAAATTATATTTTCTTCATCAGGGCTTGGAGACAGGTCTATTCAGTCACTTTTTTTTTTGGGGGGGGGGTCACCACTATCTGTTTTTTGGGGGATGATGGCCATGATTCTGGTTCTATTGCAAAATAAACAATAACCACAGCCAGTGTGAGACCTGATGTATAATTTTTGAAAGCGCGGCGAAAGAGACAGTTTTTCTGAAGACCCTAACCCTGATATCTGACTAAAAAAATTTATCGTTCCATTTTTAGAGGAAGAAACTCTGATTTTAACGCCTGCCTACGCCATTGCGTCAACCTGTCGGTGAAACATCATCAGGAAGCACTCAGGTCAATTTTTTTCTCCTTTTGTTCCCTTATAGCCTCCATAGTAGCCAAACATTATAAAATTGTTTAAAAAATTCACGCGACAGAATATGGAAGTACTGTGTGTTATCTACGCACCACTGTTTGATTGAATACTTAGCGAACAAATATGTCTAATCAATTTTGGGCCAAAATTTTGCGTGAGAAAATATGCAAGCAATGTGTTTATCAGCAGGCTGGTTTCTTATTTTATTACAGGTTGTTCTCAATTTTCAAGAAAATGATGCACATGCCATTATTTATGGCCATATCTGACGGTGGTATACTGCTCTGCATGTCCTGCTACCTTACGATCTGTGTAAGATTTTTTAAAAGGCTTTTGAGGATTTTATGAGCTTACTGTAGAAGCTAGTACATTTATAGAATTGAAAATAATCAATTTTTCAGCACGCCAAAATTTATGGCCTGGCATGATGAATTTATTTATGCCTACAATAAAGTCAATCAACTTAATTTTAGGTTTCTCTTTTCCCTATGGTCACGTAAATCAGTAATTCTATACTAGGATCTCAAATAATTTTACCTGAATGCCTCGTATCATGCAAAAATATTCAATTCTCCATAATTTTATCTGGAATTATTTTCGAAATTTTAGGACGACATTTCAATGCAGTTGAGATTATCAATGCCGACGTTGGTTCTATCCGAATGCCTTTTAATGCTTATATACTGCGACTATGGCGAGAAACTATCTGATGCTGTAAGTTAAGATGTTTTAATGTATTTTGTGCGCGATTAGGTTTAGTCAATTTGGTTTATTTTGTCTCCCTTTGTAGAATGCGTCGGTGGGCGACGGGCTGTACAATGCTGAAAAGCTGCCGGAAAATTTGATTCTATTGAAGCCTTACTTGGTAACAGTCAAAAGGTTTACTGATGTGCCGAAACGATTATCAGCCGGTGGTTTTTCGGCTGTCAACCGTGAGACATTCGCAGGCGTGAGGATTTGCAGATTTTGGGAAATAATGTAATTTGTTTGTTCGTAGCGATAAAAAATTCATTATCATTATTTTCATGTTTCAGGTGATTCGGGCTGCCTATTCCTACATCGGGTTTATGCTGTCTACTTGAATTCAGCTTTTCATTTCGTAGTAACCCTAGCAATGCACTGAAGTATAGTTTGTCATAAAGCGATCAATTATTCAAATTCCAATTTACTTTTTGCGGCCATATTTCTCCTCGAATCATCGGTAAAATAATAGTTTACAAAATCCATTTTGGCTGTGGGAATTCAGTTTTTAAATGTACGAATTTACCAACATTGTGCACCTCCATAATAGGTAGGAAGTTTTAAATTCATGAATTCACCGCTTTGGGCCTGCGTTGCTACAATATTCCTGCTACCGACATGTTGAATTAAAAATTGCGAAAACCTGCTCGTAATTTGAGAATTGGAGTTATCAAATATTCGTAACAATTATTAGGTTCTGGTTGTTTTGGTCACGCGGCCAGAAGAATTAGTTTCATCCCGCTATTTTGCCGCGATACGTTTTTAAAACGTGGTAATCGACTGTATCGATCATTTCAGTCGGGTGTAAATGGACATCTATCTAAATGGAAGTTTGCCAGTACGTGTTATCAATTCCGAAATTTGGATTACAACTATTTGACCGAAATCAGAATTGAAAAAGTTAGTTAGGTGGTGAACGATGATGACTCGCGGTAAATACTAAAACACCTTTTGGGGAAGGGGTATCAATCTCCGACATACCAATCTCAAAATAAACCCATAAATGTATTAATTTACAAAAAATTCATACAAAATATTGTGGTAACATTTTTCGGATGAAATTCGAAATTTGAAAATTTAAGGGCGAATTTAAAGGATCGTTTGACCGACGAACGGCGATCCGACAAGTCGAGGGTCGACGATGCCGGACGGAATAGCTCCAGGAGCGACCAAACCTCTGGCGGCTAGAACTCCAGGAGCGACGATGCCGGGCGGCACGACTCCAGGAGCGACCAAACCTCTGGCAGCGAGAACGCCGGGAGCGACGATTCCGGGCGGCACGACTCCAGGAGCGACGATGCCGGACGGCACGACTCCAGGAGCGACCAGGCCTCGGGACGCCAGGACTGCGGCCGCACTGGGGTCGTAGTAGCCAGGAGCTCCGTAGTAGCTCGGAGTGCCGTAGTATCCAGGAGCGCCGTAGTAACCTGGAGTGCCGTAGTAGCCTGGAGCGCCGTAGTAACCAGGCGTGCCCAGGATCAAATCGCGTTTAGGCTTGTCCTCGCACATTGCCACGGCTACGATAGCTGCGCATACCTGTATAAAAGGTAAATTTATTCCAATTAATTCAATAAAGATAATATTTTAGTTTGTAAGTGAACAAAAGTAACGGGGGAAAAATTTAAAATTTGAACTGCGCTGAACAAAAAGTCAGACGAGGCGTTTTCTCTGCTTTTTGCCAGTTTTTTATATTCAGTAAAATCCGGAAACGTTACTTTGCTGCATCGATGCATATTTTTATTTAAATGAAAAAAATGATAGTTTAAAAAAATGAGAATGGCTTGAAAAATACAATTAGATATTATAAAGGGCATTGGAATAATAATACTGAACATTTTTTTAAAAGCACCTTTAAATTGTGAAAATTTATTGCCTTCAACCCATCACTCCTCAAGTGCCAAAATGTTCAATTGAAAAACTCCTACGCCTTGAATGTGAAATTTCACACTTTTTCGAATTTTCTTCTCAAGTCAAATTTTTCACTTCAAATTCATCGGAATATTCTTTGAAAATATCAAATTCCCAACTCACCAAAACGAACTTCATCATGTTGATATTGCTTTGAATTTCTCCTCTGTTTTCGAGATGAGACTACAAACAACGGAGCGATTGCCTACGTTATATACTCCATTGAATCGGTGATCGTGCTGAAAAAGAAAAATAGTAGTTGTGGTAATCGGTAGGTACGAGTACCTAGGCACTCGCGGATATTAGGTCAGTGCCTACAGTAACCCCCGGTGTTGCCCTTGCCCCTTCTACATCTCACACGTTCTGAACGTAATTCGACGAATCGAATTTGACCTTTTGACAGGCGGAAACGCTATTTCGATAATTTGTTAATATTCAATACGCGTGTGGGCGGAAATTCGTGCGATATTTGCGTTTGAAAAAATTATAATCACTAGTTATTTACTTAAGTGTTTCGACCGAAGGGGAAAAAGCTTTGAGCCTATTTTGGACTGCTAAAATCACTAATGCTCCCCAAAACACGATTCGAAAATTTTGAAATTCACCTAACCCAGCTGTTGTATTTAAATGAATGAAGAAATGAGTGTGCATCACCAAAATGAACATTTTTCACCATCCAATTTTATTTATTTTTTGTTGAAGGTGAAAAGTTTCAAAAAAGTACTCTTTAAAAACAAAACTAGTAGGCACTTTTGTCAGATTTTTTTGCATAAACGCATATTTTAGTGGGGTTAGGCCCCAACTCATTCATATAATCGGAACCAGCGATAAATTTCCTGTAATAAGAGGGGTTTTATTGCATTTTCGGGCATCTCTAGGTCTATCTACAATCCCTCGAAATGAAAAAAGCCAAAAATACCATAAATGAAAGTGAAACACCAATGAATGTATTTTCGACCTTTCCGAATTGGCGAGCGTGAGAATGGATTCTAATCTTAGGATTTATAGGATAAACCCGACGCCAGTATAATTGCATTATTTTTTCTCCCTATCTCCCAGTTGCATCGATGCAGTTTGACCGATCGCATAATTCATCCATGACCCAATTGCAGTTCAAACATTGCAGAAATTTCTGCAACGAGGGTTAAAACGGAGCCGACCGAATAGGTCGAGAGGATTATCTTTCAACTGGCAAAGCATGCATCATTATGAATTATCAATGACTTATGGTCGAATGAGCAAGTGATTTGTAAAAACATAAAAGCTAGACCATACAAATAATAAATGAAAAACGAGCTGTCAAACGCTAAATTAATGTCCAATTTTCAAATTTTTTTGTGTTTTTAAAAGTTTTACTACATTTTTGGCTGTAGCGCCGCCGATATTCATACTAAAAAGTGGGAGAAAATAGTGGTATCAAATGGCCGCATTCAGGAAAAGGATTTTTCAAACTGGGTCAAAATTGGCTGCGGTGTGTTTCGGTTTATCAGATAAACTGATTTGCAGTCAAGCCCCATAAATCGAGCTTCAGGATCCAAAATAAAATCGACATTATTTAAAATTGTGAAGAATTTATTGAATTCCAATTTTTCCGATCGAAATTGACGGGTAAATTGATCAGTCGAAATTTGACCGCGGTCGTGACCGGCAGGACACTCAACCGACGATGACGCCCGGGTGACCGAGGGCGATGGGGCCGTGAGCGACGGCGCTGTGGGAGATGGCGGCGTGGGCGATGGGGCCGTGGGCGACCGATGAGACGGCCCATGGTGAAACGACGGCAGGGTGACCGACCAAGGCGGGATGTCCGACAATGCTCCTACCGTGGCGGATGAGGGCGGGCCCGTGGGCGAGGACTGGCCCGTGGGCGAGGATAGGGCTAGGAGCGAGGACGGCACCGTGGGCGATCGGGCTGGCGACGATGGGACCGTGAGCGAGCCCGTGGCCGATAGGGACGACGGCCGGGCCGACGAGGCTTCGGCGGTGGAGACCATGAACCAACGTCGGGAGGCCGTGAGCGGTGACGACGGAGGGTCCGTGGGCGACGGGGACGACGGCGGGGCCGGCGACGACGGCGGGGCCGGCGAGGACGGCACCGTGGGTGACGACGGCGGGCCCGTGGGCGATGGAGACGACACCCGGGCTAACGAGACCGTGGCCGATCAGACTTCTAGCGCTCCTGGCGGCGTCTTCTGCAGCGACGGCCGCAATCAAAAGGGCAAACTGCGAAAAATCAAAAATAAAACATTTTTTGTTTGAAGCAATTTCGTAATTATTTGGGAAAACGGCTACGATATATCTAAGACATATAATATAATATATATTATGTCATATTGACGATATATCTAACCATCAATTGAATTTATGAACTTCAAACTACAAATTTCAAAAAAAATTCTCGAATTATTCGTTATAAAATTTGAAATGTTTGCTTCATATTATTACTGTTATTCTCTTCGATTTCTGGATTATGAATTTTTTCAAATTCAGATAAAATATTTTGTCAGTCAATTGATACTTACAGCGAAGAACTTCATGATGGATCTGGTGGTTGCTGTGCTGCCGGTGGGAACACGAGTGATTATCCACCGGCCGGCAATGCTTTTATAGTCTGAATAATACCTCAGGAAATGTTCAGTGGACATTGTGTACTTAGACATGGGCACATTTACATGCATTTCTTACCAATACAGGCGAATAACTTGCCTAGGATGTCTAGGGTGGCGGTGTCAAGTTGCAGACCTTGATTACAATCTGGTTATTCTGTTGTCGCTTGAAGTAGGCTGTTTTAATGGCTTTTCGAACGCAGTTAATTCGTGTTCGAAATTAGTTTTTCCGAACATAAAGTCAGCTTTGATGCGAAATCAATTTATCGAGAGTAAATTACTTCTATAAGCTAGATAATAGGGCCTGCTACAACGAAACATAAATTCAAACTATTGGTATTTTTGTGTCGCAATAATTAACTTTGGGCCTGATTAGAAAGTTTTAGGAAGTAACAGTCTCAATATCATGTTACTTTGACCAAACATGCTATTAGGTACCATTTAATTATAATGCTACTGTAATACTTCCATATTTTATCACTCAAAAATTTAAAGCAAATTTGCTTTGCGAATAAATTTATTTTTTTATTTTGAATTATCTATTTAAAAGCTGCTAGAATGACGTATTTCATGAAACGCAGTGGGTATAAATATTTTAACGCCTGCCTAAAGTCAAAATCGTCTTGTTACAAATAAATAAATAATATTAAAAAAAAAAGATTTCCCCACGGTAAAACCAAAATTTTGACACAATTGTACTCTCATATCGGTTCCCTCTTGAAGCCAGAAAAGTTACTGAGGTAACTTGAATAATCCAAATTTCGATTACATTGCTGTTTAAAAACTTTGAAAAACGGTTGAAATTCGTTGGGGATATGGCCAATTTTGCAAACCCCGGAAATGATTCTGAGTAAACGTTTACAATCCTTTCTGATCCTCCGATCTGAATTTCAATTTTTCGGACGATTACAACAATATTCCATTTGCTCTGTAAAAATACCAGTACAAATTAATGCTTGTAAAGTATTTTCAGCAATTATGATTTTCCAGTCTTTTGCTGACTAGATAGGCTAAGCCAGCAAGCCTTAAATGTATTGCAGGTTTTGAGGATCATCGACCTCAGCGCATAATTATTATTCTTGTTTTGCGTGTTTAACCTCGAATATGATTAATACGATTCCGTAGCTTCATATTTTCGTGATTGAAATTGCTAAAAAAATTTCATTAAAAGATAAAAACATGAATTGATTAAAAAAATTAATTATTAATAAAAATTTTTTTTGTCAGAATTAAAATTTTTTTTGTTGATTTTAAACTGAATACCTATTGTTTGGGAAATACAGTTGATTTTTAGTTTTTTGCTAATAATAATAGGAAATAATAGGATTGTATGGCTGAAAACTGGAGGCGCACAGATAACACACTATAATATTCATACAATACATTGGTAAGTAAACTTATTCGACTCTGTATGCTTTGGCGGCTAGTTACACTGCTAGCATTGAATGCTCATTCAAAAAAAAAATTTTTTTTGTTAAAAGATAGTTTTACTATCAATTTTATTAAAATTATTTCGAGATCACAATCAGTCAGGACGAACAGCTGAGGTGGGCGGCCATCCGTCTGTCTTGCGGTTGTTGAGCTGGGATAACTCGTATTTCATCGACCCTGACCTTGCGGCTGACACGGTTATACCTGACTGCAGGTATCAGTATAGTGTTTGTATCAGTGTTGTGTCGGCTATTGCAAATGTAGCCTCGTCTTGCATCATTGGGTTATTCTTACACACGAAACTTCCTCATTGGTTTTGTTTTATTGCTCAAAATCGAATTAATGTGCGTAGGCTATAGTTTCAAATGAGTATAGGAACGGAGTAAGGTATAGTTAACTCTTAAATGATATTCGTAAAATAATATCTTTTTTGTGGAGTTGGGCTTCATAAAAAATAAAGAATTTCGATTTTTTTTGGTCAATAAGCAATTAATTTTTTTACTACCTTGAAATTTGCGGAGTAATAAATCCTTTTGAATTGTTCTTCTACGTTTGTTCATAGTTAATCACTGGACCACTAAACCGACCACCGGACCGTTGAACCACTGAACCGTTTTGTTAATTTTCCGCAAAAAACATTATAACAAGCATTATCATTCTTCGTATTATGTACAAATAAGAATTTGTGTGATACTGTAGTGCTTATTGGTGCTCACAGATGAGGGATAAAACCACAAATTTAAAATTCGTTTTGTTTATTTTGTGTAAAAAAATTATAACAAGTATTATCATGTTTCGTATTATATACAAATAACAATTTGGCACATAAAAATAATTTAGGTCAGGTATTTTGGTACTATCAGTCTAAATTTTGATGGAAAATGGCGAAATCACCACCAACCGCCATGGTGAGGGTCTTCGTACCGGTGTCGCGTACCATGGTCTATAACCTTGGTCTTGTAGATCGGCACGGGTACGGGGTAAGGTTTAGACACGGGCACTTCCACATTGCGTACCACGGGTACTGGTATTTCCTTGATGACAGGAACCGGCACAGGCTTGTCGACCGGTACGGTCACCGTGCGGACCACCGGTACTGGCACTTGGACTTGGACCGGTACCGGGCTCGGAACTTGGACCGGTACTTGGACCGGTACTCGTACCGGTGTTCGGACGGGGATCGGCACGGCGCGTTGGATGTAGATCGGTACCACTCGCTCGTTGTACGTGGTCGGAACTTGGCCCGTCTGCTGGACCGGCTGGATTTGGCCGAGAGCTTCGATCGGGTTGATGGCAATCACCGGGTTATATGAGCTGACCGGGTTGATCCTGAAAAAAAAAAACATTTTTCAAAAAACAAGAAATTTTTTTTTTAAATCAAAAATTTTTTCAAAAAATCAAAAAAATTTTTCAAAAAATCGAAAATTTTCTTCAAAAAATCAGAAATTTTTTTCAAAAAATTGAAAATTTTTTCCAAAAAATCAAAAATTTTTTGCAAAAAAATCAGAAATTTTTTCAAAAAATTAGAAATGTTTTCGAAAAATCAGAATTTTTTGCAAAAAATCAGAATTTTTTTTCAAAAAATCAGAAAATTCTTCAAAGGATGAGATAATCAAAACGTAAGTAAGCAAACATTCTGGAATTCATAACGGAAAGGTCAACTAGAAAATATCTCGTCGCTTAAGTGGCAACATCAGCTATCTCAGTTTTGGCTACTTTTCAGGAGAGCGAAAAAACTTCCTTGTACTCCAGCGTATGAATTTTCTCGAGAGTTTTCCGTGATTTTATGTCCACTGGGCGATTTGAGACTATTTCATGGCCGTAAATCTGACTTCACCAATCGATTCGCTGTGAAAAATCGCTTAAGAAACTATCAAAACCCCGAAACGGTCAAAAATTGAGATCGCTGATGTTGCCACTTAAGCGACGATCTCATACTTTAGCGGGATAATACCTCATATTATAAGGTGATACCTTTGGATTAGCGTATCTCTCTCTCAAAGAGAGCTAATCGAGGAGTCCGTGTTGGTTAGGCGAATTGATAAACTGACCTACCTAAAGAGCAAAGTACGGGTACGAAAAAATTGTCCTCCATTGACTCCATTTCCATAGCGACCTTTGCCAACGCCAAAACAATTTATTCAAAATTTAAAAGTAAACTTTCGGGATAAAATTAAAATTTTGCTTCAAAATTCAAATTCAAGTCCTACCCTTAGTTCTGGAGCGGGCACAATTATGCTGGCGCCAAGCATATGCTGCGAAAGCGAAGAGGAATTCGAGGGCAGGATACGCCTATCGAAGGATGCCAGGCTCAAGGTGAATGTAGTGTAATTTTCGCTGTCTTTTAGCAATTTTTCGAACAGGTTTCAAATTTATTCGAAAATTTAGGCAGCCGGCAGCGATAAGAAAAAAGACGAGGCCGATCCGAAAGTCGATAAAATAGCGGATGCTGAAGCGGCATGGAGGAGGAAATTTTTCCAAGCGGACAGAAGATTTTTTTCCACGGCCCGCCTCGATGCGAAAACAGTTCTTTACCTCGAGGAAAGGTTCAAATCATGTTATCCTCTCAGAGAAGATCCGAGCTCATTACCTGCTTTGGTCAGTACCTAATTAACCAGTCGTTTAGGACCTAGGACCGACAACACGGTGATTTTCGAGAAATTCGGACTTAGCCAACTTTGATCTCGATTTTGAACATGAAGGAGTTGACTTGAGAATACTTGAACGCTCCGAAAAAATGTTGAAAATTTTCGAGGATTCAGGATCTATTGCCTCCCAAATTTTTAATTTGGAGCCGTTCTCGAGATATAGGTGATACCTCAGCATGTAATAGACCAAAAATCCCAAACGAACCCATCAAAACCTGGGCAATTTAACGGCCAACAAAACCCCCTTCTTGCCCCAACAATTCGATTCTCAATTTGTTTGGAAAATTCTCTGTTCAACTGGCAAAAATATGACTAAAATAAAATAAAAGTAAAATAAATTCAAATAAAAGTTGTTATAAAATTACGAATATATTTTTGGCAAACACTTACGAATTGATGTCGTTGCTCACATCGATGGGCCTGAAAATTAGAACAACGCAATTTAGACGCGACCATAATTTTACAAAACAAAATCAGTGAAATAACTAATTCATAATTATTTCAAAAACGCGCATTTGGTGTCTGCATTTTCTGCTTCTTTAATAAACTAATATTTCTTTTTTAGCTAAATTGTTTAAAAGATATCCAAGCCTCGCCAATCGAATGCGAGTGCGAGGTGAAAAATTATTTACGCTCCGTGCAACAAGAGAAACAAGATTTCGCTGAAAAATCAGCCAAACATCGTCGCCCGAAGAAGAAGTGAAAAGGAAAACCGACGTTTTATCGAGAACATGATTACCCAGCAATCAATACCGAACCTATCACCATCATGATGATTATTTTTCCCTAATGAAAAAACTTTGAATTCGAAAACACAATTTTATGTTTCCTTTCAAACGAACCGTTCGAGACTTTATTTCATCCAGCAGGTAGAAAGTAAATAATGGGCAGTGGATATAAAAATTTAAATTATATAATAGATATATTGGCTTTATTGTTAACCCTAACACAATATTATTATGTTCCTTAACAATAAAGCCAATCGTCCGAGAAAAAACTTTAATTAATTTTTCACAAGAGTTGAAAGCGCAATTACAGAGTTCCTCTAGATTTCTTTCATTAATTTAATTTTTTTTTTCAATAATATTTTTTTTTAAATCTCAGATTCGAGTGACAACGATAAAAAGCATAAAGCATCTTGGAACGGCCATTTACAAAACAGGAAGCGACCCAGTGACCTTTCGAATGGTCGAGACGCCTCCTGTTTTGCCAAGTCCAAGCTCGGGGGCTTGAATGGACTTCGCGGACTTGGACATGCCCCGGTTGTCTGCTTTCTTCCTTTCTCGTTCTAACAGTCGGCTTATGCATTATACGCGCTTACGTCATAGCAGAAATTATGCTATCCACTCGTAAATATTTTTATTGCGACATTATTTTTCTCGGATCGAACTTCATAATGATTCGAATTCCTTAGATAATGCTTCAAGTTATTCAATCAACACGCGCTCGGAAATTTTGAAGAAAAAAAGAAATTTTTGAGAAAGGTAGGTGCTATTTAAGTTGTAATTTATTGAAGATTTTTCTCCAGTAACCTATTGTAATTTTTCGTAAATTCTAAATGCTAAAAATCGAGCTATAAATAATAAAGAAGTCAATATAGAGCAATTTTAACTCACAGATTGTGTGGGGGGTAGAGGTTTTCGATTCTGGAATAAAACATATTTTTGGAGAACAGTGTTGACGTTAAAAATCAATAGTCGGAATTGGCCAATTTGTCGATTAGCTGGTTTCATACCGATAAAATTTTGCTTCAATCGAGGAAATAAAATCTACACTTAAAAAGTATTTATTTGCAAAATAAATAGCACTCACTCATCGTGAAGTGGCTCTAAACTTCGTTGAGGTCTGATGGGGATCCAGCCTCCGTTCGGGTCGTCTTCGTGGGCCCTGGCAAACGCCAGCAGGGTCAGGAAAAACGCCTGGAAGGAAATTAAAAAATAAAATAAATTTTTTATACATGTTTTTTACCTTCAGCGAGGTCAATGTATGTTTCGTTGGTACGGAAATTTAAAAACATCAATATTGGTAAATTATAATACTAATTTCTACAACCTAGTGCCTCATCCTAGTTGTCTTTAAAATGAATAAAATAGCGGGAAAATTATGCTGCAGATAAAAATTTAAGTATCGTCCTCTTTTCAATATTATCGCAATTATAGCAATCCAAAAATATAGTTTTTCCGAATCCTTAAAAAAATTGGGTTTTTTGCAGTTTTAGGCAGCCCTACTACTGTTTTTGAAATTCCGGACAAACTTACTGATGATATCATGATGGGATGAGACTGATTCTGAATCTTGGGTTGCCGGTGGCTCGAGTTGGTCTTATATAGCACCCTCCACTTTCACGCATGTTACACAACTTTTTCTCTTCTCCCCTTGTACGTGGTCGAGATAAAAAACTCAGATGCCAAATTTGATTGGACAGGGTATTCGGACTGAATAGGGAATTTGTGTCACTTGTTTTCAATGCAAAAAATGAGCAAAGATGCTGAGTAAGTAATTCCACATGATTTCCTCTCGATCAGATCGAATAAAAATATCAATAAAAAATAACCAACAAACTTCAAAGCCTTCCAGCGGTATTTTAGGTCTGGCGGCATTTCCCCTGTAAGTAAAAAGATACTTTGCAGTGGGGAGTTCAATTTTGAGAAAGTTTCAACCAAATACAAATTCTAGCAGTGCTCTACCAATGAATTTTTGGGCAAACCCTGCATTTTTGTAATGTTTCTCACTTTTTCTGAAACGCAAACTTGAGCTCAAACTGAAACTTAAGCTCAAACTTAAACATGAAATTAAACTCAAACTTAAATTCAAACTCAAACTGTAATCAATCTAAAACTTGAACTCATACTCAAAATCAAACTTAAACTTGAAATCAAACTGAAACTTGAACTCAAACCACAACTTGAACTCACACTAAAAATCAAACTTAAACTTAAACTCAAACTTGAATTACAACTGAAACTAAATCTCAGATTCAAACTTATACTTAAAACTAAATTTGAATTGAAAAGCAAATTAAACTCAAACTGAAGCTTACACTCAAACGTAAACTCAAACTCAAACATAAACTTAAACTGAAACACAATCTTGAGCTGAAACTCAAGCTCAACTTAAACTCAAACTTAAAATCAAACTCAAATTTAAACTCAAACTTAAAATCAAACTAAAACCTGAACTCACACTCAAAATCAAACTGAACGTAAACTCAAACTCAAACTTCAATTCGAACTGAAACTGCTCATGCTTAAGTTTCGAATTTAAACACAAACTTATACTCAAACGTAAACTCAAACTCAAACATAAACTTAAACTGAAACACAATCTTGAGCTGAAACTCAAGCTCAACTTAAACTCAAACTCAAACTTAAAATCAAACTAAAACCTGAACTCACACTCAAAATCAAACTGTACGTAAACTCAAACTCAAACTTCAATTCGAACTGAAACTGTATCTTAAATTCAAACTCATTCTTAAGACTTGAATTCAAACGCAAACTTATACTCAAAATCTAACTCAAACGTAAAATGAAACTCAAACTTGAACTGAAACCCAAACTGAAACTTAAACTCAAACCTAAAATTAAACTCAAACTTGAAATCAAACTGAAACTCAAACTTGAACTGAAACTCTAACTTGAGCTCAAACTGAAACTTAAAATTAAAATCAAACTTAAAATCAAACTCACTTTAAAGTCAAACTCAAACTGAAACTTAAGCTCAAACGTAAAATCAAACTCCAACATCAAATTAAACTCAAACTGAAACTTGAATTCAAACGTAAACTCAAACTTAAAATCAAACTTAAACTTGGGCTCAAACTCGAACTCAATCTCAAACTTGAGCCCTAACTCCAACTGCAACTCAAACTCAAACTTGAACTCATGCGTAAATTCAAATTGAAACTTAAATTCCAACTGAATTAAATAAATTTTATTTATTCAAACTCACTTTTAAAATCGAAGTGAAACTCATCCTCGTACTAAAACTCAAACTGTTTCTCTAACTCAAACTGAAACTGGCTGGACCTCAAACTTGAACTTAAACTCGTTTCGGTTTGAGTTTACAGTTTTCAGTTTGAGTTTTTAGTTTTCAGTTTGAGTATTTGTTTGAGGATGAGTTTGAATTACAGTTTGAGTTCACGCTCCAGTTTCAGTTTGAACTCTAGTTTGAGTTTACGTTTGAGTTTCAGTTTGAGGTTGAGATTGGTTTAAAGTTTGAGTTTTGGTTTCCGTTGGAGTTCAGGTTTGATTCTGAGCTTGAGTTTCAATTCAAGTTTGAGTTTTATTAGAGGTTGAGTTTGAATTACAGTTTGAGTTAGCGTTCCACTTTCAGTTTGAGCTTGAGTTTGGGTTTCATTTCAAGTTTGCTTTTCCGTTTGAATTTAGGTTTGATTCTGAGTTTCAGTTTCAGTTCAAGTTTGAGATAATGGTTGAGTTTGTGTTTCAGTTTGAGTTTTAGTTGGAGGCTGGGTTTGAATTGCAGTTTCAGGTTACGTTTCGAACTTGGAGTTTGAGTCTCGTTTTAATTTGAGTCGTTTGAGTTTAAGTTTAAGTTTTTTGTTCAGTTTGAGTTTTATATTGAGTTTGAGTTTACGTTCCAGTTTGAGTTTGAGTTTGTGTTTCCGTTCGAGTATATGACATTGTGTGATTCTGAGTTTGAGTTTCAGTTTCAAAAAAGTTCGAGTTTAAGTTTGAGTCTTCGTTCGAGGTTGAGTTTGAATTACAATTTTGAGTTTACGTTCTAGTTTCAGTTTGAGCTTGAGTTTGGGTTGACGTTTGACTTCCAGTTTTAGTTTGAGTTCATTAATTTATATTTGTACGTATAGGTACCGCAGATAATATTTATTTCAAAATCTGCCGGTAAACCCTGATTTCTATAATGTAGAACATCGGCTAAAACCGTGAACGCAGGGTTTGGGTTTGAACAACAGAAAAGTTAACAAATTTATATAAATCGTGTATTTAACATATGAATTAATACTCTTTCTTCAGTCAGGTGAGCAACTATAATACAACGTGTAGGTTTACATTTACAACAGGTTGAAAACATAATAATTATTACAGGTACTTTTTCCCCATCATTATTACCAGGTAGGTATGATAGGGAATAATATATTAAAAATATTCTTGGTTTTCAATATACTGGTGTACTTATTACAGCAAAAAATGTTTTTGAGCTGATTTTGGCAAAAATAGGTAGGCGGGTACTGTTCTAATACAATTGCAATGTTTTTCCACAATCCATATATAAACATAAACTGCCACATAACATTCGAACAGAATGGCACATAAAATTATTTAACAAAATCGACAACTCTTTCGACTTAAATTAGAAATCAGTCATTCAAATATATATTTGTTTACTCAATCCTCGTGCTCTCTACCATCCGTGGCTCTTTTTCGAATGTATGATTTCATGGTATACATGTTTCGTCCTGTATACTGGCACAGGGACTGGGTAAGGTTCAGGAACTGCGACGTGAACTTTTCTCAAGACTTCGACAGGGACGTGCTTCTCGACCTCTACGGGATACGGTTTCTCAACTGCGACCGTCACAGTTTTGTAAACAGGCACCTGAAAAATTGGAATTAAATTATCGATAATTAATCAATAGGTTCAGAGTAAGAACAGGAGAATATTCGAAGCTGATTCTCGCTAAAGCGCTTTCGGCTGTACAGCCCTCATCAAGAAAGATTCAAATAAATTATGAATCCCATAGTTTCAGTCAGAAACACTAATGAAAATTAATAGTAATTAATACCTCATCTCAACCGCTCATCTTTTAGCAAATAGAGAATCGCATAATTAATAAATATCTTAGCCCACTCTGATTATAGGGTAAAAAATATAAATTTCAAAAATTCGAAGAAAAATATGGAAATTCTTCTTTTTTAAAAATAGTTTTATTACCTGCACTGGAACTTCAACAGGATATGGCTGAGGCACGTGAACGGGAACTTGTACTGGGTAAGGGATGTGGTGGGGCACAGGTACTGGTACACCAACAGATTGGACGACTGGTACTCGTTTTTCGATGTCAACATGCTGCGAAATGATCTGCGGCCTAAAATCAAAAGGGTCTCAAATTTTAAAAAATTATTTAATTAATTTAAATTAATTATTTATTCAATTAAATAAATTGATTAAAATAAATAAATTAATTAATTATTTAAAGAATTATTAATAATTAAATTTGCTTTACTTCAAGATCAGATTTCAGATTTAAGATTCAATTAATTAATTTTATTCAAAATTAAAAAAATTCGTATAGATAAAGTAGTCTTAAATAAAAATGGACAAAATATGTGAGGTAAGTAGGTATGTGAAAAAATTTGAAATGAATTCAACCTTTTTAACAACACTATTAAATAAAACTATTAAATAAATTTATTTTGAACGGAAGAAAAGTTCAACGCCATTTTTTTAATATCAGAAAATATAATATATTTTAATAATATATTCAAATTATTAAAATAAAAAATTGAAAATTTTAAAAAGTAAAAATAAAATTTTATTAATAATAAAATATTATTTTATTTACTTACGCAGGAAGATGCGCAGCTGCACCGTGCACATTTATTTCTTCACCACCGATGCTTCTCTGGTCTCGAGGTGGTGAGCTTTCAGGGTCTGCAGGCTGACTGTCCGTTGTTATGCTGACGCTGTCGGAAGGCCTGTCTGTGTCAGAGGCCCCGCAAATAGCGAACACGGCAGCTACCAGAAGAGACGTCTTTTGATGGGCGGAAAAAACAAAAATTGACTTTTATTTAATATAACTCAAAAATAAATAATATTAAATGAAAAAATTTATTACCTACCTAAATTTTTTGAATAAATAAATAATTTTAAATACTATTTTAAATACTTTTTGAAATAGGTAGTTCTCTTTATAGGTAACTACGGTTTAGTAAGTATAGGTAGGTATTACAAAAATTATAGTGAGTAGCTATGATTAATTATAGTTCATTTTCTAGTTATCAAAAAATAATCCTAGGCATTGATAAAGCTGTTTGTAGACAATCAACTTTCCTTAAAAAAAGTAAACATTGGGATTTTATGACTTACATAGCATTTCATGTTTACGCGTGGGTCGGTGGAAACAACTATGTGGAACAAGGGTTGACATGTGGACTTGTTTATATAGAGAAGCGAATTCCACCACTTTCTCACCCCTATCGGGGGTAGGTGACTATTACGCAAGGGAGTCAATCCTCGGGGTTTGTAGGGTAGTGAGCCAAAACTGTACGAAGCTCAAGTTTAGGCAGGAGTGCCCTTTCCTTTGTGCGCCAACGATCGAGCTCCTTCGATAATTTAGTATTATGATCATTATTTTTACTATCCTTTATTCAGTTTGAATATTGAAAAAATAGAAATTACAAAAATAACGTGCGCACTATGAATCGCTACTAAAATTCAGTGCGCCATAGTTCCAAAAAAATTGTTCTTTCTATTTGCAGATTGAATAGAAATTCTAGTGCATTTCATCGGGGAAGGAGGTTTTTTTTTTATTTTAAAAAATTTATTCCAACCCTTACTTTTATGGTGCCACAAAAAGACCAGCCTAGTCCTTATTTTAGGCCAAATAATTCTCATCCGGACTACTTTCGTTGGGTAGGCACTGGAAAATCTGTTTTGGAAAATGCTTCACTGGAAGACTTTCACCATTTCTTGGACCAGAAAATTTCCAACATTGCTCATAGTTTTGAATAAAGCTATCGCGCTTGCGTGTTATGTTGTAGGTATAGTTATCTTAAAGACATGAAAGATAAAATCAATAAAATCGATGAACCATTATTCAGGAAATTCGGTAATATACACAGGCGCATAACTCATTGTACGCACCAATGGCTAAAATTTTTTCGAGTTCAGTTTTCTCGGGTTTAGGTATGTCTGAAACGTGTAGGTATGACAATTACTCGAATTCGGATCCTTTTATGCATTATTTTCCTTTTTGCATTTTTTTTTTGTATTATTTTAATTTCTTATGACGATTCTGTGCGGAGGAAAGTTATTAACTTGCGTGAGAGGATTCCGTCTGTTGTTGCGTTAGGATCTGGAATCAGTGTTAATAGTTAATTACGGCAATCACAAGTTCTCCGACGGATGGACATTCTATTCTCACATCCGGTACAGAGCTTGTCTTCCTCTATGCCTATGTACAGGCAGTAGTACAAACCGGTAGCTCACTTCATTCGTCTAATGATGTCTTAAGCAGATTCTTCAAGCATTACAACAAAAAGTATAGAGAAGAAATTCTGAATGTTGCGGAGAAATGTTTGACAATATTGGCACGGTACCTACCGTAATTCGGGGTGAGAATAGGTGAAAATTTTCATCGTTTTTTCATCACTACCCCCACAAAATTTGTATTTTTGAGCTCACATTAACACAGTCGGAGACTAGGTACATACATCTTACAAAATTATTTTGATACATTATTTCCTGAAATGTAGGTACCTACGAGTATGTAATCGGCTGGTTTTTCTTACCGAGATTCGAAAGATGAGAATCTCATATACCTACATTTGATGTATATAGTCTCCGATCGTATTAATATGAGCCCAAAAATACAAATTTTGTGGGGGTAGTGATGAAAAAACTCTGAAAAGTGGCACTTATTCTCACCCCCAATTACGGTAGGTACTGTCCGTGCCAATATTGTCATACAATTGAAGGGTGCCAGTGGCAAAACGACCTAAGTAACCGAGCAAGAATTTTTCAGGAGAGAAGAAAATGTTTACAATATAGAACTGAGAACTTAGGCCGTTTTGATGTTTGGATTCAATTTTGAACCCCTTGATGTAGCACTATTGATCTAGAATTTTTTCTGCAATTCCGGCGAGGCGCTTAAGACCCTAACACACAAAAAACCAGTTTGAGAAAAAATGGCACTTAGGCCGTTTTGCCACTGGCACCCTTCAATTATTGTATCTTTGACGGGAATGGAGGGATAACTTCAAAAAGTGAGGGATATTCTCATCCGACCGGTGGGGTGAGACTAATCCACAACCTTGCAGAAGCTCGAGATGATGTAGGCTATTTTGACCCTTCCTTCCTTCTAACAGAGAATAAATATCTGGTTGCTAAAAATTCGAAAATTTTTATGGCCGAATAAGTAATGGGAAAACGCCATCAAAGGCTTGGCGGCTGTAATTCCAATATTGCTAACGAAATTCGACTTCACGTTGAATCTCGATCTGAGCTTATATTGGCTTTGGTATGTATGCAAGGACGAATGCATAAAATTTCCATCCTCTCAATTTCCCGTAAGTTTGCGCGTCCTCATACGGTAAAATTGAAATTTCATCTTCACCACGGTACTCCTTCTTCAAATCGCGGCTGTTCTCTTTGGTAAAATTGAGTGCCACTCATAATATCTCCTCGAAAGGTTAAACGTTTCTATCCATCTCATCCACGCCCACATTCCCGAGCTCTACCGGGTGCCAGACAGGGGGGGGGGGGTGGAGTCGTGACGACTGCAGGAGGAAGTCACTATAATGGAACAACCCGATCGGCCCAGTCGACCGGCTCATTCGTTTTATTCTCATCTTAAACTATCCGCCGGATAATTCTGCGAGGAAGGCAAGAAAATGATGTAACCGGAGAATAGCCGGCGGTCACCAGACCGGGAAAGGTCACTGTTACAAAGTGAACCTCTCATTGATCGAACATGAGTGGCTACCTTATTATAATATGATAAAAATTTTCAACAAGATCGAAGTTGCTATACCCATACCTATACCCATACCTATACCCATACCTATACCCATACCTATACCCATACCGATCCAATAAGAGTGATAAAAAAAAAACATAAACAAAGTCAAGAGAAGATCATCAATGGACTCATCCCCTCTTCCCACAAACACTAATCACGACCAGTGGTGCGTAGATAACTCACAATCCTTCCATATTTTGAAACGTAAAAGTGTGGCACAATTTTATTAGCTCAATGGGTCTCGATTTGATTGCAATTCGTACAAGCGTTGAGGGTCATCAAGGTCAATCCTTACTAGTTTGAAAACCTTCGATCCTACTGATGAACCCGAATGATGAATCATTAATGAAGTATAGGCATAGAAATAGGTTACTTAGCTACCGTTATAATTATTGTGTACTTTAATCGTAATTCATCTCTAATTATTGGCAATTTCACTAGTTGTATAATTCGGCCGAATAATAAAAATTCAAACCAGTGGCGAGCAGATTCAACACGCAACCCGTCCATAGATTTTGATAGGTAACATTTTCGAACAAATTGATAATTATTTTGAACTTATATGAAAGCTATTTGAATATCAAATGCAAAAAAAATTAGCAAATTTCAAAACCTCTAAAATAGTAACTATAGTTAACTGTTAACAGAATAGCCATTTTATAAATACGAATAATATTTCAATAATAAATATAAAATGAAAATAGTCATAACAAAATGAAAATGTATGGTATGCCTTTTTGGTCAAAAATGAAGGAAAATATTTTACCTACAAGTAATTTCCAGCAAATCTCTCTCTGACATGTTTTCATAGTCCCCTTGTAAATCCCGTTTTTGAAGTTCTTGCGTTTTCGACATTCATTCTCTAAAATAGCGGTAGTGTCTTCAATTTCCAAGAAAACTCAAATCTGAGGACACCGCCGTAAAGATCGAGAATTTTCCCATAAGAAACCTGCCTCATCTGTGGAAAAAGTCCCGATTATGTATGTCAAAAACGTCTTTACATAAAGCGCCCTCATGCTGAATCATCAAGGAGGGATTACGTGGGCAAGATAAATAAATAAGTACCTAGCCAGTCCAATGTAACTCCTTTATTTAACGTCGAAATGGGACAAAGTGCAAAAGGGAATGCAGGACGCCTGTATTAAGTTGGCATCCCGTATAAGAGAAGCGACTGGGTCACTGGGAAGACGTAAAAAGTTTATAGTACGTGATCTGGGTCGTCTTGCGAGTATGGACACTACGAAGTTTTTTAAGTCCTCTTGAAGATAACGAGAAAATTAATACGGCACTTAAAATGCCATAATAGGATGAGCTGACCGAAAAAGGCTCTAAAATTGCCATAAAGGATCATTTAACGATCCTTAATCACGGGCAGAAATTGGCCACCCAACAATTCAATTTATCACTAGTAGGCCAGTCAGAATCGACTGAAAAAATCGCTAAATTTGCCAAATGTATCTCTGATTTTTTCAGTACGTTTTTGGGGGAAATGCGGAATTATTTAGTTTCAGTTTTTTGAAGATTTGGAGAGAACAAAGACAGCTACAGACACGAGTTTGGTCTTGATTTAAAGCTTAAAGCTAATTAAGATTGATAATTTGTTTTTGGAATTTTCCCATTTTCAGGCTCTACTGAGTCATTTTATTGATCATTTTTCTCAAGGTCCTGTTATATCACGCCGTTAGACTTGTAACGATTCCGTAGAAAAAAATTCAGGGCGTCTTCTCGGGAATTTTTTTGCGTAACTGGCGAACCTTTGCCCTTTGTCGTCGACATCGTCGTTGTAATGGTCAGCAGGAATCGGCGATCTGGAAGACGCAGCTGACGTAACATCGGAACTAAGGACGAACTGGGTCTCTGGGCCGGAACTTCACCAATCGATGCGACGTTGACCTTTACGAAGAACGACGTCCCGAGGAGAAATATCGTCCAGGAAGAATTGGCCGATGTTAATCGTCCGGGAAAGAGATAGCTTTCTTTTCGAGTCGGAATCAAACTAAAGTTTGACCTGGGGTGATTCCGATTTGCAGTTTTACTCGAATACGTAACCGGCAGGTGTTTAACTTACCGGTATTTTACGGATATAGCAATTCCGAGACGTGTTGAGAATTTTTCCAAACCAAATTGAGAATTTTTGTACGCAATTCTACTTCTAATTCTTGGAAAAATATGAATAAAACTCAAGGAGCCTTTTCTATACTCAATAAGCGGTTTTACCTGACTTTGGGTCAAGGGTGGCATGAGAGCGAAATATTTTTCGTTTTTACAATATTTTATTCGAATATACAATTTTACCAGACAGCGTGTCCCGCAAGGACCGAAGGACCTGCGATGACCGACGGACCAGCGATGACCGAAGGCCCGGCGATGACCGAAGGCGAAGCAAGAACCGAGTGACCTGCGATGAGCGAAGGGGCGGCGATAACCGAAGGCGCGGCTACGGCGGGGGCCGTGTAGGCGACGGCGCGGACAGGAACGGGAACCGTGCGGAGGACGGGCTCAGCCTGGGTCACGGTTATGGGCTGCCTGACGACGGTCACTTGGGCCGGAGCGACGGCGACTTTGTTGACGATCGTGGCGGGAAGGATGCCGGCCGAGGCGGCGCCGACGAGTGCGATGACGATGGCCTGCGAAAATAACGATAATTTCAATAAACAATATAATAATAACGATACAATTTTGAAAAATCATTCCGAACCGGCGGTACGCACATAACACGCAGTACTTCCATATTTACGTTGAGTTGGCAACATGGAAAAACCAGGCAACCAATGCTCTGCTACCATAATGTAAAATTGAATGGATCGTCTTTTTTCAGAATGAATGAATTTTATTAGGTATTTGATAATAAAAACTGAGAATTTAATACTTATTTCCAATATTACAGCTTCCTTCATCAATGCTCATGTTTTGCTATCGGTGAAATTTGAATCAAAATTTTTAGCTAGTCAAAATCTAAAATTCGAGGCCAATCTACAAAATTCGCTATTATAGGTACGTATTGCTCGTTTGAACATTTTCAATTTCGCGGTAGCAGTCAAACTGATTTTTAATCCACAAATTCCCACGTCATACGTATGATTTTCGGCTGAATGGCAAAATTTGTGAGGACTTACGAGAAGTTTCATTTCGGTCGTTCTTTGTCCGATGTGATCGAGAAAAAGATTCAAGATAACCTCCTCCTACCTCGGGTTATATACCTCACTCTCACGCTCATTTTCTCGATGTCCTGCCTTTGTGCAGAAACTCTCGCTCTGCTCGATCAAATTGCGAATAAAGAAAGGCCACACCTTTCAAGGCGGGGGCACACGTACGAAAATTTAATTTTGACTTGCAGGACTTATAATAATATTATATGCTATATCATATCTTATATCATACCTACCTACATTATTTTACGTTTTGCCGCTGCTCATGGAAATTCGTCAGGTGTCAAAATTAAATTTGATGCTGAATTTAAGGAAATTATTAACTAGGTGTACAAATATTAGAGAAAAGGCCAGTTTTAAAGGTTGTTTATGCATACATGGGGTTAGGTTATCATTAATGAGCGTAGAAAGCTCGAAATCGGCCAAATAATACAACAAAAAGGTGAAAGCCGGAAAACAATTAAAAATAACTAAGGCAGCTTCTCTCGATTTGTGCTCAAACTACTGAACCGTTTCTAACCATTAAAGTTTCGTCAAATCAGACAAAAATGTTGATTTTGCTGTCAATAGTTTCATACAATTTCTGCCATCGGTTTCACCATTTTGAAGTTCATCAAAAAGCTATCGTCAGAATGACTCGAGCAGACAAAACGTTGAATTTTCGTGAATTTGGTTGAATTTCGGGCATTTCCAAATTCAAAATGTCATCCGTGATATTTCGATCCGAGAAAAATCATTTCGATCAATAGCCATTTGCTTGACATTTTTTGGAATCATTGAAAACGTGGTTGTTCGGGTCGTTTTTGAGTTATTGACGACCAAAATGAGAAAAAACCAAATCGTGGTTTCAGGGTCAGCTGACCTTGGTGCGAATTTTCAAATGCTCCGATTTTTGAACTCCAAAAAGACAATTTGACGGGACTTTTTCTCCACGACGTATTGCAAATTGTCGTGCACGACGACGACAAAGTGAATAACGGCCAGGCCAGGCGTCCTTGCCCGTGACCTTCCAACGGGACGCGAGGCGCCTGTGGCGAACTTCCTGGCCGACGATTAGCGTCAACTGGAGGAAAATGATTTTCTCGATTTCCTCGACAATTTTGGGACGAATAGTAGATAGGGGAGGTTTCCTCGGTTTTATGGTGGAAGTTTCGAAAAAATCTGTTCTCGAAGATAGGGTGTTATACTAGGTGTTATAATATAACAGTATATTTTACGCTATAAGATAGGGTGGCCTGACATCGGTGAACTAGCAGGCTGGTATATTTTTGAAAATTAGGAATCGATTATACGCTTAAACCATCGATTCTGAGAAAAAATTGCAATAATAGGTGGGCAACAACTTAAGTTTTGAATATTTTCCGGAGTCTGGAACAATAATTGTCTAGCTGTAGGAAGTAAAAATCATTTTTAGTTCCTAGAGCTAGACAATTATAGGTGCTTTTTTAAAATAACTATGATGTACCTAAATAAATAAATAAAACGTTTAATTGCCAATGTGGTTTACTATCGCCCATGAAAGATAAAAATCCAATCCCCGCCGAAAATTTAATGTTTTACGTTCCAAGGTAAAATTCAGAATTCGAATAAATCAATTTTACGTTTTGCCGCTGCTCATGGAAATTCGTCAGGTGTCAAAATTAAATTTGATGCTGAATTTAAGGAAATTATTAACTAGGTGTACAAATATTAGAGAAAAGGCCAGTTTTACCTCAAGGTTGTCTATGGACACATGGGGTTCTGATCCCATTAATGAACGGCTCAAGCTCGAAATCGGCCAAATAATACAACAAAAAGGTGAAAGCCGGAAAACAATTAAAAATAACTAAGGCAGCTTCTCTCGATTTGTGCTCAAACTACTGAACCTTTTCTGACCAATAAAGTTTCCTCTAATCAGCAGACAAAAATGTTGAAGTTCATCAAGAAGAGATCGTCAGAATGACTTGAGCAGACAAAACGTTTGAAGGATGATTTTCGGGAATTTTCAAAATGTCATCTGTGATATTTCGACCCGAGAAAAATCATTTCAATCAATAGCCATTTGTCTGACATTTTTTGGAATTATTGAAAACATGGTTGTTTGGGTCGTTTTCGAGTTATTGACGACCAAAATGAGAAAAAAACCAAAATTTTTAACCAAAAGATATAATTGTGGTTTCAGGGTCAGCTGGCCTTGTGCGAATTTTGAAATGCTCCGATTTTTGAACTCCAAAAAGACAATTTGACGGGAATTTTTCTCCACGACGTATTGCAAATTGTCGTGCACGACGACGACAAAGTGAATAACGGCCAGGCCAGGCGTCCTTGCCCGTGACCTTCCAACGGGACGCGAGGCGCCTGTGGCGAACTTCCTGGCCGACGATTAGCGTCAACTGGAGGAAAATGATTTTCTCGATTTCCTCGACAATTTTGGGACGAATAGTAGATAGGTGCTATGTACCTAGTGATGTAACAGTTTATTATACGCAATAACATAGGGTGGCCTGACATCGGTGAACTTGCAGGTCGGTATATTTTTGAAAATTAGGAATCGATTATACGCTCAAACCACCGATTCTGAAAAAAATGGTAGTAAAAGGTGGGCACCTACCCAAGTTTTGAATATTTTCCAAAGTCTGGAACAATAATTGTCTAGCTATAGAAAGTAAAAATCATTTTTACTTTCTAGAGCTAGACAATTAGGTGCTTTTTCAAGATAACGATGATGTAAATTAATAAATAAAACTTTTCACCACCAATTTGGTTTATTATCGCTCATGAAAGATAAAAATTCAATCCCCCGCAGAACATGTTTTACGTTCCAAGGTGAAATTCAGAAATCGAATAAATCAATTTTATCCGTCCACAGCCCGCAGTTTTCTATAGTGGATTGAAAATTTTGCAATTTTCAGAAAAAATCCATCTTGGAAAGGCCATATGTTTGAGCCGAGTCGATACCTCAACTCTTGGACACATTCTGATCCCATCAGATGAACGGCTCAACCCTCAACCGCCCAACGAAGCGGCGGGGCAGTCAAATCTGGTCCGAAAGGTTCAAAAATCGGATCCTTCGGCGGGGGTGTCAGCTTGGCGATTGCGCCTCCGATTGGTCAGTGCCGCAACGTCCCCGGCACAGCGGGCCAGCTGAGTGCCGCCAGCCTGCTGAGTGCCGCACAAAGGGGCGGCTCCACCGGCAGGACGATCGGCGGTTGAGCCGTTCGCGGGATTCCCACTTCAATGAACGTTTCCAGGTCCGTACCCAGGATTTTAATTGGGGGGGGGGGGCAGACAACGCCCAAAAATTAAATCACATTTAAAAAATCAACATTAGGAAACAACCTATTTATAGACGGGATGTTGGTACCTACCGTATTGATTACCTATGAAAAAAAAATTTTTTTTGATAAAAAATTTTTTACATTATGTTGGTACATTTAATGTATCAATATAATGATATTATCATGTTCGTAGTACTTAGATGAACGAATTCCAGGAAATTCCAGAAATTCCGAATTCCAGAAACATGGGTACGGGCCGAACGTTTCTACGACGTCTCAACGTTTCTGCTACATTTCAGCGGTTTTACGAGGAATCGGGCATAATTTAAAAATTAACACTAACGGCAAATAATGTGCATCGTCATTTTTTTTATTAAAAATCCTATTTACATCTCATTTACTCTCATAAATAATCAGTCTTTCAGAAAATTACAGAATTTTACAAAAATGTACAGCTGGTACGATGCGTCCATAATTTTGATAACAGGGGCCTATTTTTTGAAGGCCTTTTCAAGTCTACGCTTTTCAATTTTTAAAAATTAAGAAATGAAAAGTTGATCGGTTTTTTTAAACCTGACAATATCTTTTTTAAACAATCAATCAATTTTGATATCGGGTCAAAACTGAACTGAAAAAACCTTGTTACCTTATTTGGACCAAAAATCGGGTTCTAAAATGCTTCAACAACGGGCAAAAATCCGTATTTTCATGTTCATTAAAACGATTCAAAACCAAATAATTTGCATTATAAATAAACTTTTAAAAAAATTACAAAAATTTCCGAAATTTTGAAAACAAAAACCGAAATAGAGAAATACGCTCATAAAAAATCGCCGAAAATACGAGCATTTAAGTCCAGCTAGTCGTACCATTTTATTGGTGACTATTTAAGAATTTGCCGTCATGAATCCGTTTGTTCAGTCTGGCTGGGTAACTTTTCCCGATAGCACTTGACCGCCGTCAACAATTGTTCGAGGTAGATGACCAACCTGTCGGCTATATGTTCGAATGTGTTTTTCACATTTTTATTCGTATCCAGAACCTTGATTTTCAACAAATTCACCGCCGTCGCTGGCGTGACGACGACTCTAGCGCAGAACGACGATTCGGGTTTTTTCATATTGTTTTTCACCTCGTCGAAATATTTCCTCACAGCCGGCAACGTCTCAGGTTGTTTGATCACTTCCGAAAACCGGCCGCGGAATCGTTTGTTGAAAACGTCGTAGGACGAGAAGACGTCGAAAATCGCGAGCGTCCCGTCGTCAGCGTCGGCCGAGTTGACGTCGAATAGTAGAAATTCGAAAGCGGCCGACAAACAGGCGATGAAATCGTCAAGCCAGCCCTCGTCTTGTCGCCAATTGATGGCGATATTGACCGATTTCTGATTCGTCACCTTGGGAACAACTATGTGAGGAAGATTGGACATTTCGACCAGCCATCGGTCCGGCGGCCGTTTTTCGATAACTTCTCGTAGATATCGACGATTTTCCAATCGGAAAAGAGCGAGTATTTTCTTGGTGACCGTCGTCGCCGGCGTGGCGTCGTGCAGGATCGGGTCTTGCAAGCGGAACGTGTATTTCAAAAGGGGAATATCCCGTCCGCTGGCGCACAGGTTTTTGAGCAGAACGAACTCGTCCGGCAGGAGGTTCGGATTTTTGAACATTTCCTCGGCCAAGATTTTGCTGCAATACGGCGACATGATGGATTTTTCCAAGTCCATCTCCGCGTAGAATTTGAAAAAGCCGGCGTACAATTCGCGCAACGTCATCCCGTTCCTTCTGTCGACGTGCTGGGCCGCCGAGCCGCACAGGCGGCACGGCCACTCGTCGGCAGACGGCGACGACAGTATCTTCGACAACGGCGGAAGAATCGGCGGCTCGACGTTTTGCAAATAGAAGGTGACCATGAGCGTGATGGCGTAACTCACGAATTTAAAAGAGCCGGCGAGGTCGCGCTCGCGGTAGAAACTCAAAACCAAAAGCACCAAAGGGCGGAACCTGGAGTCCGAATCGACCAAATTGTGGATGAGCGAGGTGTTACGGAGAGCGCTGTCTGACGTGCAGCTGAGGTCGATCGGGATGCCGGTGGTGGAGTGGACCGCCTTGATGATCGGCACCCGGGCGTTCCTGATGGGAATGACGTCATGGAACGCACCCCCTCGGAACATCCAGCGCCATCTGTCGAGCATCAATTTCATGCGCTCCGCACCGTCTGGTACGGCTAGAAAAACATAAAAGATGTGTAAACATAACTACTATCCTTTTTTCTGTTTCCAGGTACTTTTAAAACCCCTGTATTCATACAGAGCAAAATTTAGTTGCTCTGTAAAAATAAAGATTATTATAATAACGAAATACATGTAAGTAGATGGTGTGCAGCATACAATGACAATTACGCAGTTATTGTAACGAAAAATGTTCATTAATTACAGGCCCTGATGAAGGTGGCATAGTTTCGGCAAAGTTGTCATCAGTATGACCTGGATACCGATAGCACTTGACTAATATAACGAAGTATAGGTAGATTGTAGTATAGGTAGAAATGTAAATTGTAAGGATATAGGATTATTCTTATGGTTTTTGATCTGCGCCAGAATAGAGTTGGAGATCTTGCGCGGATCAACAAGCCAAAAGAGTTTGCGGATTAAGTGTAATCAACTATTAAATTTTGTAATCGTGCACGTTTTTGCCTGCTAATCCGCCCAAGATCTCCATCTCCAATCGACGCGGATTGAAAACCAATGTATTTTTTTTTTTTTTTCAAATAAAAACGGTTTATTTAATTATTCTAATTATTGTAATTATCCTGAAAAAATGATGACGCCCGGCGGGCCTATAGAGCGGCACTCAATCCGCCCGGACTCAAAAATCGACTTTTCGGAAATGTCACACTATTGATCTCAACTTGCGATTTATTCAATAGTCGAATCTCTCGAGCTGGCCTAATCTTTTCTCAACTTTCTCTCGCCATTATGTCAGCATTTTTCATTTAAATGTTGCTTACAGTCTGAGTCGATAAAGCAGTCGATGTCGCTGTATTTTGTGGCCAGACCATTAGACAGGGAGCCGTAAACGACTGTACGGACGTCTGGCATGAGTTGGTACCAGATCGATACTACATCGTTGAGTACCTGAAAAATTAATAAATATTTTTATCGTTAAAATCAAATATTGCACAATAAAATTATAAGTTTTAAAATAAGATAAATTGTTCATGATCAAATAAAATATTATAATTTAATGTTACATCAAGAATAAAATATTTTTCGAACCTAGTCCACAAATAAGTAGCGAAAAATGTCGAATTTCGACAATTATTAACAATAGTACTGATAATAAATAACGAAATTATCAATAATATTTAGAAGAGTCAACATTTGAGCTCATATTTGAAATTTTTTTTTTAAGAAGTCTTGTTTTGAACATTAAAGCTTACCGCCTGAATTTGTCGCTTCCGGTCGGGGGTCAATTCGAGCTTTTCCAATAGAACGGAGGCTTGATATTCAAAAGTCGTTGGATCTTCATTTTTAGGTCGTTTTTCAAGCTACAAGATCACAGACGGTAAAGGATTATTATAATAGAATTATTAATTTTCCCCTGCCCTGTCTCATTCCAGCAATTCGAATGGAATGAGTAGGATTTCCGCAGGGAAATGATGTAAAGGAAATTTTATCGTTTTTTCTTTCGTCCGTAAGAGGCCCTAAAACACGAAAAATTAACAAGTTTCAAGTTTAATTTGAAGGATGGGAGCGGCTTAATTTCTGAGTAACGGAATATTGGCCATACCTCGACACCACTGCTACCAGCTGTTAACGAGTTTTGGATCGCCCCGGTGCCCTTAGCGGTTTTTCGATTCTGCGTATCCCTGTTTGCGACCGGATTACCGTAGGGTTCGAATCTGGAATCTGTCGATTGACAGTAACGTCAAAAAGATTATTTTCTTCCCCATAAAGGGCATTTTTTCTGAACCACTGCTTCGATTTTTACTTTTCCGACGGTTATAAATTTAATATTCTCCTATATACTTTGAATTGTGGAAATCTGAACCTTGAAAAGAGAAACGTACGATCGTAATTCTGCCCTGGATTGAAAGGTCCACGGTGGGGTGGCCGGTTCCTGTAATGCCATGCCAGATTACGAGGCCTCAAACCCGCACGAGGGGTAAATTGGCCATATCGATTATTCATCGGAGTCACGAAACGAGGACGATTTGGATGCATCTGAACACCGAAAATTGAAAAACGTGTAAATCAGAAGCAAAATACAGAATTAGAAATGCATTTCGTCGCTTAAGCAACACCACATATCCACATTTGGCAACTTTTCAGGAGAAGGAAAAAACAACAATTAAACAATCATTCGACAAGCTATGAATTCATGTTAAAGCCTAGACGTACCAAAATTACGGTGGTACGCAAGCCTGTGGAATTGTTTAACGAAGTGGATATGTGGTGTTCACATCATAGCGATTCTAGAGCTTTTATCAACAGTTTTGGAAACTTTTGATTACACTAAGCTACGCGGAGCAAAATTCTGCAACCAATGATATAAAAAAACTCATTTTTGCCAAAATTTTGGATAAGTGGTGTTGCCTCTTAAGCGACGATTTGGAAATTCTGCATTAGGTAAGCACAAAAAAAGGAGTGCAGGTAAGTAATGGTAATGCAATCAACTCAGTCAAGAACCTGACTAGGATTATGTTGGTGCCAAATTTTGGCAGACTTACATGGTTTTCTGAAGGCACTGTCGGTATCTGATATCGAGTAAATTTTTTGGCACTTAGGTTTAGGTAAAATACCTACTTTTATTACTCTGAAGAACGTAGCAGTGTGTTTACGTTTATTCCATGCCTCACGTCCACTTAATAAAAGAAGCTCAGCATCGCCTTAACACAAATCCAGCTGAAAAAAACCAGCCAAAAAAGAAAACCAAGGACGGAAGCGCCGACGAGTAGGCGCAGTCAAGTCTACTTTCTCTCACTTCAAGTCTAAAATACATCTTCAACAACGCCTCAGGCCACAACACGAAATTTCATGCAAACAATTCATGAAAAATTGGAATAAAAATCAAAACAAACAACGGTCGATCCGCCAATCCCTTGTTGTTGTTGTTGAACTGGATTCGGTCACTCACTTTTCGTCCTCTCGTTAGAACATTTTCCCGGAATTGAATTGATTTTCCTAAGAAACCAAAAAAACGGTCAAAATTGTGGCCCGTTCAATCACACATGACACTAATGCCGAAAAAAAGTTTGGAATTTCGCGTTTCGGTTCCAAGAAAAAGGAAGGCTTCATGCGGAGATTTTCAATACATCCGAAAAAGAACAAAGAAGAAGACGAAGGAATCCATCAACAATCGAGATACAAGCCATCGTTAATCGATGTTGTATCGATAGCAATGAATTCCACGGGGGGTTACCGGTAGTCAACGAACTATCGATTGTTACTATTGATTATCAATCGTTGCTCAGCAACTTGCTGTTGACTTGGATACAAGATCACACTTCCCTGGCTACAAACAACAACTTTATCTATCGTGCTCGTTGCTATCCGCCCGGTTGCTGTTCTTTGTTGCTCTCGCGTGTTTCGGTGTTCGTGTTCCGCGTTCGGTCCTCTCGACGAAGGAAATTCCGTCGTAAATTTTCATTTTTCCGCCGTTTTTTTCGCGAAATTTCGAAATGTCCTCGGAAGAACTTCGGGATAGGTTGGACAGTTTGCTGCTCGCTGTGGCTCAACAGCACGAGGGAGGCATCACGGATGTAAGATAATTACCTACTTTTTGAGCTGTTGTAAGACGAAGTATAAAATTGAATTACGTTAGCATTAAGTACAAATCGGCAATTCATTACGGATCAGACTAGGAAAGTTGAAAGTCAAACGGCATATTGATAAAATAAAAACTGTTTCCGCACTTCTATTTGTACGCTTTTGCACCGAATCTTTTTCTACGCTTTTGCCAGTTTGATGGTACGTTTTACCTTCGCCTCTTTTACGTGTTGTACTGCACCAGTAATTGATATATTGGGTGCCTATTTCGAATTCGAAGTTTCGAAGTCGTGGGAATCGGCCTAGACGTTTCCCAAATTCTGATAGGGGAAATCATTCCGTCGTGCGGTTAGTCCCTGGTTGTTGGGGGATGTTTGTGGTTTCCTGCTTTTTTATCAAATCTATGAGTAACGTTTAACAATGCTCTTGTGGTTAAGCTGCTCCTTTTTTTCAATATTAAATATTTCAATATTAGATATTTTTTAAAAATAGGCAAATTTTGCCTTGTATACGCTGTGGCGACGGTGGAGGCCAATTCTGGATTTTCTGAAAAAACAATTGATTGCGCCAGCAATGGATTTTCTACCTGAAACGCCCCTGAACTTACCTTATTCTCTACTGCCTGTTCATTGTTTCAGCTCCTGGATACGATTTTCAGCTTCTTGGCAAGAAAAACTGATTTTTACGACGGCGCAACGCCTGAACAATCGAAAAAAGTGAGTCGTTCGTTGATTTTTCGATTTCTATCAATAGAGCCTTCTAGTAAACAACAGTCTCGACTGCCCGAATTGTCACTCAATTTCTTAAAGTCTGAATAGGTAATTTTTCACTTTTTCCATCGCTTACCTGCGCAAAAGTCTTGGCGCTTGTAAAAGTGCGCCAAGCTGCTCGCCTCAGCCGCCACTCCTTGCCCAAGTCCACGTTATGAGCGGTATAATTCATTCAGCGCGTTTTGCTGTTTGAAACATCTTTTCCCGAAAGGCTACAATAATTTCTCACTTTCCGTTTTCCAGCTATTGCTAGATACTTACCAAAAGTATTTACCCAAAGCCGCCGAATTCAAAGCCAAGAAGAAGGAGGAAAACCAGGAAATCGACAAGAAAAGGCGCGAGCGGGAAGCCAAAGCGAAAGCCGAAGAAGCGGCTGCCAATGAGCCGAAGATTCAAGAGCTCACCAACGAAGAGGCTGAGAAACTCCAAAAACAGTTGAACGAGGTGAGATACAGAAATAACGACGATTTGTTTGGGTGGAAGCGAGAGGAAAAACTTTTAACCTATTTTATTTGTCCATGTACAGGACTTTGTAACGAACCACTTATCCAATTTTGTTAAAATTAGTTGAAATCAAAACTTAGTTAAAATTTTGTTGAAATTAGTCCTCAATTCGTGTCTGTTGTACTTGAGTTGCTTATATTTGAGGAAAATCGGTGATTTCCATCGCCCTCTTTCTGAAATAATAGCGAAAAACTGACTTTCTGGGGAAATAAAAATAAAACTTGAAAAGCAAGCCCCAAAATGGTTCAGTAGCTAATTTTGAATCAAATTGAGAATTTTTGAGAAAAAAAATTGGGAGTATGATGGCCCTTGCTTGTGAATTATTGAGGTCGTAGGTACAGTTCAACATCTAATAAGATGCTTTTTTTTTTGTTGCTGTAGAAATCTGAGAAAAACGACGAGCCGCCGAAAGCGGAAAACGAGGTAAACGTCGACGGAGAGGAAGAAGATGAAAGCGAAAAGGGAAAATTGAAACCGAATGCTGGGAACGGCTGCGATCTGCCCAACTACAAATGGACGCAAACACTCCAAGAAATTGAGGTATGTTAACGTTTTAGCCAGAGTAGTTGGGAGTTTATGGAAACTCCGTACTTTTTGTAAATTAGTTGTCTGTAAGATGTCGTCACCTGGCGAAGCGAGAAATGCTAGGAATACTCATAGCTCCCGTTCAACGTTCAACAAAAAGTTCGGATTTGATTTTGTTTGCATTAGTTACGTTGATGCCAACTACTTTGTACTATGAATTTGCACGGTTCGTCTGAGAATTGGGAGGAGAAAGTTTGTACCTACTCGAGTTTAGAAATTCGGAGACGAGTTTGTTGCCATGGACGAAAAACAACTCAAATCCGGACTTTTGGAAAAAATCAATTTTTGTCGCTTACATGTCTAAATTTTCCAAGCATCCTCAGGATATGCCCGGTGACTACTTCGTACTACAAATAACAAGAAGCACGAAATTACCAAACACTTTCCAATACCTTGAATGTGTGCCCACACCCTGTCAGGGGGTACACAGGTACTCAGTTTTCAAATTAAGCCCAAATCGGTATCAGACGTATGGCTCAATCTATGACGCGACGGGGCGGCCGAATGTAACATTCGATAGTTGAATCTGGCGGCTGGGGCCGTCAAGGACGTTGGCGGGTCACGCAATGGCGTTTCTGATTGATTGCCGACCAGCAGCTCCACCTCTTGAACTAATGAACAGATTTTGACGGTTCTATGAACCGATTTTGACGGTTCTAGTATCAATAAATGGATTTTTTAACGAGCTGTAATTTCCTCTCATTAAGCCGGTGAAAAAACCTAGATTTTGAGCTATTGCTCCGTATGCTCTCCTCCTAGCCTGACCAGTATTGAAATATTGACCCTTATTTTTCCCAAAGCGGAATTTTCGTCGATTTCCATTATTTTATTTGACCTCCTGAAAAATCTGCTCTACAATCATCAGAGACTCATCCGATGCACCGAATTTCAATAATTATAATTACTTATAATAAACATTACTCATTTAAATATTAATTATTACCTATAATAATAATTTTAATCACTTTCCATTATTATAATGGATCGATTCCGATCATGAACCGAGAGTAGAATGCACTAAGACCCATCATGCTTATAGATTGATCGAAAATTCGTCAATCGGATCAATCTTCATCCTATCGAAGGCGAAGTTGGGATGATTTTTAAAATTATTCGCTCGTCAACGATATATTTCACAAATAAATCGATCGATTATTTCGAAGGAACTTGAATATAATTTCACAATAATAAATTATTTTAAAGCTGTCGTGCCATCCCCTTATTGAGCTAATGTTCCCTAATCGGGGGGCGGGGTTAATAGAAAAAACGTTACTTCATCCTCTTTAATGAGAACATTTTCCAACGCTTGTGATTACATTTAATTTACATATCACATTTAACCATTGCATAATAATTACCTACCCTACAATCCTGATTTGTCGACTTCTATTTCCGCTTCTGCTATCAATAATTTACAGAGAATCTTGAATCGTCCTGATTGAACAGTTAGCAACATTTAATCACAGTCAATGTACAATAATAATACTAAAAACTAATCGATTATTTGAGCGAATGAACCATCTATCGCGCCTTGGAGTCCCTGGATGCCGTTTTATTGCTATAAGTTCCATTAAATTATCGCAATTTTTGTTATGATTTATTTTGTCAACAATGAAATATTACAATGGCCATCTCTATTCTCTACGCTTCCACTGTCGTGTCCAATTTTACCAAATTTTCATAAATATGTCACTAATAGCGTTCTACAAATAAATTCAACTATTGAAGTTTTGGTGAATTCGGTTGCTCAGACACTAGTCCATAAACTGATGAAGACGGTTATGGCGAAAGCGCTCGAGCTTATGGAAATAAAAAGAGTTAAGGTAGACTTTTGCACGTATCGCAGCTTGCCGCCGCCGTGGAACCGACTTCGCACGGGCGTCAGGCGGCTTAGCCGATTTCCTAGTCGATGGGCGGCTGCCGCACGACCGCTAAGTGCCATTTTACGCCGCTCGCCGCCGCGCGGCTCCATGCAAAAGTCCGCCTTAAGTCGCAGCTTGACTCTTGCTACCGATTTCTACAATATTCGATTATTTTCGGTCGATTTACATTAAATGTAACTAATTAATTATTTGCATTAATGCAAATTCTGCACCGGTATCAAGAACGTTAGGGCCGGTTCATAAATTTTAATCACGTAAAATAATTCATTATTAATAATAATTATGTTCTGGTAGCATTTTTGAGATGCAAGGCTGACTTGGGCCCAGAGTTGTGGTGGAACCAGGGAACTGGAGCTTCCGCATGAAAAAAATCGTGTTTTAGCTCTTCAATTAATTTTTTTTGAAATTCCAAAAAACCGATTCATTCTAATATTTCTTTGAAACATTATCTTGTTATCGGAAATTATTTTGAAATTTAAAAGTAAGTCAGGAGCGCCACTGAAAACGGCCTGATAACCTTGATAATCATTTTAATCAAATCAGCACACAAAACCTATAAAAAATTATTTTTCTTTTCATAGCGCGTGACGTCAGCGTATCCTACAGTTTCGGGGTTCATTTAGCCCCAAAAAACCCCCGTGTCATCCCCAAATCCACCCTCGGGACTCCCGGGCAGTAGGTTCGTTCGCTCACGTTCTACGGCTTATCGTTTGACTATGTACACGTAGATAATAATATAATTTTCATAAGTTAAACACAATTATGTCTTCGGGCGCATTATACTGCGCCAACTCAATTCCAATCGCGCCGTCCGACAATAATTTAATTTTTCCCAACCGTCCCTCTATAATACTGTGGCTATACTTCGTGGCAGGCTTTCTTCTTCGGCAGCTAAGACTTTTCATCGGGAGTATTTGACAGATCTTGCTCTCACTGCAACAACAAAAAATACAATTAATTAATCGAATTCTTAATTTAGCTCATTCTTAATTTAAATTCAAATTGATTCGTTAATAATTTTGACAAAAATGGAATTAATTTCCAATTCGGGTCGACTCACTGTCTAAATAATAAATGGCGACTATGAGGCCGGCGAGAAAAAGTGCGCAGACGGTTAGTACGAGTGCGCTGACGGTGTGTTTGGCGCAGCATGATTGCTTGCGCTCTTTGGTCCGCCCCGTGCCGTAGTTGACCATCGTGAAATGCGTTGACGACGCCATCGAACAGACGTCCTGGTCCTTTCTGCCGGGCTCTATCCGGAGGCCGGCCAGATTGGCGGCCGTTAAGAGGAGCGATCCACTCGACCCGCTCTGCAAATTTAGTCATTATGTTAATAAACGTAACATATTTCATTTATGGTTGATTCCCAAATAACTGTCAATTTCTTGTCCCTGGGCAGCAACACCCTACTCGGACATGTTTGAAATTTTTTTTAATTTTTCTTTTTTTTAAATTTATTTTTTGGCACCCCCAGCAATAAAACAAACAGCGATAAAAAATCGTCTCAATATTTTCAACCCAACCTGAGTGCTAGTGTTGCTGGACGGCGTCGGCGAAAGCCACTCGTTGACTGTCTGTATTGACCTCTGAGTGGACGACGAACACGTGCAAGTCATGTCGTTTCGACATAGTGCTGGCCTTGGGATGTACCATCCGCCTACCCCCTCCTCCTCCACCTGTCGAACGAAAAAAATCGTTAAAATCGCGTATTGAGTAAAATGTATCATTTTATCGAACCGAGCATGTTCGGTTGGAGTGTCTCCTAAATCAATTTTAGGTTCGATTCCTGCAGGAGGGAAAATTTTCTTCCGCCAGTTATCTTGAGAGGGTTGATCGGAAGAGAATTTTCCGTTTAATGGTAAAAATCTGTTCTGTATGTACGCTAAGGTGAATCCTGTAATGGCGTTGGAAACAGTGAACGTCCGTTTTACGTTCATTCTCGTTCAATAAATCCAAAAATGCCAAATTTATTATCTAATGAAATTCCAATTTAATAATTATTTTCGAGAGGGCATGCTCCATTTTTCAAATTTCATGTCAGCATCATTCATTTTCATTTTTCACCCCACTAGAACCCTCAAAAACCCACGTAGGCACATTGCAACCAAGTTCCATTCCGAACATGTGCATTGCGTGTTCCCTCCGGATGAAGATGACTCTCCGCCGACCTTGACCTTGAGCGCGGTCGCGGTCCCGCCGGGCGGGTAAAAGCGATGCGCGGCTGTGCGGGTTAGGCATCGCACTACTTGCTCACTCATCAGGACAACACCCAGCTTGATGCCATGCCGCCACAATTTTAGGGTGACGGATTTTTCGGTAAAATGCCACATTTACCGGTTTCAACGTTAAATGCCACATTTACCGGCTTTAGGGTAATTTATCACAATATTAGTGATTTTAAGGTGAAATTCCACATTTGCCGGTTTCAAGGTAAAATGTCACATTTTTCGGTTTTAGGGTAAAATGCATCACTCCCCATTTTTGGGGTAAAATGCCACGTTTCCCGGTTTTAGGGCCAAATAACACTAGGTACTGCCGGTTTTAGAGTAGGTAATTTATCACAATATTACTGATTTTAGGGTGAAATTCCAAATTTCCCGGCTTTAGGATTAAATGCCAAATTGGCTAATTCTAGAGTAGAATGCTACAGATTTTCGGGCAAATTCCCACATTTACTAGGTAGTTTTTTTTTTTTTTTTTTTTTAATGCTAAATTAACCGGTTTTAACCCTAATTCACCATATAACGCTACTACCGGTTTTAGGTTAAAACGCGACATTTCTCGGTTTTAGGGTAAAATGCCAGATTTTCTTGTCCTAGGGTAAAATGCCACATTTCCCGGTTTTAGGAACCCCCCACATTGACTAATTCTAGAGTAGAGTGCCATATTGACTGATTTTCGAATGAAATCCCTCATTTCCAGGATTTTTGGGCACAATGCCAAATTTACCGGTTTTTGACAACTTTTCAAGCTATTTAGCTCAAAAATATCAAAAAGTCTCAATGCAAATTTTTCAACACGCCTATAATCAAAATACTTAATTTCAATGTAGGTACATCAGACCAAAGAGCAGTCGTCGTTTAATCCTAATCAGGAAAGAACCTGAATCGTTTAATCGCCGCGGATGAGTGGACGGTGGGTCTGGGTCAGTGTACAACCAGGCGATGAGGAAGGCCCAGTTTTTCAAACCAGATTGATCACATGCGAACTCGTTGGGCACTTGTGACACAACGTACCGGTAATGCTCGAATTTCACCGAAGGATAACCCTAAAACGCTATTTTTTTTGTTTTGGTCTGGAAGATCGACCCTCAAACTTTATGGAAGTCAGTGATCGGGACAGGGGTCACAACAGACGCCTATTCTGTTGTGACCCCTATACTAAAACGCTAATGATTCATGAATATGAGTATTGAACGTGAATTGCGATTTTTCAAAGAATGTTTTCCAATTACCCTGAACATAATCAAATCATGTCGGTAATGTACGTGTCAAAATATGGAAATTTTGTCTGTAATCTGTGCACCACTAGTTTTTAATTTTATTTATGAAAATGAAAATAACTTTGTATCCAAATTGACAGTCTAATATAAAATTGCAAATGTAGGCATCCCATTTCATCAAAATGTTTACAAAAAATTGAAATTTTCACAAAGTTTTAATTTCAATTTCCAAATTCACCTATCCATTTATTTCCGGCATCAGGGTGGGTCAATCTTGCACCTCGTCCTTGACGATTTAACCAAAATGCGCGGCGAGGCAATTTGTTTGAATCTTCAATGAGGTTGGTACATACTGTGGGTGCGTTGTTTCCGTCGATTTTCGTATCTCGAAATCGTTAAAACCTATTGGTTTCGGTGGCCGCACCTCGGCAAATAATCAGCTGTACCTAGAATGCCTATTGTTTCGTCGTCTTCTTGTGCAATGTTTCTCCTTTGGGTTGTGTCGTGCCCTGCTTGAAATTCACTTGGCGCACTCCTTTATTTTAATAGGGAACCTCGCTCTTGACCTGTTTTTTCCGTTCTTCGAAAAAACGCTGATTTTTTTAGACCTTAATGATGGATTCACGATATTGAACTGGCTCTTCCGTGTTATTTTCAATAGGCATCAATATTGATGACGCTACAGCCAAAAATGCAGCATCAATCTCAAAAACATTGAAGGAAATATATTTTTGAAAATTTGAAATTTCGCCACTGACACATTTCTATTATTGTCTAACAGTAAATTTTTTCCGACTTTTGTTAGGTGGTAGGCACATTTTTTCCGAAAATCCCCGATTTTAGAGATGATATTACGGGTTTGGAATTTTTTGAGTATTTTCCTCGGATTCCTCGCTTAATTCACCATAGGATGGAGTTTTTCAGGAATTTTCGAAAACATAATCTTTGGCCCCCAATTTCTCGATGCGGATACCCCTTTTTCCCGTTTTAGCTAATTTTCGAGGGTTGAACCAATTTTGACTTTTTTGGCTCCAAGTTTTTTGTTAATTTTGTACAGGCCTATTTTTTTAGGGTTGAACCAATCATGACGTAGTTGGACATTTTATTCGACGGTCTGACCCGTTTCTCATTTTCGACGCTTTGGCGGATGACATTTTTCGACGCGCTGGCGCGTAGACGCAGTGCCGCACTCCCAGCGTCGGACTTTCTCGGCATTTAGAGAATTTTTCGAATCGGATCAAAATCGGCTGCGCGGAAGGGAGAAAAACTGAACGATCATGTCGAATTGAGTAACCTCCTCCTATTCTAAGTCGATCAAAAAAGGAAACTCGTGCCGGTGGATTTTATTCGCCCGTTGGGAAATCCGCCGTTTCAAAACACGTGTAACCGCGTCTCCCATTCAGAAAACTCAATTGCGACCCGCAATCGCGGCTATTATTTTCATCAGAGCGCTTAGCGTTTTTCATCCGCCGGCGGAATGAGGAGGAGCCGGGCGGCTTGTGTGAATCGATTCTTTTGTTCGTCGCCGGGCCACTTTGGGCGGCATCTGAGGCTTGAAGGCCCGAACGTGTGCGTGAATGCGGTTATTGTGTGCGCGCAAGTTCCCGCGGCTCGACTTCCCCGTGCGACCGCGCCTTGTCTCGGTTTCATGTTGCACCATGGGGTTGCCAAAGTGCAGCCGTAGGGCGGCGTAATTGGCGTTGCCCTTTATTCACTGAAAATCCGCTCGGCTATTAAATATTCGAAGAATAAGCGTTTTATTCTTCCGACGCTTAAAGGCCAGTCAAAATGTTGTAAATGTGCTACCTGAAAAACTGAAAACCTTGCGCGAGTTTGCTATGTCCAAAAAGGCGTTTAAGCACTCGAAATAACAAAAGAAATTCGAACTTTTCTTCAGTTTTTGCTATCCGGCTCCTGAACTACGTATTTTTGCCTAAAACCACTATATACGTA
Organism: Nesidiocoris tenuis; assembly: GCA_036186465.1. Classification (NCBI taxonomy): domain Eukaryota; kingdom Metazoa; phylum Arthropoda; class Insecta; order Hemiptera; family Miridae; genus Nesidiocoris; species Nesidiocoris tenuis. Next base: position 4,125,951 of record AP028920.1, read on the forward strand.
GGTATTTTAAAGTTTGGTACCTACCCGAAATAAAACGAAACTACCGGAAGTTTTTTAGTTTTCGCTCTCTAGCTCCTAAACCACGTATTTTCTCCAAAAATAACTAATTACGTTTTTGAAGAGATCAATAAATTCATGAAAATTTGAGCTCAATCGGAACTCAGTAGGTTAATTCATTACTGAGTTACAGCTGCTCGAAAATAGGCAATTTTTTTCCAAAAAATCACGATGTAACGAATTAATCTACTGAGTTCCAATTTGGCTCAAATGTGGCGAATTCATTGCTCTTCAAAAATGTACTAATACGTACAATTTACGTACTCCAAAAACATTTACTGTGTAGGTACCCTTTCAATTTTTGCTCGCTATCTCCTTAACTACGTCTTTTTGCCTAAAAACATTTACATACGTTTTCATTTTTTATTGTCCCCCAAAATAAACCGATCTCACCTCATGTTTTCAGTTTTTACTAATTTCAAAATTGATAATTGTTTTTGTTCTCGGGGTCAAACTTCCAGTGTAGCAGCCGCGACAATAACCAAAATTCGAAAGAATTGGGTTTTTTTACTGGTTCACGAATACGGTTCAAAAACGTAAAACTAAGGAACCCGATTTTTAGTAATACGTATTTCCCCGACGGAGGGTAAATATTCGTTTTCATATGCGACGGCGACGCCTATTATTGTGAAAAACACATTAGGACGAAAAATAGGACAGGATCCGTTACAAGCGAAGGACGTCGATATTTGAGGTATCATATTTTGACAGATTTGACGTAATCACATGGCAGACCGTTTGTTCCGAGTCGAAAATATCGAATATTCGAAAAATGTTGTTATGACTCGTACATAAATTGAAGAAATTGCCCTAACAAAATCAAAGTTCCGTCTAGACCAATATTTTTTATTTGAAGAATTTTTTGATGAAAATTTTGATTATGGCAGGATTATAGTTTTTATAAATTGATCAAAAACTTATTTTGCATTTTTTCAAAATGCCAATTTTTGGACGTATTCCCTCATTCTCTAATGTATCGCACTGTTCAATGATAATTTTGAATATTCACGAAAAATTTGTAAATTAGGTCCTCTGAAGATGAAATTGTTTCCGCTCAAAATCGAGTCGAATTCAATGTTCTCATAGGCTCGCAAATTAAGCACGACCTACCGGAGAATTATCTCCTCGTAATCTCTCCTGTTGCAATCGGACTGAGCTGAAAACAAACGAGTTTGCACAATACGAGACAGCTTAATATTCATCACACCAGAAGAGCCGGTAAGGTCTGCTTAGGCCTGAAGGCATTCCCGCTGATTAAGCGATAGCATTGAGCAATTCGATGTACCGTTTTTCACGTATCGTTTTTCGATGGTTTTTCTTCAAAATTTACAGTGTAAATGGAATCGTCCTCAAATCGAGAATCGGAACGGAGCTTCAGAATAAACTTTTACTCCTACACGTTTACCTGGGTTCTTCTTCTTCTTTTTCTTGATATGATGCCATCAGGAGTATCCCATGTTAGGCATTGGGGTTTGTCTTCATTCTCAGGGTAGTGTTCAAAATTTGACTTGTAGTTGTTGAAGAAATTGTACTAATGCTGTTAATTTGTCAGGGTTGGCCGAGTGGTGTTTTAGAAATTCTTTTGCTGAATTGTGTGGCTTTATGAATTGATTAATCGAATTTTTATACTTACGGCAGTCAAAAATGTGGTATAGGTCGTTTTCATATTCAGAGGGAAGGCAAAATTCACATTAAATGTTTTACAAATTTTGTAATCGTTTACTTTTTTCATTAGGTAGGTTTTCCCGGGTTGGAGGGGAATCTTCTTCTTCTTCTTCTCTTTCTCCTTTTCTTGCCCTGGCTCTTTGGCCACGTCGGGCACTCCACGGAGGGGAATCGGATACAATAACAATGAACATGATGACACCTTTTCGCAATGATGGAAACAACTCGCGTACACGGCAGAAAGGTGCTCAAGCGAGCACCCCGACACTTGTGACGTCTAGTTCAAATAGTAGGTCGACAAATACGACGCGTTTGCAAAAGCGAACCGCACCCCTCGTTGTTTCTCTCCCTTGTGGCTTTTATGTAACCCATGGCAGACATGAGGACAGAGGTGAAGTTCGGATAACACGGGGTAACCTTTCAACGCACCATACGTAATCGTTTTGTGTCAATAAACTCGCATGCTCTCCCTAGACGGAATCAACTCGGGCTAATGATGAGGAGATGACATTACATCTGAGTTGGGCAATAATTGAGTAACGATGCAAGCGACAATCGCATGATCTGAATTCTTGATGATCTGGCGAATTCTATGGCAATTCTATGGGCAATTTAACGGCCTTTCCAACAGTATCCTTATATTTGTGAAATCTCCGATCTTTGATGGATTTATGGTCGTTTTACTCAGACAAAGTCAAAAACAAGAGGAAACTTCAAAGCGAGAAAAGTATACGTCAGACGAAAAAAGGCAATTTTTTTTGTAAATGAACTAAATAATCAAAGTATTTGAGAAAGATTTCTTCGTATTTGGCTTGAGATTCTTTCGTGATTTTTTTTTCACCTCAGACTTTTTTTTTAGTGATTTGTTTGGCCTTATTGTGAGTTCAATGAACTTCCTGCATCCGATAGCGGACGATTATGAGTGCGCGGCATATTCGTCCAACGCTCACGTTTCATGTCTCGTGATACCACGATAGAACAAGTAAATGAACGTTTAGAGATAAAATGGCTATATTACCATAATTGGAACAACCGAGTATTTTCGGTACCATCGTTCATGTAGTGACTGATATTTCATAAACTCATTCATCAGCGAGTTATATGCGATAAACCGAAAAATCTCCGCAAATTCTGACGTTTTTTCGGCTACAAAAGTTGTGTGAGGAACATTTTTGTGCGCACTCCTCAACTATTTTGTTAATAGGTACCCAAAAAAGCCTACACATTGGAATCTTTACACCGTCTTGTGCATACTATGTTACCTGTTTTCATTTATTCTCCCTCGAACTGAATATGTTTTCAGAATAAACTGCTCTCATTATTAACAAAAATTCAAATTCAAAAGACGCTGCGATTTTCTGACTTGTCGTGCTTAGCTATTCAATTTAACTGGAAGATAACAAAATGTTATAAAATTCTGTAATTAATTTTCTAATTTTTTTTCATCACCCACCTACCTCTGCAAATCCAAGAAAATAATTAACTAAAAATAGGATACAATTTTTAATTTTTTTTTGTATTAATTGTCATGTCTTGATGGAGATTGACTCAAGAGAAGGCCCTTTCTTCACTTTTCTTTCGATTCCGGTTAAGAAAGTCTGCTCGTATAATCATGTCGAGAAATACTCGCGTGCTACACGAATACCCGTTATTTACTGTTCCCTTCTGTACAATCATGTGTAGTAAAGCGGCTGACGTACGATACAAAATCGGAAGTACCGCTGTCGACGGGAAGAAATAACGCTTAATTATCGACATTCTCTAACGATATAGCCGTCAATTTTAATAATACCTGTTTATTTTATCTAATCTCGGCCTCCCCCATCAACTTACCGCCCAGTTTATCTGTTGGGTCACTCGCGCGCAGTGTTGCCAAGGTGCAACCCCTGAGACAACGTAAAAAACCAAATTCCCCCAAACGAGAAAAAAAATCCCCGAAAACACCCCCAAAAGTTAAGGTATTTCTCATAAAACATAACCTAACTCCATAATATGGATAATATTAATAATATTATTATTATACAACTACAATTTTAAATTTTACTATTTAATGCTCATTCTTTCTGACTTCCTATCATCCAATTTATCCATACAATCAAACTTTTATACATGACACATTATTTTGACAAGTATAGCTCGAAAAGACAGTCAATAAACATACCAAATCATAGGTACGAATTAGGTATGCACCCACAAGCAGGTTGACAATTACATCCCAATTCCAAAATGGCTTTTATTTGAGTACCTTTCTCGCAATTCAATTAGCTGTGCAGTGGCAGTCTTAGCTGTTATTTATCTGTTATTTCATTTTTTAATTTTTCCCAGCCCCCCTGACTTTCGTAAAAACCCCCGAACAATTTCACCCCCGAAAATCCCCCCTCTGGCATTGAAAAACGCCCAAATTCGGGGAGAAAACCCCCCAACTTGGCAACACTGTTCTGTCGGGTCACTCACGCGTAGGAAAATGATCCAATCACGTAATAGTTGGGCGTGTTGATGTCGAAACGCTTGGAAGTGGAGTGGAACCTTCTTTTACTGAATCGAAAGACTTCCGGCCGACCTTGACACTACTGGCCCTCTAGGCCTTTGTCCTAGTCTCAGGCCGTAGACGACTAATAGGTTTGGCCCACACTACCGATTCTTCACCCTGAACCGATAGCTTTCACTTCTAGGTCAATCGCACGCTTCGTCAAGTTGCACTAAAAATGCAAATATATGATTAGTTATTCGATTTCCGATTAAACAGGGAGTTAGGTCTTCCCGAGAGAAACATTTCAGTTCAAGAAATTTGAAAAAAAAAAATTGAGAATTGAGGGAGATATGGCAATTTTTGTTACATCCATATTTGCAGAGTTTTATGGCCACTGCCTCTTTAGCTGTGCAATATTTTGATTGGTTTCATTACTTCCATATTTACAGAGTAAATGGAAGGATTGTAAATTACATTTGTAATCGTCCTAAAATCGACATTTGGAACGGAGCTTCAGAAAAACGTTTACGCTCAGAATCACTTCCCGAACCGTTTGTGTCTGTCTGAGGTCATTTACAAAAATGGTCATAGCTCCCTCAATTTTCAACCTTTTTTCGATTTTTTTGAACTGGGATGTTTGTCTCAGTAAGACCCGTCGCCCTGATTAACCGGAATTCGAATTACCTACTTCCGATGTATTCACAGTTATAATGTTTTATATTTTGTTACAATTTATTAATTTTTATTGTTCGTTTTTATTCTATTTATTTTATTATTCCATTATACTATTTCTATTATTCTATTTTTTATTTCTTAAAATTTATTAATTCACAATTTCAAGGGCTCTCACCCAAGGCTCGCAGTTACCTCATTTTCCCCAACTGACCCTACCTGGAACCAATGGTGCCTTTGGACGCATTATTTTATTACTCAAAGTTCCTGTAGTCAGATTTTGAATCCCGAATCTCGAAATCTGATATTTTCGAGTTCTTTCCTCCACTCGTCTCCCAGTCAAAATCTTGTGCAACTGTCGAGTCCACTTTAACGTTTCTACTTATACAACGGCCAATTTCCTTCTATTTCTTTTCCAACTGTTCGATCAATGTAAGTAAAACGTGTCACTTGCGACTGATGGTGATCGCGATTATGCAATGCGATCATTGTGAAATGGAGTTATGTACAGATTTTCTTATTTTCGAGTTAGGTTCCAATTTTAGTTGTTTTAGGTAGGTCGTTTTTTGTGGGCCGTGGCCGTTGAATATTTTGGGTCAATCCCCTCCTCGAAATTGATCGATTATATTGATTTTTGATCATTCGGGCCGACCTTGACTGATGAGTTTGCTGATGCGCCAGTATCAAAGTGGATACCTATAATCTGATAGAAAGGGCAAACCGTTTACCGCCATTAAAAAAAGACATTTGAAAAAAAGGTCGAGATGAGGTGGACTATTATTTCTCGAGGTCCTTTTTCTCTGAACCAATAAAACTAACCTGTTCCGATACCTTTAATTAACCTTTGTATTGGATCAAGGAAATTGAAAATGTTTACACCCTGCCGAACATTCGTATTTTTCGCTCCTCGAAATTTTTTATTGCGCATTACTTATTGTTTTATGTTTGTATTCTTTTTGTGTTCCAGGTGAGTGGGCCAATTTTCGATGAGATCGAGGAATGATATAGGTATGATTCTTTACCGTAGGCGTCATGGTATAAAATTTCCAGAAATAATGTACCTACGTAAATTTCGGTCTATTTTTCGTAATTTATTGATCCAATGATTCGGTTATTATCTCCGTCAATTCATCTCATTATTATTGATATAGGTATTTCCATTTCCACATTATTTCCACATTGATATAGGTATCATTGTTGATATAATAGGTATTTATTTTATCATCATTAATCTATTAAGTAGTATTTTTTTGGGACTTGAGTCGCAAACCGAGTGCCCATGTCTTCAATCGAAATTTTCGGGTGTCGAATCGGATTCGGTTTTCTCACATTTTTCGCGCCTATCGAAATATCGCAACAGCTTATACCCTCTGCCAAACTCTTCGCATGTTTACATAACTTCCAAAAAAAAAACCTTTTGACATTTTTACCCGCCTGTTATACAATATAGTCGAACTTGTTACTCCTAATGGGTACCTAACTTTTGCGGGGATTGCGGATTTATTTTTTTCGGTCGTAGGCCACCGATAATTTTTGCCGTCGGGATCGAAGCGGCGACGATTCCGTCGTATTGCCATTTTTAGAACGTGATTTTCGGCTGTCGCGGATTCCCAGGCCTTCGTATTCCGACTCCTGTCCGCATGCGTGACGACAACCTAATAAATCCGTGTCGCTGATGGGTTCGTGACTGCGAGTCCGTGTCGTAACCTGTTCGCTTTCCGTTATAGCCAATTCCATCTCCTCTCGAAAGATATTCGCGAGCAATGAAATTCATAGGTCTGAACGAGTTTAAATCCGTCCAATTACGGTACTGAGGCTTTCCAAAGATGTAAACGAGCAAATAGCAAAACGAGGTTTTTCGGTTTCAAAATATCTCCGTACTAAATATCTGTACGCCTTGAAACGTACCGAGGGCTGTTTTAATAGAATTCGTGCTGGTTATTGCACATCAAAACTCGGCCTCTCTAGTTAGATCCAGATTTGCTGAGTGAATGCTGAACTCAGAATCTCAACTCTCAAATTGATCCATGAAACTCGAATTAAAAAATAGACTCACTAACTTGACTCACAGGCAAATTCACAGCTCTCAAATTCAACCCTTCAAACTCAACTCTCAACCTTCAAACTCAACTCAAATACTTAACCTGAAAACTCATCTTACTAACTATACAGAAAAACTAAACTCTCCAGCCCAACACACAAACTCAACTCTTACACAAAACACACTAAACTTTCAAACTCAACCCACCAACTCTACTTTCAAACTCAACCCACAAACTGAAATTTCAAACTCAACCCACAAACTAAACGTTCAAACTCAACCCACAAACTGAACTTTCAAACTCAACCCACAAACTGAAATTTCAAACTTTACCCACAATCTAAACTTTCAAACTCAACCCACAAACTGAGATTTCAAACTCAACCCACAAACTGAAATTTCAAACTCAACCGACAAACTAAACTTTCAAAGTCATAACTTAAACTCAACCCACAAACTGAAATTTCAAACTCAACCCACAAACTGAAATTTCAAACTCAACCCACAAACTGAAATTTCAAACTCAACCCACAAACTGAACTGTCAAACTCAACCCACAAACTGAAATTTCAAACTCAACCCACAAACTAAACTTTCAAACTAAACTTTCAAACTAAACTTTCAAACTCAACCCACAAACTGAACTTTCAAACTCAACCCACAAACTGAAATTTCAAACTCAACCCACAAACTAAACTTTCAAACTAAACTTTCAAACTCAACCCACAAACTGAAATTTCAAACTCAACCCACAAACTAAACTTTCAAACTCAACCCACTAAATGAACTTTCAAACTCAACCCACAAACTGAGATTTCAAACTCAACCCACAAGCTGAACTTTCAAACTCAACCCACAAACTGAAATTTCAAACTCAACCCACAAACTAAACTTTTAAACTCAACCCACAAACTCTACTTTCAAACTCAACCCACAAACTGAAATTTCAAACTCAACCCACAAACTAAACTTTCAAACTCAACCCACAAACTGAACTTTCAAACTCAACCCACAAACTGAAATTTCAAACTCAACCCACAAACTAAACTTTCAAACTCAACCCACAAACTAAACTTTCAAACTCAACCCACAAACTGAAATTTCAAACTCAACCGACAAACTAAACCTTCAAACTCATCACTCAAACTGAAATTTCAAACTCAACCCACAAACTAATCTTCCAAACTCATCACTCAAACTCAACCCACAAACTGAACCTTCAAATTTCAACTTCGTAAGTTGTGAGTTTGTAAGTTTAGTTTGAAAGTTTAGTTTCAAAGAACTATCAAACTCATCACTCAAAGTCAATTTTCATTCTCAACCCACGAACTAAACTTTCAAACTCATCAATCAAAGTCAATTCTGAGACTCAACTCACGAAGTCAACTCTCAAACTCGATCGAAAAACATCATCTTGCCAACTCATTTCACTCAAACTCAACCCACAAACTGAACTTTCAAACTTCAACTTCGTAAGTTGTGAGTTTGTAAGTTTAGTTTGTGGGTTGAGTTTGAGTGAAATGAGTTAGTAAGATGGTGTTTTTGATCGAGTTTGAGAGTTGACTTTGTGGGTTGAGTCTCAGAATTGACTTTGAGTGATAAGTTTGAAAGTTTAGTTCGTGGGTTGAGTATGAAAATTGACTTTGAGTAATGAGTTTGAAAGTTCAGTTTGTTGGTTGAGTTTGAAAGTTCAGTTTGTATGTTGAGTTTGAGTGATGAGTTTGAAAGTTTAGTTTGTGGGTTGAGTTTGAAATTTCAGTTTGTGGGTTGAGTTTGAAAGTTCAGTTTGTGGGTTGAGTTTGAAATTTCAGTTTGTGGGTTGAGTTTGAAATTTCAGTTTGTGGGTTGAGTTTGAAATTTCAGTTTGTGGGTTGAGTTTGAAAGTTCAGTTTGTGGGTTGAGTTTGAAATTTCAGTTTGTGGGTTGAGTTTGAAAGTAGAGTTTGTGGGTTGAGTTTAAGTGATGACTTTGAAAGTTTAGTTTGTCGGTTGAGTTTGAAATTTCAGTTTGTGGGTTGAGTTTGAAATTTCAGTTTGTGGGTTGAGTTTGAAATTTCAGTTTGTGGGTTGAGTTTGAAAGTTCAGTTTGTGGGTTGAGTTTAAAAGTTTAGTTTGTGGGTTGAGTTTGAAATTTCAGTTTGTGGGTTGAGTTTGAAAGTAGAGTTTGTGGGTTGAGTTTAAGTGATGACTTTGAAAGTTTAGTTTGTCGGTTGAGTTTGAAATTTCAGTTTGTGGGTTGAGTTTGAAATCTCAGTTTGTGGGTTGAGTTTGAAAGTTTAGTTTGTGGGTTGAGTTTGAAATCTCAGTTTGTGGGTTGAGTTTGAAAGTTCAGTTAGTGGGTTGAGTTTGAAAGTTTAGTTTGTGGGTTGAGTTTGAAATTTCAGTTTGTGGGTTGAGTTTGAAAGTTTCGTTTCTGGTTGAGTTTGAGTGATGAGTTTGAAAGTTTTGTGGGTTGAGTTTGAATGATGTGTTTAAACTCGAGTTTGTGGGTTGAGTTTAAGAATTGACTTTGAGTTATGAGTTTTTCGGTTGAGTTCGAGTGATGAATTTGTGGGTTGAGTGTGAGAATTGGATTTCGTGGGTTGAGTTTGAGAGTTGAGTTTTTGTTTCAATGTGTCGTTGAACAGTAACACATGGCTGTTCAGAAGGAAAGGAACGATTTTGGAATTTCTCGTGTTAAAAGGTACTACCAACTTTTCCGATCGAAGCGAAGTTAACCCAGTGGTTTTGTTCCCAAGTAGCCGCAAATGCGTTCCCATTCAAATTGGATCAATGAACTTGTCCAGTTGTTTCGTACTCGTTTCTCTCGAACCTGCCGGCTAATTGTCGTACAGTTGGGCATGCGCTTGAGCTAGCAAAATGCCGACGCTTCCATTTGTGTCGAGTTTACATAAAAAGAAGTTAAAAACTGGTCTCATTCGGTCCTTATATGAGATGGCCACATGTTCACTTGTCTCACTGGCCTCGTTTCTTTTCTTTCCGAGCTTTATTATAAAACGTCTCACGTTCAGGGCGGGTTCAACGGCTCGCCTACGCTAGCGCTCCGGTAATGCAGTTTTCAGGTGTTCGGCTTCGATTGTAATTTGCTCCTTTGTGCCTTTTACGGCCCGATTTTGAATTATTGCAAAATGTGTAGGATGCAAAAATTGAGAATTTTAAAGTTTCTCCAACTTATGCGGTCATGGTGATTTTTATGTTGAGTTTATCTGGACGATTTTTTTTAACTTTTTTCCCGGGACTATCCCGTTTTGCTTACTTATCGACGGACTATGATGGAACATCGCTGGCACTTTTTAATTCGCACTCACCTGAAATTAAAAAAAAAAAATTAGCCTCGTATAAGCATATCCGCTTTTTGCATGCTAGAAAAATTAACATTAATAATCATCATCTGTTCTCCTCCGCCCTCTCGCTTCTCGTACTGACTTCGTCAGCCCTCAACATGTGTTCGGTTTTTTTTGACATTGAACAATATGAGGGGATGGAAAAAGAGCGCCAACATTTATAGCGATAGCGGCGATTTGAAGGCGATTCGTGCACTGGCCGGACGACCTTGTCCGAGTTTAAACCCCTCGGCCACCGCTCCGTTATAAATTGTGTAATGACGACAGATATCCTCCGACTGTATAATCTGCATCCGTCGCTCTACCCGTCATTAACAGTATTTTTCATTCGTGCTGATTATTTAAATTTAGTATGTACGCGTGAAATCGGCCGTGTCATAATTGGAATGATGGGGTGCCCCTAATTAATGTCTCCCTTACTTGTGCAACATTATCCTTGGCAAAATCGATGACGTCGGATTTTGGGCCCTTCAAGAGTGCAAGAGATGCACGTTTGGAGGAGTGTGGTAAAAAATCTCTAAAATACCCAATTTGAAGCAGCTCTAAAAATTTAAAAAAATTAATTGCTCATGTATGGTTTAAGAGGTTAGATAGGGGTTCTTGGTTTTTCAAGACTTCTTGGTTTTGCCCCGAGACCCCAATGTTCCGCTTTGTAGTTCAATCAGAAAAATTCACTTAGTTTCCATCTTCATGATTTTCCAACAAGCAGGTGCCATTCTTACAGGAAATTTAACGCTAGACACACCCATATGTAGGTTTATGGGTCTAAAATGCTTTCTTCGAGCGTTTTTTGCCAAAAAATGACGCAAAATCGTGGTTTTTATTGATTTCGAAGACTTTCCTTCACTATTCTGACGATTTTGCACCACCTACAATACTTAGCCCGACCAAAAAAAAAAAACTTTCATTGCTCGATGCATTTCTGCGTCGAATGCGACCAACAGCACGTCGGTGAGTTCAATATCCGATTTTTGGCGACCGTTTGAAGTCTTAACCCGAATTTTTGGTGATTTTCGGTGTCGAACCCAATGCAACAATAACAACAGCAACCACTACACGAAGGAGTATCCTCAAATTCATTTTTCAAGCAATATTTTCAGTTTTTCATTTCTCCAACCAGAACACAACAGTCTTCGCTTGGGTTCCTGACCCTTACGCCTCTTGTTGGCCGTTTCTTTACTGGAATTCCTGCGCTTGCGCAACGGAGGACGTGAGTTCAGCCATGCTGAGTGAAACCTATTGGGAAGAAGAGCCCACGTATTTGCTGTTTGCTCGCCAAGGGCCTCTTTAAGTCTAGGAGAACGTTCACACAATGCGTCCAACAACTGCTGAGTTCACTATACTGCAATATTGTTCTGCTGACTGAGTGAACCAACTGAGTGTGAGGCAAAGTTTATTTATTATGTGTGCCGAATGAAAGTCACTTGGGAAATTAGCAATCCAGGACGAAAAAATTCAAAATTCTGAATTACCCTCTATGGAAAAATGTCTGGTATTTTTTCATTTCGACGTTAAGGATAGGAGTATCGCAATGTATAAACGTACCTACCTACACTTCTTCGAATAAGTTACGTTCCGTTCGCAAGAGAAAAATTGGTGCATACCCATGTGCATATGGCTGTCTCTCGACTATGGAATGCTAACATCTTTTATTGTCTCTGGGACTCGTCGAGTAGGTGGGAGCCGTGACCTGGCTTGCGAAAAAGGCAAAATCTTGAATTTGTTAACAAGGCCGTTCCCTGTCAACCTCGGGATGCCTCATTCGGACGATTTACAATATAGAAATCGGATACTCCGAGTTTCACTTTGCATTTCATTGAAATTTTGAAGGCTAACCATCGTTGTAGGCCTCATTATGGATGGTGATTTTGCCTTATCGCGATGTCGTCGATTCTTTTCTGTTGGCTTTCAGTCTGAAGGTTTTCAGGTAAAATTCGGACGTCGATTCTTGTTCCAAAGCAAAAACTTGATTCAATTTCTTTGCAGTAACTGTAGAGTACGAATTCTGGTCTTTCGACCACCGCCACTACGGAGCGGAATCTATTCCTAATTTGGAGGATAGAGGTCGTTAGCCTCGGTTATTTACGGTGGGATCAGGAACCAGGAGACTCCCCATACAGCTCATCCGGATTTTGGACCGATTCCTCGGGTTGCATCCATATGCACATGGGCCTCGAGGACGGGTCCCTGGGAACCGGTCCAAAATCCGGATGAGCGGTATGGGGAGTCTCCTGGTTCATGATCCCACCGTAAATAACCGAGGCTAACGACCTCTATCCTCCAAATTAGGAATTGATTCAATTTGTTTTCCGGATTCGATTGGCTCATGATTGTTTTTGGGCCAATAGGCGTCATTAGCCGAAATAGCAATAGGTTGTGATAAATTTTCCGGGGAAAATAAAAACGGCCCAAGGTCGTCGTTGCACTGGATGCGCAGCGATAAGAAGTTCTCCGCGCTACTGCATCTGCAGTAAAAAGGGGCATCTTCATGCTCATTTCTAATGAGGCTTCACCAACTGCTCGAGGCCGTTGCGCAATCCGAACGCCAACGTTCGCCGTCACGTTCCAGTCTATCTGAGCCTCTTCACAGTTGACGGTTCGTGTGACGGGCCTCCTCTTTTTATTCTCACGGTGGTTGTCGTGGTTGAAGAAGCCGTCAAAATATTGGCATCGTACCTACTTCCTAATAATCCAGAAATGTTTTTCGGGACTGGCGTTTTTTGCCTTCGGGGATCAGATTTTTTAGTGAACTCGCGACAGTGTCGAGGAAATTTGCCATTTGGTGCCACCATCCATTTTTTGGGAATGGATATTGGTGGCGGTACAGCCGGAAATGTAGTCGAAATTTTAACAAATGGGGAAAAATTTTGAAATACAAATTTTGTCCGACAGCTTGTTTTTCTTTGCTTTCTTTTTTTTGTTTTGGCCGGTAGCTACCTAGGCGTATTTTTCCCAAAAATATCCGGTTTTCAAGGTAATACTGTCGGCTTGGATTTTTTAAAGTATTCTTCTCCGACCTCTTGCTCAGGTTGCCATGAAATAGGAGATTTTCCCGGAATTTTTGAAACCGTAATTTTTTTACCCCAGATTTCATGATACGGTTTCCCGTTTTTGCGGATTGTAGAGGCTTGATTGAGTTTGATTGACATCTTTGGGCTCATTTGACGCTTTGAAGGTTTTTGCACAGTTTTAACCGACTTCCACAAAGAGGAGGTTACTCAAGTTGACTTGTAAGGGTTTTTCCTAAATTGCCCTTATAGTTATGTTTTGAATTATCTGGTGGAATGTGGTCGGTGTTCCAAACCGTATCCCTCTAGTAAGCTTGATCAATAATTAATCAACTATCAATTAATTTATCAATTATTGTCTGGTTAGACCTGATGGGTGGGTTCAAGAAAGAAAAACCTCCCTCATTCACCTCATTCGGCTGATAAGATCAAGCTTTCAAAAAACAAAAAATTTGGCCGAACAATTCAATTCTGAATGGTTTTTTTGTGTACTGGCGCGCTGGGTGTACTCGCATTGGGTGTACTGTCGTCCTCCGGTTGTACTCGAGGCTTAGGGTGTACTCGGATGGTCTCTCCTCTAGTTGGGTGTACTAGTGAAATTTCCATCAAAATTTTTCGCTATGCCTTCTTGATTCGCCTGCGGCAAAATGTTCGGCAATTTCAATTTCTTCTCTTCAAAACGATTGGAAAATATCGGTACATATGTCTCCCCCCTGGTAAGTTGACTATCGCCTTCTCTCTCTCTCGCTGATGCACTGGCGATCTTATCTGTCCTCAGTTCACTAGCATGAAATTTTCATATACAACTGACAGTGTAGGAATAGCGGATTGACAACTTCGTCCAATCGCGTAATTCCTCTTTTCCTCTGTAGCGGTAATCGTCGTTGTATTATCAGGCTCTTCACGTAACCTCATCGTTAATCAGAAGCTTCAACGATTGACTGCCTAACTGCCAATTTCAAAATCGTCCTCGCCGGCTAAGCGCTCAGCTGGTCCGTGACTCGGTTAGCTATTCGGCGAATTTCGGCCGCGATCGGCTCGATTCGGTCGGCCGTGCGGGGGCCGCGCTTTCACTGACCTTGTCACACCTCGCGCTCCGCGCATGCGCCCTCTTCAAATGCAGGTGGAAGGACCGCGGGAACCTGTCGGCAGACGCTGTCTAGCCGGTAGCTCGCTCTTTTTTACAATCATTTTCATAATATGAAAAAAAAAATTTCATTTTATTTTTTATAATATGAAAAAAAAATGTTTTCATTATTTTTTAATATGAAAAAATTTGTTTATAATATGAAATATTTGATACGACATGCGATGACATCCATTGAACGAAAATTATCCGAAAATGGTAAATTCAAAAATGACGAGAAAATATATTAGATATTTTTCGTCATTTTTTGATTTACCATTTTCATTTACCATTTTCACATACCATGTCATGGTATGTCGTATCGAATTTTTACCCACTTTTTCTCATTGACAAAAACACCGATTCAAGACCATGTTGGTGATGCAATTACATTTGTTGCAATACATCCAAAATAAATTTGCAAATAATAATGTGCATATTATATCAGTAACTAGCATTAACTGAGTTTTCTTGATGACTCTGGAAAAAATAAAAATACGATACCTCCCTTAGAAATCCTCGATATCTCCCCGTTGATGTACGCACTCGCCCATGGCCCATTTCTAAATTTGCAAGAATTCATCGTAAAATCGCGATAAATTAGAAAACATCGAAGAACGTCTTCCACCAATAAAATTGGTGATGAAATCGAACAAAGTATTTTCTATGACGTCATTGTTGGCGGATTGTATTGATCACGGATCGTAAATTAAATGCGTAGGTATAAAAAAACGAGAATCCGATAAGTACTGCTTCTGTACATTTGCCATTGAACAACTGTTCGTCCGTCTACGATGATTGTGCTGTGACATTTTCAGCTGTCCATAAAAAGAAACCGCTCATCCTATTAGTAAGGGTGATTCCAGGATTGATACTTGTCATCCCATAGAGCGCTGGTTCTTCATGGCTTATATTTACGCTAAGGTTTCAACCAGTGGCTGGAAATAAGTTTCATAATTTCTCAAAATGAACGTTTTCTCCAAAAATTTAATTTTGGAACGATCATGGGTGCTGACTATGATTGAATTTTGAATCTGAAAAAGTAGAAGTTTGAAAAATCACCCATGTTTTGGGCATGGTTTTCCAGACGAGGGGATTCCTATTCGTGTTTCGCGCACCAGCAATTTTGAAACTAGAGTTTCCGGCCAAATATCGATTTGACTTTCATTTTGACCTGGATTATTTCCGATCTCAGTGATAGTGGCTATGATGTTGACTTTTCAAAAAATAAAAACGAAAAATAAATTTTCGAAAATTTCTATATTTTGTTAACAGTGGTAGCGTGGGTAGCTTATGTCTCAGGAAACACGGTCTCGGCCTTCTTCAACTTAGTCTAGAAATCCGAAGCCGGAGTAGAAAGTTACAATTTTGACTTATCTTAATCTGCGACAGCAGAATGTTACAGTCCTGCAAAACGGAGACACGTATTATGACTAATAACGATGGGAAGTGCCTCCCGACCCGACTGGGGTGTAACCTGTGCGCCAGTTTATTACGCAATTTTTAAGTTGTCGGAGGAATAAGGCTTCACCGTCTCCCGCTCCCAATTCACGGTACATGGGGCGGATCTGGGTCAGAAAATCCCGATTTCTCTGAGAGGCTGCCCACAGATCGCGAATAAGGCGATCTCAATCGATTGATACGTTCGGAGTCGCCCCAGCAAAACGAATCGATTTAAAATGTGTGTTAAAATAAAGAAAAGTCGTTGATAATATCGTCGCTTAATGTCTAAACTGTGCTATTTTGGCGAAAATGAGTTCGATACATATTTTTATGCAAAATCTCGCGCTCCGTGCGCTGAACTACTTAGTTTTTCCAAAAATCCGCTAGAAGTCGCTCAAAACCTAAAAAACGCCACATGTGCTATCTGAAATCTGCGACCACCACTGCTATCTACCTAGAACCACCTGATGTTATTAGTCGTCAAACCATTTTTCAAGCACCAAAACCCAACTAATTTTCACTTATAGGTAGTGAAAAATGTGTAAAAACCTTCAAGGAATCCAACAATCCCAAGAAATTCAAAATCGGTTCAGTAGAACCTTCTCAAATAGGCAAAAACGCGAAAAAGGAGAAATCGCGTCTGGAAATTTCGAGCCAAACCGATTAGAAACCAAAATTTTCGGAAAATACGCCTACCCTATGGTAAATCAAGCGAGGAACCAGGGAATGATACTCGAAAAATTCTAAACCCACGGCATCATCTTCAAAATTGAGTTTTTGCGTTTTTTCAAAAATATCTTTTATTAAAAGTATTATTAATTTTATTAAAATCTTTATTGAAAATTGAAGCTGGCCTAATCTCTCAACTGAATTCTGCCATATTGAATGATTTCTCCTTTTGTATATTTCCACGTTTCGTAGCAATTGTGACTGACTTTTCTATAGGAATGGGGTTTTTTCGTCAGCCTTTGGAGAGCACGCACTGAAAGTAAGGAAACGCAGTTCGCTCGCCGTTGGGAAAGTTGCCGAAAGGATCAATCGGAAGTGAAACATTTCAAAGTTTCCCGCCCATTGATATGTTTTTTATGCCGCATTCTTCAATCGGAGCCCGGAAACAGAATGAAACCTGTCGAATTCCGCCGAATAGGCGCCGGCTCAAATCGGTTTATTTTCATGCCCATCGGATACCCAGGATTGACCTGAATTAGGTAGGTATGATATAAGGACTCAGATGTCTTCAGAAGTGCTGCGTAATAAAGCATAGGGATCGGATCCGTATTTGTTTACATATTTTTTTCTAGGCAATGTACTGAAGTTTTTCAAGTAGGCGTATTCATATTGACATTTTCTGAACCGTTTAAGCCCAATTTCATTTCACATATTTTGACATATTCCACTATAAATCCATATTTTTCAAATATTTGGCCCACAAAAACACATATTTGCTAATTTTGGGTAGTTTTTCCGAGGTTCACAACTAGAATGAATTAAATTTAAAAAAAAATTAGCAAATTTTGCTAATTTTTTTTTCAAATTGGACAACTCTTTTTATGCGTTTTGCTTCAGACGGCGTACGGGAAAAAATTGTTGCAGATTTTTATCTAGAGCCTCTGAAACGTAAAGGAAAAATTTTCAGGGGGCGATGAAAAAAAACCCGACCGATTACATAGGTACATTATTTCAGGAAATAATTTAACAAAATCTTGTTGTTCATTTGGGCTTAAACATTTTTTTGAAAATATTTAAACCTTTTTACATATTTTCCACAAATTTTTTGAAAATATTTAAACCTTTTTACAATTTTTTTGCAAATATTTCAACCTTTTTACATATTTTCCACATATTTTATGAAAATTAGTACATATATATGTCACATATTTGGCATTTTTAAATACATAAAAATCCGGTCCCTATTTATTACCTATTCTAAAAATTTTTCTGGATTATTTTTACGTCGTAATTCTGACACTACCTAAACTTTTTTATCACGATTTAGGAGGAAAGTATGACTTTTGATCTAGGTGTTTATTTTTTCTCTTTTCTCGTCTTTTTTTATTTTATTTTTTATTTATATTCATTTTTTAAATGTTAGGCGTTGATTTTTACGATCTAAGTACTTTTGTCGATTTGAGTGATAAGGAAGCTAAACCCATATTAGGTCTTTCATACTTCTCATTACATAACTACCTTATGTCCATTTAAAGAATGTTAAAAAGGCGATAAATAAATATGAGGGACCTACCGGCTCTTGCCACAGAAAGATATCAAAATTTTCAAAAACCTATGCAAAGCTCGCGGGAAAATCGACTCAAAATTCTTCTCGAATAACTAGAGGCTGTCAAAAAACACATTCCGTCGAAACGTGAACGCCGGCGCGGCAAAAATAACACGACTGTCATTCCATTGTGAAACAGAACGTCTGAAACGTCGTTAACTATTTTAAACCGTTTCTGCCGGTCGTAACGCTAATACCGGAACCTTCTCAAGATTGTAGCTAATGCCATTCGGCACATTAGTGCGTAAATGATGTCAGGCTACAGGCAAATATACATCGTGATACACACCTTTAAACTGACGATAATGTTCGGATTACGCCTATTCGTGTAAAATCAAGTTGGTTATCTTATGTCTGCACACATTATAATGTCTGCACACATTATAACATAAATGTTCCATTTGAGAAGGTTGATTTTTGATTTTAGTTCTGACTGTGGAATTGAAATTGAAAATCACCCTCTACCGAATTGAACCCTTCAAAGTTTATCTGATCCGTGACAAGATGTCCCCGTAAATAATTGTTTTGCAATTAACATTTTATTTTAAATTTTACTGCAAAATTATATTTTATTATTGCGTCAAAAAATAAATAATAATAAACTTCAAAGTGCAATACTTGAAAAACATGTAATGACATATTCAATTTGGCAACTACCTATCATTTAACGATAAATTGAGTTCTTAAACCAATCTCGCTTTTCTTCATTTTTTTGATCTATTTAATTTTTATTAATTGTTTTGCTATACACATTTAAAACTTCATTTAAAACCCGGGCAAAAAAAATGACAAAAAAAGGAAAAAAGCCATGGCAAAACGCATGCAGCTAGTTGCAAAATAATGATTACAGCTTCGAAAAAGTTCTAACATTTTTAAGGGTCATTTCGATGGAACCGAATTCTCGCAGATGTGATACGGTGCATGAACAGTTTTCATTCTAACTTCAAGGCTTACATCCCTTATCTGCTTCCCCCTGAAGGACACGTTCGGGGTCGCAAGGCCGGCAAAAGCCTCGCTAGATTATTCGGTTCACCTTGTAAACTGTTCGCGGGCGCTCGCGAATGCAAGAAGCGACGACCGGCGCTCGTGTTGCGACAGTTTTTCCGCTGCTCCCCTTCCTAACGGCCAAGTCGGTGCCCTCCGAACCGCTAAAATGAGTGCGAGATGTTGTAAGTTTTACGAAAGTCCGCGGCTAGTCCGGTCGATCTTGAACTTTGCGGAGACCCTACGGCCGCTCCTATGAGCTCCCCTACGGCTTCGGATAGACGTTTAATAATAATTTGGGCCGATGGCGAAATCCGATTGGAGAAGCCGCAGATTCGATCTTTATACCCTTCGTCTATTCAAACAAAGATAACGGGTCGATTCGGAGGAGCGATTCTACCCCATATCGTTACCTTAAACCACAAAGGGCATAATATGCCCATATCCATGTACCTATCCCATATCGCCATTTAAGTTCTGATACCACCTAATCCACATTTTTGTCAAAATGCGTTTATTATGTTTTGCGAATGGTGTAGCTGTTCCGGAGCGATAGGAACAATCAATTTCGAGCCATATTCAACAGATCGTGCGCAAACTGCAAAAATGTCAACACCGTTTAATCAGTTTTTTTGGCCTACAACTAGTGCAAACGACTTGTTCCAAAAAACCTCAAAAACCAACAATTTGGACCCAAAATTCAGGAAAAATTGGTAACTGATCACAATCCTGAAATAATTACCCCTACAAAAATCAAAAAAAGCAACGCAATTTGAGTACATTACATCGAAAAACACCCTTAAGTGGCCAATAACTGGTGCTCTTATCCTTTTCTTGTGAAAAATCGACATGCCATGTCGCCGACACTAGACGTTCGTTAGAAATGGCTTCTCGTAAAACTCAAAATTCACTCCGCGCGTTTCGGCGGCCTCAACACGCAGCCCGGGTTGTCTGGATCCGAATTTCACCATCTCGTATCGAAATTTTGCAACTGAGCTCACTAAGTCAGTCAGAGGCTCGTCACCTCCGCCCTTCAGGCCGCCATCCATCACAAATTGAATGCGCGACTGAGAACCGGGCGCCAATAGAGTCGCTATTAAGAAACTGCTGCACAACTCATTCATCCATCGTAGGCGTCTTTAATTTTCTCCTCGCATATTTCACATGGTTCTGAATTGATCGAACGTTCCGCCACGTATTAGGGTCGGTATTTTAATTTTACTATCATTAGGGGTTACTCAAGGTTTTTCGCAACGGGCACCCCCAATTTCATGGCTGTACAAACAGAAATATATTGCGGAGAAAGCAAAAACATTTTACTCGCCTTGAAATAATTTTTTTACCATTTTCAATTATCACTTTACAAAAAATCAACTTTATCAAAATATTATCAAAATATCAATATTTTCAAAATATTATCAAAATATCAACTCTACAAAAAAAAATCATTTTTTTAAAACCTCATTTCAGAAAAAGTTTTTGTTGAGGAAAAAATCTCGAGCTCGGATCGCCTCTCTAGCTTACAGTCTACTCGATATTTTGAAATGTATCAGCCCGATAAGCAGATACGATTGAACGGTTCAATTCTTCATGCTACGTGCTCAACACATTGCCTTTCCATAGTGGCAATTTTCATTGCCCTTTCTGCAACACCAATTAGAACCTAACCGCTGTCGACTTCAACACGTCCAAAATAGCTTTTTACAGCTTGTAGATAGCATTTTTTAACACTTCGTCGGGGTCTCCAGTCTGCTGGTCCTTTCCTTATGTAACTGTATATAGCAATGACACTGTAGAGCGCCGGGTTTCCCAACAGGTGTCAATTCGACGATAGGTACCCACGCTCGAGCGTCTATTCATTTCATCAGGCAGAAGTTTCTTGAATGTTTACGGTAGAAATCGACGAAATTTGCAAATATTATGTTATTCAACGACTCCTTCTTATTTATGTTTAGAGGAAAATACGATAAAATTCTTTGAAAAAAAAAACAATTGAATGAGTTTGACTTTTTTGATAAAACATATTATTTCAGGTATGCGGTTTTTTTATTTTTTACATTTTTTGATCATTGCGTGACGTCCAAAGTAGTATTGCAATCAGGATTTTTTCATTGATCAAGCTTTGAAAATGTCAATCTTTCACTTAAAAAAAAATCTTTTTGGTCTCAGAATAAAATCTCTTTAAAATCCAATTTATGGCTAAAGGATTTTTTATTTTTTTCACGTTATGCAAGGTTTGGGAACGTTTATTGGCATAGCGATCACATAATGACCTAGTTAGAGGGCCTTCCATTCGAAAAATTCGCAAACTCCTTCCTCACGCTCGCAATATCCGATGGAAATTACTTGCGTTTACGAACCGTTGCGTTGATTTGGGCCAGAAGAAAAACCCGGGATTACGATAATCGAGCGATTGGGCACGACGTGGATGCGTTTTGATTGCACGTTCTGATACAGGTGGTTTTGGACCGGTGCCTCTTCCTCATTTTGGACCCTATGGTTGATTCACGAATGCTTGCTGTGAAGTGCCTTGAGAAGCACATGATTTTTTTCAGTTTCTAACCGACTTCAAAAAGATGGTTATTCAAGTTGACTTGTGGGAGGTATTTTTTTCATAAATCTTTTTTCTTTTTGGTACCTACGTCTCTTCCGTCCTGTCTTTCAAGCTTTCAGAATCGGGGTTATTATTTGTTAAAAATATTTTCCCCCTCGACTTCTTCAGAAAATTGTTCACTAATTAATTCGTCTAAATACCATTCTTCTTCAACGAGTGATACGCTTGAGGCGAAGGCACTTTTTATTTCCTGATTTTCCTGACTTTTTATTTTCAGGTTCGAAAATTTTGGTCTTGTTTGCACTCGGCTGGCGAAAAAATGTTTGCGCAACTTTGTACCTTACTCCTATGGATAATTTTTTTGAATCACTGCCGCTATTTTGTACTCTGCCCTTGGTCGGATCGACAGTATTGGACATTCGAGCGTCCAAAGTTGACAAGGAAGCTTCGGCTTGCACAAAGGATCGCCAACTACGCCGAACTCCACGCTACGCACGATTTTCTTCAAGTCAATAGTTGACCTTAAGTGGATCTGGTTGCTCTCTCTGACAAAAGCCGACCCGAAGCCCCGATATTGACATTTGGGTCGTGACGGACGGTTGTGATCTTTTTTGTATCTTGCCATCTCTTGTGGAATGTCGGCTCGTCCCTAATTGGACATGTTTCGACCGTGCGGCATATTTTGTCATGGGTTGACTTGTTTGCTTGAAAGTAGCACTCGGCTTTTAAGCTTATGAATCGCCCCCGATGAAGGCTGTGCAGCCGAAAGCGCTTGATGTTACCAAGCTGCTTACCTCGAGTTGTTGAGGATATTATTTTCTGTCGGGAAGAATTTGTTGAGGTTTACGCTTCGCATATTTATCAGCTATCGAACTGGTTATTGAATTATTTTCAAATTCCCCTATTATCCATCCTTCAATCTGATTTTTAAGATAAACTCCGACAACTTCGCCCCCACTTACCCCGCACAATCGGA
This sequence comes from Nesidiocoris tenuis, assembly GCA_036186465.1. Classification (NCBI taxonomy): domain Eukaryota; kingdom Metazoa; phylum Arthropoda; class Insecta; order Hemiptera; family Miridae; genus Nesidiocoris; species Nesidiocoris tenuis. The sequence goes on from AP028920.1 coordinate 4,148,565, forward strand.
CCAGCCGGTCGCTGAACGAGATTCGTAAACGATGATGCAACGCCGTCAAACCCGCGCCCGTCCAAACACGCAACGTTTTGGATCGGTGGCGCGTCTAACGCTATTGGTATGCTTCAGTTTGGTCGGCGGCGATTTCTATTCAGTACCCTTTGCTCAAGTCGGTGCCAATCATACCTTGGAATCGTAGTCGGCGATTCGAAACCGAAATGTAAAATAGTCGCAAATGGGCCACGTAGCGCGTGAATGCGTGTCAATGTTATGTCGGAATGGTGATTTTTTTTCGAAAACGCTGCATTCAGTGCCTACGCTTGGTTCATATTGTGAGGTAACCTTCAATTAACTTAGCGTAGGCACTGGATGTAGCGTTTTTGCAAAAAAATATGTCCGATTTCGTAACTAGTGCAGTCAACTTGGCGATTTTACAAAATTAAAGAAGTTCTAGTCTTTCTACTCCCAAATTTTCATAAATTTGTCCGATTTCTTAACTGGCGCAGTCAACTTGGCGATTTCCCAAAAAATTTATGAAACTCTAGTATTTTTGCTTCCTAATTCACAAAAATATGTCCGGTTTCTTAACTAGTGCAGTCAACTTGGCGATTTTCAAAGATAGTCTTTCTAAAATTAGTAGTCGTTCTTAAATTAAAAATCGGAAAAAATCATGTTTTTTAATGTTTTTGGCCTCCAAAGCTGGCGAAATAGAACCACTTGGTTTTGAAAATTTTCACACTCAAATATGGAAGTATCAGTGTCAGTTGGGCGCCCCTGGTGTTTCATTTCGTATATTTATTGAACCAATATTTCCACCGGTTACCCCTTCTTGCCCGTTATATCTTAAAAAACATTTCTCAATTGACTCTGTCAAACTCAAAACGTGCCACCTTGATGTGTACATTCTGCATAAATCTGATGAGCTCATCCGCGTAAAACACGATTCGAGAGCGGATAATGGAATCTTTTGATGTTCAGGCATCACGATGTTTACTTTCGCGAGCCCTTGCCGCATGTTGGGGAATCCATTAATTATAACGTCATTGGTGGTCTCGGTGAAATAATGGCACTCGAAATATTTCACTCTTCTGGTTTACAAGGAGGAAGTGAAAGCTGCGGATGTCATCCGCTCTCAACTGACCTATTACTCATTGCTTGAACTTTCAACTTGCTCTTAATGCGTTTCTTGTCTCGTTCGCAATTTTGAAGATGGAAAGCCCTGGGAAGGGTATGCAAAAAAAAATTATTATCAGGTGTGGGTGGCGATTATTAAAATCTCCAGCGAAATTGTGATAGTGCAGAATTTACATATTTAATAGATATCAGTTATGTATTAAGATTCTTGTTTTAGAGAATCTTAAGAAAATTAAATATTTTCAAATAAGTGGTATCTGACTATTCTATTATTAAAAAAAATTGAAAATGTGTTAGGCCATGAAAAACAAGTTGTCAAGTAAGCTTAAGCTGTCAAATTCAAACTTTCAAAAAAAAATTTTTTTTTCAAAAAATTTTCAAAAATTGTTAAATTTTCAAAAAAAATCAAAAATTTTTTTGAGATCTATCATATTTTGAACTTCCAAAAAAAATTTCGAAAAATTTTCTTTGGTAGGTACATTTTTGGCTATTTAAAAACGAAAAAATTGAGGTTGGTAAATACTAATTGGCAGGCTTTTTTCAACATTTCAGTGAAAGAATTTTTGAAATAAGATCGAAATTGTCTGCGCAAAAGGGAAACAAAGGGCGAAAAACCTAACCGATTACCGAGTCCGATTCAAATTGAGTAACCTCCTTCGTTTTGAAGTCGGTCAATAATAGGTTCGGCGTTTTTGTCGTTTCACTGTGCTATGTATTCGAGTCGAGGGAAAGAGAATGGCGACGACTTCCTCTTCACATTATTGGAGCTCGAGCGCTTTCTGCCGTACGGCCCTCTTCAAAAGGCTTTCAAAGAGCCGCTCAACCTCCGACACATAATGTCAAGCGGAATAAATTTCTCGCCGTTCTCTTTCCCTCAAATCGTTCAAAAAGCGTAGTAGGCAGATAATTATTGTGTGAAATTTTGAAATTTATAAAAAAAATAAAAATGATTTTTGTTTTATGCACCATTTTTCAAGCATGAAATAATTTTTCGGCATTTACTCTCATGTATTCAAAACGTTAAAAATTGAATGGAAATTTTTAAATAATCTGAATGAACTTAATTTGTAATGTACTTAATTTGGTATACTTATGCAGTGTAGGTATACCTGGGCTTTGTCAAAACGATCTATTCACTACGTATTGGAATGGGGAAGTAATGTGTGTATGCTGCTTGCATTGTTGAAAAATCGAACTTCTTTCTCCTCCGATCGTTTTTAGAAAGCATTTTGCGTACCAGCGATATGTTTACCGTCCTTGGCCTGTCGGAAACGTTCGCTTTGCCGACGACAACGGTTCCTTATCTCGATGTTCGCCAGATATCAAGACACATTATGTAAGTCGCGGCGATTTGTCAGTTCTAAAGTTCGAGTTTGGCCACTCGGTCTTCCTAGTTGTTTTCCGAGCCATCAATCACAAATCTGACCGAATGGGAGTCATGTCAATATTTTCGCTCTCTTCCGCGTATGTAGCACGATTGTGGAGCGATTTCGATTTTCGCGGCTCCTATCGCACCTTAATGCTTGAGAATTGTGTTCTACAAACATACAAAACGCTTTGTCATAATGATTGTTTGTATAGTCGGGTTTTATGTGGGTTAATCTTAATCCTAGTTCAACTATTGCCTGCATAACTCATTCTTATTAGGTTATCCAATTTTAATTTTGATTCCAAGAGAATGTTGCATTTTTCACAAAAAAAAAAAATGAAAATATGAGAGAATTTGAAATTTTTTTGTCTATTTCTACTAAAATCTATCTAATTTAATCTAAAAATTAATCCATCTAATCTAAAAATTAATCTATTTCCGAACAAGTGTCTGACTGTGTGGTTCATCCGTTCACATTGTAAGCATACGGCAATAAAAATCAAATCAGACATTTCAACGATTACGCTATTGAAATTAATTTTCTCCGTAATCAGCCACGATTCAATCATCATGTGTTAGACACGGCCCGAAATTTCCAGTTTCAAAGGCCAATCCTCTCATTTGTCATAGTTAACAACTCGGGCTTACAACACTTCAAAACCCCATCTGTTCGATGCTATCGGATGATCCGGCCATTGCGAAACGAGAATTCACCAAAAAACGATTTGGCCTTCGAATTATCGTGTCGACTGACTCCCTGACTCGAAACTGAAATCGCTGAAGCCGTTTGCGAACCGAGAAAGTGGCTTAACTATCTGTTGAATATTGGCTATCTCCGATTTTTCAAGCTAGACTCTATAAGGCAATTTTGACCACATGTCTAACAATTTTTTTACCACTAGGTATTCAATTCTTTCTTTTTTTTGTGGAGGAGGAAATAGGGCCGTTCGGATATTGCCGGAAAACCGAGATCGCAGCGAAAACCACGTTTTTCTGCATTCAAACGTCAATTTCTCCTCTAAAAAGTGGGATAAATTAAAAAATTATTATACTGTTAGAAAGCTGATATTTTGAGGCTGATTTCTCCGGGACGACCGCTGGAGTTTTCAATTTTTTCTACTCCTAAACAAACGCTGAAAAAATGGTAATTTTTAGCAATTGGAATTTCTCGACTTTGCCCTTACTTTTTTGCTTGCTTAACGTAATGTTGAAAAACTCCAAATACCGTAAGGTTACTGCAAATTTAACGCTCTTTCCAACGGTATCCTCATTTTTGCGATTATTTTGATATTTACGGAACTTATGGCCGTTTTACTGGGACTAAGTCGAAAACACGAAAAAAACTGCTTCTAAGCGAAAAAAGAGTGTTTTTTCCGGGGCCCACAAAAAAGTTTATGGAACGAAAATTGTAGCAAATGAGCTGAAGAATCGACCCCTAAAAGAGAGACAATCTTCAATTTGGACACCCTGTATAGTGAGTGAAAATAACCCATTGTATAGAACCTCATCAATTTATAAGGGACGCCAGCCTTGTGAACAATAAACCCACTTGTAAGAAAAAGTTGAATTTAGGTTATGGCTGCCGTTCAAGATTGAGAAAATTTATTTCCTCCGATAGAAATCATCCCCTTTTAATTATTGGGTTGTCACGACTCTCCTCAACCTTAATGGTAACTTTTATTCGCTAGAAGGAGGCAGCATGTTCAGTCGTGCGTCTCATCTTCGATCTGCCGATAGATAGTCGACCGATTTCAATCTCTGCCAATGGCAGATTTCCTTCGAGTGGTACATCAATGTAACATACATTCGGATAAATCTTGGCCTATCTGCTCAAGGAAGAGGAACTGTGTTGGGGTCGTGAGGGGTAAACCCTTAGTGCTCGGTCGGTTTCTAATTAGATTTAATTACCGACCAACCTTCGCTTGTCATTTCCTACCTGTCTCAATGCGAACGAGTGAAAAACGAGTAAACGGCGCGGTTTAAAAGTTCGATAATTGTGTCTTCTGTGTTTCACTTGCGAGGAAGAGGAACCTCCGAGACAACTTTAAGCTCCAAATAGGAGACAGACGAGTATGTTAGTGAGTAGATTCCTTTTGAGGATAATTGTTAGGTATATACCTACCCAGTGTTCGCTGGTTCGTGATTGCTAAGTACCATTGCCTGAGACTTCCCCCAGGGTGCTTGAGTTTGCAAAACGGACCTCAGATTTGGATTCAACACCCTTGAAAACCATGATTGGGTCCACCATCAATGTCGCATTTTATGCCAATATCTGATGCCGGAAGAAAAAACCAAACTTAGGCCATGCCAACTTTTGAGGATAGGAAATTAACCTTCGAGGAAATTATTTAGGTGGACTGAACTATTTTTGACAAAATTAATTTTTATTTATTTTTCAATTATTCGTCAATTATTTTTTACAAAATTAATGGTTATTATTTTGCAATTATTTTTCGCAAAATTAATTTTTATTATTTTTCAATTATTTTTCTCAAAATTAATTTTTATTCATTTTTCAATTGAAGTCGTTAACGCCCTACCTGTGCAACAGCGTTTCTCCTGCTGGAAATGTCATATCCCTCGGTAATTAGAGTCATGTAACGATGTAACTACTTCTGCGCATAATACCTAACTGAACGAGCGAAGCGGGCTGCGTATGAAACCGCAAAAATCTAATTGGGTTCTTGAGGTTTTTCCTTTCGACCCGGGGTCAGTCCCTTGGGGTTTTTCGGATTGTGGGTTCACTGATAGGTCATTTTCGATTGAGGCTTCTCCCTTGATGAATAGGTCGACGACAAAATGTAAAACCGCTTTATAATAGCTCTAATCTTACGCGCAGAATGTAACCTAGACCCAAGATTTTGGGGTCATTTTTATGAGTCTTGTGATCGAGAATACAGGAAAACTTTGATTTTTCGGATTACACAGGGGTTTATTAATTGCGAGAAAATTTGACCCAATTTAATCATGTATTGACTGCTTTTGAGGGTGTTAAGGTCAAAAATATAAAAAAACTCACTAGGTATCCAAATTTTAAAACTTGTCTAAAATAAAAATACGCCAATTTATCGAACCGCAAAATCAGCAACTAGAAGGATCTTTTCCCTTATTCATTATATCAGCCTGAACGAAGTTTCCACAAGGTTCTAAAAATAATCGAAATTAATCAATTATTTTTCAAAAAATTTCCCCCAATAGCATCTCAGCAACATTTTGCACATTCTGCTTCTCTAGATGTTCACCAAGGACCTCCTGGATTTTTTTGAATCGCTTTAAAAAAAGAAGATCCCACCGGTCGGATGTAGCAACGAGAAAAAATCTCACGATAGTCGAGAGACTTTAGAAATCCGCGCTACAAAAGCGGGTGATGACTTCACTAAACTCGTTAAGTTTAGCGGGACATCAATTATCCTCAACTTCTCGAAGGCGTTTGCATCTTGGGGTTAGCCCGCTCGGATAAAATATGCCTCTCTTATTTGCTCAGCAATAAAACAATTCTCAACTCGGAATTAATTTGACCGGCAGGTGGATCGTTATTGAATGGCGAACAATTGAGACCTTGATAAGTTGATAAATAAAGTTGATAATTCATTGGTTGTTAATAAAGTGGAAAATTGTATTGAATGGAAACAACTACACTTTTTCATGGCGTGGTATGCTGTTTATTGTCAAAATCCTGCTTAAACAGATTTCAGGCTAGATAAAGTTTAACCTTTTTTCCGAAATTTTGTTTTAGGTTTTTGTACCGAAATTTCGTCGAGTTTAGAAAACAGTTCTGAATGAAGAGTTGGAAAAAATGTATCCATCTGTATCATAAATTATCATTGTTATACTCTATAATTTCTCTTCAGAGAGCAATTTCTAAGGTATCCTGAAGTCAGATGTACATGACCATTACGTGACTAGCTGGTCAGATAGGTTAGTGGGGAAGACCGGACGGGCAACAACCTCCCGCGCCGGATTAAGTCAGTCTGCCAGCTGTCTAGACCTGAGGGAACGAGTTTTTACAACAAATTCACTAACATTTAATTTAAAATGTTTTTAGTTTACTTATTTTTCTTATTACTCGAAAAAATTCACCATAATGATTGGCTTGTTTGTCCTCACGAACTCCTTTCCATCTTCCGACTCCTTGTCCGCATTTATGTTGTTATGTATGTCCAACAGGACAAAGAAGAGGAATAACGTTTAGTTTTATTATCATATTATCTTTGATAATACACTCCTGATTCCGATCTCGTGCTAATTAATTTCAATTCTTACTTCTATAAAATTCAATTCAAATTCAAATTCAAAATTCCTTATTTCCATTCTTTCATTTATAAACATTTCATGTGTGACTTCTCATCTCAATTTTCTGGCTGCTTGACTTCTTATCCCGGTTTTCTGACTATTTGTCCGTTTGTGTGACTTCTTATATGAGTTTTCTGGCTACTTGTCAGTCTTTGTGACTCTTATTTGAGTTTTCTGATCACTGGTCAGTTTGTGTGACTCGTTGTTTGAGTTGTATGGCTGTTAGTCCATTTTTCTGACTTCCTATCCCAGCTTTCCGACTATTTGTCAGTTAGTGTGACTTCTTATTCTGGTTTTCTGACTACTTGTCTGTCTTTGTGACTTCTTATTTGAGTTTCCTGGCCACTGGTCCGTTTGTGTGACTTCTTATCTCAGTTTTCCGGCTGTTTGTCAATTTGTGCGACTTCTTATTCTTGTTTTTTGACTTCTCATCCCGGCTTTCTGAATAATTGCCCTTGTTCATATGACTATCCGTTGATGTGACTTCTCATCTCATTTTGTCCAATTTTATTGCTGATTTGAGTACCTTGGCGAGACTTCAGCCCAAATCAGCCTAGCAATAATTGGCATTTTAGCACGGATGCTTCATGTGTGTCGCAGTTCCGCTCATTTGCTCGCACATGAGAAAAGATGCGGCGATTGTTCGTGTTCAGCCTCCAAAGCCAATACCTTCACACAAGACTGGGCGTGAAGGCGATGTGAAAACCGAGTGAATGCCCCAAGGCAGGGGGAATAATAGATGGAAAACGAGCCTAACCTCGCGTCTTAGATCTTCGGAGATGATGGTGCATACTGTCGGATCGGCAAATGAAACGACCCTCGAAAACGTATCCTGTCCTTGTCAATTATAGGCCACCCGTCGTCCGGTGACATTTTTTCGGCTTACCTCTCTGGTACATCTGGATTTTCAATTATTGAGCGATACGGATGTGGCAAGTTTGCAGCAGGATATATTTTTCATTTTCAATTCGGTAGGTACCTCCATCCTACCTATTAATAGGTTTCTTCCGGATGAGAAACTCCGGCTTCCTGATTCCACCACGCATTTAGGGCTCCAAAATGCAAAACAGAAAAGGTGTGATATTAAATTTACACTCCATTGCGGGCATTCAACTTCTAGAGCGATAGTTTCTCCCTTTCTCAGTTTAAAATAAATTTTCCGACATTTTTATTGATTTTTCTTCGAATAAAAGATTCTATGGAACACCCGTTTCTCCAGCCGGGATAACAGATTTTCGGCGGTGTGACGTTAACTCGGATAATGTTTTATTTCCATCGTTTCGGGGCTTATGACAAATAAGTAGGCAAAGGTTCGAAGCTGGAGTGACTTAAAACGAACGCCTTTTTTGATATGTGTCTTTCTCAATGAAGCACAAGTTCAAGGATTCCTTGTGTACAATAATGTCATAAATTTTTATAAACTATTGCTCTGATCTACTTGAAGATATCGGGAAAATAATTCGTGATTCGTCGCTCTACAGTCGAATCGCGAAAATCAGGACAAGGTTCAGAGAGGCTTTAGTATCGGTCTATTACTGTGGCCTGATTCACCTTCGGTCGTCGACCTGAGCGTCGTCTTGATTTTTCCAGTACATCTGCCATGCCACAATATCTGACTCGGAATTCATCTCAAAAATGAAATTCGGTTCCTAATACATTTTTATGTAACCTGAAGGTGCCCTGAAGGTGTACCCTGAAATATGGACAATTTTGCCTCATTCATTTCCGAATAATATCATTTTCAGAGGGTTTTTGGAAATTAAGAACCCGGATGCTGTGTCGCGTAAAACAAGCTAATATTTCCGTGAAAAAAAAAAATCGGACCAGCCGTTTGGGCGGAACTTTGCAACCAGACAGGCGGACTCAAAGGCATGGACAGAATGGTGAAAAAATGTGTTTGATGAGATGAAGGAAATCATTTTTCGGGCATGAAAATTAAAGAATAATAAATAACTCAAATAGTAAAGTGACAATTTTCGATTAAAAAATTTAATTCACTCAATTGAAAATAAATAAATCAATCAAATAATTGATAAATAAATTAATAAATTTATTTTTAAAAATTCATAAATAAATAGGTAATTGATATAATTGAATTAGGTAGGTACCTACTTAAAATAATTCACTAATTCCTATTCAATGAGAAACTCAGTGTGAAACTCAGTCATTTTTTTCCTGTACCTCCAATCTGATTTTTCCTCTTTCAAAAATGTAAAATGTTGAATGTTCGTAATGTGGAAATTAAATCATAAGAATGAAACTATAGGTGTAGGTAAATAGCGCTGGTTTATCCAGTTTTTAAAAAATTCGGTTTCTGCAAAAAAAAATTGTCAATTTATCGCTTGAGCCGGACTCACTGTAATAATTTCTGCGCTTGGCGGCATATCGATGACATCGTGAGGTGATGAGGTCGGCAATGGAGGCATCCCCGTTGTCTTTCCCGCCGAACCGCGAGACGTTTTTCAATTCGGGTCAAAAACCACACCGGAAACTGAGATGAACTTTGAAAATTATCAATTTCACTTTATCAATTTGACGGGGGGGCCGTTTCGATCGCACGTATTACTCAGATTGGGGCGTGGGGCTCTCTCTCGCGTGCCGCTCGTGGCGGCTACTGACTAGAGACTGAGCCGGTCGCTTAGCCAAGTTGATCTTGACCCTCCGCCAGTGGTGGAACATCCTGGGGTCCGCGGGGCCCACGAGGGCCAGGGGTCCCGGGCCCCCTCCCCCGGCGGGGCCCAGCTGCCGGCTCGGGATTTCCCCTTCTGTTCGCCCTGCCGTGCACTGCCGTCTTAAAATCGGCACCTTACGTCACCCCCTTTGTATCGTCGAGCTACCTTTATTACACCTTTGAATAGGTGAATTAATAATAAATATTGTAAGTATCTAGTCATCATCTAGAAGGGTAAAAAATATTGTGAAACCGTAGATAACACACAATAGGTACTTCCATATTTTGATAAATACGCTTTTCCGCTATTTGATTATATTTCGGCTATATCATACTACTACTCGAATATTAGGTACTTTTAAGGCTATTTTGGTTAAAAATATCAAAAACTCACTATGTCAATGTTAAAACTCGCCAAAAATCAAAACAACTAGTGTCTTGTTCAGGAGGTGATTCTGGGTAAAAGTGCGTGAGTAAAAGATTTTTCTGAAGCTCAGTTCCTATTGTCGATTTTAGGACTAATACAGCACTTCCATTTACTCTGTAAGTATGGAAGTAAAAAAAAAGGGGTAAAATTGTAATGTGGGAAATCGTCTGTCCTCGAGAACATCAATCGGGAACTGGAAGAGTTAAAAAGTTTTAAATAAGAACCCACAATTATTTCGTTTATTAATTATTGAAATTATTTTATTATTTGAAGAAGCCTTATCCAAAATACCCTTTGGTCTGCAAAACGATAAGTCCTTGTGGTGGGAAGGTATAGGAATTTCGATGTTTAACAAAAGAGGTGGATGGTGTAACTTGTTTATTAACATTTGGTAAAAATTGAAATCCATAGGAAAAGATAACTTGATAGGTAATATCTAAAAATTAAAAAAACCCAATCATCATAATAATTTAGTTATCAAACAATTACACGGGTTTAGCAAAAAACAGCTGTTTTGAATATTCGGAAATAATGTATTAAATAAATTATGTCACCAATTTTAATTTATAAAGTTGAAATTCTGTTGGGGAAAAAAACTCGATTTTTTCCAATAAAAAATATTGTTTCAGTAATCTTGATAATTTATTATTTTCTCAATATCCATTCGAGGCTTAGCTACCAGAATCTGCAACGCGGAAATCATTCACAATCGATCCAAGCCGGAGAAACTTTGCTGACTAGTGGTAAATAATTGAGGAGAACAATTGGTTTAATGAATGCCATGGACTACGAGGGTCGTAAAATATGAAAGAGCCTCTACGAAAGCAAGGCTGTACGCTTTCGAGCAGATTTACGTTTCGAGTAACGGTCGAATGATTGCAGAATAGCGGGATCAAATTTGAATTTCCTAGTTTTTTCCAAAATTCCAAGGAGTAACTACTAATTTTCGGAGATTTTTGTTTGGAGCAATTTTCATTTTTTCCATAATTTGATTTGGTGGTTTGGGGGTCAAGTGTGGGCATGGCTCGTAAAGAATAGTGAGTATTTTGTATCCTGGTATTTCATGTTCATCTAGTTCATTTGTGAGCAACAAACGATCAATTTGCTCAATGACTCACGATCTGAGCTGTGGCGCTTCCGCAATCCGAAGATTTGAGACAAGGGATTGCGTGTCTGCTTAGCGCATATCAAAATGAGATTTTCGCCCACCAACTCGACGATTAGTCGGTGGCTGGAAAAATGAGTCAACCGGATACCGAGCGTTCTTGACCTTGACAAAGACATTGGCCGAAACTAGGACTACCGTGTGCGATTCGATGAATCGGTGCCATTCCGCAGAACATTTTATCCATCACCGGTGCAGATGTTGAAAAATTATAAAATTTTTTTTAGTATTAAATGCTTAAAAAAAGTATTTAATAATAATATTTTTTTAAATTTATTATTTAAAAAAGTATTTAATACTATTATTTATTTTTAAATTTATTATTTAAAAAAGTATTGAATAATTAATACTATTATTTAATCTAATATTTAATACTTTTTTTTTTAATTTATTTTTTTAAAAGTATTTAATATTATTAGGTAGGTATTTATTCTTTTTTTAGTATTTAATAGGTACTAAAAAAATTTGGTTCCCGTTCTTAGAAGTTGGTTTTCAAACGGATTTTTGACCACTAAAATTTGGTCAATTTTTACAAAATTATGCAAGAAATTTGTTGAAAAGTTTTTTTATCAATAAAAAAATATATATTACCTGAAAATAAATTATTTTTATATCAATAAAAAATAAAGTAGGTATAGTTTTAAAAATATTTTTTTATTTTAGTGTTAAAAAATAAATTTTGTTTTGTTTGTTGAAACAAATTTGGTGAAATTTCTCGAAGGAGTCATAATTGATCCTTCAGGGTTGAACGGCAATTATTGCTGAGAGTCATGTTTAGCAAAACTAATGATCTTGAGTTTCTCATTAGGTGTCAATTTCTTCAGAAACATTTGACCGGATCGTCCCTAACAACTGGTGTTTGTCACACAAATTCGATAAAAATTGCGCAAGGTAATTGGTAATTTTTTTCTTCTGGTAATTATCGGAAAAATAGCTTCGGAAATTACGGTTATAACTTATATCGCTGTCCGTACAAGTCGATTATTATCTCTTGGACGGCCTCGTTCGCACTGCGAGGCTTTCAATCTATTCGTCTAGGTTGATAGAAATTCAACGGAATCTTCCCCTTATGGTCTCCTAGACCTCGACACTAAATTTTGTAACCGATTCCGTTATCAAGGCCTCTCCAACCTCCTGAGTTTTAGAGTTTTTCGTAACATTCCGCCGTAGGTTTATTTCTTTTTCCGCTGGTACAAAATTAGCCCCGACGCTTTTTATGATGAATCTATAAGTTCTTATTTTGGTAATAAAAAGGTTGAAGACCCTTGACGTGAAGTCAGTTAAACTGCGATGACTTCTGTCCTCAATGCCACCTTGTGTAAACATACTTTTTTCTTCCATACTTCATCCAAGTGCGGGCTTCGAATATTTATTATCCAGCAAATAGGATTATTTTCGCAGTTGGCATTTAATATTTTATAGGCACGTGATATTGTATAGGCATATAATATTTTATTCCCATATAATATTTCACAGTAGGCATATAAAATTAACCCGATTCGCTGGATGACAAGTTTTATTATGCCACCACCTACTCTTGTAAATTGCGATCTCTGAACCTAATAGAAACTCAATAACGTCCTCTTCCTTACCATTATTATGTATTTTTAATTTATTTTCAATATTTTTTAGCTATTTATTCTTAATTGCGCTCTACTTACCGCGTGCTTTAAGTATTTTTCCCGTTTATTAATTTCGATCTTGAACCAGTTTTGACGTTCCATAAAAAGTTCGCTCATTCGAATTCCAGTTAACGATGCGTATCGCGTTTTCATCGGAACGGGCCTCCCTCGGGGCCTTAGTAAATTTGCCGAGCGTCAATTGTTCGTTAACTTTTATTTCTATGAAGACCAGTCGTAAATCTCGGGTGTTTTGCCAATATAAAAATCAATTCGTCGGTTACCGGTCGGCACTGGGGGGATTAGCGATTCCGCCGAGATCGCAAGTTTTGTGTCAAGGACTGTCGGATTCGCGGAATGTTTTGCTGTCGGCTGAGCGCCCGTTTCTTTCTGAATATCATGCGGGAATCATGGCTGAGCCATGTTTTGCGGACGATACATTGTCCAATATATATATACGCATGTATGCGGATATTCATAAATGACATGGTTTCGAAGCGACTTCGAAAAGAAAGAGGTTACTCATAGTTCGGTTATTAGAGGACATTTACCTAAAAATATTGCTGTGGATGAATGATCGACCCGTGAGAATGTTAACTGATGTCAGCAGATCAGGGGTAGGGTCACACGAAGAAAACTGCCTCTTTCGCCGAGCTTTCGATGTATTTTAACATCTTCATCAGGGCTTAGAGACTGAATTACGTGGTCAAGCCCTGAAGACCACCGTCTTTAGTAATGCAGACCATCATTTTTTTAACCTATTTACAATTTTAATTCATTAAATTTATTAAATTAAAATTGTAAATAGGTTAAAAAAATGATGGTCTGCATTACTAAAGACGGTGGTCTTCAGGGCTTGACCACGTAATTCAGTCTCTAAGCCCTGATGAAGATGTTAAAATACATCGAAAGCTCGGCAAAAGAGGCAGTTTTCTTCGTGTGACCCTACCCCTGATCTGCTGCCATCAGTTAAAAATATTGCGGTAGTCCTGGATTTTGGATATGTTGTTTGAGTCGATTAGAGAGTGAATAATCCGAGTTTTCTTTTTTCGATCTGGTTTGCGTCCTCCGCAATCTTCGAAAAACCCAGCCAATTTTGCACTTTTTTCAGTTTTTCACCTGTAGCGCCTTCCCATTGTGTTTTTCGGTTATGAGAGCTATTTGAAAACTTGTAGAAAAATAAATTTCCTACAAAATTGCTTATATGACTTTTGTTTGTTAGCGCAATAGTTTCGGAGCTACGAACCGGCGAAAAATAGTGCGATTTTGGCCTTCTCTGGCATAAAATTTGAAATATTGCCGTTTTTTAAATAAAGGCTCGGAAACGTAAAATGCCATGGAAAGCATTTTGAGCCATGAATTGCTAAATCATTGTCGACAAGGGTTCCCATGCTCAGGGAGTATCCAAGAATGGCAGTTTTTCTTTTTCCCTTAAAACTCACCCCCATTCTTACCTTCTGGTTGGTGAGGGAGAAAAGGTGAGTGAAAAAAGTCTGAAAAGCTGATAAAATTTTCTACGACATTTTTCTCTTTACTTTTTGCTGAGACGAAGTTTTCTCCGAGTTATTGCTTTGAGAAGTGGAGAGAAAATCAAAATATCACAATTCGGAAATGTTACCCCTTTTTTTGTTGGTCCGTAGCTCCGAAACTACTGTGCCTACGAACAAAAGTCATGGAATCGAATTTGTTGGAAATTTATTTTCTACGAGTTTTCATATAGCTCTCAAAGTTGAAAAACGCGATAGGAATGAGCTATATGGGAAAAACTAAAAACTTTTTTTCCCCACTTTTTCCAGTGTTGCTCAAGTTTTTAGTCGTGAAACTACAAAAAACTAAATTGACAAATATCAAAACAATATGACCGACTGAAAAGAGACTCCTATAAAACTAATTCATATCGTACTGTAGGTAACCTATTTGAGTCAACAAAGAAGAAGACGCTGAGACTTGCGCAAATCCCGATTTCCGGCAAACGAATTTACGCATGTTTTTGTGTATCGTCAAACCGGTACCTGTCAACCGGGCAATATCATAACCTCAATTTAGTCGTCCCGACCGAAGGACGTTTCGAGTCCTCGGTGACAAAATTCGAAAATGTTGATTCGGCAAATTTCTCGCGATTCCCAATTCTCGACTTCCTCGCTTCGAGCACTTCCCCGTTTTAGTGGGTCAAGATCGAGCAAATGCTGATGTTGGGTATCACTGGTACTGAGTACCCGAGTCCGTTGTTTGCGTTTCTGACCCCATGAGCTGCCTCGAGGGCCTGAGGAAACTGAAGCCTCGTTTGTTATGCAACCTTTTCATCTTATGGACTCCTGAAGAGGCTGAAATCAGGTTCATCAGTACCTACCTGATCACATTGAGGGGTTTTTTTTATAGGTATATTTTATATACCTTTATAAAAAAAAACCTCAATGTGATCAGGACGTTATAAGGGGGCGTTACAAAGACGTTGTAACGTCTTTAATAAAAACGTCAATTTCAATCGAAGTTTTTAGCTAGAACGATTTTTAACATTTTAATTTTAGACTTCTAAAATTCTATTGCATCGGCCTTCAACGTATTTCCCCATCTCGAATTTCCCCATTTTCCCATTTCGAATTTCGGTTTGACCCTTTTCTCGCCAAAGGATACCGAATTCGCGACCTACCCTAACTCGTCCTTACAACTGCCGGTTCCGACGCAATCGTTCGGCCTCCTATTTGTTTACTAGGCTCGAGATAACAACGCTCAAGGTTGGGGAGGTTTTGCCCAATAACAAGTCGAAGTTGTTTACGCGCTAGAGCGTTTTAATAGGGGTTGAACGTTGCGTAAGTTAGCCGACGCTGACCCTGACAGAGGGACATGTGAGAAGGCATGTAAGGAGGACTGTAAGGACAGTAAGGTACGCACCTTTTTATTAGAGTGAATGGGATTTGGCAAAACTTGAAAAATGCTATATTCCTTGGCAGTTACACTTGTTTATTGCCTTTTTTGTCAACTTTACAGACAACTGAACTTGGCATTAAAGTATACTATTTTTTTGAAAAATTTAATTTTCAAATTTTTTTAAAGCTTAAAATAAGTAGGTTGGTATTTAGGGGTGGGTATATGATGCACATTATAGGAAAAATTCTGTATTTTATGTATAGATTATATCATCATTGGGCAAGTCGGACTATCAAGTAACAGCTGGGAGGAAGTCCAGGTCCCCCAAACGCAGGCGCGATATATCGGACGTCCTTGCGTGGAATGCGGGGTCGAGGACGCAGACCATCGGGCGCCGGGGCCTGCCACCACCGCAGACCTGCACCGAGCCTAATAGCCTAATTCGCATGCTGAAAAATACTGTGCGGTTATTCGATAAAACCGTGTTTATTGGGGGAATTTCCGAGGAAAAATTGGAGGGACCGAAGGAAAAATCGCATAATAGCGTTACGATTTTATTTATTAAAGTGGTCATAATTTCCTGTATCGGCGGCTGAGGCGAATGCAATAAAGACGAGAAAGGTTCATACGAAGAAAATAGTATTATTATCTGCCTCTTGATTCTCGAATAAAAATGAAACCTTTCCCCAGTACTTTCTCATGCGCGCTATGGAAATCATGACATTCTGCTTACCAAAATAGTGTTCGAAAAAGATATTACGCGATTGCGATCTATAGAGAATTTCTCTCGTGTTCCCGAGAGCACGTTTCATCTTTCCGCTGACTAATAGACACTTCCCCCTCCTATGTCTGAAGTTGGGGCGTGAAAACGGAAACGTGCCGAGATTCACGTCCGCCGATTTGGGAACATCCATTGGTTGTATTTTGTAATCTGACATTTTGGCGTTATTAGATTTGTGCAAGTCGAAGGTCGAAAAAAAGCGGAAAAAATTGTGACTAATGCAAATAGAAATTAAATTGGCTGCCAGGAAAATCTTTAAAACATATTTATGTCAAAAATTTTAAGAAAATTTTAAATAGGTAAGTAGATACTTATTAGGCCAAAATTTAAAAAATATTTAGGTAAAAATTTGAAAAATTTCTCGTTACCCTTTAAAAATTTATATCTATGCTTACCAAGTTATTGTATGTAAATTTCAAAATAAAAATTTTTGAAAAAAAAATTTCCAAAATGTTGCATTGATTTTTTTCTAAATTTTCCAAACTTGTCTACAGCGACAGTCACCCGATTTATATAAAATTATCTAAAAAATACAAATTTCTTTCTTTCTGATTTTCTTGCAAGGTGTATATTGGTTTTGGACAGCGAATTGATCGCATTGCATGCTTGTGCCATCCGTGTACAAAAATATTGTACATTGTTGTCAGCCAGGGCAAGTGAATCATGTCGACTTCCTCTTGATATCGTTCATTGGAGCCCTAGCGCTTTCGACCCTACGGCCCTCTTCAGGAGCTATTCTGACGTGCTGTCTCTCCTCAGGAGGTTGAATAATGGCACCTTTCGCCCAGCCGCTAAATTTTGGCTAGCCGCAGGAAGCCTGCTCCCCGGTGATGAGGTTGCCTAAGTTAGAAACAGTTTCTGAGGGAGGCCTTACGGCCGAAAGCGCTCGGCTTAAAGTTAATTTTATCAAGAGGCGCTCTTGCCCGTTTTACGCAAGACGGCAATAAAACGAGGAACAAAATTATCAATTTTTTCGTCGATTCAATGCTCTTCGGCGCCATCGTCTATGGCACTAATCGTATCTTAAATCGAGGTATTTACGCCGTGATACCGTAACGAGCAAATCGCGCGTCTCTGACTTATTTTCGAGATCTGGAGCCTAATAGCGTGATAATAGTGCGTATATCCAAGGTCGGCATAAGTGGGTTGTCGAATCGCGGGGAAACGGAAGGAGCGAAAATAGCCGTTGATTCATCTGCCAATTTACGGCTTGAGACAATAGAACGCGGTTATCGATCCGCTTCCAATCTGATGTTAACAGTTCCATCGAAATCGGCCGAGTCGTTCTTGTAGGTCGAGAATAAAAGCGATGAATCGACTTGGCTCGCAATCGTTGATCGACCTCGATACCTGCGAATAACTGAGATTAACAGTTGGAGCTTTGATCGGTTCATCTACTGGTCAAGGCGGCCTTGATCGGAATTCACTTTTCCTTGCACCAGTCAGATTGGGCATTCAGCTGAAAAATAAATGGAATTTATCGGCGGGTTTCATATTTGTATTGCTAGTATGTAATGTTTCACCTTAATTTAAATTTACCATTTTTTTCAAAAACTGGTTTTTTAAGCTGCTGAACCCAAATTTGAATGAAAGTTTGGAAAATTTTGGATTTTTTAAATTTAAATGGTTTGGAGTTTTGATTCGTGGAGATCGTATCAGCTGGCGTGAGATTCTTTCGGATATACGAATCAGATATCGACGGTGAAACTGCAAAACTACCCAATTCCAAGCATCTTTTGGGGGCGTCTGGGTTGCCTACGTTTCAAAATTTGGATTGGCAACGTGGCAACTTGGCATATCAGGCGTTTATAGATCGCATGGCAAAAGGATCGGGTAGTGTTGATTCTACACCGTCGATATACTTCACATTCCCTGCCTCTGGTGAGGCTTTTTGTGCTAGTTTTTTCCAACAAATTTTTCCACATTACCGACACGTCAGGGGCAGTGCGCCCACAACCTTCGCCATAGTTGCGATTTACGATCGCCCTTTTTTCAAACCTTGTCCAACGAATGGTATTCCTGTATCTATTTATCGTAGGTTGGCTGTTTACTCGAAGCAGATGAAGGTTGGGTCCGTGTCCGGTGCTAAGGAGAATGCAAATACCGAGCAGATAGTGACCCATAAAACTGGTCAGCGGAGGCAAGTAGAGGGCAGGGGCTCGCCCCTTCAAGGCCGCCCGCGATTCCATCCCCATGCAACAAGTTACAATGCCCCAAGCTCGTATCAGATGAACGTCGCTAATCGCCGTCAAATTGACAATTTTCCGAAAAAAATTTTTTTTTTCAGGTCAATCTTCAGTTTAATCTTTAGTTCAATCTTCAGTTCAATCTTCAGTTCAAACTTCAGTTCAATCTTCAGTTCGATCTTCAGTTCGATCTTCAGTTCGATCTTTAGTTCGATCTTCAGTTCGATCTTCAGTTCGATCTTCAGTTCGATCTTCAGTTCGATCTTCAGTTCGATCTTCAGTTCGATCTTCAGTTCAATCTTCAGTTCAATCTTCAGTTCAATCTTCAGTTCAATCTTCAGTTCAATCTTCAGTTCAATCTTCAGTTCAATCTTCAGTTCAATCTTCAGTTCAATCTTCAGTTCAATCTTCAGTTCAATCTTCAGTTCAATCTTCAGTTCAATCTGCAGTTCAATCTGCAGTTCAATCTTCAGTTCAATCTTCAGTTCAATCTTCAGTTCAATCTTCAGTTCAATTTTCAGTTCAATCTTCAGTTCAATCTTCAGTTCAATCTTCAGTTCAATCTTCAGTTCAATCTTCAGTTCAATCTCCAGTTTAATCTTCAGTTCAATCTTCAGTTCAATCTCCAGTTTAATCTTCAGTTCAAACTTCAGTTCATTGAAGATTAAACTGAAGATTGAACTGAAGTTTGAACTAAAGATTGAACTGAAGATTGAACTGAAGTTTGAACTGAAGATTGAACTGAAGTTTGAACTGAAGATTGAACTGAAGTTTGAACTGAAGATTGAACTGAAGTTTGAACTGAAGATTGAACTGAAGTTTGAACTGAAGATTGAACTGAAGTTTGAACTGAAGTTTGAACTGAAGATTGAACTGAAGTTTGAACTGAAGTTTGAACTGAAGATTGAACTGAAGCTTGAACTGAAGATTGAACTGAAGTTTGAACTGAAGATTGAACTGAAGTTTGAACTGAAGATTGAACTGAAGATTGAACTGAAGATTGAACTGAAGATTGAACTGAAGAAGTGCAATGGGGTGGGGGGTTGGACGATTTTTGTCCGGAGAAGCGGACGGACGGTGGAAGTTGACGTTCGTCTGATGCGTCCGCTGCTCCTCCTGATCGGCTGACCGTCAGGTATCGCAGTCTTCTGGAAGCAGTTCCTGCCCTTGACCCAAACAGTGGGGTTGTTTATTTTCGACTCGGGCCCTGGAAGATGGAAATGGTACCTCGAAAAGTTAATAACTCGGAGGGGTTGTTGGGCTGGAAAAGTCGTGAGTCTGGCTAATGAAGACCTTTGCCTCTCGGACGATCTGAGGTGACGGTGGAGGACTCAAATGGCTCCTTGGCTATGTACACGACCTGATATCCCGTGGGGGGTCACAATTGAAAAGATTCATGAATCACGCCAGAGTTAAGTTCTCAAGGCGACCCTTGTTTCGCTTCCTTATTGGGAAACAAGGGGAATTCAATACCAGAATGGGAAGGTGATTTATGCGACCCTAACGTTCTGACCATTTGCGATGGCGACTCAATCGTACGTTTTGCTGAGCGTAGGCATTTTATTCGAAAATTTGGCGTTGGAATTATTGCATTATGCCAACCTTTTGCCGACCCAAAATATGCCTACCTACTCATATAGCTGGTATGTACAGAAGAACGTCATTGTAGGTACTTATGGATGAAAAAATAGGTATGCTTAGGTTTTGGGCATGACTGAGTTCAAAAAGTCTTTTCATTCGGGGTTTCTATGTGCATACGCTAGCTTTGGCTTGATTACTGTTTATTATTACAGGAATAATGTTAAATCCCCTCATTGAGTGTTTACTAAAATTGTGCTATCCTTTTGCAGGTGAGTTTTGCTGGATATGTCTTGCAGATTTACTGCTCCCGTGAGTATTTTGATTTAAAGTTTCCTCCCCTCGTGTATACATATTCTGGGTAAATACAGATTCTATTAATTTATTTTTTAGGCCATTATTTTCATTCTATCTTATTATTTTTTGCTGGTTCCACGTCGCCCTCGCCCCTCAAAAATGCTACCATTATTTTTATGTTCAATTATAATTATTTCAGTATCACTAATGACCATATAGCTTGCTCCTAACGAAGAGAGCATTGTTCCATTATTCTTTGAAAATTTCCCAACCGAATAGTAGGGTACCTATATCAAAATATTTTCAAATAGGTTGCTCCCTATCTACGCTTGCTATCTAATTATTTTTGAGGTCTGCCCAACCAGTTTATGTGCTGAGGGCTTGGTGAACACTTACTAAAACAAGAACACAAACATAAGGTCAGACTGCGGTCGAAAAGGGCAAATCGTGCTCCACTTGATAAACGAACTTGAAACGGTTTACTGCCAGTCTCCGACTTCAGATTGACCATTACTTTATCATTTCTGAAATGGAGTCTTCTTTGTCGATTCATGCTACTTTCCTGATTTATCTGCTGCTGTTTCATTGGCAGGACTTGGCACATATTCGCAACTGCTATGTTTTTCTGCTCGTCTTCCTTTCGCAATCGGGATCCTTGCCATTTTGATGGGACATAAATTATACCCCATATTCAAGCCGGATTTTATCGTTACTTTTCCATGCAACAAAGGTTCAGCTTTTTTTTTGGAAAGCTGTACTTCTGCCATTATTATTGCGGTTTGGATCGTCAAACACAGATACGATCCACTCATTGTGATAACGAGTGTTATTCAGCAGTTGAATGTTTTTTGACTGCTAGTATAAAAATAAGGGTACAATTTCTGTGTTTTGATGCTCATAATATGATGGGCTTGTTGTTTGGAAAATGTCGAAAATAATAATCATTCCCGAAAGTCTAAATTTCAATAGGTAAATAAAACAGAGTACCTATGGTGATTAAGGACTTCTATAAAAAATCAGCGTCACCGTAAATTAACCCATGGCACATCATCTATTCAAATTTTTAAAATAGGTTAAATCTAGAATTTTCTTGTTTGATTTAAATTTTAATATTACACATTCGATAAGCTCATTATAATTTACCTTCCTCCGGTTTTTCAGGAAGGGTTGGCTTATTGCAAATAACGTCAACTAACTTTCAAAAATGCCTATTTGTATAGCAAGGCTGGGGCGACATCTACCCAAAAATGTTATCTAAACAAAAATGAGATTTTTTCAAAATATAAGCAATATCTCTGAGAATGTCTAAAAAACCAGCCTCCCTGCATTAGCCATGCGTTTGATAATGCATTAATTACCCAAATTTTGGTAATCCTCAAGAGTGCAGGCGTCTCGTGTATCCCAATTGGTTGGCAATGGAACAACGTTTCCGTAGTGTAGTGGTTATCACGTGTGCTTCACACGCACAAGGTCCCCGGTTCGATCCCGGGCGGAAACAACTAATTTTTTGCCCGATCTTGGAACAATTTTTAGCTTCTATCGTTTAATTTATAGTTTTCGTGTCTATTGCTTTCTATACCATTTTAGTTTTTTCCCCTTTCATTACTTCTATTCCTACGACACAACCGACTACCCTACGGAGGCAAAATGCTCCAGCATTTTTCCAGAAGCGATGCCTCAGAATTATGGACCAAGAATCTGGAGCACCATGCTGCTCGGACGAGCAGGGATGGGTGTCCGGAATTTTGACCATTTCTTCGAAGCCCTAATGTGTTCAATTTAAAAAAATAATCTGAAATTTGAATTTTATCATTCCCCGTTAATCGGATCCCTTCAAACGAGGTAGTCATCCCAAACAACCAAGCATAATACTATGCATAAATCCCTCGTTTTATAATGAACTGCCAAACTGGCCTTACCCTTTCAATTTCTCACGCACGAAAACGTTTCAATGGAGCTAAGGTTTTTCATTGGCACGCGAACGCTGGTAAACCATAACGTGAGTGCCGATCTTAGCCAAGTTCACACTGCCCGGTTCAGATTATGATAACTGCGTGCTTGCTATCAACAAGGCGTTTATCATTCGTTCATCATTCTTTCATCGTTCGTTCATAATTTGTTCATCACTCTTTCATCATTCGTTCATAATCTGTTCATCATTCGTTTATCATTTTTCATCGTTTGTTCATCATTCGTTTATCATTTTTCATCGTTCGTTTATCATTTTTTCATCGTTTGTTTATTGTACGTTCATCATTTTTTTCATCGTTTGTTCATCGTTTGTTTATCGTTTGATCATCATTCGTTCATTGTCCGTTTATCGTTCGCTCATCATTCGTTCTCTCGTCGTTCACTCGTCGCTCTCTCGTCGTTCACTCGTCGCTCTCTCGTCGTTCACTCGTCACTCTCTCGTCGCTCTCTCGTCGTTCGCTCGTCGTTCTCTCTTCGTTCACTCGTCACTCTTTCGTCGTTCGCTCGTCCTTCACTCGTCGCTCTCTCGTCGTTCGCTCGTCGTTCTCTCTTCGTTCGCTCTTCGTTCTCTCTTCGTTCACTCGTCGTTCTCTCTTCGTTCACTCGTCGTTCAGTCGGCATTCATTCAGTATGTTTTTCTTTATTCTTATTCAATCGTTCATTATATTGTTCGTTTTTTTTCTTATTAATTCATCGAGTCATTTATTAGGCGTAATAACCGTGGTGCATTGCGTAAAATCGGCGCTTCTCCATATTTCCGCATCAATGTGACCCAATCTCGATCCTAGAACTCTCGGTCATCGCTGGCCTCCGGACTCGGATATAGGCGACCTTCTATTACCTTGTTTGTAACAACTGCTGTACGTACGTGGCCGGACATAAGAAAACGCATTAGTGGATGACTTATTTATGTGTTGGTTACTGGTTATAATATTTTTCTGGGCCCCTGCCATACAAGTCGGCTCGAAGGTGCAAAGTGTAGGAAGAGCTATTTGTCTGCGCGAGCTGCTATTGCGCAATGGGCTCATCATCCTTGGAAGGTACTTTGGGCCATCGTTTCTGTTATGTTTCGGTCGGGGCCGAAGTAGCCTTTATTGTAGTCCTTCAAAACGAATACACGCGAGCCTTGTTGGAGTAAAACACGAATTTAAAAAAATTAAAATTTTCAATCTGTAATCATTTTTATAAGAACTACCCTCGCGAAAACTCACTTTTTATTTCTCAATTGAAGCAGGTAAAATGAAACCTCGCTCACCTACTGCCCTTATTTTTCAAAAGTGGATCTCTCTGGAGAATGAGAAATTTAGTTCGTAAAATTCATGTTTACGATGCACACAGAAGTAATTTTATTTCCTTCCAAGCACTTTCAAAGCCGATAAAACTGTTTTATATGCGTATTAAACGTCCGCTAGCATGGCGGGAAAATCGAAATTATCACGGTGAACCTCCTGTAAAAGTATTCACGTTTCTCGTTTTTCAACAGTTTTGTGTAACTTTTTCCACTTTTTTCACTAATCTGCAACACTTTACTGCCATTTTATTGCGGTTTTCCCTTCACATGGCCAATAACTCATGGCAAGGCTGCAAAAAATGAAGTTGCATGTCGACCGTTCTTACGAAGAAGACACAGCCGTCATTGTCAGTTGTTTTTTGACCCTTATGCCTTCACCTTTCAACTTCGGCGTTCAAGGCTTCGAGGTAATCGAGGTTGGCACTTGATGTGGGCACTAGTCAGACCATTACGTCTCAAATTTGAACGACGTTTCGACCTTTGAAAAACGTGATCTTTTTCCTTCTTCCACGTCAAAGTTGATTTTCGGATGGCGTTTTTCTAATTCCGAAATTCTCAGGTGTCACGATGTGGAAGCCCTCGCTGCCAATTTTCATTATATGTGACATTTATCATTATCAAAACGTCACGTGTCGAACTCACAATGAAACCGGAACTCAAACTCATAATAGAAATCGAAGTCAAACTCATAATCAAAATCGAAGTCGATCTTTCACTGAAACAAAAACTCAAACTCATAATCGAAATCGAAGTCAAACTCACAATGAAACAAAAACTCAAGCTCATAATAAAATCAAAGTCAAACTTACAATGAAACAGAAACTATAACTCATAGTCAAATTCGAAGTCAAACTGACAATGACACCAAATTTCAAACTCATAATCAAAATCGAAGTCGAACTCACAATAAAACCAAAACTCAAACTCATAATCGAAATTGAAGTCAAACTCACAATGAAACAGAAACTCAAACTCATAATCGAAATCGAAGTCAAACTCACAATGAAACAGAAACTCAAACTCATATTCGAAATCGAAGTCAAACTCATATAAAACAAAAACTCAAACTCGTAATCGAAATCGAAGTCAAACGAACAATGAAACAGAAACTAAAACTCATAATCGAAATCAAAGTCAAACTCATATAAAACAAAAACTCAAACTCATAATCGAAATCGAAGTCAAACTCACAATGAAACGAAAACTTTAACTCATAATTGAAATCGAAGTCAAACTCACAATGAAACAAGAACTCAAACTCATAATCGAAATCGAAGTCAAACTCACCATGAAAAAAAAACTCAAACTCACCACGAAACAAAAACTCAAACTCATAATCGAAATCGAAGTCAAACTCACAATGAAACAAAAACTCATACTCATAATCGAAATCGAAGTCAAACTCCCAATGAAACCAAAACTCAAACTCATAATCGAAATCGAAGTCAAACTCACAATGAAAACAAAACTCAAACTCATAATCGAAATCGAAGTCAAACTCATAATGAAACAAAAACTTTAAGTCTTAATCGGAATCGAAGTCAAACTTACAATGAAACAAAAATCAAACTCATAATCGAAATCGAAGTCGAACTCACAATGAAACAAAAATTCAAGCTCATAATCGAAATCGAAGTCAAACTCACAATGAAACCAAAACTCAAACTCATAATCGAAATCGAAGTCAAACTCACCATGAAACAAAAACTCAAACTCATAATCGAAATCGAAGTCAAACTTACAATGAAACAAAAAATCAAACTCATAATCGAAATCGAAGTCAAACTCACCATGAAACCAAAACTCAAACTCATAATCGAAATCAAAGTCAAACTCACAATGAAACCAAAACTCAAACTCATAATCGAAATCGAAGTCAAACTCACAATGAAACAAAAACTCAAACTCATAATTGAAATCGAAGTCAAACTCACAATGAAAACATAACTCAAACTCATAATCGAAATCGAAGTCAAACTCATAATGAAACAAAAACTCAAACTCATAATTGAAATCGAAGTCAAACTCACAATGAAAACATAACTCAAACTCATAATCGAAATCGAAGTCAAACTTACAATGAAACAGAAACTCAAACTCATAATCGAAATCGAAGTCAAACTCACAATGAAACAAAAACTCATACTCATAATCGAAATCGAAGTCAAACTCCCAATGAAACCAAAACTCAAACTCATAATCGAAATCGAAGTCAAACTCACAATGAAACCAAAACTCAAACTCATAATCGAAATCGAAGTCAAACTCACCATGAAACAAAAACTCAAACTCATAATCGAAATCGAAGTCAAACTTACAATGAAACAAAAAATCAAACTCATAATCTAAATCGAAGTCAAACTCACCATGAAACAAAAACTCAAACTCATAATCGAAATCAAAGTCAAACTCACAATGAAAACATAACTCAAACTCATAATCGAAATCGAAGTCAAACTCATAATGAAACAAAAACTTTAACTCATAATCGAAATCGAAGTCAAACTTACAATGAAACAGAAACTCAAACTCATAATCGAAATCGAAGTCAAACTCACAATGAAACAAAAACTCTTACTCATAATCGAAATCGAAGTCAAACTCCCAATGAAACCAAAACTCAAACTCATAATCGAAATCGAAGTCAAACTCACAATGAAAACAAAACTCAAACTCATAATCGAAATCGAAGTCAAACTCATAATGAAACAAAAACTTTAAGTCATAATCGGAATCGAAGTCAAACTTACAATGAAACAAAAATCAAACTCATAATCGAAATCGAAGTCAAACTCACAATGAAACCAAAACTCAAACTCATAATCGAAATCGAAGTCAAACTCACCATGAAACAAAAACTCAAACTCATAATCGAAATTGAAGTCAAACTTACAATGAAACAAAAAATCAAACTCATAATCGAAATCGAAGTCAAACTCACCATGAAACAAAAACTCAAACTCATAATCGAAATCAAAGTCAAACTCACAATGAAAACATAACTCAAACTCATAATCGAAATCGAAGTCAAACTCATAATGAAAACATAACTCAAACTCATAATCGAAATCGAAGTCAAACTCCCAATGAAACCAAAACTCAAACTCATAATCGAAATCGAAGTCAAACTCACAATGAAAACAAAACTCAAACTCATAATCGAAATCGAAGTCAAACTCATAATGAAACAAAAACTTTAAGTCATAATCGGAATCGAAGTCAAACTTACAATGAAACAAAAATCAAACTCATAATCGAAATCGAAGTCAAACTCACAATGAAACCAAAACTCAAACTCATAATCGAAATCGAAGTCAAACTCACCATGAAACAAAAACTCAAACTCATAATCGAAATTGAAGTCAAACTTACAATGAAACAAAAAATCAAACTCATAATCGAAATCGAAGTCAAACTCACCATGAAACAAAAACTCAAACTCATAATCGAAATCAAAGTCAAACTCACAATGAAAACATAACTCAAACTCATAATCGAAATCGAAGTCAAACTCATAATGAAAACATAACTCAAACTCATAATCGAAATCGAAGTCAAACTCACCATGAAACAAAAACTCAAACTCATAATCGAAATCAAAGTCAAACTCACAATGAAACCAAAACTCAAACTCATAATCGTAAGCGAAGTCAAACTCACAATGAAACAAAAACTCAAACTCATAATTGAAATCGAAGTCAAACTCACAATGAAACAAAAACTCAAACTCATAATTGAAATCGAAGTCAAACTCACAATGAAAACATAACTCAAACTCATAATTGAAATCGAAGTCAAACTCACAATGAAAACATAACTCAAACTCATAATCGAAATCGAAGTCAAACTTACAATGAAACAGAAACTCAAACTCATAATCGAAATCGAAGTCAAACGAACAATGAAACATTAACTATAACTCATAATCGAAGTCGAGTATGAGTTTGAGTTTTTAATTCATCGTGGTTCGACTTCGATTTCGATAATGAGTTTGAGTTTTTGTTTCATTGTGAGTTTGACTTCGATTTCTGATTCTGTTTCATTGTGAGTTTTACTTCGACTTCGATTATGAGTTATAGTTTCTGTTTCATGGTGAGTTTGACTTTGGTTTCGATTATGAGTTGGAGTTTTTTTTTTCATGGTGAGTTTGACTTCGATTTTGATTATGAGTTTGAATTTTTGTTTCGTTGTGAGTTTGACTTCGATTTCGATTATGAGTTTGTGTTTCTGTTTCATTGTAAGTTTGACTTCGATTTCGATTATGAGTTTGAGTTTTTGTTTCATTGTAGGTTTGACTTCGATTTCGATTATGAGTTTGAGTTTTTGTTTCATCGTGAGTTTGACTTCGATTTCGATTATGAGTTTGAGTTTCGGTTTCATTGTGAGTTTGACTTCGATTTCGATTATGAGTATTAGTATCGGTTTCGTTGTTAGTTTGACTTCGATTTCGATTATGCGTTTGAGTTTCGGTTTCATTGTGAGTTTGACTTCGATTTCGATTATGAGTATGAGTATCGGTTTCGTTGTTAGTTTGACTTCGATTTCGATTATGCGTTTGAGTTTCGGTTTCATTGTGAGTTTGACTTCGATTTCGATTATGAGTTTGAGTTTTCGTTTTATTGTGAGTTTGACTTCGATTTCGATTATGAGTTTGAGTTTTGGTTTTATTGTGAGTTTGACTTCGATTTTGATTATGAATTTGAGTTTCGGTTTTATTGTCAGTTTGACTTCGATTTCGATGATGAGTTTGAGTTTCTGTATCATAGTAAGTTTGACTATGATTTCGATTATGAGCTTGACTTTTTGTTTCATTGTGAGTTTGACTTCAATTTATATTATGAGTTCGGTTTCAGTGTGAGTTTGATTTCGAGTTTGATTATGAGTTTGAGTTTCTGTTTCATTGTGAGTTCGATTTTGAGTTGAACTCCTAATAGAACTCCTATTCTTATGAATAATATTTTAAAAAAAATCTGTTTCTGGCCGATAGCCGTCTACGGATGTTACGTTGGAAAAGTCGCGTGCAAAATTGATGGTAACCGAGTCGGATTTATGAGGCTACTCAGCCGATTTGAATAGGATGGACAAGGCAGAGCCACCGAGTCTGTCCGGCGATGGTTCGGAAGGAGGTCAAGTACGCGTACACGGCGCGAGGCTTCCCTTCCTCGGAGATCACGTCCGCGCCGCTCGTAGCACGTACCACACGGGACCGGCCAATCTGCCACCGAGGATTCTCCGTCGCGCTGAAATTATGTTGACCTGTCAGTCAAACGGGAAACCCCCCAAGGATGTTTCCATATGTTGCAATAACTTTCGCAACATTCCAACAAATCGATTGCCCGATTTTGTCGGATTTGGCGGAAATTTCCTTTTTTCGCTCCGGTTTTCAGGAATTTTTCGGTTAGTAGGATAAGTTGAGTTTTTTGGTAAAATTATATTTTGAGCTCTACTGGTTAAACTACTCATTGCGCATCTCCTCGAGTGAACAAAATGGGTCCAAGCTGCTTGTATTGAATATTGAAAGACATCAAAATATTGAAAAGTATCGACTCTCTACCGTCCACGGTACCCAATCTATCTCGGGATTTATCAATACTTTTTATCTTAACCCATGCGCCCTACTTGACACTTGAAATTGTGTCACCTCAGATGTCCGCCTGGCGATAAGGAATTCCCTATATGACCCGGCCCTAATCAGGCGAAGGAAGGCTGCCTAGGGTGAAGGACATGCGCACCTTGGCAAGTGGGTGTTAAGTCGATCTTTATCAGAATAGATAAGACGTCTCGAAGAAAGGATGGAGAATTGCATATTATAAACATTATACGGTGCTATATTGAGTTGAAAAGTGGGTGGCCCGTGGCCATGGAAGGCTTGGCAGGCAGTCGGTCGTGAGGTTGAAATCAACCGTGAAATTTCACTCATTTAATTCATTTCAAGTTCGAAGGCCGAATTCCTTTTCAGATTATCGCCATCGAAGGATGTTTCTGCCGTGTGAAAGTAGGTTGCGAACGTAGGAAGCTGATCGAACGTCAAAAAAGTTATGATATTAAGTTATAAAATTAGAAATAATTGAATGTTTTGTATTAACCGATTTCAGCATTCTTGGTCTCAAAATCTTTGTTTTTGTGTGCTGAATACGTGGATATTTTTTCACAACTTGTCGTACCACATTTTTAGGGAAGTTTTAAAATTTGCGTGGTGAGTTTCCGGCATTTTTGATCCACGCAGCCTCCAAAGGAGCCAAAATATAATCACTGCCAACACTCGGTATCATAATATGAAAATATTGTTAGTTATCTGGGCACCGCTGGTTTTGTAAAGGAGTACATTTTGTATACGATTTTTCCCTGTCTCAAGTACCTACTTTTGTCGCAGCATTATTTGTGATCCGTCCTTTCTGAATGACCCTTTGAGTTGTTATATTCCACGTTATTGATCGAAAGAGGATGGTTCTAATTTTGTCAAGGGTTTTCGGTTAGCTGTGACTTTTTACTCGCATTTTAGGTTCGATAGACGACTCAAAATTAGCGTCGTAAAAACTCTAAACGCCAACCTGCGGTCGGTATGTGCAAGGGAAATGTGCCTCCTGCTCGCGTGATAGATCACGTTACGAAGCCTGGATTTGACCTGGCGGCCGTTATGTCATAAAATATCGTGGAGATAAATATTTCGTCATTCCTGGAGATGTGCTGTGAATAATCTGTGAATAATCCATGCTGAACGCTACATGCCGAAAGCTAATATTGTTAAACAAATTTTAAAATTTCCCAATCCCTTCGAATATAAATGAGACATAGCCATCAAAAGGCGTTCGTATCCTTCGAGTCGGTAACTCCTAATTATGACGTTTTGTCATTGGTCTAACTGTGGAATATAATATGCTAATTTAACGTTGCAATCCTTTATATCGACGCTTCTCACGCCTAAAAACGTGGAGGTTCGCGATTTATTGTCATCTTTCACGAAAGCGCATAACAATACTTCAGCGGGGAGGCCTTGGGTTTCGAGGTCATCTACGCGGTCTATGCTACTTTTGAAAAATTTCAAAAACATTTTTCATGATTTTTTCTCAAAAATGTAATTTTTCATGATTTTTTCTCAAAAATGTGATTTTTCATTATTTTTTCTCAAAAATGTAATTTTTTATGATTTTTTCTCAAAAATGTGATTTTTCATGATTTTTTCTCGAAAATGTGATTTTTCATGATTTTGTCTCAAAAATGTGATTTTTCAAGATTTTTTCTCAAAAATGTGATTTTTCATGATTTTTTCTCAAATATTTGATTTTTCATAGTTGTTTCTCAAAAATGAGATTTTTTATGATTTTTCTCAAAAATGTGATTTTTCTCAAAAATGTGAATTTTATGATTTCTTCTTGAAAATGTCATTTTTCATGATTTCTTCTCAAAAATGTGATTTTTCATGATTTTTCCTCAAAAATGTGATTTTTCATGATTTTTTCGAAACGATAATAGGTCAAACTTTTGGGAAATATAATAAGTTGAGCTGCAAAGCAAGTTTTTTTTGGTCCTTCTGTTTGGTGGCATGAAAAGCACTCTCCACGTCATCATTCAAGTTCAAAAAATCCAACCGTCCAATTTCGGAATGTATTTCAGTTATGTCGACGAGACCAAAAATACCATTTCGTATTGGTAGATCTGCTCCATCTACCTTGAATAAAGGTCTTCAATCACTCCTACGAGCTTTGGCGTCCTTGAAAAAAAGGTATTCAAATGCCCGTGTCAAGTTACCCTGAGGGTCGAGCGAGGCGATCTTTGGCGCCATGAGCCCTGTGTCGTTTGAATGTTAACTCAATGTGCTTTCGGATATGTTGATGGCTGAGGCGGACACGCGTCGACCCCCAACAGGTTCAGATTGAGAACTGAGTGCAGGCACCTATGGACGCCGTTCGGACACACGAGCGATCTCTTCTAAGAATTCAAATTTAGAAAAATTGCGTTTTCGAAAATTTAAATTTACATACCCAGACGTGTTAGGTAGAGCAGTGCTTCTACATTCTTGTATGACAACAATTTCGTGTTTCTTTTTCACGAGCAAATATCGTGTTTTCACGATTTTGGAATTTTTTGGATTTTGTTGTCCTCCTGCTGGTTGGGGTTCGGGTGGCAGATGCCAACAAGCTAACAGAAGTTTTGGGTGGTAGTTGTCTACCAGCTGGTAGTGGTTTGGGTGGCAGTTTTTCACAGGCTGGTAAGGGGTTTTTTCCTAACCTGGTCACCTCACCCCCCTGCCCCTCCATCCCCTAGGATAGTGGTACCAACAGCTGTGAGCTGATGATGTAGTGCTGTCATCGCCTCTCGGCCTTCCTAGCAGTTTTGTTGTGCGGTTTTTGTCCTTATCAGTAGCCACGGTGTACATATATTGTTTTTTTTAATCCCCCCGTCCCCTTTTTTATCAAATTTGCTTAAGGATACCCACGTCGACGCTAGCGCTACCTAGTGGTCCCCGGGTGGCAGTTGGGAACGTATTTTTTTCAGCAAATTTGAAAACCCCCCCAATAGGAGATCGGCCGTTGAATGAAAAAACCTTTTATACTCCGTTTTATGGGAAGGCTGAGAGTCGTGTAGTCGAAACATGTCGTTCGTGTGAACGGGCCGATAAGTCCGAGCAGGCAGGGCTATTCTGCTGTTGTACCGAAAGATTGTCCGGCCAAGGACCAACAGGTCGACCAGCCGTAGAGCATAATCCGCTGGAAATATCTGATGCTAAAAATAGCCCGAGCCGACCTCAGTTGGGAATACATTCTTGATAATGGAATAACCTTTATGCATTTCTATCGCGTGCGTCCCCGGAGTAAATAGATGAACGGTTCAGCGACTAGAGCCGACTTCACTGCAGAATTTTAATGGCTCCATTTCCAGCTCAATAAATGAGCCAAGTAAATCGGCCTTTAAGAGCAACAATTTATAATGAAAACTTAATTCCAAGTGGAATTTTTACTCCAATATTTGACAGAGTAGAAGGATTGTATTCGTCCTAAAATTCGAAATCGGATCGAAGGTTATCATCATGATTCATATACCTCTATGTATATTAATCATGATAATAACCTCAAAAATGTCAAAAAATACATTCTAAAATCCCCCAAACACGCCAAATTTGCCGATATAGGAAATGTCGACGTTTTTGGCAAGGTAACACCTCGATTTTAATACCGAGGACGAAAAATTCGAATATAGCTTTTAAAAATCAGATTGACAACCTCTCAAATTAAATCGAGAATTTTCCAATTTCAAGTTTTTTATTGGTACCTACCTAATTCATCCCTTCAGTATCCGAAATTCGGGAAAAAATTCCTCGTCGATTCTCCTCTTTTTGTTTTTACTTTAGTTAAAAAAAATTTCTTTCTGAATCACAAGTCTGCGATGACACAGATAATCCGAGAGCGCACAGTGCGATTCGCAGGTGAGACAATGACTTCGTGACCAATCAGCCGAACTGGATAATGATGAATCATGAGCGGACAATGAATAAATCAGTAAAACGATACAAGCGCGGCGTAAAATGACCGCATCAACATCTTGATAATCATTTTATGGAAATGATATCACACATGTGATGATCAAGTGCAATCTGAACGAAAAGTAGATTGTTTTACCTGAAAATACAGTATCCCTCGTTTGTTGGATATCACTGTGAATCATCATTGTGTAATTTGATTACATTTATCCGAATGCGATCATTTTTTTTACCTACACATTTTTCGTAAAACCGTGTCAATTTTCATGGTGTATTTTTAGAAAATCGAGTGATGTCATCCTGAAACAGCCTCAGGAAATCGCCAATATCCGATCAATTCCGAAGCTTCACGGCCGGGCTTGAGATTATAGGTATATATCCTATTTTTTGCCGCAAACCGCGTCCTAGGATCACATCCTGTGGCGATTTTACAACAACCAGTCCTTGACTAGAATGACACACAAACTTAAACTAATGTCTAGCCGACTAACGAAATCGTGCACGATCCTGTCCTTGGTTTCTATCCTCGAAATGGATAAATAGCTATTATCTATTTAGCTACTACATGGTGCAGTCCACATGCACATAGGAGGTTTAGTTTTATTTTAATCTCGTATTATAGATCGCCCTTGATATTCTTGTGGTTTAAACTGAGCGTGACCAAAGCTCCCAGTTTTTACTGGTCGTGTTTCACTTTCGGTTTTCCAGTCACAACAGATCGTGACCTGTAGGTCCATTTGAGCGAAGAGACCAACGGACGGTCTCCTTGGCATTATGGAATTTAATTTCGACCGCAAAATATTGCAGGGTCAGCTGTACTTTCAGTTGTACGTTTTTGGGCAAAATATTGCTCTTGCATATATAGATATATTTTCACAAGCACTTTAAAAACCATGATGTGATTTCGAGTACCTACATCTGCTCTAGTAGCTGTTTCAGTTGTCCTCAAGTTGTACTATTTAATATTTCAATTTGAAAAATCAAGATTTTAAAAATTTAAATGTCAAGAATTCAATAAATTCTGATGAATACTTAATCAAAATGTTTCTAAATAAATTCAAGTATGCTTAAGAACGAAAAAATCTCTAAAAAAATTCTCTGAAAAACTTTTCAAAATCTCTTGAAAAAATTTCAAAATCTCTTTAAAAAATTTCAAAATCTCTAAAAAAAATTTCAAAATCTCTGAAAAAGTTATTTTTTAACGTTGCAGATAGTGTTACACAAAGTTTTGCGAAGATTATCAACAAAAAAAATTCTGGCAAAGTCGCGGAAGAGTTTACAAAAACAATTTTTATTGCGAACAATGGGCCGATGCATTCAAAAGAATGTTTTCTGTGTTATAGTGAAATCCCTGTGATTCGCCCGGTCGGCGTATTACGCAAACTCTCCAAACTTTGGACCACCGTCAACTTCATCTTTCAGTGTCTCAAAAGCTCTAAAAAACCAACGGGATTATTAATTAGATCGACATTCTGAGCGATTCGGCAGATAGTGTACGTCTTCTTAAAGATCAGCCGGTGCGATGACGAAATATTCGGATGTTAAGAAATGTCGCCAAGCTGAGACCGGAATGGAATATCGGCTTTCGTCATTTCCCCTTTTCCAGTTTGTTTTGTCGACTTTATAAAAAACTGGTTTCGACCCTAACAAGTGAGGTGAGCCGGTTGGAAAATAGGGATAGCCAAGTTGTCATAGTTGGCAGTTGGTGGGCGTTTGACCTCTGGTCGGGGTCTGGACCCGGTTTTATGGTCTGATTCTGTCGTAAGTTGCAAGTGCCTTTCGCTATTTTCGTCGGCTCCGCTTACTTGCGAGCGTGAAATGTTAACCGCCGTTCGAATACAGGCTGGATCATCTCCGGCAGAAAATCACAATTTTTCAAGTCGCTTCTAAAAGTTAAAAAACGCTGCTAAGTAGATCAGTGGCATGTGCACATCAGTTTTTGGTGTAGCCGAAGAACTCTGCAAATTTTGCACAGGGGTTCATTTTTCGATTGCAAAGACAAATCTTACGATATATAGGTTCTCCTCAAACACGGAATTTAGTTGTTATTATTCTAGAATTTCAGTATAAATTGGTGTTCTAGATGGGGATTTGAAAAAACGTTTTTTCAACCCGGCAAAAAATAATCATCCTCTTTGCTTGGTCCTCCTTGCTTGACCTACCTATCTATCTTTTCAACGCAGCGCGTCGTTAATTTTTGTTGAAATCATCATTTAATCTATTCTTATTTAAATACGTAACTAACAGAATAATAATAATTATTAAATTATCAGAATAATTAAATAAATTTATTTATTATTATTATTTATATATTATTTTATAATTAAGTAAAATTTGTAATAATTAACTTAAAAATGCGTCAAGAATGCCTCAGAACCATTGTTGAAGCTTGACTCGCTCTCACGTTGCCAAGAGCAACTGGCCTAGTGTGGGTGCGTCACTTTGTTGGTGTCATAGGCTAGTGGTCGTAAGTAGATCAATCAACTGTATCTAAGAACCGATGCCGAGTTCCCAACTTTTTCCAATTTTTGATTTGTTGATTTGTGTAATTCGACCAAATTCTTTAAATTGAAGATATTGGGAGGACAGAAGTTTTTGTGGGGATTCCAACGAGTGGAAAACGAATTTTGTGGCTCGAGTAGTTTTCGAGTTATTAAGAATTGTAGAAATTTTGAAAAACTCAAAACTGTCTCACTAAAACTGCAATAAATCCTGAACGGTTGGAGCTACCGGCGTGGCGATGGTCTCATTCGATTCGGCATAGAAAAATCTATAGAAAATGATGCGTCACATGCCTATGTTTCAAATTTCCAGAAAAACACAAATTTTTTCCCACTTCAACAGCTGTTTTACTGGCCTTAAAATTAAGGTAGGGTTCTGTCGAGATGTTAGGACCAACTAGATACGGAACTTGAGTTTTGGTAAAAATTTCAAAATTTTTCGATAACTCCTTCCCCCTGAAAAACCCCGGACGGCGGACGGCGGACGGTGGACGGCGGACGGCGGACGGCGGACGGACAAAAAATTTTTATTGCAGATTCGGATTCTACACCCCTTGAAACGTAAACCAACAAATTTTCAGGGGGTGTTAAAAATTTTTTTTTCCTGACCGATTACAAAGGTTCATTTCTATAGAAAAATGAACCAAAAATTTTCCTTCCGGTTACATAGGTACGTCATTTTTGGAAATAATGTACCAAAATAAAACCATTTATTTACCAAAATTTGTTTATAACCAAATTTATTTTAGGACGACCCCCCAGGGTGAAAACCCTTTTATATAAAAAGTACGTTTCTGACCTAAGTTCCTATTTCGCTTGATCTGTCATACTTACCTGTCAATACTTACCTGACATCACTTGAATCGGATCAGAACAAACAAATGGCAGAAAATGACGACATAGGAATCAATTTTGATTTCTCTCGGTATAGTGGTCGTTTGTGTACCTAAATGGTGGATTTCATTTGGTCGGTTGATTCGCTATAATATATTTATATTATAATATCGGTACCTTAAAGCACAAAGGGCATACGTCCAAAAATTGCATAATGAGAAAAATTCAAAATAAGTTTTTGGTCAATTTACAAAAATAAATATTTCTCCCATAGTTTTCAATTTCATGAAAAATAACCCTAAATAAAAAATGTTTGTCTGGCCAAGATCTACAACCTCATTTAACCAGAACTTTGGTAGCACTGAACACTTCCAAGATAAACGCTCTTTAAATATTTGTCGTTTTTCTATTAAATCGTTTTTTCGGCCCCAAAAATAGATAAAAGGATCATGATTCTTGGAGCGATCGATAGGTCCTGATGAGTAGATTCTTTCGGTACCGAAATCTCAAAATTGATATTATGGGACATATGCCCTTTGTGCTTTAAGGTATCGATATGCTCGTCAGATAAAATTTTATTTGTTGAAATATTTTCCAATTCCCCATAATCTAGAGCGCGCCCATAATATGGGCGTAAACATATTATGTTTATAACGGCTTCCACCTGGCAGTAAATCAGCTCGATTTTAGTGCAGATAAATAACTCCGCGCACAGCAGCTGTTCGTCACAATAAATTAACTAATCCCGCTGCATGACTATAGTCCAGGATACCGGTCGGAGACGGAACTCCAGAGTTGTATGCTTCTAGTGACCTTAGATGTCGACCAACACCCTCTTCCTGGATGCCGATTGGCTGTCGCCTTTCAGGATTCACATTTCATCAGTTTTACATACGTTCGAAAAAAAAGAGCTAACGCGGAAATAAAAAATACAAACTAATCCTGTCCGCGTTTTAGTCGTGTTTATGCTTTCGACGGGCGATAAAATTTTGTTTATGCTCAACTCGAAGTGACGGCTAATAAAGTGCGCTTTTAATTTTCCCCATAGAATCATCATATTCATAATTTTTATATAGTTTTCCGATTGCTGTTCGTCTTTCGCAGTCACGCAGCGCCTTGAAATAAATTTATATTCTAACTTAAACTTATTACTTTTAATTTTTCTATTCTTATTTTTTATTTTAACGTCTTTTGACTAATTTTCTTAGTGTTGCATGGGAACTTGGCAGATATTGTCATTCCTTCATTTATGACAAATTTTACTTTTTCTCATACCTAATCATTTTTCCTGATGGACTATGCGTGTGCATGTAATTGTCTAAGGGGGTTTCCAGAAGATAGTTGAATGTTTTACCAACCTATAAAGATCATCATTATTATTTTATGGAAAAAACCTTGAGATATTTTTGTTCAGCTTTGGAATGATTTTTTTTTTCTTTTTTCCGAATTTCTTGGGCTGAGATGTTTGTCTCAGTGACATATTCAACCGGGATTCGGATTACCTCACATTGCTTTCTGATTTATTGCCATTTTATTGTGATGTTTATTTTATTTCCCTCTGGCCTCAAAAATTAACCGATTTGAGCGTTCTTTGTCTTGAAATCTTTACCTTGCAGAAAACTTGGATATTTTTTTAATCCGATAACTTGACAAACCTATTTTGATGTTATGCGTTTTTTAACATTTTCGTTGTGAGTTTTTCAACATTTTTTGATGATATAGCTTCCAAAGTCCTCCTATTCAAAATAAAACATATTTGATTGAAATTTTAGGTACTAAAACATGTAAGCGTTGTTTGGTTTCAAATGTTGACTCCCCTCGGTCATTTCGGAATCTACCATTATGCAATGATAGCTCTCACTAAAAGTTCAGTCATTGCAAATTTCCTTTCCGAATTGCGACCATTATGAAAGTACAGTGACCGGATAAGGCCCAAAGGCAGGACCATTTGAAGATCCGGAAGAGAGGGAACGCGTAGGCGACCATGAGCTCATCGCCGTATTTAGAGCTTACCTATCGGCCGGCAGGTAATTCCCAAAGAGGCAATTGCCCTTAGCCGAAATGGTCCGACATGCAATAATCGCCGATCCTATAGACATGATAATAAGCTTTCTAAGAACGATCGTATTTCGTAATAGTTACCTACTAATTTGACGTAATCGAAGATGTCTATATCGATATACTACCGCTGCAATCATATCATTGTTTATTACGATTTATTATTATTTATCATTGTATTATTATTGTTTATTACGATTTATTATTCATGAAAAATGAAATACAGGATATGCTCGGTATACTGCGGGGATTTTTCTCCCATTCCCGTGGGGGTAGATGAGTTTTTTATCAGCTTGAACTATTTTTTACTCATATCGGAAAAGTCACCTTGACAATTCACTTACTTCAGAGAATATTCTAAAGACCTGAAATAATTAATTCGGAACCGCAGATAGCCAGGAAGAATTTTGAAAAAAGGACCTAAAAATAATCAAAAGTAGTTAACAAAACAATCGGCCGTGCCAGACCAGTGCATTCATGAAACAAAACAACCATAAACAAACCTAAAACCGGCACGAAACGTCGGCAAAGGAGTGACAACTGTTGTCATCTGTACGACTCTCATAACACTGACTTGTTCATCACTTATTTCAAACTTTTGGGCAAGGTACAAGGATTTAAAAGATTTTAAAATTTGCTTAACGTCTTTTTGACATTAAATGTCAAATACATAAATTTTATGTAGCCTCTCAATCGGCCGAAATGGAATTTGTTCCAAAATTCCGCGTGCCAAGATATGGTGTGTTATCTGCGCACCACTGGCTTCCAATAGTTGGAATTGACATCGAGCAGTATTCCCATAATATAGGAATAATTAAAAAAAATAAAAAATATAAAAATCATAATAAGGTCTACCACTACCGAGGAATTTGAAAAGGTAGAAGCTGGAGAGACCTTAATTCGACTTTTATTTTGATTATTTTTTTTTAATATTATATTTTAACTTTTTGACAACCCAAAATAATAAGAATTTACAATTTTTTCTCCTCATGGGGATAGCCTAACTAAAAATAGCAATAGACTCGCTAATGGTGTTCATTTTCAAAAATTTTCGATACGTTAACCGATATTTTAGCGATATTAATGGAAATCAGGCCGGACCTTCGCAGTTAACGACTATGGAACAATCCTAGATTCGGCGCCTAAGGCCGTAGGGGTCAGCTTGCCATTGAAGTTGGTACATGATCCATGAATGAAACAAACGACTACCCAACCCATACCAGTCTGTAAAGAAGGTAAATAGGATAACCCGCACTGGCCAGAGGGGTGAGATTTCGTGAGCCGAGATCGTGCCCAAACGTTTCTATAACCTTCCATTGATGTCGGGCCTGGACTATTTTGTTGTCGAGAGAAGGTTACGATATTTCCACGAGAAGGACAAACGACTGATTGCCGGAAAGGTGGATATTTACGATAGACAAGCCGCCATTACGAGCAATGAAGGTTTTTTCGGAAGGATAAGAAGCCCAAGTGTCGATCAAGCCAATAACAGACTCTCGTCCAAAGGCCAAGGGATCAATTCGATTGCGAGGTACGGACGCCCGATTTGTTCTTGGCACAACACTAGCCCCTGAAAAACCACCTGGTATAATAAGGGCCGGTTTATCATTTCATTCAAATCTAGATTTACCCAAGGACACTTCGATACCTTAAAGCACAAAGGGCATAATGTGTCCAACATATTATGTCCAAAAATGGCGTAATGAGAAAGATGCAAAATAAATTTTTGATCAATTTACAAAAATAAAGATTTCTCCCATAGTTTTAGATTCCATAAAAAAATTCGCTAAATAAAAAATGTTTGTCTGGCTAAGATCTACAACCTCGATTAACCAGAACTTCGGTAGCACTTAACACTTCCAAGATAAACGCCCTTTAAATATTTGTCGTTTTTCGGCACCAAAAATAGATAAAAGGATAATGATTCTTGGAGCGATCGATAGGTCCTGATAAGCAGATTCTTTCGGTACCGAAATCTCAAAATTGATATTTTGGGACATAATATGCATATTATGCCTTTTGTGCTTCAAGGTATCAACATGCAAATTCATTGGTAATTCTTCCGAGAAACAAGGTTCCATAGATGATCATAGATAATCGTCAAAGTAGGCATATCCACAGCATCAGCCAATCAGAGAATTGGGTCTGTATGTCTGTACGTCGGATGGGGAGGGGTACGGTCTGACGTCAGAGGCTTTAGAATTTCTTTTATGACCTATACCTATAGGTAAATTGGTTTACCTATTTCTCCCCAGAAATCGATCCCCACTGATCCTTGAATCGATGACGTAACGAAATCACCATGGATGACCTATTCGCCCAAGAATCCTTTCGGGTGATTGTACTCGTCGATCGGACGACCACCAATTTGCTAGTACCTATTAAACTATCACTTGGCCGATTCAGAGTTCAGCCCGCAATTATGCGATCACTCGATTGCTAGGGAGGAATGTCGTCTGGTCGGGAAACCGCAAATTATTTCGAGCCACCTGTGCAAAAATTTTTTTTATACCCCATCAGGGGGCTCGATTTCCAAGGACCGACTAATCGAGACACCTGTCCAATTTCCTGTCTTTCCCCCCCGTTAAAAAGGGAAAAAGATCGTAGAAAAAGGCGAGTTAAAAATTGCGGGTTTCTCGGTCGTTAAAAGGTTTTTGCCTATTTTCACCCCTGAACCTGATACTCTCGTTAACGACGGTAGCCGAGATTGAAAATCACCCTCAAGGTCAAAATGGTACACTTTCGATCCGAAACGTGTAATCATCAGAAAAATCGCCCTCTGCCAGTTATCGGACACTGCCCGACACACCCATCAAGACACACCTCCCACGTTTGAATATTTGCGAGGAATGCGAATAATTTATGGCAAAAAAAAATTGAAGGTGAGAAGGCTAAAAAGTTTTTAAGACCGGTAGTTCTTCAGATAATTACTATACTTAGGACTTTTAGTAGGAACTTTCATGCGCGGGAGTCGGAAAACAGTATAATTTTATACACCTATTTTTTTTACAAAACCCTAATTTCGATGGTCAATAAACTCAAATTAGAATAATTTTCAAATCTTCATCTTGAATAATTTTTCTATAGTTTTTGTATTGGGGTTTGTGATTTTGTCCAACTTAAGGTTTCATAATCAATTTATTTCGTACCCCTAAGAAAAGTATTCATTATGTGGATGGTGCAAATTCCATTTTTTCCGATTTTTAATCCAAATGTTCTAATTGGCCGAATCCTGTCTATTTTCAACCATAATAACAAACTCAACGGTCGACTGACCTACAAAACAACCATTATTCTCCGAATAAAATTTTATTAGGATTTATTTGACATTTAAATATTTATTTGACAAATAAACTGAATAGGTAAACCCAAATTATATTATTAAAATTCAAATGAATGAAATTATTCAATGGATAGGTACAGATTATTACGGTTGTCGTGTTTTTGATTTTTTCGCGATAGTCATCAAGCGCGGAAATTGCGTCAGCTTTTGAGTTCAGTCGCACAAGTGCTGTCGATTACTAACGCAATCTATATGATAAATATCGGTGGAACATCTGCTGATGAAATATTCCCAAGCGTAGATTAGTTCATGCAGCTTTCATTTATCCAGAAATTGAAATAAACTGAACTGTACGACGGACGGTTCTGTCCTTGGGAATATGATGCGTTCTGCATTCCGTGCCAATTAACCCATCACGACAGGTACCTGGTGTAGTCGGGCCATCTTTGTTCTGAGGCCGGCTTATCATCCACCAAGGTCCCAAGGATCTAAGCTCGTTCTAATCCCAAGGCATGGTGCCGATGAATCAGTAAAAATGCGATTTTTTGACCAAAAAAATAACTTCATCTTTTTTATTATCTTCATAAACAATTACCCCTTTTGATGGTTTCGATGTCGTCATAATTTATCTACCCAAACTCAAGGAAAGTAACTCCAAAATGCGAGTTCATTGGAAAATTCTAAAAATGGTAAAACTCTTCAATCTGGAATGAGTCCGACCAATTCAGCAATGCACAACATTTCTGGATGAAATTCGTCGGATTTTGAAAAGGCAAATTCGTCAAGCTGAAGAAATGTTTTAATTTCCGAAAAAAAAATCTTCGATCTAGAAAAAATCGATTTTGAGAAGAACAAATTGGTTAATTGAATAGAAGAAATTGAATTCTGAAAATTTGAAATTTTAAAAAGGGAAAATCTCCAATTTGAGCATTTTAGTACATTATTTCCAGAAATAATGTACCTATGTAATCTTTTTGATTAAGTACTGGAAAAAGGCGAATGTTTCAATCTGAAAAAATTCTTCGAATTTTGAAGAGGGTCTTTTTAATCTGGATAGAATTTTTCGAATTCTCAAAAGAGCAAAATTATCTTATCTGACTAGAATTTTTCGAATTCTGAGAAGTGCAAATTCTTTTACATGAAACGAATTCTTTGAATTCTTCATACCTAGGGCAAACTCTGTAAAAGCGTAATATCTGCCATAACGTCCTATTCGTTTTTGTTATACTTAATTCGGTCTAGCTTAACTACGCTAAATTTCAGCTGTAAGCTCCGAACTGAAACAATGTTTCGCATATTATGTTTGTTATTATAGCTCA
The DNA here is from genome assembly GCA_036186465.1 of Nesidiocoris tenuis. Classification (NCBI taxonomy): domain Eukaryota; kingdom Metazoa; phylum Arthropoda; class Insecta; order Hemiptera; family Miridae; genus Nesidiocoris; species Nesidiocoris tenuis. The sequence goes on from AP028920.1 coordinate 4,191,676, forward strand.
GACCCACTGACATTTGACTTTACCTAATAGAGATAAGTAACAGCTCTTTGTGAATCACCGGTACCGAGAAAATGCCAGTCGTTTGTGTAGGAACGACGGTTTCAGCCTAATATTGCCTATTGTCTGCTCGGAAGGTACAAGTTTCATCCTTTATTGTTGTCGACTCGGTTGTTAGGAAGTTCTAAGTCGACCAGACGGGTTGCAGACACTCAAATTTCTCAGCTAGAGAGCCAAAGGTTATGACAAGAACGTCACACGACACCAGGAAGCGAACAATGGTAGACACTATTTGAGCTCAGGGTGGAGCAAGGCCTCCCTGGCCCAAGTGAGGGCGTAGGGCATTTCCCGCTCATCGAGGCTTTCTAAAGGAGTTCACTGTTCTAACTTGCGTCATTCAACAGCCCGGAGTCATTCTAATCGCTTGTACGGGGATCGTATTACCGCGTATATCCGCTTCGATTTGCCAACAGATGTCTGCTTTGAAAAGGTTTCCATGTCGTCCCGGTTTGTCGTGTTGGCCATCGGTAATCGCTTATGTGTAGCTACGATTCTTGCGCCACCAAGAACCAGATGCAACAACAACAACTATGATTCTTCAGACTTGCTGTTGCCGTTATCATCGATGGGGTCACATACATCTTTTCCCCATCTAAAAAAACTCTAAAACGTTAATTCCTTTATCTGAAAATAATTCTTCGAATTCTGAATTGGTCAACTTCTTTAATCAGGAGGGGTGCTTTGAATTTGAAAGGGCAAATTTTTCAATCTGAGCAGAAATCTTTGAATTCTGGAAAGGGCAAATCCTGTAATCTGAAAAGATCGGGTTGAATTTTGAAAAAAGCAAATTATTCAATCAGGAAAAAAAATTTCTTTTTTTTTTCAAAAACGCAAAGATGTTTATTAATTCTTGGGGATTGGAGGGTATGTTCGGGAGAGGGTGTGCCCAGCCCTGAACTGCAAAAAACAAATGAAAATTCTTCAATCTGAAAAAATTCCTTTAACCCAAAGTGGAGCATAGTTGATGTTGCTGTATCTATCAATAAATAAACTCACCGTGATCGAAATTAATGGTGAAATCTCCTATTGGAATTTTTCTTTCAAATGCTGTCCACCCAAAGAAATTAATATTTTTCTCTTTCAATACTGTTGGATAGTTACCTCAGGTGAATCATTCGTGAAAAATTATTCATCCTCCGTACAACTGATTCGGCGACCTGATTCACTGATTTTTTCAGTTGCAAGGTTCCTTTAGAAGGTATCGCTTGGCGGAAAAATTGATAAGCCTTGTCCGCGTATTCCAAACAAACGCTCCGCTTATATCAGCTGGAACGCGCGACGTTTGTACAACTGGAACACGTGTTAATCGAAAAGGGAACGAGGAACTGAGGACTTCCAATTTTGGAATGTTGATCTAATTTTATTCGGCGAAGAATCGTCATAGTCTTAACCTAATTCTGATTGAACCAGTTAATATGTACGTTTAAATATTAAGGTAACAAAGCTCTGTCGCTCCTGAGCTGCTTGACCTAAAATCTGCTTTTACTATTTTCCTCGTAGCCCATCAATTTTTGAATTGTTGAGAGCGAGAGGCAGAAGATTATTCCTGTAGTTGGTTTTGGTCCTCTTTACGGGGAGTTTCCCTACCTAAACCGACCTATGGAAAAATGGGTAAATGACTTTACGAATGGACAAAATATACCCAGATTTCAAACTTCTGGACAATTGGAAATATTCCTACATCACGTCGCAGCAGTTTTGGTTTATTTATTCAATATAATAAACCTTTGTAATTGCCCAACCAAATCTTTTCTCCCGAATACTGACACTTCTGGACCTAGAAAATCGTGATAATAATTTCGTCCAGTCTAATTCGGATAATTAACAAAACGACCACTTCCTTATGAGCTATCCTCTCGGAAACTAGACGGAAGCAATTAATGGAATAAAAATCTAATAGTCATTTTCCAGGAAGAATCGAGATCTGCCGTGCTAATTGCCGAAACTAATGAACAGTCAAATACTGCTTTTGGCCATTTTCTGTTTTCGTCTCGTGTATCTGGACACAACAAATTAATAAGCGATCTGTTGAGGATAGTGTTGGTTTTTTAGCGTCGACTCATATATCAGCTAAGCTGTGTTATGTGTGCTGCTAACCCTAAATTTTCGTTTTTCTCTGCCATTTTGATCTTTTTTGACGATGGACGATTTTTCGGAAGAGTTTCTGCTCGAGTTTGTGAAGGCCCTATGCGTCATACGCATCAGGCGTGACATTTTGCATTTTTTTATTCATAAGCAGGGCCATCGCATGGTGTGGCGGGGCCTGGGGCAGGATTCAGTCACACCCCCCCGCACCCTAACATGTCAAATAGAAACATGCTCTGAGTACGTGGAGTGCGAACTGCAAGGTCCTGTAAAGAAGCTCACGGTCAGTCTTTAAGCCCTCCAGGCCCTGTCTTGAAGCCCTCCACGTCCTGTTATGAAGCTCACGTCCGGTCTTGATGTCCTCCAGGCCCTGTCTTGAGGCCTGTGTCAAATGACGAATGGAAATACCGAATTCGAAGGATCAATGGGAACAGACTGGACATGAATGACTCACTGAAGAATCAATGAAATGGGACCTCGATTCAACTCATTAAATGCCGAACGAGTCATTCATTTGCCAATCATTCTTGAAGCCCTCCACGTCCTGTCTTGAAGCCTCCCTGGCCGGTCATTTCATTGAGGACTATGTCAAAATATGAATCGAAAATTCCCACAGGAACGACTGGCTGACGAATAGATAATCATTTCATTGAGTCTTCCATTCATCAGTCGGTCATTCCTGTTTAGTCCAATGAAGCCTTTGGATTTTGTATTTTCCATTGATAAAGAGAGGACATGGGGTTCAAGACCAGAAGTGAGCATCATGGCAGAACGAGGAGGGTTTCAAGACCAGACGTAAGCATCATGAGAAAATGTGGACGGATTCAAGACCAGACGTGAGCATCATGAGAAATCATGGAGGGGTTCATGACCATACGTGAGCATCATGAGAAAACATGAAATGGTTCAAGACCATTGCGTGTCACGATTTGTTTGTGTACCTTGATCACCCCTAACGTACGCATAAGGTGTTATTACGCCGCTTTAGGCAGACGGACGGCTCAACCCGCAACGGCCAGACTGCGCGACGCCCCAATCACGGTCGGCCCAAACGATTCGATGATTGCATCTTTTCAGAAGGCGGCTTGAGCCGTCGGTGGGCGTGTCCGGCCATGGTGATTGCGTCTCTGGCTGAAAACTGTACGTTCCTGCACAACCTGAATGCTTGGCGGGCTGAGTGCTGCTCAACGAACAGTCAGGATTTCCGAGTCGATCAGCGGTTTTGAGACGATCGGCGGTTGCGTTTCGAGCCGTTCATGTGATTGGCGCGCTGAGAGGACGTGATGGGAATTAATGCTGAATCTATGAGGTCTGACGGACCTATGCACTCCAGACTTCGACATTTACTATATGCCCAAATTAACTAATGTAATTTTACAAATTCGTCATTTTCTCAAACCCCTTCGGGTGCCACTACTCCCTCTATCTTAGTAATTGACCAATAGTCACTCCATACCGCCTGCCGAGCAGGACACATACACAATCGCATGAAACACGCGCGCAGTTCATTTAGTCCATCTCGATATGGTCATGAAGGACATTGGCGAGACAACAGTAATTGAATTGGCACGTTGAAAAGGTAGTTGACTTCTCCCGCGATTGTTATAACGCTCCGGTTGTTTCGTCTTTAGGTCAAGTTCGATCAAAAGAGCTTTTATTCCATCGTTGAAAACTCGACCGAATTCGCCTTTCATTTTCTTGCCGTGGCGGCCTTTGAGTTCATTCTTTCTCCAATCGATCATTAACCGAAGGTTTTCTTAGTAGCGGCCATTCGTGCAGGTTACTGACACAATCAAGGATGAATGGTTAAATGAATGGTATGGTATCAGCACGGTTTGCGAAAATAGGTTTTGCAAGTATAACTACGAGCATTCCAAGAAAATTAAGGTGTAACCGGTGGTGCATAGATAACACACATTACTTCCATATTTTGATACGTAAATTGTTGAACCGATGCAATTTGATTTTGACTAATTCGGTGGCTACAGTGATGAAAAAATGTCAAAAAACACTGCGATTTTAAAACCCGCCTAAAATCAAAATACGTCCAGCTACCGGAATATGAAAAAATCCAAGTATTTGGTGCAAGGTGAAATCATAGCAGGTGGCATATGAAAGTATTGTGTGTTACGTTTCGCTTTTAGCTAAGAGACGTCGACTCCAACCCGAAGAATAAACCAAGAGCCTGGAAAGAATTCTGCCAGAAGGCTAATATGCTGATGTTTGCTGGGCATTAGGTATGCCAGATGAAAGGCCGAGCTTAGGCAAAGTAATATTAGTGATAATAGTCCGAAATTGCCTCCTGCTCAAACACGCTATCAAAAGCACGAAGGACAAACATTAGTCATTTCCTCACCGCTACTATTTCAACACTTGGCAAGGTCGGTGAAAAAGCATCAAACGGCGGTCACGAATTCCACGTTGAAAATCACGTCTTCCTCAACATCCTCGAGTCGTGTGGCTCTGTAGAAAAAGTAGAACGAATCTGCTCCCTTATCTATCAGTCGGGGGCCCTAGAATGTGACGCCGTGTGTCAGGATTCGCCCCAAGTTGCGCAAATGTGAAGAAATCCTCGCCAAGGATCGAGGCGGCCGATTAAATTTATGTAAAGACGTTCAGATCGTCGATGAGAACGATGGGCTGTCAATATTGAGTGCAGCAAAGGTTGGATTTTAGGTATGGACCATTTCACACCTTGTACGTCCACTTAGTCGGCCGATTTTATCAGAAGGCATCAACTGTTGTCCAGGAATAACCGATACGAAAAAACCGGTACCTATTTTTGGGAACGAGTGGTAGCTGAAAAGCCAAAGACCCGAGCGGTTCCAAGCGTTATGCATGCCTTCCTCTATTTCTCTTTTTTAAAGTTTTTTTTTTAATTCTAGGATTTCAGGATAGATCCAGAACGCACGTAATCGTGGTTTTCCTTATTGCAGCGACAGATACCTACATTATCCCGTAGTATAGCGACCTAGCGCCGATAACACCTATTTTACAGCACTGAAATTATTTACGACCTGTTGATAACCTATGTTTGGAACGCCTACGAGGAAGCGATTCGAAAACAGAACTTTTCACTCGGCGAATGCAGGAAACGAATGGACTGTAAATCGATAATTTGACCATTTTCTTGTACCGTTGGGTTCCCAGGAGGCTAGACAATGGAAATCGGCAACAAACAGAAGGTAGCTATAGCGTCCGAGGCCGGCTTTTGGTTTATTATTCAATAATGAACCATTGACATTGCCCAAGAAAAAAATTTCCTACCCCTACCCTAAAATTTTATGGCTTACGTTTCAACGGCCGGAGATTTGTTTGGCATTTTTAGGAAAAATCGACTTTGGTCTGTGATAGCCCCAATTCTTAAGCCTTATGAGAAAATTCTTAAAATATTGAAAAAATTGATTTTTAGAGAGATAATATTATTTACTTCTGATGAACCCTTACCATTATATAGAGCTAAAATTTTAGGTTTTCTAAAAATAACTGGCAAATCAATATTGCATGGATAAATAAATGTATATATTATTTATGAATTAAAATATATGAATTTTATCAATTAAAATTGTAAGTAGTATTAAATACTAAATCGACGGTGTAGAATCAATACTGCCCAATTCCTTTGCCATGCAATCTATGGACGCGTGATTTGCCAAGTTGCCACCAATCCAAGTTTTGAGAAGTAGGCAACCCAGACGCCCCCAAAAGACACGATGCTTTGAATTGGGCAGTATTGCAGTTTCATCGTCGAAATATTAATATTAAGTAAATGAATAATCCTATTTTAAATTATAAATACAAATATTAAATTTTAATATTACCTTCTACCGACGCAGAAATATGTTGCCGACGACCATAGCCGGTTCTATTTTAGAGACCAGTACCTTGAACAATGATGGATGTTGATAGGTCTTTACGAGTGTAATAAAACCGTAGGGTACATTGTTGGACATGTATTTTGCATTGAGCTATATTTTCGACGCTGGCGTCAAATCAATCATCGTAATGAGGATGGGATTGCTCAGCACCTAAACGGAAACGCATTCACATAAATTAAAACTGTCTCAAGTCATGATGGAATTAACGTCTTAACATTTTCTCGAACTTGGGAATGCGGATAAGTGCTCCTTTCATTTTCATACTAGAATGCTCACTAGATATTGGCTATAATTCAAGCATTTCGAAGGGATAATTATGGGACAAGGTCACGGTCGAGTTTTATTGCTATGCTGAGAACGAGAATAGTCCCATTATTAACTACTTGGCTATACACAGATGACTTTAGAGCGCGGTACTTCAATGCTTTTAACTTCTCAATGCATAAGGTCATAAATTTTGGTACCTGCTCTGCGAAACAAAATAATTCTCTTGTCATCATTATCTTCCTAAGCACTTTTGCCAAATTGGTTCTCTTTTCAGAGGGAATTTATTAACAATTTTTTAACACAATTTAACTGCCTTTAATATGTTATCAAATTATAATATTCTTTGAAATCTTATTTTTATGTGAAGCTATAGGGATGGCATTGAAGAATCTCAGGGTGAAAATAAGCACAAAAAAATTAGTGTGATAAGCAGCTGAATCAAAAAAACTTTAGAGAAAACGGCGCCTCCAATGAAAAGCCCCAGTCTGGTCAAAATTTTGTGGCCACGACATCGTATCGAACCACTGATCCGATTTTGATAAAAGTAGTCCTAAAAGTTGTGGTTTGCTCCAACTTGGTGCATATTGTCCGGGCTATCCGATCGGAAAAGGTTAAGGGGTCCAATTTGGCATAATTAGGGTGTACTCCTATTTTTGAAAAAACGGAAAACTCAATTTTGAAAGAGAACGTTTCGTCTAGCCGCCAATTTAATCGCGTAGACAGAAATTAAGAAGGGGGGCGTACGGCGCCGAGGCGGAGATGCAGGTAAATCTTGGACGAGGTTTGGGAGGGAGGGATGTTGAAAGGGGGGTTGGGAGGGGTAGGGGTGCCGGGCGCTGGTGAGGGTTGAATCCCGGGAGGGGCTGGGGCACGCGTATTTTCTTTTTGTACCTACCTGTTTATTCATCATTGTGAAAACGTACCATTTAAGCACCACTGAGCTCACCATAGGCCATTGCTCCACAAATGATATGATGATAAACCGGCCTACTCCAACTATTTGAACTTTATTTTCTGAGATACCCAGACAAATAATGTACCCATGTCACTAATCTACTTAGCAGCGTTTTTTTTTTTCGGACTAAACAGCCTCGAAAGTTGACAAAATGTAAACGAATTGTGTCAACATTTTACGTATCAAAATATGGAAGTATTGTGTGTTTATCTGCGCACTGGTTTATTTTTAGCTTGAGTCATACTCGGTAATTTGAAATCGTCAGCCCTTTCTGCGAATGCAACCATCGTAAAATCCTCTTTTGTGACTGCGTTCTTGAAAACCTGAGTTACGAGTATAGTATTATGTAATGTTCGTATTGCCCGAGCATAAGTATTCATAAATAACAAGATAATTCAATGCATTCGCTCCGTTATCGCAAAAATCCGGTAGTAACTATTCTGAGAATGATTTAAGTCGATTCGAGTTGCTGGTAGAATGAAGAAGCTCCATGCCAATTACGAAAAGCGGCATGGAATGTAGTTGTGTTGTGTTCAGCATTTTTACTAAATTACAAAATTGTTGAATACAAAATCGAGCTATAAGCTGCATGCCGGAAGGCGATTTGGACAAAGCGCTGTTTTTGAATTCAGAAATTAAGTAAAAAAAAAACTACAGCTATTATGTTGTAAAAAGAAATAATAAAAAACAAATTATACGAATTTATTCTTAGTTTTCCTCATATTTTCAATTCATACTCCATCCTCGATGAAGATGAAGCTTCATCTCTCATGTTTATTACAGACAATCGGACGTAAACAATTTTTAGACATAACATTCCCACAGTCGGATCGATAATCGATTCACCTCGACTGAAGAAGCTGCACGTATCTGATCGCTTACCTACATTCCTACGTTATCGTCCAGCATACGGGTTAGTTCTTCATTATCATTTCGCTCTATCTGTGTCGCACTTATTCGTAGTCTTCGCTTGTGCAATGTGCAGTATTGTTTCACAAGCGTTTCAAGGGCCGAGAACAAGGATGAGGACCTTGTACCACTGTTTGCTATTATCTAAATCTGAGCGCGAATTAAGTGTAACAGTCGACCGTCCGTGAACGTTTATGACTGCTTCTACACTCTCCTGTTAAACTGTCCGGTGCATTACTGTACATAGGTACCTAATATATGACATATCTCATGTACATGCTGCCTGCTTGATTGGAATTTTTTGAACAATCCAAATAAATAGGTACCTAGGTCACATTATTAAAACCAGAGGTGCGTAGATAACATAATAGTGCTAAATAACTACTAAATAACAAATACTATAATAATTTCTAAATAACAATACTTCCATACTTTGATGCCTAAATTTTCGACTCAATTCGATTATATTTTGACTCCTTTTGAGGTCAAAAATTTCAAAAACTCACTATGCAAACTTTAAAACGCGCGTAAAATTAAAATACGTCATGTTACCAGTATAAACAATATCCACGTATTCTGCAAGATAAAACCAAGATTTTAAGACCCAGAAAGCTCAAATCGGTTGATTTTTGTGGCCAGAAAAAAATAAAATAAAAATCAGTAAATATATAATAATAATAATAATAATATATTGAAAGTGCTCTGATTAATTCGAATTCCGGTTAAGTAAGAACTCGGCATAAGATAATAAATAAGATAAGATGAATAAATAAGATTTGCCGACATTGCGGATACGGACGGCCCTAACTAATTTATCAAAATTCCAAAAATGCAGCAATTTTCTAAAAAAATCCTCTAAATTGTGTCCAAATTAAGTTAGGTACCAGAATTTGTCAACATTTTCAAAAAATATGAAGGTAGCAATTTGAAATTTGAAAGGTTTGAAATTTTTTAAAAGGTTTGAATTTTGAAATGTTAAAAGTTATCACTTTTTATGCAAAAACATGCTGATTTGCCGTTTTAATGGTGGAAATCGGTACTGCGGTTCCAAAGTTGAACCGTTCGAACCGAAAATACGAAAAAAATTTACCCCCGATGGTATCGCTGTCACGAACTTACGCATCCATTGTTTTCAAAATAAGAAAAAAGGTTAAACGAGCTGCAACAGCAACTGTTCGATGATATTGAAGACAACAGAAAATTGCACGAATTTATTGCTTTTTTTTCGTCAAATTACCCGACCAATTATCGAACGGTTTAGACAAAAGATGTTTTTTAATCGTGATCCTCTCATTTTATCCAGCCGTTAGGGGGATTCCCTATTGATAGAAGTCGTAGGTCAAAAGGCTGGAAAATCCCATTCGGTATTCGAATCTTCGTGTGGGCGGATGAGGAACGTTTACATTAGCATAATGTGCGACCCCCTGAGTCTCATGATTATCGTGGCATATCATGTCGGCTATCGTTAAATTGTTAACGGAGGATTCCCATATTGTTGCTTGAACAGGATCTGGTCCAGGATTCCTGGCCAGGTTTTCGGTGATAATCTTTGCCGAATCCGCCTTGACAGCCTGGAATGTCTATGCTAATATTGCTCATCTTTTTGCCAGTTCATTTTTATAAAATAAAATTTAAATCGCGTCTTCATTTCTGCCAAGGTTCCCAGCGAATACTCGAAAGTTTCCAGTCAGGAATTTAATATTTTGTCGCTATTGTTTAATTAATAATTAACTACCTAATAATTTTTATTAATATTTTAATTTAAATTTTTATTAAATTTTTTTATTACTTATTTTTAAATTAATTAATTATTTTATTATCATTATCGAAGGTTTGCCTACGAAATCCTATATTACTTCTCGGTTCCTGTAAGAAAAGGCTGCAATTCAGGAGTAAATTGGTGCCTCCATTTGGAAAAATCAGTCGCTATCATTACAATAATTGTTGCTCCGAATTAAATGATTCGTGCACATCGTTCAGACAGCGATCGCTTTTCTTCAGACGGTAAATTACTTCCTTGTTGTACGATGAGCGAACAAGACGATACATGTGCAATCTGGTGACAATTACTGGATTGTAGCCAATTTGTATCCACCATTGGATTGCCCCAAGGCGCAAGGTCGAACTTGTTGAGACAGGTTTCGATCACCCGCTGGCGAATGTGCAGCAGAGAAGCATGCGAGACAATAAACCTGCGATTTTGAAATAAAATAAAAAATTGAAAAACCTGCATTTCGAAAATTGTGTTATTTTCTGAATATCCACAGTAGTTGTTAGTAGGTTTAGGATTTGTATGATTAAAAAATAGTAATAATTTTAGTTTAAAACATAAATAATTTATTATTTTAAATTAATAAACAATTATTGTTCCTGGTGATGTGTTGAAATTAATTAGGTAGCTACTTCTACAGTTTGCCTATTTCTTTCTTTATCTAGTAGTGTCAATAGGACGAGCAATTCGATTGGAAGGCCGAGCGAACGAAAGCGCTCAAATTATGAATATATTCGTATATAATATATTATAGTCCTCTGATAAGAGTACCCCCAATACTTTCAAGACGGTAAAATAACTTCTAAGAAAAAATCTTTTTTTAGAAAAAATCTTTTTTTTTATCATTGATGTTTGAACTGCAATTGCGGTATATAGGAGTAGGTGTTTGATCGCCGGTGTACCCTAGGCGGATAGGAAATTTAACGCTGAATCCAAAAATGTCCTCAAAAGTTAAAGAAAGTTTTTTTGAAGCAGAGAAACGTGGGTTTTCATGAAACAAAAATTATTTTCCTGAAAAAAACCTTAAAACCCCGTATCTTTGAAACTAGGTGAGATAGAAAAACGAGGTTGGCGGCGTTTTGCTCCATTTTTCGTCTAGTTTCACCCAATTTAGTTTTGCACCGAGCTCCGTTTTTTGCACCTTTATGAAATGACTTTAGTTGGATAAGTATATGGGATCCCTGACTCAGAAATCATTTTACGATGTAAAATAATTACTGTCGGCCAGTTAACGTTAGTATTTTCTTCTCACTCCTAGAATGTCGATCCTTGAGGGTCGTTATTTTTTCTTATTAAAAACTGACCTTCCTCCTGCGGAGACCGATCGTTAAACGTTGATAATGCGACAGTGGCCGTGAATTGTTGCCCATTTACTTTGCGCCTTACTTGTGCAAAACCAATGGCTTCTTCTGTACTTGTTTCTTCTATTTATTGTAGTAACAGTTCTTCTGGCGCTTTGAAAATGAAACCATTAACCCGCGGGGGCGAGCGTTACTTTTTTGACCTAATTTTCCCCGAAGGAACCTTGCTCGCTTTGTTTTATGTTCCTTGACTAATGACCGCTTTCGGAATGTCGGATGCGGGTTGATGACGTCGTGATCTTTTTGTCGCAAATGGCCTGTCGCTAATTCCGACGGTTCGTCGCAGATTGCGAATCGCCTTGGACGTTTATTGCTTTTCCGATTGAGCTGATTATCATTCGTACCAATGTTGCTAATAAACGGTGTCCTCCTCTGCTATTATAAGGATCTCTTGTCTTCAGTGTTGCCAAGGTGCGGACGTCAAAAACCCCTGAGGCAACAAAAAACCCCCAAATCCCCCTAAATGTGAAAAAATCCCCGAAAATACCCAAAAGTTAAGGACGAATTAGAAGGGGGAGAATTTGGGGAGGAAACCCTCAACTTGGCAACACTGCTTGTCCTCTTCTCTTGTCCTGTTGAACGTTTTGTTAGGCATGACTTGCGATGGCAACGAACTAGAGACATTCGGAGACTCGATACGGTTTTCGCAGAAACCATTACAAATCGAAGAGATTACAAAAACCAGTGGTGCGCAGATAACGCACAATACTTCCAAATTTTGAAAAGTTGTGACACAGTTTGATCACATTTTGAATGGTTGTGAGGGTGTTTAGGTCAAAAATATCAAAAACTCACTATGCAAACGCACTATGCGCGTGATAATTTCGGAAATAAACAGTTTTTTTTTGGCTCTCCCAAAAAATGAGTCTATATGGATTAGGTGGTAATTTTTGGTTGGATTTCGAAACTATTGAGAATAAATGTGAATTTTGGTTGGATTTTCGAAACTATTGAGAATAAATGTGAATTTTGGTTGGATTTTCGAAACTATTGAGAATAAATGTGTATTTTGGTTGGATTTTGGAAACTATTGAGAATAAATGTGAATTTTTCGACCACACCTCAAAATAATTGATTAGGTAGTCTCGAAAAAGCCTGTTAACACCTCTGCGCGGTTTCCCTTTTGAAGAACTCGTTTTTTGCTTTCTGGCGCGACTTCAACGTTATCGTCCGACGGTCGCATTTATCTGTCGGGACGTATCCTGATTCCTTTGCATTGCCGAACCGCAGTCGTAACTTTTCCGTTCCTTTTATTTTCGAAGGCGATTAGAAAAATTCGCCGTTTCTCGCCGCCCACGTCGGTTTCGTTCTCTGGTGGTGACGTTTTTCCTTATTGCCGAGACCTTACGCCCTCCGAAATGGCCGAGTTGGTATTTTCCCCGCGGGCGAATGGCGAACTTGACCCTGAAAGTCGTCCGCGGCTTTGGGGATCGGGTCATTACTAGACATTGGGGAAGCTGTAAATCCTCACCAATTAGGAAGGGCCTTCAACTTGAAACGAAAAATGGAGAATTTGACCCGCGGACGTGATTCGTTTCGGTGCGAATTACCGAGCTGATGAGTTGTGCGGGCAATTATTTTTTTCTCTGATTCGTTCGATCATTTTTTTCCTCCATTATATGACGTAATGTTTTTGCAATTGTTTTTATTACATGTCGATACCTTGAAGCACAAAGGGCATTTGTCCAAAAATGGCATAACGAGAAAAATGCAAAATAAGTTTTTGATCAATTTACAAAAATAAAGATTTCTCCCATAGTTTTTCTCAATTCAAAATTCTCAATATGGCTTGGAAAATTCTCAATTCGACTTGGCAATGCTGCAAGTGTTAACAATTTATATTTCATTCAAAAATGCAGTTAAAAAAACCTAAACTTTCAATAGAAAAATTCAAAATATTTCATTCAAATATTTTAATAATCTTTTATCAGTTATTTTATTTAAATATTTCATTCAAAAATGACGTTAAAAAAACCTACCCTCTCAATCGAAAAATTCAGTCAGACATAGACGACCTTGCAACCGTTGGGTGTAGCCATTCCGTGTCCGTTTGTAGAGGATACATTAATTTTACGTGTTGACTAATGACGTCATTGGTTACCCCGCGGATATCTTTGTCTGCCGCCGCCGAGATGACGTCACACGGAATACGGAAGGTGCAAGTGTAGGCATCTGAGGCGGACCCAAATGGGACCGGTCCGCCAAGTTCAAGGTCGGACCAGAGTGGATTTCGATGCTCAGTGAACATGTGGAGGAAAACCTTTCGCATTTCTCGGCCCCAGGGACACTACACGTTTTTCTAAACATATTCAACTCAAAAACATATTCAATAAAACATATTCAACTCAAAAACATATTCAATAAAACATATTCAACCCAAAAACATATTCAATAAAACATATTCGACTCAAAATTTGCTTTGAAAGTAGGGTAGGTACCCATTTGCATGAATAGGGCCAGGATTTGTACATATCTACATATTTGTCAGGGTTAAAGATTATCCAAATAAATAAATTAGTTTCAGGGCTTCCTCACTAAGTTTTTTGAACCGTTAAATAGTTAAAATAATATAAAAAAGCAAAAACCATAAGTAGAAACACGTATAGGTAACAATTTGAAGCCTATACTGGTTTTGACATATTATGTTCCCATATTTGACCTGAATTCCTTATTTAATTTATTCTTACATTATTGGTTTGGTAAACATTTCAAAATTTGAGGTTGAAAAGGCGAATTTTTCATGTATTTATGCGACGTATATGTGTACATAATTGAACTGTAATTGATAATTGGACTGTACATAATTGAAGATTTTTATTACGATATAGATCCCAGCTGTAGTCATGAAGTTTGCCCACTGCTTCATTATTCACCAAAAATATTATTGCGTTTTGGATTTTTCTCGCTCGAATTCGAGTTCAATGTCCGACTTGGTATTCCAGCCCGTTGAGTAACCACAATTAATGTTGAAATTGTTTCTCCAAAAATCAAAACTGACTGTTAAAACTGTTAATTACTGCCTTAATTATGTAGGTACTAAATTTTAAAAAATTTTCCCCCCAGGTGCGAATCCCATTGAAAATGCGGCTGAAAACGCGCGACCTCATCGTCGAAATTAACAAGAAAAGTTTGAAAATCGCCATCAAAGGGCAAACTCCGATTATCGACGGCGAACTTCAGCACGAAATCAAACTGGAAGAGACTGCCTGGGTATTAGAGGACGGCAATTCCATCTTGATCAACATTGAAAAGGTTGGTTTTCCCATGAATAAATTCAATTATTTCAACCGTTCGTAATTTTGGTACATTATTTCTTTATCTGGCGAATTCTCCGTCTGATAACATTATTTCAACAAAATTGTCTAAAATTTTTGACGAAAGAAGTTGTAGGGATTTTTTAAATAAGAAGACAAGTTGCTGATTATTTTGCCTTGTGAATAAATAATTGGGTTTCCACGACTTGAAACTGAGCAATGTAACATTTTTGCTAAAAAACAAAAAAAAAATCAGCAGGGAATTTCTTGGGGTTTCTGGCCCTGTAACTTGATGCTAGATTTTGTTCTTGAGAATTTCGCATAAATGCGATCTAAGCTTGTGAAGATAGGTTATAGTGAACCTTCAAAGCCGTACGGTTGTGCTGGTAATGTCGATCTCGCATTCGTAAGGGGCTCACACCTCTGATGTTTTTCAACCTTATGTGAACCGTCTTAATAATTATTAACCTTCATCCGGGCGCGTAGGCGGTAATCTACCGCCCTGTTCATAAAAGGGCTCAAAATTCTTAAGCTGTCCCTCGGAGGAGAGCCGGAGGGGCAAGTATTCTCAAGTTACATTATGTGGAGCCAGAGTGCAGGGTAGGGTGTCCCTTATATCGGAGAAAAAATTTTTTTTGGGAAATTTGATACGCATACCCTCTCATTTTTTTCTCTTAGGTCTAAAACTATCGTATGTGAAATAGTTTCCCCCTAGGATGACGTTAACCCGTGCCGAATCGTCGCCAAAGTTGGAATATACGAATTTGGGCTTTTTCGCTAAAATCGCCCCTTTCTTGAGACGCTCTGAAATTTCTTCTGGCAGTCGCGGTTGTTTGATTGACGTGAAATTTATACCATATATTTGAGTAATATTAACGAAGATCTGGTAAAAATTTGAAGAGGATTGATCGAAAAATACGATTGGTAGAAAAGGTTGAGTACCTATTCAGATGTTGTCTCGTTTTTCCGAAAATAATTTAGCTCTTGCACTCACCCCGTAAGATGTTTACATGAACCTGTCAGTTCATGCATCTTCATAGGCATTAGATAAGGTGCTTGAACTAACATTCAAAAATGTGGGGTGAATTCGTATTATATTATCTCAAATCCGGGATCATCGCAACCGCGCATAAACGTGCAGCAACATGTCGATTCTGGATTCGCGCTCTGCCAATGTTTCATATTCTCCTCAGTAACCCTTTGTCATTGTCCAAAAGTCTGTTGCCTTCTTCGGGGTCGAGTTCTCCTCTTCAGGTTTGTTCACATGGCATACCAAATTGGCAGTTGAGAAGGAGATTGCGGATTATAAAAGTGTCTGGCCGATCGTATTCAGGTCTCAAGCCAATACGCCCTCTTCGTGGAAGACACTTTTTTCGGCAGTGATAGCGAGTAAAGCCCTTTACGCTGCAGAAGCATGGAGTTTTTACCACTGGGAGCTGCTTGAAAGAGTTCAAGTTACAGCGGCCCTTCTTGGCTTGGGATGGAGCACGCCGTATTACCTCGTCAGGGCTTCAACTAGAACCCACCTCAAACTGCATATTGGGAAGGGAATGTTTAGCTGGTTTCTGAAACTCCAAAGTATGGGTAAAGAGCGGCTTCCTAGGACTGGCTTTTACAGGCTTCTAGAGCTTGGAAGCTGGCTGACCCCTGCAGTTCAGGCAGCTGCTCGCTCAGGCGGATTGCGAGGGACTCCTGGAACCGCAGGATTATGCCCGACTAAAACCACAGCGAGAACTCTTTGGAGGACGCTCCGCTCCGCCTGGAGGACGTTGAGGGCGCGAGTCAATCTTCTTTCAACCGAGTCCCAAGAAACGTAGGATGTCTGGGGGGCCTTCCGTACTTGGAGGCTGCCCTGCCACTGTGCGCTAAGCGACTCCTAGCTCAGACAAGACTAGCAGGTCTCCCCTTCTGTCGGGTATACTTGAACAGGCTCTGTATAAAATTCTCAGCAGATCGGAACTGCCAAGTTTGTGATCTGACAGAGCCAGACACCTCAGAACACCTAATCGCAGAATGCGCAGTGTTTCGAGCCGAGGGGCTCAAATTTTTGGGTGGTTGCACGCTCTCCAAGGGCGAATTGCTGCTAGTCATGACTATCAAGAACCCTGCAAGTTTTATTGGTTTCCTGCAGACGGTCCTTAGGCTCAGGGCCTTCAAGGTTTCAGAGGGAACTGTTTTCTGAGGAAAAAATGTATTACCTACGTACTTTCCGCTTTTGGCCAATAGATATTTTTGGTAGATGCTTACTTAAGAAACTAAAAAAAAACTCCGATGCATACTATTTAACGCTCAAGTAGGAGCTAATCTTTTCTCCAAAAGGAAAATATATATTTTATCTTCACTTTTGTGCCTAATGAAATCTTGCCAACTTTTGTAATGGCCTTATTGGCTTTATACAAATAAACTCTTATTTTTCTTCTTCTTCTACTCCCAGCAGTTCTTTGACAGCCTCTCTGAAGACGGGGTGAACATTTGAAGTCGATTCGTCAGAGATGTTATCTTAAGAGTCAGTAAAACCGTCTGAATGCAAGTTTCCGATAAAATGGGCACCAACAATAGACTTACAAGATTTCTGTAGCCCGCAATTTCCATCCAATCCTCTTCAAATTTTTACCAGATATTCGTTAATATTACTCAAATATATGGTATAAATTTCACGTCAATCAAACAACCGCGACTGCCAGGAGAAATTTCAGAGCGTCTCAAGAAAGGGGCGATTTTAGCGAAAAAGCCCAAATTCGTATATTCCAACTTTGGCGACGATTCGGCACGGGTTAACGTCATCCTAGGGGGAAACTATTTCACATACGATAGTTTTAGACCTAAGAGAAAAAAATGAGAGGGTATGCGTCCAAAAATATTGAAGTTGAAAAATAAGGGACACCCTAGTGCAGGGTCATCGAAGGGAAAAATTGTCAGTGGTGTCCATCAGTCAAGATCAAATTGCCGAAGTTCAAATTTTGACGGTAATTAACCGCCCTGCGCCCATATGTGCTACATTTCTGCGAGGGCAGTCCAGGCAAAATTGAGTATGGATTTCATTTCTTTTTGCGTAATATCGAGTTCATTTCATCTGAATCATTACTCAAATGAATCCTATGATGAAACCATGGATGTTTCCGATACTTCTATAGTACAACATTACGTAGTACAATATATAGTTCTATGGTACAACATTACTATAGAGATTACACGACTGAAGCGCGATTCTTGCAATTGCAATTATTTTTTATGAAAATTTTCCCGTATATTGAAGTTTAATAAAATTTATTAATAAATTAATTTAAAAAAATGTAATTAATTTAATTAAAATTTATAGGTAATTTATGTTTTCATTACTTAAACTTGTGTGTTACATGTTTATCGTCAAGTTGAACACGATTCCTGACATTTTGAATGATGTATTGGGTCTAAAAGACCTGAAAATAGGAGGTCGGTAGATTACCGCCCCGCGCCCGTTGGCGTTGCGGCGAGGGGCGCGCCCGGATGAAGGTTAAGATTCGATTATAATCGAAGGAGTTGTAAAAATATCATTGGAAAAGTTTATCTAAAGCTTCCTTGGATATCGGATAGAATACGTATTCAAATCAAGGCCTTAATTAATTTTTTAATTTCTGAATTTCACGTACTTTGAAACGTAAACCATCAAAATCTCAAGAGGGAGGGATAAGTTTGTTTTGAACGATTGAAATTGTTCATTTTTTAATATTAAACCAAAATGTACAAAAACCGTGATTTACGATCTTTTTTTTCAAGGTGAACAAAATGAACTGGTGGTCCAAACTGGTGACGACCGATCCGGAAATTTCGACAAAGAAAATCAACCCGGAACCTTCGAAACTGTCGGATCTTGACGGAGAGACGAGAGGCCTCGTCGAGAAAATGATGTTCGACCAGAGGCAGAAAGAGCTCGGCCTTCCGACGTCCGAGGAGCAGAAGAAACAAGAGATGCTCCAAAAGTAACGATATTTTCGATACATAATACTTTCTTATTTAGAATTGAATAAAAATATTTTCAATTTCGCGAATCCTGAAAAAAGGAGAGTTTGTTCTCACGCTCGACCTATGGGGGAACGTTTGACACGATTTTAGGTACATGGGGGGGTCATGAAAATTATGAAAATCAAAATTGCTCATTTTCGAGCCCGATAAACCCCGAAAAATTGCCTCGCCGGAAGAATGCAGCTTTTTTTTAGAAAATTACCCTCAGACTGTATCACCGTCCTTTCAAAAATTACCACTAGGTATCGGATCCGTATTTGTTTACATATTCTTTTCTAGGCAATGCACTGATGTTTTTCAAGTAGACGTGTTCATATTGACATCTCCCGAACCGTTCATTTCACATATTTTGACATATTCCGCTATAAATCCATATTTACTAATATTTAATCCAATAAAAAAACTCAACACATTTTGGGTAGAAAAAGGTGTAGAAACCTTTAAGGAATCGAACAAACTCAAAAAAAAACCAAAATCGGTAAATCTCCCTCAACACATTGTAATATGTTACATATTTGGCGTTTTTAAATACATAAAAATCCGATCCCTAATTACCACAAATAACACTTGAATTTCAAAATTATTAATATTATGATTTCCCTTTTTCGCAGGTTTATGGAACAGCACCCGGAAATGGACTTTTCAAAATGCAAATTCTCCTGAACGAAGGAATATGGGAAATTTTGTGGATCGCACACCGTTCACATTACCTACGATTTTTCAGTTTTTTCGCGGACCGAGCATTTCTTTGTATTGATATCATTTAATCGCACATGGAATTTTATTTTGTACGTGGCCATAATGAAAACGGATAATTTTTCGAATAAAGTGTCTTGCGCTGGTTGAGTATTGATATCGGGAACGGTTCATTCCGCCCTTTGTTCCTTCATGTTATTTCGGTCATCAGGAAAAATTTGGTATTCTCAAGAGAAGGTCATGAAAGAAATCCAAAAAGCAGGCATCTGGTCAAAACTCAGCAGAAAGGTTCGTATTATGATAATTAGGTAGGTAGAAGAACCTAGACAAACACTCTCTACATTCAAATTGCTCCCATACTCAAACTGAAACTTAATCGGAAATTCAATCTCAGAATTAAACTGAAACTCGAACTAAAATTGGAATTCAAACTCAAACCTAAACAAAAACGCAAACTAATTCAAACTTAAAATGAAACACATTCTCAAAGTCAAATACCAACTAAAATAAAAATTCAAACTCAAGCTGAAACTAAGACTCATACAGAACTCAAACTCGAAGTCGAACTGAAACATAAACTTATACTGAACCTGAACTCATGGTCTAACTAAAACTCAACCTGAAACATAAACTCAAACTAAATCGCAAAGTCAAACCCAAACCGAAAATCTGAAATCTAAACCCTGAGTCAAACTGAAACTCAGACTAAATTTGAAATTCCAACTCAATCTGAAACTAAAACGCATACTGCAATAAAACGCATCTAAAATTAAAACTCAAAATCAAACTGAGACTCATTCTAAAAGCTAAACTCAGAATCAAACCCGAGCTGAAATTCGAGCTCAAACTGAAACGCAAACTTGAAATCAAACTCGAAGTCAAACGGAAATTCGAACTTGAAAACGAACTCGAAGTCAAACTGAAACTCAAACTTGAAATCGAACTCGAAGTCAAACTGAAACTCAAACTTGAAATCGAACTCGAAGTCAAACTGAAACTCAAACTTGAAATCGAACTCGAAGTCAAACGGAAATTCGAACTTGAAATCGAACTCAAAAAGAAACTCAAACTTGAAATCGAACTCGAAGTCAAAATGAAACTCAAACTTGAAATCAACTCGAAGTCAAACTGAAACTCAAACTTGAAATCGAACTCGAAGTCAAACGGAAATTCGAACTTGAAATCGAACTCAAAAAGAAACTCAAACTTGAAATCGAACTCGAAGTCAAAATGAAACTCAAACTTGAAATCAACTCGAAGTCAAACTGAGACTCAAACTTGAAATCGAACTTGAAGTCAAACTGAAACTCAAACTTTAAATGAAACTCGAAGTCAAACTGAAACTCAAACTTGAAATCAAACTCGAAGTCAAACGGAAATTCGAACTTGAAAACGAAATCGAAGTCAAACTGAAACTCAAACATGGAATCGAACTCGAAGTCAAACTTAAAACTCAAACTTGAAATCGAACTTGAAGTCAAACTGAAACTCGAACTAATAATGAAAATGAAACTAAACTCGAGTTTCAGTTCGAGTTTAATTTCAAGAGTTCGAGTTAAGAATGAGATTCAGTTTGACTTCATAAGGGAAAGATTGACCCCGGCAATACTAGGATGGTCCCCCTCGACAATCGAAAATGAGCTCCTCGCCTTACCCGTAAAACTTGGTGGGATGGCAATAGAAAACCCAGTGCAAGTAGCAGAAGAACGATATAACACATCGCAGAGAGCCACTTCGATTCTGACCGAAAGCATCTACACAGGAGCCACATTCGACATACATGAATACACAAACCATTTAGTTCAAGAACAAACCACAGAGAAACAAGCCCGAGACCTTCGAAACAAAGAGAACAGCGAAGAGATAATGATTACACTAAACCCCGAAATGAGACGAACCCTACAAAGAATCACGAACGGAAATGCGTCTCAATGGCTCACCATCACACCCCTAACAGCCGACAACTTTGACCTCACCCCAACGCAATTTCGAGACGCTCTAAGTATGAGATATTCCAAACCACTACTTGGACTTCGTGGAATTTGCGACGGATGCGGGATGGAGATGGACCTTAACCACGCACTCAATTGCAAAAAGGGAGGATTGGTTAAACAAGGACATGACCAAATCCGTGACATAATAGCAGGCCTGGCCAGACAAGTTTACAGAGGTGTCATGGTAGAGCCAATAATGAGAGAGGGGTCTGCAACCGAGCCAGGTCTTTTAGCGGATATCCGGATCCACGGAGTCTGGGATAGGGAGAGGGCGTCCTTCTATGACGTCCGCGTGATCAACGCTGACGCCGCTTCCTATTCAACCCGTGACTGGATTTCGACAGCCAATGAAGCAGCTAAAGCCAAACACAGAAAATACGACACAGCAGCCGAAGACCTACACGGATCTTTCATACCTCTCATCACATCCTGCGAAGGAGTACTTCACACAGAATTCCAAACGTTCTCCAAAAAGCTGGTTATGTCGCTCGCTGAAAAATGGGACAAACCGCGGTCGTCAATAGCCGGTTTTGTGAGAGCGAAAATCCAACTGGCCATCATCAGAGCTGTGTCGCTCAGACTGAGAGGCTGCAGGAAAATGACTCGCTCAGCAATTGACGACGCAAACTCGCAGATCATCCGCGAGGAAGCAGCACTGTGCCTAGAAGATGGAGCCCCGATCCCCACTCAAGATTACTTTTTTTTTTTTTTTTTTTTTTTTTTTTTTTAATATTTTTATTGCGCCAAGTATAACTTATAAGCAATATTAGTTTGATAATTACGGTAATTGAGTCTGTGGTAAGGCTAAGATACTCAACCTAGCTTACATTGTTTCTGGGTTATTGTGCACTAATGTTCACTAAGGATCACTGAGGTTGGGACTCACTGAATACACTATGACAGCTCCCACTTCCACAGATCGTGAGGTTTTGTCCTCTTCAGTCGTCTGACGAGGCCGTCAACGTCGAGTAGCTGGACTGCTTCTTCGTTGACGTGGCCTATAAGCCTCTTCTGATGGGCCAGGGCTTGATTCCGTATTACTTCATCTACCAGTGGGACTTTCAGTTCCAGGTGCAGACGAGCATTTCTTGTATAGCGATACGCATCAACAATTGAGCGTAAAACATTGTTTTGAAAACGCTGAATGATTTCACGGTTGCTAGGAGCGGTGCAACCCCACAGTTGTGCACCATAGGTCCAGACTGGCTTGAGGACCTGATTGTACAAAGTGAGCTTATTTTGAATGGACAGTTTTGATTTACGTCCAATAAGCCAGTACATTTTCCTGAATTTGGCAGTAAGTTCAACCTTCTTCTTTTTGATATGATGCTTCCAGCGAAGTCGAGCATCCATGGTTATTCCTAGATACTTGGCTTCGTTGGCGTGTGGGATCACCTGTGCATTAAGACGAAGTGGCAAGTAGTCAATTCTCTTATTGGTAAAATCGACATGAACAGACTTCATCTCATTCATTTTAATTCTCCATTTGGTTGTCCAGTTCTGAAGATTCTTGAGTGATCTTTCTAATTTAGGTATGGTATCATAGTTTGTTTCACCAACGGCAAGGATAGCAGTATCATCTGCAAATGTTGCCAGTGTATTTTCCTCTCTTTCTGGGAGATCGCTGGTATACAGGACGTACAAGAGTGGGCCAAGTACGCTTCCCTGCGGGACGCCAGCTTGAATCCTAGTTGCGCCTGAGCAGGCATTTTCGTATCTAATTCGGAAGAATCGATCTGACAGATAAGACTGCATTATTTCAGCATATTGTGCAGGCAGCAATTTTTTGAGCTTATAATTCAGACCTTTGTGCCAGACTCTGTCGAACGCTTGCGAAACGTCGAGAAAAACCGCCGAACATACTTTTTTGTTTTCTAGTGCCTGTTCTATGATGTAAGTGATCCGGTGCACCTGATCAATGGTTGAATGTTTGTGCCGGAATCCAAATTGATGTGCAGGGATTAGTTTCCGTTCTGCCACAACTTTAATTAGCCGTTTGTGAATAAGCTTTTCAAACAGCTTCGATAAGACTGGTAGAAGAGAGATGGGGCGATATGATGACACCTCTTCAGGGGGTTTACCAGGTTTTAAAATCATAATAACTTCAGCAAGTTTCCATAGTTGCGGAACATACCTGAGTTTAATCGCTGCGTTGATGATCTGAGTAATTTTGACAATGGCCTTACGGGGAAGGTATTTCAAGATTTGACCTGTGATCAGGTCGTATCCAGGAGCCTTCTTTGGGTTTATCTCGGAGTTGATAGTTTTTTGGACTTCTTTGACAGTAACTAGTGGAATTTTAACATCTGTATCAGTGAGCGGAACTTCTTCCAGTGGGGGTTCGTCAGGACTACCAGGGAACGGTTTGAAGGTATTTGCTAAATGACGTGAAAAAATATCTGCCTTCTCCTGATTGGTCTTAAACCATTCGTTGTTTGTAGGGTTTTTGATGGGTGGTGCTTGGACAGTAGGCCTCTTGAGATGCTTCGTTGCCTTCCACAGAGAGTAGTCGGTGTTTTGATGGCTAGTGAGGGACATGATGAATTCTTCTTGGGTTTCTTCCTGTATTTCATTCATTATCGACTTGAGTTCATTGGAAATCCGGTACCATTCCGATCTAAATGTTGGATTCCTTGTATTTTGCCATTTTTTCCTAGCTTTACGTTTTTCTTTGATTATTTCGATGATTTCTCGTGGGTAGTTTAACCCAATAAGTTTCTTTCGAACTTCAGGGGTGTTTTCCAATGCAGTCGATTGAATATCATACACAAGTTTTTCAAGTTCACTGTCAAGAATGGCAGGAGTTGCAATGGTGGTTCCAAGGTTGATGAACTGATTAATGTCAACTTTGAACTGGTCCCAGTTTGTTTTTTTATTCACAAGGGCTGGATTATGAGGTTTTTGGATGATTTTCTCACTCAGTGTTAACGTTATGGGTGAGTGGTCCGAACTAAGGTCAAAAGACTCTTCAATCACAGCATAATTTGCTGAAACATTTTTCATGATGAAGAAGTCGAGCAAATCAGGTTTTTTAGATACATCTACAGGCCAGTGGGTAGGTTTGCCTGTAGACAACGGTGTGCAGTTGTTTGACTTAACATAGTTGTAGAGTTCTGTTCCGCGTGATGTGCTGAGACGCGAACCCCAGTAAGTATGTTTGGCATTGAAGTCTCCACCAATGACGAAACGATTGCCTATCTGGTCAAAAGCTTTCTCAAAGTCCTCTTCATAGACAGTAGGTCTTGGCGGGCAGTAAATGCTTGCAATCGCTATTTGATATGATTTAGTATCGACCATAATAGCACATATCTGGAATTGTTCTGTTTCAATTTTGTTGAGTTCATGATGTTTTAAATTTTCTCTGACCAGCACTGCACTACCACCGCGTGCCTTATTGCTCGGGTGGAGAGCTCGATAGCATTTGTAGCCTTTTATGGTAATGTATGATTCTTTTGTAAAATGTGTCTCACAAACAAGACAAATGTCAATTTTATTGAGATGAATGAATGCCTCGAGCTCAAGCCTTCTGTTTTTAAGCCCATTAGCATTCCACGACATAATTCGTAGACTCTTCATTTTGATTGTTTCTTGAAAAATGAAAGGGAGGACTTAGGCTTATTTTCAAGAACTCCCAATCTATGGCTTACGTTAGCCAGTGTGGCTTCCATTTTGCTCTGATTTGCAAGTATAGTTTGCAATATGATTTTAATATCTTCCTTGTCATTTGGCAGAGGGTTTAATGACTGGGGAGTTTTTGCTCTTGCTGCCATTGCATAAGAGTGCTGATAGAGACCAAATTGCCTGTGTTTCTCAGCAATTGGCGTTTTCACTTCAAATTTTGGTTTTTGTGGCTTATTTGAATTTAGAGGAGTAGTGGTCTTTGTTTCCTGAGTCCTAGATTTATGTTGCAGGGCAGCTTTGATTGCAATTTCACACTTTCTATAATTTGCTGTGTGCGGTCCGCCACAATTGGCACATGTAGGTTCAGTAGATATGGGCTTCCTGCAGACTTTTGTTTCATGGGCTTCACCACATTTAACACAACGTGGATTCTTCTTGCAGTAATTTTGAGTGTGGCCAAATTCCTGGCACCTCTTGCATTGAGGAACAATTTTGACAGGATTCAAATGTTCAAATTTAACTTTAGTGGAATACAGTTTAATTACTGCATACACTTTTTCAGGGTCAGTCCCTGCCTCAAACTCCACTATATACATGTCAAGCGGGTCCTTGGTTTTGAATTGTAATTTTGGAGTAACCTTCAAGACTTTAAGATGGGGATACTCATTCTCTATGGCTTCGTGGATGATGGTTGGTTCAATTTCTCTTGGGAGTCCTTTCAGCATAACAGTAAAGGGCCGCCCTTGTTTGTCTTGAAAGGAATGGAAAGGATAGTGTTTGTTTTCCAAAAAATTGACCACAGCTCGATATCCGTCTGAGCTACTGGCGTTCACTCTTATTTCACCACTAGCCAGCTTTGCTAGTGTGATAGCTGAATCGATAGCTTCCAGCTCTGTTTTCAAGGTTACAAAACTGTTGCCGTTTTGGAGGGGTCTTAGATAGACTGGAGGCGGTTTGAATATCTTAGGTTTTAGCTCAACTTGTACTTTATGTGATTGTTTTTCAGGAGTATTATTTTTCCGTTTTCTTTTTCTGCTGGGCACGGGTATAAATTGAACGTCATCGTCTCCTTCATACGTCTCCCCAGTTTCGACCGCAAGTAGATCTTCATCTGTGGTGTAACCATCTTCATTTTTCGTAGTTTTATGCTTCATGATTTTTATTTCATGATTGAGTTGACGAATTTGCTCATCACTCGCTTTGATTTTCTTTTCCTGAGCCGTAATATTCCCTTGAAGCCGTGAATACAAGGTTTTAAGCTCAGAAAATGATTTTCTTTCATAGACAATAATATCATTTGTCTCTTTTAGATATCCAGTTAATGATTCAATGATTGTGAACAACTCACCGATTGGTTTTTGGACTGGTAGAGATTGGAGTTCATTGATACCGTTCAGCTCAGCCTTCGCTTGCGCCACCGCCGTCTCAGTTTGTTTTAAAACATCTAGAACGACGATGTCGACCGCCGCTTTACCTTGCTGGCTCATCGTATTCACTTCGGTCTCACATAATTAACCGAAACAGCACTGAGTATTGTTATTTTCACTGTAGTTCGAGCGCGATGTTTCCTCTTCGAGGTCTCGGACACGACTACACTCAAGATTACTGAGGACAAGTCCAGGCAACCCCATCAGATGAAGAAACCCCTCCCCCCAACAACTTTTTACGTTTTTGTTTTTATTCACCTTTTTTGTTTTATTTCTTGTTTTTGTTTATTTTGTTTTTGTCTTTATTATTTATTATGATTTGACTTCAAGTTTGATTCGAAGTTTGAGTTTCGTTATGAGTTTTAGTTTCAGCTTCAGTTTGAATTTTAGCTCGAGTTTCACTTTGACTTTCATTTCAAGTTTGAGTGTTTTGAGTGTTAAGTTTGACTGAACTAAAGTTTCTGTTTGACTTCGATTTGAAGTTTGAGTTTCATTGTGAGTTTTAGTTTCAGTTTGACTTCGACTTCGATTTGAAGTTTGAGTTTCAGTATGAGTTTTAGTTTCGTTTTCGTCATTAGTTTGGGTTTCAGTTTGACTTCGAGTTTAATTTGAAGTTTGATTTTCCGTTTCATTTTCGTGATTAGTTGTAGTTTCAGTTTGACATCGAGTTTGATTTCAAGTTTGAATTTCATTATGAGTTTTATTTTCAGTTTGAGTTTGAATTTCAGTTCGATTTTCACTTTGACTTCGATTTCAAGTTTGAGTGTTAAGTTTGACTGAACTTAAGTTTCTGTTTGACTTCGATTTGAAGTTTCAGTTTCATTGTGAGTTCATTCGATTCGATTCGATTCGATTCAATTCAATTCAGATCAATTCAATTCAATTCAATTCAATCTCAATCTCAATTCAATTCAATTCAATTCAATTCAATTCAGATCGAGAAAGAGAGATCAGAAATTTCAGATTGAGTTTCAGTTTTACTTCTAGTTCGATTTGAAGTTTTAGTTTCAGTTTGACTTTGAATTTTAGTTCAAGTTTCACTTCAACTTCAATTTGAAGTTTGAGATTCATTTTCGTTATTAGTTGTAGTTTCAGTTTGACTTCAAGTTTAATTTGAAGTTTGAGTTTCAGTATGAGTTTGAATTTTAGTTCGAGTTTCACTTTGACTTCGATTTCAAGTTTGAGTGTTAAGTTTGACTGAACTAAAGTTTCTGTTTGACTTCGATTTGAAGCTTGAGTTTCATTGTGAGTTTTAGTTTCAGTTTGACTTCGAGTTTGATTTCAAGTTCAAATTTCAGATTGAGTTCTCTTTGATTTCAGTATAAGTTAGCGTTTCAGTTTGAGATTAATGTTAGCCTGAGTTTCAGTTTGATTTCGAGTTTCAGTATTGAATAATAATACTGTTTGAATAATATTCAAACTATTGAATAATAATCATGTTTGCGATTCAGTTTGAGTTTTCGTTTGGTTTTGGTATTAGTTTGAGTTTCAGTTTGCGTTCCAGTTCAACTTCGAGTTTCGGGTTCCAGTTTGACTTTGAGTTCAGGTTTGTGTTTGAGTTTTGGCATTCTTCGGTTTGTACCCGGTTGAGAGGGAACAACAGGAATCGGCTCCACCCGCAACCGCCCGAGGTGCCGCCCGTGTGAGAGCCCTTGCGCGGCACTTGGCTGGGGACCCTCTTGCGCGGCACTCTGCCCTTCAGCGGGTCAGTAGTGCCAATTGGGCGGCACTCAGTCGCCTCGGCGGCTCCTTCGTCCTGGCACGCGCGGCACTCACCTGCGCTCGCAACGGCCGAAAACGTACCACCGCAAGGATTTTACAATAAATGAGCTCGTCGTCTTTATTGTGTTCTAGGCCAAGGTCTATTAACAGAAATTGTTGCCGAAACCAGCGTTGGAATAATATTTATATTTTTTAATGCACAAGATTCAACAATAATTTACAAACGATTCACATAAATTGCGCGCAATCACTTTCGCTAAAGACCAAATTTTGAATCTAAGCAGATAACAATGCCAAATCGAATTATGGTATAAAAAGCAAAATAAATCGGAAAACTCCCAAAAAACTTCTTTCCAAAGATTTGTTTACCTATAAATTGATATGTTCCCGGATATTTGAGAAGCCTTTAGTAAAAATGCAGTTGCTCTTCCTCACACATTCTATTCGCCATGTCGAAATTCATTAGTAAAAAAATTATAGTTAATAAATAATATTTCATATGCATCAAAATTAGAATCAAAAGGAAGTTTAGCAAGAAGGAATGATTCAGTAATCGGCAGGCCTCGGAAATTCGGCTAAATTAATTGAAAGCATAGCGGGAAGAATGAAAATTGATTTTGAACTGTCCAAGC
This sequence comes from Nesidiocoris tenuis, assembly GCA_036186465.1. Taxonomy (NCBI): domain Eukaryota; kingdom Metazoa; phylum Arthropoda; class Insecta; order Hemiptera; family Miridae; genus Nesidiocoris; species Nesidiocoris tenuis. Next base: position 4,220,307 of record AP028920.1, read on the forward strand.
ATCTAGAAATCAGCATCCAGGAGATGAATCTAAAAGTGTATAACCTTCACTGCTACTTCCAGAAGGAAACCTACCTAACCGATTTTTCTGCGTTTTTCGTGCGAACTTTATCGATAAATTTTACGATCACTTGAAACAAACAATTCGGAAATTTCAGACACAATCGAGCGTCAGATCCGATTTTTGAGGGCCTGAATTCGGGCCGCTGTTCAGCTATCTTTTCTCCAATCCTTTGAATTTGGCCTCCAAACGTTTCGAATAATTGTCCAATTTGTAGGCGGCCTGTTCCAATTTGTTGACGCTGTCTTCGATCTGATCGATTTGCTCGAGCATCGGCCGAAGACTTTCATCTGCGGAATTGAGAGCATCGAGCTATTACATTGAATAGATAAATGCGGCTAAAAATTCAAAAAATGAATCAATTCAAAATTTTTTTGAAAAAATTATTATAAAATATAATAGGCTGAATATCCGAATATGCCAAAATTTGGCATTTAGTGATATTTAATATTGATATTTAATAACTGAAGTCAAACTATTTGATATTCAATAATTAATATCACTAAATTTGAACTACTTTCTCGAACTAGGTCGAGATCAGCTGATTCAACTTACATTTTTTATTCAGCTCGTTCAAACTTTTGCCAATATTTTGAGAGATCTGCTTCATATCTGCGTACTTCGTGGCCGTGGCTTTATTCATGGACTCCAAAAGTGTGTAGTCCTCCTTTGAGAAGAAAGAAAATATTTTTGAAAGATTACTTATACTATCATACATTTTAAAAAGTTACCTTTAACTCATTTTAAGACATACCTGGCTGAGAGTCAATTCTCCGATCAGGTAGTCGGACGTTTTTTCGAACATTGTCGTGGCCAATTTGCTCAAATTCGGATCGTGCGGGTCGAGAGCTTCGAAGCTGCTGGTGCTCGTTGAGAGGGTCGGCCCTATAAATTAAATTAACATATTGTTCGCTTCAAATGTTGTTATATGTTGTTATTTCGATTAATGTCATGCCATTTGGCATTATACCTTTTTTCGGGGAATCGGTAATACCGCCGTCATCCGAATTGTCGTTTGTAGAAGCCATGATGAAAGAGTTGATGCCTTATTTCAAAATTGCTTCAAAACGAGTTCAAACCCTTGTATAAGAGGTACAAGGGCAAGGGCTAAAAATTGGATTATCACACTCTACAAGATGAAAATTATATATATAAAATTTTTATTAAAAATTAAAAATGAGACAAAAATGTCAAAATATCAATCAGAAATGAGACAAACCCCAACTAGTTGATAACGGATACTGATAACTGCTATCTGATAAGAACTGTTGTTGCTATTAATACTGTCATGTTTAATTCTCATGGCGAACGCCCGCTCATACACATTTCGAAGGCGAACTAAAAATTTTCACAACAAAACTAACGCTAACACTAATTTTTTCAATGCTCAGATCGGATATCCCACCGGAAGTCCCCCGAGGGAAAAATCGTCAACCAACATATTACGAGGGAAAATTTCCCTCCGCAGAGGAGCGCACCGTTTTTTCCCTCTCGCGCTATCCCTACAACGTAGCAGTGGGGATTTCTCAGCCAAGTGGGAGGTCGGAGGGAAGTCACGTGGTCGGGAGGTAAGAAGATATGCGCAGTCGGGCAAACTTGCACGCTCCGCGCAGCTCCCACCAGCGGCTGAGACTCGGCTCTCATTTTCTCGCACATATTTTCAAAAATAGCGCGCCAGCGGGGCCGACCCCATCTAAAATCGGAATAAGTCACCATCCGACCGTTGAGCCATATCTTAGTAACCCGGTGTTTAGAGTAATTTATTTTTAAATTCAAAAACCACTCAACATTTTTAGCTTTTTTTAAAATAGCCGACGAATTATATTTTTAACGCGACATTTTTTACCGATCGTCAAGGGAGTGATCGAAAATTTGAATTTCGATAAATTGTGATGGCGCAAGTTGTGAACGTGAGGCTGTCCCGAGGGGACGCATCTCCTTGGGGCTTCAGGCTTCAAGGGGGCAAAGACTTTGGGCAGCCACTTTTGGTGCAAAAGGTAAGTCGGCTATTTGTTTACTCAAACATGCACGAACAAGTCACCCTCAATACATGATGTGATTTAACGTGATGTTCTCTGAACATAAGATAATAAGCAATGCTCGTTTATTTGCTAAAGTTTGTTTTCAATAATTTTTACAAAATAAACTTTTATAATATTCAATTTTTTTTTTAAATTTCGTATGTTGTGAGATTTTTTTGAAATTAGGTACCAGGTACACATCACATTGGCAGAAATAGATATCATTAACTGGATACAATTTTCAACATTTAAAATCTTCAGAAAATTGTGGGCTTAGAATGGGTCTAATTAGGAAAAATCGTGATAAAATGGAACTTCGCCAAGTGCTGTAGAATTTGTTAGAAATTGACACCTTCGTTGACCTTCGCTAAATTAAGACCTTCCCATCCTTCTTCAATTTTTCATTAGGGTGTGTTGATGGGCAATTTTTATCGCAACTGCATAGTTACCATTAAATTACCGATATTTTTAGTAGATACCTAATTAGTAACTTGTTTTTATGAGGTTTTTACTATTTACTCATGTCGACTTTTGCTTATTTTGACTCACGATTCTGTTTACAGAAGATAATTTCCCTCATTTATTAAAATCGTTCATTCTACGAAACCGAATTAACGAGCTATTTATTTCCGTAATTTTCGACAGATGACATTTATGAGGGGGTGAGAACCATTGAGGTCAAATTTATTTTAGAACCAGAGGCGGCCTGTGTCCAACTTGCTCTTTTTCTTTGGCGAGAGACATTAGCCCGGCGCCTTTTTTCCGCTCGCGAAATTGCTGGTTGGCCCAATTATAGACGAATTTCACCTTTAATAGGGCGCATTATAGAAATTTGAGTAGGCGGATTGAAAAATAATAAATTTTTATCCATATTCAATGTCACTAAGATGCTCCCATGTTTGCTATTATATATTTGTCATATCCAAATACTGGAAATTTGCTACTGCATATTTGACGTATATTTGCTATTCCTTGGGTATCGCCTTACGTATCGTTGTTTGCTATAATAGGCTAATAAATAATATACCTAGTAGGCTATTGCAATTCCATATTTGCTTACTGGGTACTCGAGTAAATACACCGTATGGTTTGGGGTAAATTCCTTCAGAACGGCAATATTTTTGTCGTCTGTTTTATTGAATAAACAATTATTTATTCGTTCAAAATTTTGTTTGTTCAAATGTATCATAAAAACATTCGTGTTGGAATTTTATAAAAAAATCTTCTACTCATGCCCTGAAACAACAGTTATTGAGTAAGGTTACCTTAAAAGGAAAGGATTTTCGTATGAGTGAATCATTTAAACAAGTCAGATAAGCTCAGCTATGAGTAGGTCATCTCACTCGTCAATTCAATCACCTCATGACATCAATCGTCTTCATGACTTGAGAACGACGATACATCCTGCGTGACGATACTTTCGATTCCTCACAGTACTTCCAAAATATGGGTTTTTAATTTTCTTGTTCTGCAACCAGATAATTCCGATAATTGTCCCATAATTGTCCCCCAAGCTTGGTACAAAATCTTGGTTTGATTTAAAGAAATCTTTGACGATATTTATCGAAGTTCGAGCGCTTTCGGCCATCCGGCCCTCCCCGGGAGCTATTTCAGTGGTCAAGGGTGAAAAGAGGCAATCGACCTTCCAATTTAGCGTGCCGCAGGTGGCCTGCAGATGTTCAAAGATATAATCAACTTTAGTGGGAATCACCTTACTCAATCAAAAGTCTTTTATTGGATTTTTTACCGATTTTAAATCAAGTATAGTTATCAAAATGACGGCAACATTTTCAGGGTGACTAAACCCCCAAAATTCGACAGCAGTTCAAGTTTTTTAAATTATGCGCTGACTCTACTATAAGGAAGATGTAGATTATGTTTTCTAGAATTTTGGCTACAAAATCTGTTTGAACCTAAATGAAGTACTGTGTGTCACCTGTATCTGTCACTATATTAAACGAGTAATAGTCACTCTGCCAGGTTTTTTATGCAATCATTGGTACTACCATTTTCTTCTTTATATGGGCGGAAACCTTGAATAAACTCTATATTGTTGTACACCTATCATCAGTTGAATTACGACTCAAACTACAATTGAGTAATTTCTGTTCACACTTCTCTCACCCTTATAAAGAGAAGTGTCAGCGGCTTCTTACGTGAAATTGCTAACTTGGCATTGAAGTATGTACCACCTGTATGAAGGGCAATTGTGCACCTGTCGAGAACATCTGTGTGTAGGCTGATGTTATACTTTTGCAAGTTTCGCGAATTCACTCAGCAGAATCTAAGAAAAGGTCTTCGTATAGTTGACATTTTTTGTTAGGTCCATGGAAAATCAAACAAACATTATTCGATTTTCCAATTGATTTAAAAAAATATTTTTAATCGACTTCAGGAATAGAAACAAAGATCTCTTCATCATTATTTTATTTATTTTAGGTAGTGATGATTATTTTAAAGTTTTTTTTTTAGGTATTAGGTATTTTATTATATTTTTAGGTATCTTTAGATATCGAAAGGGTAAAATAAGAACTTGAATTTTTAGGTATTTTATTTAACTTAGGCATTTCAGGTAGTTAAGATTATTTTAAGGTATTTTTTCTAACCTTGAATCGGATGCTCCTTGACCGACTGGTATACCTGTCTAACTAACCCATATCCTCTTCAAAGAAAATGGCTTTCGGCGGAAATACGTGAGAAACGTTTACCACTCGGGAAACAATGGCTTCGCTCCGAGAGTTATGTTTTTAGTTCAGTTCCTGTGAAATTATGACGCACGGTAGACGTGCATGTGGCTCAATTTGCAAAAAGAGGATTAACATTTTTTCCTCAAACGTCGTAAATTAGACTCGGATCGACTATTGTGCGAACATAGCTCGACATATTGACAATTCGTTGAATTGTTTGCTACCTATAACTAGTGTTCACTAGTAGTGAATCACTACGTGGGTATGATATTCATTATCGGTACCTACAGTTAGGACATGGAAAATTTGAATGGGTACGTCCTCCTTGTAATGAAGTTGTTGAGCAGGATTTTCTAAAATTTATTCATAAAGACAGTCATCTACCTGAAATTAATTTTAATTTTATTCCTTCGTATTCACTTCTTCAATAGCTAATTTAAATAAATATTAAAACTTTAAAATAAATACCAAAGTATGTAATTTTTAAATAAATATAAATATCCTCTAAATAAATATAAATATCCTCTAAATAAATATAAATATCCTCTAAATAAATATAAATAATAAATTTGAGTCACCCATGTGTTTTATTTAATTTTTACCTACTTGCTTAAATAATGTACACAAATAACGGGAAAACTACGTTACCGTGCCTTTCTGGCTCTCTTTGCTTAGACTAATGAAAATGCTGAAAGCTCATTATAGAGGCCCCCCTGTATGCACCTCTGCATAACCTTTCAACACTGTATAACGACTCTTCGCACGCCTTCATTAGACCATATGCGGAGAGTGCGAGCATAGAAGACCGTACTTAGTTAACAGCCGATGGCCCATACTCGTCATTGAATGGCCTGACGATAAATGGATATCCCAAGATGGTATAATACGAGCTGTGTGGGTGAGATGAACATTTCCAAATGGGAAATTCGTTAGTTACAGCATGTGTACAGTCATCGGTCGATACAATACCTATTGGTACTGGGTAACCAGTGAAATTTTACTCGATAAAATGCCGCCGAAATAAAGTATAAATCAGTGGACACGTACATTTTTTTACACAATTTGATCATATTTTGGCTACTTTTGAGGGTGTTTAGGTAAAAACATAAAAAAATCACTATGCAAATTTAAAAACTTGCCTAAAATCAAAATACGTCAAGTTATGGAGCATAAAAATGCAACTGCAAGATAAAACATAGATTTTAAATCAGTCCATTGTTGTGTCCGGGCTTATCAATTTTAATCTTTCACTTGGTAGGCACACATTAGTAATCACGAGGCGCGAATCGTCGAACTAAACAATCGGTGAAATCACCAGTTACCATTGGTCACGCTAGACTCAAATCGAAGAGCCTGATGTGCTCTGAAACCGGACCGCAAGGAGGAGACCCTCGGCGAACGGTGGAGCCTTTCACTTATGCCTTCGCAGCCTAGTTGCTTGACGACCGAATTTTTGAAGGTTTGGCGGGGGCCTTCACAAAAATGTCCATAGCTCCCTCAAGTCTCAACCTTTTTTCGAATTTCTTGAACTGAATTGTTTGTCTCGGCAAGACTTAACACCCTGTTTAATCGGAATTTGAATAACTCACAGTACTTCCGATATATTTGCATTTTTAGTTTTTTCTATTTTATTTTTTTCCGGCCACAAAAATGAACCGATTTGAGCGTTCTTGGTCTTAAAATCTTCGTTTTACCTTGCAGAATATGTGGATATTTTTTCTAGTCCTATAACTTGGCGTATTTTTATTTAAGGGGAGTTTTGAAATTTGCACAATGAGTTTTTTGGTATTTTTGACCAAATTTCACCGCAATATTTTTTCGGCCCAACCACGCCAAAAAAAATATTATTTCAGTTTCAATACTGACGGCGGGCGGCGAAAATACTGGGATTTCGGGAACAGGGTTGAGCCGGGGGGTTGGGCCTGAAGGGCTTGCCGAACGGGGGGTGTTTTGGGCGCCCTATAAAGGGCCTACTGCCAGCTCCTGCTCGCCTGATAGCCGTGTCCTACCTTGAAGGTGAAATGGGCCATCGATTCGACCTACGGTCCTGTTTCGGCGGTTCGTGTCCTTGTCCTTGCCCTTGCCCTTAGGCAGTTCCCAATACAAGGTTATCCCTATCGAATCGGAGAAGTAAAAGCATTTTCGTTAAAATTGACCCTATTTTTGTCACTGAAATAGGAATTTGAAGTTTTTTATTGGCCCGTTTGCCGTTTTATTGGTACTTGCGCTTTCGCCCAATAGGCCTCCTTCTTGAGCACTCGATGTTCCGTAGCAATTTGTCGCTGTTGCCCGGCACAAAATTCGAATTTTATCCGATTCCAACTTCAAGGCATTCTGATAATGGCTTGCCATGGAATTGGTACCTTTATAGGTAAGGTATAACTTAGGCCAAAGGCAGACTGAATGTGAGAGTTCTCAATGTGAGGGTTTCTTTTCGACGTTTTTCGAAAATATCTCGAGGACCTAGAGATTTTCTACGGATTCTGCGATAAATAGATTTGACGGCGATTTCTCTACAACTTTGGTTGTTTAAATACATTCTCGCAATTGTTAACCAATTTGTTGACAATTTACCTTTTTTGAAAATATCCGATTTCTCATCTGCTATCCTAACATGAAAGCAATTTCAAAATTTTTGAATTTTCTCCTATTCCTTCGGTTATTTTAATGCTGTGAAATTTTCTGTAAGTTGAATAGTGTATTTAGGTATGCTGATTTAAGGAGAAACGTCCGACACTTTGCGGGGTGTAAAATTTTCAACTTTTCTGACGAAATGCATATTTCAACTAATAATTTTATCGTAACAATTATACTTGGTGGTACAATAGTTACCTGGATAGTCTAAATACAGATTTGCAGCCCTTGAAAATGTGAGCCAGCCATGTTAAAGTCAACAAACTGCGAAATTCAAGCACTTTTTTTGGTTTTCTGAATAAAAGCAATTAAAGGAATGGTTTTACAAAAAAAGAAAAAATAATACCATTACCAATAAAAAAGGAGATATTATTTCCTATACTGTAAGCTTTAATGGGGCTCTGTAGCTCCAGTAGTTTAGAAGATACAGCTTTAAGAAAATTGGTATTTTTTCAAAAAGGGAATTGTCTGGTTTTCTGCATAAAAGTCAACAAAGGAAGAGTTTTACCTAAACATTTACAATTACCAATATGAAAGTAGATAAAATCTGCAACAATTTGAGCTTCAATGGAGCTCTGTAGCTCCAGTAGTTCAGAAGATACAGCTTTATGATTATTGGTATTTTTTGAGGCATTTTTAAATTTAGGCGATATCCTCGAAGTTCTTCCATTGATGAATTCGTCATGCAAATGAGTCGCAGCAAGGGCATGAAAAATATTCGTAACTCCCTATTCGGAACGAATTCGGAATGTATTATTCACATTGTGAGGTGTTCGAAACGGCCGTATTTATTGTTTTGTTTAATCGTAAAATGGCAAACACGCTCGTTGCAATGATGCGTCAGCAATAGTCGACGATATTGCCGAGTGCCCTTGAAGTGGAGCAACTCGGTCTGACGGACGAGTGATAAAAATTTCACTCCTCCCCCTTTTCCTACTACAATAAAAGACCTACTAAGATAAAAAGTAAGATAAAACTAACGTTGAAAGTGGAAATTAGAAATTTAAAAAAAGGTTCTCCAAGTAGGTACATTATTTACTCACATAATTATTTAAATACGACTGATTTTAAAGTGCCAAAAATTCCCAAAGATCACCATTGTATGGATTATTCTATAATAGAATTTCTATTGTACCCTTTGTTACTCATGAATGTTGATAACACTACTACGATAAAAGACCTACTAAGATATAACCTATTAAGATAAAAATTAGGATAAAACTAACGTTAAAAGTTGAAGTTTGAAATAAAAAAAAGAAGTTTTTTCTCCTGGTACCTAGTTACACATTTACTTATTATATATAATAATGATATATCATTATTGAAACTCGACTTGCCAAAAATTCCCGAAGAAGATAACCATTGTATGGATCATTCTATTGTACCCTTTGTTACTGATGAATATTGATAACTTGAATATTTATCCCGATTTCACACATCTGTATCTACGAAGATTAAACCTTATCTTCCTTCTCGTAATAAATTGTGCATGGCAAATGACCTGCGAAAGGCGTTCTTCGATAACCTATTTTATCTTTTATTATTTTACTACAATGAAACAAGATAACGACGTATGTGATCGCGAGTGATGACATAGGTTCGATAACATTTTTTCATTATTCAAGCTCTGTAATAACAGCTCAATAATGTCGTCACAATCATATCCTCGTAAACGTCAGGTTTTTATTTTCCAATAGAGATCTTTATAACTAAGGTACCTGCGATGTTCTCTAGCGAATTATTATTGCATTCTGAAAGTATTATGGTACTTCCAGAGTGAAGCAGTGATATATTATTACTTTAGTAGCTGTAGCAATTCTGAAGAACAGAATCTAGTTCACGTGCTTTCCCTCTTCTAGAATCTGAGGCTTTCGTTTCCCGCGCTTTGTTATTCGTCGGAGATCACCGACCTAAGCTAACAGATAACGGGGAGATTCTTAACCGGTAGTTATGCCTACTGAACATGAGTTCTTGGTCGAAACTTCGAAACATTTTTGAAATTTTAATTTTTTATTTTTTTTTTCTTCTCTTTTTTTGGTCTGGGTCGATTTTTCATGCATTTCGTAAAACGTTCAAATATCGAAATTTCAAAAATCTTGGGGGAAATTTTTCGACAAAAAAGTTCTTAATATTTTACAGAAAAAAACGAAAAATTTTAAAAATGAAATTGCCCACTTGAAAATCTGAGAGAGGGAAGCTGGGATAAATACTATAATAAATACTATAATATTCTAATAATAAAATAATAATATGAATGATATTATATGATGTAATGATAAATTGCCTATAATTGAAATAACCAAAAACTGCAGACGTTCGACATGATATTCGAATTATTCATCATGTGAAATCATTGTGCCAGACAGAAGAACAAGTGCACATTACGAGACCGATCCTGACGATAGGGGATACCAAAACAAGAACACATTACAATACAATGCATTCGTTACCAAAGATGTCTGTCATTGGTGTTATACGGCTACTTAACAGCTCGACATTCGGCCTTGGGCCTCGAGATGAGAATCAAACCTACTCCATTTGCGGTTGTGACATTCGAATTGTTCGGCCGAGATTTGTAGACTTCCAATTTGCGTTCCATTTTCATTATCCGGCTGCCGAGTAATGAATGTTTTTCGAAATTATTCAGCGAACGAGGTTTTTCGATTAAAATACTTCAGCTTTTATGAAAATAAATGGCAAATTTTTTATTCCAAAAACGCCTGAAAAAAGTATTGTAATGTTGTTGTTTTAGTTTTAAAGATATAAAATCAAAAAGTGAAGATAAAAATTTAAAAAAAAAATGGACTCATAAAACTCATGAAAACTAGAAAGTAAAACGAAACAGGTAGGTATGTATTTGAAAATTATCGAAGTATTTTTTCACTGCCAGGTGGAATAATAGGTATGCTAGACTATCCCTACTTTCTTCCTAGCGCCTGTACCAAAATAATAACCCGCTTTACGGTCAACTTGATAGAGAGCTCTTTTCAAAGGCCTCAATAAACAATGAAAACAATATCGTGTGGCATTTCAATCGCTAGAAAATACGGTACCTAAAGGAAATTCCTTCGTTTTAGAGCTGACGTATCGCGGGTATCGTGTAGATGAGTATAGTAATGTTCCCGTTAGCCGAGGCACTATGTTATAGTAGGTGTGTGACGTAAGGCGTATATCGTAGTATAATGACAAGATAAAAAAGGTTGACCTTCTTTTATAGAACCCAACTTGCCTCTACAACTTTTTATCTGACCCGCACTTGTATGCTTAAACACGAAATGTTTCAAAACATTCGGATTTCTTAGTTATACCATCACTGAAGTACGTAACACGATTGGTGAAACCTTAAATTAAAACTAATCATAGCTGCCTACTTGTGGGAAAATATTGTGTAAATAAATTTACCCAAAGGAAATAATATTACTATCATAGGATAGTTGAACCGAGTTTCTTTTGAAAAGGACGTGAGTCCCAAAATAAGCCTTCTTTCTTTGGGGTAAGGGACGTCATAATTTTGCATTTTTCAACTATGTAGATAAATTATAAATTTATTCGTACGATGTTTTGTGCTGAACTAAGTAAATTATTGCAAGTCTATATAGAAAGCGTGAAAAATTTCCTTAATAAAGAGTGGATTTCTTCGATTTTTTTTGGCGTCTATAAGCTATTATAGGTTATAGCAGAAATTAGGACACCTTGGAGGTGTGTGAAAATTGGGGAAAAATAAATAAAAAACGCGAAATTTCTCGAACTATTTTGTAAAAAAAAATTTTTCCTAGTCAATTTTTTTTTTTTTATAAAAAATTAGTTCCTCAAAAAAGAAATTCTACTTAGGGACTTATCTGAAGTTTTCCCCCAAAAATGAGAGTAAATAGAATTTTTAAAAATTCCTGAGGCAACTCGTATTTTTTTAGTATTTTTAGTTTTAGCCTGGGAAAGTTTTCATTTTATTTGTCATTTCCCGATAGAATCTCGATTTTCTATTCCGTGCTCGAACGATTTAGAAGGAGCGTCTCACGAGAGACAAGTCGTAAAAAAATCTTCAGAAAATCGAACGAAATTCATTGAAGAAGGAACACAAGATGTTGGCGATATGGGCCAACGGATTGCAAAAATAGAATCCTATAAATATACACTACTCTGTTTCCGAACGTGTTATCGGGTGAGAGTGAAATGCAGGGATACGCCCACCAAGATAAGTATAGCTGTATTATACCTAACTGCCAACCTAAGGTCGTCAGGCAGGTAGCACTTCAACTTGAACGAAGCATAATGTGCTCTCAAGATTGAGAAATAGGTACCTGTATTGTGTTGTTAGTTATTACCAGTATATGCATAGAAATGCGCTCCATGAAAAAAACATGTGTCGAAATTCTCGACCATTTTTGACCGCTCATATACTTCGGTAGATTTTACTATATTTGGCCTAAATTAGCGTCGAACCGCTGATCCGATTTCGTTGGAATTAGTCTTAAAATTTGCGGTTTCCTCCAATTCAATGCATATTTTTTGGGGAATCCGATCGAAATAGGTTTAGGGGTCCAAATCGGCAAAAGTATGGTCCTTTTTTCGTACAAACAAAATTATAACAAATTTCGAATTCGATGCCGCGGGTTGAGAATTTTTTGAGTATTTTCCCCGGATTCCTCGCTTATAAGGGAAGATTTTCTCTATTCAGTTCTGCTCGAATTCTTAATTGAGATTTTTTCTCTTTTCGTGTTTTTTTTTGCCAATTTAAGCGGGTTCTACTGAACCGATTTTGAATTTTTCGAGCTCGTTGGATTCCATGTATGTTTGTATAAAGTTTCAGTTTGTAATAAAGTTGTCAAAATGAATTTTAGTGTTGAAACATTGGTTTAAAGACAAAACAAAATCTGATGAAAAAATGTTTTTTTTTTGGCCTTTCGAAAAATTGCTAAAATTTCAAAAAAGTTTGGGTAAGTAGCCTTTGGATTGGTAAATAACAGAAAAAAGTGTCGATTTTCCATGACTCTCTAGGGTGTATGGAAAAATCTATGGCATTTGCCCACAAAAATTTTCAAAAAACATTATGGTCTTCACTTCAGTATTTTTTGGCATCTTCAAGTAGGTATCTGAAATCCGACTACCTCGCGCGTCGGATCGGCGCATTTCGTAAGGCTCGGCCGACACTCTAAATCTTTTATTGGGATTCTTCAACAACAGAAAGTAGATGCGGAGGAGGACTCATAGGACCGGCTCGAAGAATGCGGTCCGGCCACCCTCGGTGACATAAATGCGACCCAAAGAGTAACACTCGACTAGTATGCCACACTAGGACCATTAGCTGTATCTCCTCCTTAATATGATATTTAATGATATTTTACATTTAATAAATATTCATATAATATGCCGAAATCCGTTTTGAAAATTTCTCGAACGCATGCGCCAAAATCGTTTTAGTAGAATTTCAATTGCGTCTATTATTTTGCCATTAAAAAAGTTCGAAGACGAATTCAAATCGCGGTCCGAATCAAAGCGTTTTTATCTTCCGGAATTCGGAATAGGTCGATATTCTCTTATCTCAAGCCATTAGTGGCCAGAAAATCCAGGAAATACGTCCCATACGGTCCGCAGGCGCCTTCCTGCTATGTCTGGACATAATATCTGGGCCTTATTTAATAATCTGGATATTTCAAAATATTTTTATTCAGGAAACCCTCATTGGTCCATTTTATGAAATGTAATTAAAAATTAACATTACCAGGATAAAGGCCAAGGAATGTTATGAAATTGTTTCCTTCGAAAATTCAGATTAAAAATCCAATTTCACCTAATGAGTCAAAAAAAATAGGTCAGCCATACCCAGGATTTAGTGAGAAAAATAGTTTTCGATAATTAAAATGTAATTCCAATTCCTCAGCTGTCTCGAATGACGATTCATAATATGAATGTAATATGTATATTATAGTACAATCGACCGAACTGAATGGATATCACGTTTTGTGATCTCATTTTCGCCAAATGACGAGCCGACTGAGGAATGTAGATCTCAGCAGATGCCGTATGACGTATGTTGGACGACATGTGCAATAACCCTCAGCCTCCAGCAACTATGAGTGGCTCTGTTGTCAGGCGGATTCTCCGTTCGACACTAAACAGAACAGCGGCTGGCGGTTGCAGAACCCCAGATCAAACAAACCTTCACCCCGTCGATTCGGAAGTATCAGAAGTCGTTGAGAGGCCGGCTCATTTTAGACTGGATAGTCGGATGAATAGAAATTTCAAAATTGAATAATAATTATTATCGAATTATTCGAAAAAATCGCACCGAAAAGTGACAAACGTAGATTACACCGTAGATTAGCTGTTATTTCGTCACTTAAGTTCTAACACCACCTAACTCAATTTTCCCAAGTTTTCAGGAGGTACAAAAAACTAATTACCTATTTCAACATGGAAATACATTAGGAAGTGTTGTCTCTTCTCCATCTCCTTCTTCACTGGTTGGTTCAATCTCCTTGGCAGTGTTACCATGATATCGGCTATTGAAAAATCTATCGATTGGTGTATCCAACTCATTTTCGCCAAAAATTGAGTTAGGCGGTGTTAGAACTTAAGTGACGATTTCTTCGTTTTGGGATTTTTTTCCCAGTTTCCCTGACTTCCGTGAAAACCCCCGTGAAAAACTCCCAAAACGATTCACCCCTAAAATCCCCCTCTGGCATTAAAAACCCCCAAATTCGGGGAGAAAACCTCCAACTTGGCAACACTGAGCAAGGGATCCCGCGATCGCAACTGCTTAATCGTAATTTTCGGCCGAAAAATTCTTTCTTTCGGTACAGCACCATTGCTCTTCTGGAAAATTCAACTTAGCTGTTAAAACGAATGTACCATACGGTTGCCCTTGAGATGGCGGGCGGTAGAACAGAAGACGGCTGCCAGTTCTATAAACGGTTGCTTTGCCCGTTGGCTCAGGCTCTCGGCGTTGGAAACCCGAGCCAAAACCGCCACCGACGGCGCATCGGTTGGGAATTTATTAATCTAAACTGTCGCGGATTGATTGATTTGACAGTCAACACGAAAATTGATGACGCATTAATGGACAGCCGGATACAAGTTTTGGCTGTTACTTGAAGCATGGTGAACATCTATTATTGTATTTGATGTAAAATATTGTTATTTGGCCCGGTAATTGCGAATTCTGACACTGAGTAAATTGAAGGTGCGATTTCTTCAGTCGATAAAATTAATTTGGCGTATTGCCTTATGATTCATGTTAACCTTGTTGGCGGTTCAAGTGATGATCGAATCAGTCCATGACTCAATCCTCATTATGGCAATCGCCAACTTAAGTTTTCGAATTTCTCTTACTGCAAATTTAGCGAATGAGAAAAGACCTCAATCAAGATATACCTTTAGATATATAGTTGATACAAATATATCAACTTTTCGGGAGATTCAGTTCTCGAAATAAATTAATAGAAATAAATAAAATAAATTTCTATTAAAAAAAATGACAAAATTGATTGCTAAATGTTAAAAATGCAATTAAAAATAAAAATGAATTAATTAAATTACCTAATTAAAAAAATAATTCATAATTAGAATAAAATTAATTTCTAAAATAAATTTCTCGAGGTTTGATAGCTTGCGCAGCTTTCCCTCATCCTGAAGACAAGTAGTTCAAGGTTGAATCCTCGCATGGCGCCCAACTTGGGCCATCAACTGATTGAAATATGACCTTATCCTAATCGAAGCTAATGAAGACTTACAGTAAGCAAGGCCGATTCTATTTGTTCCAATGCCGATCAAGCCAAATCACGTTATTGACCTAGATCGAAATTCAAAAGATTTATGCGAATACTAGATCGCAAGGTGAGATTCGGGGATAACTATTTGATTAATGAAAGTCGTTCGATGGGAGGGATAGTCTTGAAGGGACGTGAGTCATAGGACGGTAAGGTGCCAGGAAAAGGCGGAATGTGGTCGTGAATTGACGTGTAATAAGCTACAGTGTAGGTTGCAGGGGTCGGGCCGACGAAGATAAATTATCACCAGGTCCTTTATCGTCGCTGAATAAAACTATAATCTCCTCAACTGGCTGGCAAAAGGTATATATCCTGCCAGGTAACCATGTTCGCGAGTCCGATTAAACAAATATTACGAAAACGAGTGTTTTTCGTAAAGGTTCTAAATATAGTCCAGTCAATGAACGTCCCTAAGACAGTGTAGAGTGTGGCGGAAAGTTAAAATTTCCCTTCGGGTCCAGTTTTTTGCTCATAACTTGAGAAGGAAGAGTCGGACCGAAAAAATGAACTCATACAAAATGAAAGGTGAAATAATTTCCTACAAGTCTTATCCCATGCACTTTTCTCCTAACTCCAACCCTTTCAGAGATATACGTTCTCAAAAGTGATTGTTCTTAGGGAAAACTCCTTCTCTCCCACGTTTTTGGTTCAAAGTTCCATTGCACTGTCTAAACTATTGATCTCAGCCTAAAAGTCGTAATAAACAAAGTTGTAGAGAATTTAATTTCCTTTTGGCAAATGTATTACCAAGCTCATTTTCATCCTTCAGCGGTTGCGAATTTAAGGATTAAAAGATTTTCTCGAGATTATTTATAGGACTTAGTCCTTACAGCTGACACCTGCTAACGTAAAAATGAGGATATTAATACATATTCCCGTAGAAAATTTAATTCTCTGCAACTTGTTTTATTTATTTGTTTTTATTTTATTATATGCAACTGTATATCATACACAGAGTATGCTAAAAGGTTGACCACCATCTCCCATTTCCTAGTTTGGCTACATAAAAACATCGCATCTACATAATTTTCTGTGCTGAATTCAGGAAAAATACTTTCACGCCGACCACTCGCGCCATAATAGTCGCAATTGACACTAACTCCATTAAATCGGAGGTGGCAATTCGGAGGAAACCGATTTCCGAATTTCTTATCCGTCAAGGTTGAACGGACATGACGAATCGTTTTGTCTCAACAAGCGAAACGGATCTAGGATGTCAATTTGCCCTGGGATATTTTCAAAGTCGAGGATTCCTCAGTTTCCAGCATCGGCGGATTGGAGCGAATTAAATGACCGGAACCGGATAATGGTCCACTGGTTGAGAAGTCGGCGACCGTAGGCGTCAAAAGGTGATCGACATTTCGGCTGGAACATGAGTTCCAGGAAGGAAATAAAAGTTTAAAAAAATCGCAAAAATGGTCTGAACGGAGATCTTTCCAAATCCCAATGAGGGCCATATCAGATAAAGCGCAAGACAAAATTGAAATTATGAGATGAAGGCGTGCCTTACCTTTAAAATCATTATATAATGTTCCATAATTCATTATACATAAATTTATATGAAAATTCAATATAGTATATTGAATATAATATACAATAAGGTCCGGTTTATCAATTTATTTATCCAAGGACGCTTTCCAAGAAATTTTCGGTATGACGGTCGATGAAAATAATATTATGTCCTAGGGAAATGTAGCGCAATCGTAGTCTAACTTTAAATCAATTTTAATTTGGTAATTGGGAAATATTGAATTTCGGACGTCCCTGGGTGGTATAGTATACCAGGTATACTATAATACTAGCACCAATGGTATAGTATAATTATTATACTAGTATTATAGTAGCACCAACGCTCAAGCGCCTTCTTGTACTAAGCGCGCAAGATCCGGTACGCATGACATTTTTTTGGCACCCCATATGATTCACCACTGTCGCTCAACTACGTCACAGTATGAATCTTCTTAGGGTTACTAATAAAAGCCCACCTCCTATTGGAATCCCCGGGTCGAATGAGGTCGTCCGATTTGAGTCAATGGGAGAAGCCGTCTGGTTCCTGGCTGTCTGGAGCCTAAACGGCGGTTAAGTCATAGTGACTCATAGGTTCCTTACCCAATCAGGAACGCTTACAGGTATAAGGGCTGATAAAAAAGAGATATATTTCAAGTAGGTAAGTTACCTATTTGGAATAGGAGAGAGATGAGTCACTGAAAGGAACGGCCCTTGGGACTAGTCAGGATTTCTTCATCTACCTGCCTATACCTCATAATTATTTTATGGAACGTACGTAGGTAATAAATAAAACGTTCTTAGAGAATGTTTTGGAATAGCAGTTTTTGTTGGTTGTTACATGATTCTTTCGTCGTCCCTGCATATTTTTTCGAGTGGGTGGAAAAACTATTGAAACTTTTTTCTTCCCAACCGCAAAAACATACCAAAAACAAGGTCGCGACATTTTCTGGCTCGGGTTATTAAGAGAGGAAATAGTTTAAGGTGTCAAGGGGACGGCGTTTTACTGAAATAGAAAGGAATTCACTCCTATTATCACTCGAGTGATGCGACGGTGGTTTATTTAACGCTTTTTTTTCAAACACTTTCCTTCACAGTTATCGAAGGTGAAACCTCTGAATTCCCGAATTTTCAACCTGGTTGGTGTTTTAGAATTTTTTGACGCTAAAAACGGTTTTTCTACGTAAAAATCTTTATGTTCGATTTGGAAGATAATTTTTCTCTCTTGATTTTGGCCCTCACACCTCACAAAAAAACTTTATAGAACAAAAATTGCAGACAACGACCTGAAGAATCGAGAATCGAGAAATGCAATCTTTAGTCTGAACGCCCAGAATACAAATTTTAAAAAGTACAAGTTGCCGGATTAAAAAAAATTCCACGTATCAAAAAAACTTCAAATCAAAAAAGTTGGCTCTGTCTGCGGCTCACAAAAAAGTTTATAGAACGAAAATTGTAGCAAATGAGGTGAAGGATCAAAAATCAAGAAAGATTTGTGTCTGAAAAAATGTCGACGTATCCTGCAAGGCAAAACTACAATTTTAAAAACTAAGAACGCTCAAATCGTTACATTTTTACTTCCATATTTACAGAGTAAATGGAAGTATTGTGATCGTCCTAAAATCGAGAATCGGAACGGAGCTTCAGAAAAAACTTTTTCTTATACACATTTACTCAGAATCACTTCCTGAACAAGTGTCTGTGTGTCCGTGTGTCCGTGTGTCCGTTAGTCCGTGTGTCCGTCTGTCCGTGTGTCCGTCTGTGGTCATTTACAAAAATCGCCACAACTCCCTCATTTCTCAACCTTTTTTCAAATTTCTTGAACTGAAATGTTTGTCTCGGCAAGACCTAACACCCTGTTCAATCGGAATTTGGATAACGCACAGTACTTCCGAGATATTTGCATTTTTAGTGTTTTCTATTTTATTTTTTTCCGGCCGCAAAAATGAACCGATTTGAGCGTTCTTGGTCTCAAAATCTTCGTTTTACCTTGCAGAATATGTGGATATTTTTTACATTCCGAAAATGTGGCGTTTTTTCATTTTGGGCGAATTTTAAATTTTTAATACTGAATTTTTTGATATTTTTGACCTGAACACTTTCAAAAGCAGTCAAAATATGATCAAATTGTGTCACAATTTTACGTTTCAAAATATGGAAGTATTGTGTGTTATCTACGCACCACTGGTTTTGGCCAGAAAAAATGAAATAGAAAAACCAAAGGTGCATTATTTGGGCAGGAGGCGAAAAGTTCACTGGTCGATCGGAAGGGGTGGCATTGCTGTATCAAAGCCATCGTGTCCAGCTCATCGGGTTCCAATTTTATCGGCGATAGAACTCCAAATTCTGAAATTGAGCAACTTCGGTTGGAACCTCAGCTCTGCAGACGTTAGGTTCCATTTTCCTTCGTGACACAACAGCTTTCAGTTGATCTTTAGATCTTTTCGTCTCTAATTGGTGTCGTGCTGACGGTCCCCGCCGTTCCAAATTCTTGCGGCCCGATTTTCTAAAGACAGAAAAAAACCTTTCACGACCGTGACATTACGGAGACAGTCGACCTCGACCTGGCGATCTCTTGGCAGACGATTGTCGGCCGGATAACTATATTTTGTCTTACCTTGTTATCAAAGTTCATTCGAGAATTTTTCGACCGCAAAATTTGAAATTTTTCAGAAAAATGTACCAAAACCCTAAGCTCTTTTGGGTAAAGCCCAAGCAACTGAAGTTTACGGAAAAAGTTTAAATGGGTCCTGAATCCGAGTCGGAAGTCGAATGTTTGAAATTCGGACACTTCCAAGGAATTTTGGTCCCGAGTAATTGTGAATTTCAAGTGAATTTTTTTTTCAACAAGAGGAACGTCAAGCATGATTGTTACTTTTTGCAATTCGCCCTTTGAGTGACCCATTGGGAGAGTTGCCACGGATCTCGCGCTTGGGCCTCGCACGATTGTTAGAACATAGATATTTATACTACCGATTTGTCTATTCGACGGCTTCCTTTTCGTCAGGCAACTTGCCACCAACTGCCCTATAAGTGTCAAAAATCTTGTAGGTCAGTAAAGTGAGTAGATGCCCTAACTTGATTTCCCTATAAAGGATTTTCCCTCGTATGCCGATTTTGGCTCTCAAAAAACCATATTCTATTGATGATACGAACCGAACAATTAATTTTGGCAACTTTCCAATTATCGTTTTTATAGTTTCCGATGTTCAACTCAGTTGAAACGAATGTTTATAGGAAAATGTCGACAAATAATGTTGTTATGGCTGAGCCCATTTGGAAACATTGCGATATTCATAGAACTTACGACATGAATCCTTTGATTCCTTAACTTATAAGACCGTAAAGCCGTTTACTACTCAGACCATGAAAACTAGGAGAATTTAAACTTGGCCTTTTCGAAAGAAAGTTATGTAAATGTGGTGACAAGTGACCTAACGAGTTGAGGCAGCTTAGGGTGAAATTAATTCTTATCCGGAAGAGAAGCTTCGAATGGCTCAAACAGGTAAACTAAATCGACGGTGATTTGATAACATGTCTTGAGAAGTTCTGAGCTTCTTAACAGGAGAGCAAAAAAACGTGTCTGCAGTTAAAAAACAAATTGCGATTTTGGGATTTTCTCCTATTTCAAGGCTACCAACGTAAAAAATAAGTACACCAATCGATTCGGCATGATCGATATAGCCCCTTAACTCACCTACTCTAGTGTATTCAGAGATCATTCGCCCTACGTCAAAACCCCACAGCCATTTGCCCCGAGATCAGTTGACGATGGGGCGAATGATGTTCTCCCAATAATTTGATGGTAGGTACACTGATAATACAAACGTATTTTTTTATGCAAGTACCTACGGAAGAAATAGAAATAAGTGCCTAATCCTTGACAAAAAGTGGACTACGACCTACTTGAGGCGTTAATATTACAGGATTCTGTGACCAGCTATGAAAGCTTGGATGTTAAGATATAAATTCAGATATTCAACGAATGGTTTCGGTAGACGCCAAAATTTGAATTGATTCGGTGAATTTTTGCGACAGAGGGTAGTACGATTTGGGCACGGTCTCCATGGTCGGTGGAAAGTAGCCATACGTAAGATATGTCGTGGTCATGTACATTGGATGGTCTTTTGGCGTTTTCTGACACACATAGCCTTGAAATCTGTCTGAAAAAATATAGACATCGTTAGCTTTACGCGTAAATTGAAGACTCAGGGCCGGTTTATCAATTCTTTAAAGCTAGATTTATCCAAGGAAACTTGCATTAACTAATTTCCAAGAAATTTTCGTTCAATATGATAAATTAATAATGAAATTGATCATAAAATGGTTTTGGGGCGGGCAGATGCTGAAAAGTGGCCTGAAACGAGCTATGAGTAACGGGATCAGAGCTCGAAAGGAGCTTCGCGGAACTTAGTCAGACCAGGCCGAGGCACGGATGCGAAGCCCGTCCGAGGCACGGATGCAAAGGCCAGCTGAGGTGCGGATGCAAAACCCGGCCGAGGCACGGATGCGAAGGCTGGCCGAGGCACGGATGCGAAGGCCGGCTGAGGCACGGATGCGAAGCCTGGCTGACATGCAGTCACGTGGCTGCTGTAGGCGGTTAAACCGAGCTATGAGTAACAGGAGATTAGAACTTGACAGGAGCTTTGCTTACCCTTGTCAGACCAGACCGGCACGGATGCGAAGGCCGGCCGAGGTACGGATGCAAAGGCCCGCCGAGGCACGGATGCGAAGGCTGGCCGAGGCACGGATGCGAAGCCCTGCCGGGGCACGGATGCGGAGGCGGCCGAGGCATGGATGCAAAGGCCGGCCGAGGCACAGATGGGAACTCCGGCTGAGGTACGGATGGAAGCCTGGCTGAGGCATGGATACGAAGCCCAGCGGACACGCGGTCACGTGGATGCTGTAGGCGGTTAAAACGTTGCTAAATGCGGTTAAAACGAGCTGTGAGTAACAGGAGATTAGAACTTGACAGGAGCTTCGCTTACCCTTGTCAGACCAGACCGGCACGGATGCGAAGGTCGGCCGAGGTACGGATGCAAAGGCCGGCCGGGGCACGGATGCGAAGGCCAGCCGAGGCACGGATGCGAAGGCCAGCCGAGGCACGGATGCGAAGGCCAGCCGAGGCACGGATGCGAAGGCCCGCCGAGGCATGGATGCGAAGGCCGGCCGAGGCACGGATGGGAAGCCTGGCTGAGGCACGGATGCAAAGCCCCGCCGAGGCATGGATGCGAAGGCCGGCCGAGGCACGGATGCGGAGGCGGCCGAGGCATGGATGCAAAGGCCAGCCGAGGCACTGATGGGAAGCCCGGCTGAGGCACGGATGGGAAGCCTGGCCGAGGCACGGATACGAAACCCGGCCGAGGCACGGATGCGAAGCCCGGCCAACACGCGGTCACGTGGATGCTGTAGCCGGTTAAAACGTTGCTAAATGCGGTTAAAACGAGCTGTGAGTAACGGGAGATTAGAACTTGACAGGAGCTTCGAGGAGGATGCAATGGGCGGCCGAGGCACGGATGCGATGGGCGGCCGAGGCACGGATGCAATGGGCAGCCGAGGCACGGATGCGATGGCCGGCCGAGGCACGGATGCGAAGCCCTGCCGAGGCACGGATGCGAAGGCCGGACGAGGCACGGATGGGAAGCCCGGCTGAGGCACGGATGGGAAGCCCGGCCGAGGCACGGATACGAAACCCGAACGAGGCACGGATGCGAAGCCCGGCGGACACGCGGTCACGTGGATGCTGTAGGCGGTTAAAACGAGCTGTGAGTAACAGGAGATTAGAACTTGACAGGAGCTTAGCTTACCCTTGTCAGATCAGACCGGCACGGATGCGAAGCTCGGCCGAGGCACGGATGCAAAGGCCGGCCGACAAACGGTCACAAAACTCGGATACGAAACCCGGCCGACACGCGGTCTCGTGGCTGCTGTAGGCGGTTGAAACGTTGCTAAAGGTTTCATAACGGTCAATGAAAATATGTCTAGGTAAAATGTAGTGCAAGCGTCCTTCGATGAATCTAGGTTTAAATGAATTGATAAACCGGCCTGCAATAATTTGAATCAGTTTCCGGGAAAAACGAATACAATTCCGAAAATGAAAAGTACCTAAATCAATAGTTTTCTATTAATGGTTCAGCTAAAAGGAGGATCAAACCCCGTACAGACCCAGTAATTCTTTTTTCTCAATAAATGTATGACTCTGCCCAGAATTCGTTCTGATGAAAGCTTAACTGCAAAATATTAACTCTGGTTTTAATTTGTAAAAATCTTATATTAAAATTTATTTTTTTATATTATTCGAATTGAGGCGATTATATATTAGTATATAGTATATTATACTTAGATATCGTGAGGATTATCCAAAAATATCTATCCTTATCTATAAATATCTATAGGTATCTATAAATATCTATCCTTATCTATAAATATCTGTCCTTGTCTATAAATATCTATTCTTATCTATAAATATCTATAGGTACCTATAATAAAACGTCTATGCCCGTCTATGCTGTTTAGCCTTTCTGTCTGAAACTGTCAAATTCCCATTAGCAAATCTGTCCACATGCTATCATCAATAATACGAGGTAACAAAAATCTTGGAGCACCGACTTCACATTCAATTATGTGAAGACTTGAATTTCACGTTGAAAAGGTTGCGAAAGATGAAATGCGCTGGAAAGAAACGACACTAAAAACCTACGGGTAGCAGTAAAAAAACTTAAGTTGTAAAAAGAAAAACATAGGTGTAACCTATGGCGTAACGTAACTTCGCACTCTGCAACTTTAAAGCGCTGTAAAAAATCCAGGAGTCGCCGATAAAAGTAAAACTAGCGTAGGTAGATTCCTGGTAATGGCAAGTCACACCTTCATACATTTTGGTTTATTATTCAATGAAACAAACCGTCGTAATAGCCCAAGAAATGTTTTTGTGACAGAGGAGCACAGATATTACACGATGCTTTTATATTTCGATAAGTAAAGTTTCCCCCATACTAATGATATTTAACAAATTTAAAAATCTACTTGTTTTTACTGATTTGAAGGCTCCGTGAAGAATGCTGAAATCAAAAAATCAATCAATCGTCACACCTCGAACTCCCACCCGCTCTAAATTAAACTAAACGTATGCAGAAATTTAAAATTTTCCTCGCATCCTGCAAATTATGCTGCTTTAGGACCAGGAACGCAGGGTACATTATTGGTGTCAATAATAAATAAATATGAAACCAGTGGCGCTTGGAAAACACATCCTTCCATATTTGATACGTAAAGTTTGGACACCATATTCTGAGAACTTAGGAGGCATTGCGGATCAAATGTCAAAAAACTCATTATGCAAATATTAAAACCCATAAAATTGAAATTCGTCAAGATACCGGAATAAACAACATAATGCTATCCACATATTTTGCAAATTAAAATCGAAATTTTCAATTTTTATCGCCCCCAGGTGAATGGAGGAAGCGTCTCGGAAAGGGCCGGCCTTCAAGTGGGCGACGAGCTCATCCGCGTCAACGGCGTCGACGTCCAAGACATGCGTCACAAAGAAGCGCAAGACACGATCGTCCACGCTGGCAATAATATTGAAATGACGGTCCAAAGGTTAGTCCAAAGGTCGGAACGTACATACTTTGAATGGTCAAAGGTTCGAAAAAAAATTAAATAAAACTACAAAGTTGAAGAAAACATCAATGCCGATGAATAACTCAGCACCTTTCCGACATTATCGTGAGTGACGTCTTCTATCCGGCGAAAATATTTTTTTTTAGCATAGGTATGCACCTACCAAATTTCTTTGGGTGAAAAAGTTAACGTTTTTGGATGGTGGTTTTATGGGAACTGGTTTATTGATGAAATGTTTAAAAATTGTTTTTAATTTTTTCAGAGGCGGAATGTCGACGTGGAAACCTCAAGTAACAGCTATCGGGAGTGTGCCCAGCCCCGGGGGGGCTCCAAGTCCTCTCCCTGTCACGAAGACATCACTCGCGGCCAAGCCGTCGTCCACTCCAATCCCCTCAGGCCACAACGTGTCTCCTCGCCCTTTCGGCGGCGCCTCCACCCCTCAGGTGCATAAAATGTCAATTTTCTTTTTAAAAAAGTCACGAACCAGAATGGAAATTATTTTTCATCAAATAAGTTCCGACTTGAGCCATTTTATGCCATTATTTGCCGACTTGAGCCATTATACCGTTTTATTTCTTTGCGTTTGTGTCTTTTCTTGCTCAGTGAGGGGCAAATATCAACCAAATGCAATAGTAACTTGATATTACACTGCAGCGCTTTCGACCTCAAGGTCCTCCTCAGTAACAGAACATTAGAGTAGATCAATTGGGCCATGCACCGTTGAACGTAGCATTTAGGTTGAATTTTAATGTTATGCGAAGCGTATATTCCTGTAAACATCATTAATTGCTTGATTTATATTAAAAAATTTTCAGCTTAATGGCGGCGGCGATGTGAAAGCCTTGGTCAACAAACAGTACAATTCGCCGATCGGCGTTTACAGCGAGCAGAACATTGCGGAAACGTTGTCGGCCCAAACTGAAGTTCTGAAAACTGGGGCTCTTGGGTGAGTTCCAAGATTATGTTTTTATGCATCATGAATTTTTCATTATTCACGTGCGAAATAGAAAATTATCTTCCATCGAAATTTCTAATTGTTGATATTTGTCCATTTTTTGCGAGTATAGCGTGAATTTCATGAAGAACGAAAGGTCATACGATTCTCAAAAGAGTGAAGTCTTCAAGATGCTCCAAGAGGTCGACCAAGAACCTCGAGATGTGGAACCAGGTAAATACATTTTTTAACCAATTTTTAACATTAACGATGTCAAAATTATACAATGGTAACAATTCATGAGCTGAATAACGTTTTTTGCAAAAAAAAAAATCCATGCGTCTTTCTATAATTCTAGGTAAATAGGTATTTACCCCGAAAAAATTAAATGAACAGAGCTTTCTTCCAAATGTTGCATTTTGGGTTCCATCTTGGAGTTGCCTATGCCCATACTGCCATTTTCCGTCAACTACGGCTCATGAATTGTTTTGTTGGAAAAGTCATAATTATATTTGTTGAATGTCATTCCATTTTTGGTTTTTGAAAAATAAATGCCGATTTTTGCACCACTACTTACGAAATAATTTGTGATATTTTTTGGATTGTCACTAACACAGTTTAAATATTGAAAAACCCAAGTACCCACTTGATCGATTTCAAGTTGGATATTGGCTACTGTAGGACAAGAACCGAAAGAGCTGATCGGCTTTGGAGCGAAGGGCTTGATTCCATTTCTATGGACGCTTATGGGAGTTTATTCTATTTTGAGCCAAGCCCCGTCGTAAAAACGGTCGAGGAACATCATTAAACGAAGATGGCCGGTGTGGTGAAAGCGCTAGAAATAAAGAGGCTCCAAGGCCAAAAGAAACTGAAGAATCACGAAAGCTTGAGGCCTTGCACTCATTAAAATTTTAAAAGCCGATCATTTTGATAAGATATATCAAGAGCCCCAAATCTCATTAGAGAGGGTTTGTTCCAGGAACGTGAGTGGGGGTTTGAGGTGAACAGGATTGGTCGGCAACGCTCCAGCAACGACACATCTGAGTGTCGTAGTTGGGAAGTTGCCTAAAAACTTGTTTATCTCACGCCTAAACTCACGCTCCGAGAACAAACCCAGTATCACTTCGGCCAAGCGCACACGGTGCAACTGTTTTGGGACAAAGGTTGCAAGCCAAACTAGGTTACGACTGTTCCTTGACCCCGGCTGTGTATTAAAACGGAGGTCCGCCCATGCCGCGACCGGTTTCAAACTGATTTGCGATTGTTAAAACCGGTTGCGTGGTGGGCGGACCTTTATTTAAATACACAGCCGGGGTCAAGGACCAGTCGTAATCTAGTTTGGTTTGCAACCTTTGTCCCAAAACAGTTGCACCATGTGCGCTTGGCCTTAGAAATCATACCAAATCAAGGTTGACATAACGCTTTCTGGCACTGGATACCAGCCGTTGCATGCAGCTGCCGCTCTTGGCTGTGCCGTCTTCCTTAGGATATGAAAGTTGGTGCTGCAAGCAGTTTTGGCAGACCTGCACATAATAATGTTTGACAGTTTGACCTACTAATTCTACTTTTCCGTGGAAATCTTCCATCGGAAATATCGGAGCAGGCATCCTTTGCAAACGTCTCAGAAGCCTAGAAGTCGCTGAATCCTAAAGATTAGCTGATGCGCATCTTGGAATTCAGCGACTTCAGAAGAGCGACGATGAGAACACAATAGAATTGCCTTTTGAACCCATCGTTGTTTACGTTTCTTTTCTTTCAAACAGCTCCAATAACCGAAATAATAACGTTCTGTCCCAATACCTAATTAGAGCACCCGCTCGACATAACATGCCCTTGTTCCTTACAGCAAAGACACCTGTCGCACGTTCATAGATTTCACTCAATTGATTCGTAACATTGCCAGTTTTCCTCATCACCTGACGTTACAGGGCTAACTCGCATGATATTGCACGCATGTTGATGTTGAATCTGTTTCTGTAGAATCTGTAGTGCCCAACCTGCCATTGGGCGGGTTTCCGGCATCGTCCGGCCTCAGACATGTGGCTCCGCCAGAGGCGCTTCCTGCTGCGTCGTCGCCCACCCCGGGCAACCCCCTGCCGCCAGGACAGAACATTTGTGCCGATTGTGAAAGGCTCATTGTGTAAGTAGATTCAGGAATTCCTGAGCCGATCTCCACGAAACTGACTCGTGTCAAGTGGTGAAGAAGTGCCGTTGATCCAGCAACCGTATGGCGACTAACTGAGTGCATTTTGTGGGTTAATTGTGGAGATTTAGTGAAAATTGGAATCAGTGCCAACAGTCCAATTGCTGAACAGATAGTACCATCTCGAAGACTCATGATGGCCGTGGACGCTTCAAGAGACGTGTCTTTTATTGAATCGTATGCTGCGCAATGGAGGATTATCAGGAAGCTTCTACGCAATGAAGAACGCATAGGTTCTTAGGAGCCGAGTCATCGCCCTGTTGTAACATGACTTTTCAAACTCAAAGCTTGAATGCTTTTTTGGCGTCATGTTACCTACTTTGAAAATTTGGTCGAGCCATGGTATCAGCGAAAGCGCTGGAAAATTCAGTCAAATTTAAAGGCGACTTGTGTCCCACCCTCATGATATTCAAGACAGTCTCTTTGGACTCTGGATAGTTTGGACCACTGCGCATTTCCCGCAAGCCGATTGTCAACATTTAAAATTTTTGTCTTCAAACTAAAACCAATCGTTCAGCGTTTGGACAACGCATTGAATTTCAAACTGTTCTTTGAAACAGATTTTCCTTTTTGACGAGCCCAGTTAACGCATACAATTGCAAATCAACGGCACTGCCACTGTAATGTGTTTTTTCTCATTTTCAGCGACAACAAGGCGACGGCGACCAGCAGGATATTGCGCGTTGTGTTCCATACGATGAAAAAAAACTTGTTAGTATTAGATTGATGGCTTTTTTTGTAAATTTAACTGAAACAAAAAGCGGATTTTGTTCTTGTCAGCTCCCTTGTCGAATTCGAAGTATTTTTCGACTACGAGCCACGCGATTGGAGGTCGAGCTACCTCGCCACGTCCTCTGACGCCAATCGCGGTACAAATGGGGGCAGCTGCCCCCGCGCCTCCGCAGGATAAGCCCTACATGCCGCCACCGTCGCCCCTACCGGGCAGTCCCGTATGCTCTGAATGTGGCAAGCATATCGTGTGAGTCAGACACACCCCCCCAATTGGGGATGCTCGAATGCGTTGTCGTCGTCGAATCCTTCCTTGTCTTGCTGGTTGCTACGTGTTCCCCGATCACTGATTAATGCCATCTTCATATTTGTATATTTTTCGAATGACAGTTGATCAATCCTTGTTTGCGTTTGATCAATCCTCATCAGTGCGTAATATTTAGGTAAAAAAATCTTTCATGGCGAATTTCAATCTGGTATTTTGGAGTGGTGGTGAGTTGATAGTATGGATAGGTAATGCCGATTTTATATTTATTTTTGGGGTAGAAATTTTAAGCTGCAGACTAAATTTCAATAATTTCATTTTCGACAGTAGATATTGAAAATTTTAAAACTTCCATTCCCCTAGTCTGTCTGTAAAACGATTAATGGTCTCGGGCGCAATTTTCCTTATAACTGTCCCCTCCATACCAAAAACTGCAAAGAATAACTTCTTAAATTTGGGTACCACTTTAAATAACAAATATCGTCCTTTAGACATGTCTCTGTTATTAACTAAGTAGTCTAATAAGTTGGATTGTCGTACCCCCTCGTTTACTTTCTGTTAACTCTCGTTTTGACTTTATAACGGAATGAGAGAATTCCAAATTCATTTCGAACTCTCCCGATCTTCTTGAACTCGTTCAGCGCACATTCTATCGAGCATGCCAGCACGATGAGCACATCAAGCACTTTTTGATCTTATGCACTTTATTGAAGATATCTTCATTATAATAATCAAGATAATATCTGCATTATTATAAAAATTATAAAGATTATAAAATTATAAAAATTATTATGAAAATTCATTGGTATTTAAAATAATTTTGTTTTAATTTCTTCAACATCAATAAAATTCACGTCAAATACGGGACATGTGTAATCATATTTCATCGCGTGAGAACTATAAAAGTCATCGATCGTAGTTCACTCGCATGTAAGACGAGAGTAATGATTCTATAAAATCAAAGTCAGGTATATAACCTAGGTTGGAATTTCCAACTTGGAAACATAATTCATAAAGATCAAAATTTTAGTTGGAAGGTATACCTACTGTTCATGCTATGTTCCCACTATGGAAAATTCCGACTTTTATATTATCGTCAGTAGATTTATATATGCCAAAATATGAAAATTCAGTAAAAGCCTAAGATATTTTCGCAACATGTTTCATGATTATTGAACTCCTCAACTTACGGAAAATTGTGTTTTCAGGGGTGTCTTCGTGAGGATAAAAGATAAAAACCTCCACGTCGAGTGTTTCAAGTGCGCCACTTGCGGAAGTTCGCTAAAGAACGTCGGATACTACACCATCAACAACAAACTCTACTGCGACATTCATGCCAAGATGGTCGCCCGTCAGAATCCGCCGGCTCCCAATTTGGACCCCGTTACCATTCCTCCGTAAGTTGTACCTGTCAACCTTTTTTTAGATTTAAAGTATGATTTCCCCCTAAACAGAACAAACTACGAAATACAAAATTATGTATACATTTTATATTTTTAAATACCTATTTCATATACATTTTTTATTTATTAATATTTTTTGATACATTTTTTACAATTTTTTTATTGTCGCATTTAATTTATTAGTTTTTAAGAGCTCTAAAGCTAAGAGCTTTAAACCCATCGTCCCTGGTTGGTGTCCAAATTTGGTGTCTTGGAAGTGGGGATTGAATTTTTAATTATTTTTCAGAACACGGATCCATAAATTCCTGTGAGTTATATTTCGAAATCTTTGTTTGGTAGCCTTGGCGACCGTAGAAAACTCATTATTCATCATATTCTTCATTAGTACGACAACTACGCGACAAGCATTAAAAAATGATTATATTAATTCTCAATATTTTCATTTCTAACTTCAATACATTCATTCATCACTTGCTTGGTGACGAGATTTCATCGTAGACTTTGAAGGGCATTAATTAATGATTTTGAAATAGAAATTCGATTTACCAATAGCACAGGATGATTTGTTTAATTATTTTCTTTGGATAATATTAATATTTTTTTCTGTAATGTAGAACTTTGATTTGGGTTGAATACTGAAGTAGAAAATCTAATATTTTCTTCACCATCAATTTTTTTTAACTTCCTATAAATGCTCCAACAGACCATTTGTGTTATTAGATAAAAATGATAATAATTCTAAAATAATCAATCAATTTTTATTACAGTGGCGGACGCATTCCATCTGGTGTAATCAGCGCTTCCCTGCCAACTAGCCAGCCGACTCAGCCTCCAAAGTAAGGCCACTAAAAAACTATACTGGAAGTAATTACAACATTTGGAAGAAAACTCACAAAAGTTAATAAGATGTAAAATTGATGTAAAATGTAAAATTGATACTGAAGTAACTCCATTTGAGAGAAAAGAAAACTCACAAAAATTACATTCGAAATTAAAACCCCTTTTGGCTAATGGGTTTATTGCAATTAAAACATTAAATGCTATAAAAAAATTTATTTTAATTTTTTTATTTTTATCTATTTTTAATTTATTTTTATTTCTTATTTTATTAAATTTTATTTTATTTTATTTTTTCATAAAATAAATTTCATTTTTCAGGGTTGCCAGGCTTCCTTCAAGCGTCCAGGCCCCATCGACGCCCCCGACTGTCAGCTTTCCGCCCTCATTGCCCACCCCTGGTCCGCTGTCTCCTCAGCCTGGAACGTTGGCACCTCTGCCATTCCACGTAAGTCGTCTAAAATATTCTTTACCACTAAACTTAATTTTTCTAAAATGTAAAATAGGTAAAAAAAAGTCATTGGTGGGTTTCATCTTTAGGAACTAAAATTCAAAGTAATAAAGTGAATTCGATCGAAAATTCAGTAGGTAATAATAGAAGCAAATTCGATTTCATAAAGCTGTAAAAAAGTTCAACTATGATCCTGGAATAGTTTTTTTGCTGAAACATTCCGGTATGTTTTGGACGAGTTGGGAAAAGAGAGGTAAGACGATGTTCTCTTGTTTGCTTTAATTATTTGAGCGCTTTCGGCCGCAATGTCTTCATCAGGAATTATTTCACCTTTGGTGATCACAGGGTTGGTTTTGCAGTAACCAGGGGCTATGGCGCGCACTCAGTCCAAAGGGCGTGCCATAGGTGGCCTACCGCTTTGCCTAACAACTAGCAAACGAATAAAATATAATTTTATTGCTCATAATTTGGTCAATTTTGGAGATCCAGGTTTTACCAATTTATCGATAACTTTCAGGCTCCAAGACTGGGAACTAGTCATGTAGTAGCGCCAAGAGCCAATCCGTATTTCTTGAAGGTATCGTCGGTGCCAGTTGTGAATCACCAGATCATTTTTTCTTTCGAAAACTTCGCTCAACTCCATTGTAGAATTTTCGACTAACGGAATTTTCGCTTTATTCAATTTTATCGCTCCCACTCGTGTCATCACGGATTTGACTTTCATTGCATCGCTTTATGCACCAGATCTTCGAATTCCCAAGTGTTAGGCCAATGAAGCAGACACGGTGAACATGTTTTCCAAAACACATAACTTGGATTTTCAGGCCTTTACAACACCAGTATATATCAATTTACCAAGTTTGGTAGGCACTACTGTTCATTCAAGATATGAGCATTTTACATTCCGAGTGTTTTCATCACTAGTGCTCTCATAATTTGTGCTTCTAGTTGTCATAAGGAGTTTTTTTCTTCTCTGGAATGAAACATTAATTTTTTCAGCCCTATACAACTTTTTTTTACTGTACAGTAAAACTATAAAAAAGCTAATTTCTACTCGAATAACCTATAGTCTCTCATTCCTCAATCTTTCCGCTTCTAATAATGTTGTAGACTCCAAACGCTCCAGCGCCTAAGCCATTCGGCAGTGTGACTGCTCCATCAGCCCAGCCATCAGCTCCGTACACCCCGCCTGCTCCATTCTCCAATATCGGCGCTCCAAAACCACAAACAGGTAATTTACCCTCCAATATGCTCAAACTCTGACCAAGCATCTCATTACGAAACTATTGGCGACGAAGATTTTATCGCACGCGGAAGGGGCCCTAAACGCCTACATTATTTATCCCTCCTATATTTATAATGGAATGAATTATATTTAAGGTTACTCGTCAATAAAACCGTACTACAGCATGTACTACAGAGGTAAAACATTCCCAGAACGAATTGCATGCGGCATTTTTAGCCACGTCGACCGAATTCTTTTTCCCAAATTCCGTAGAAAGGCTTAGTTCGGAAGAAATTTAGTTTTAACGTTCTTCGTGAGAGCTGTTTCATAATACCAATGACTACGCACATCTCATTCATCATGTTAATGTGATGTGTTTGTCTTTTTCAGAATTCAATTCGTTCAACACAAAGCCCCGTCCATTTTCCTACGCTAAAGTTTGAAAACTAGAATTTTCCTAGATGTTTTTCATTTTCTAGTCGTCGAGTTTTATGAGCAGCTCTCGTATATTTCACACTAAATTGTAAATATCTTCGCTTCTTAGCGGTAGCTGAACTAATAGACCAGTCCTGGAACAACAGCGGCTAAGGGATGTATCCTTTTGGAAAGCCATCTTTTATCGGTAAAGAAACCAGCCTCAATGAAGAGGATCGGAAGAAATCTCAAAATAGCCCAAATTTCACTTAGCCGCTGTTGCACCAAGATTGCCCTGAATCAGTGCTAACTCAATGGCATTGCTCTACCTACTTGAATTCGAGTTCTCTTTCAAAATGTAGGTTATAACATTTTTCCGCTAGACCCCTACCTGATATTCGCATTAACTACTGAGCTTCTGAATTTTATTTTCGCTTCGGTTTGGTACATTTCAGCTTATATTTTCCGTAGATATTACTTCTCCTACGGAATAATACCCATCGCACTTCGACTAATCAAATGCTTTTTCTCTGTGTGATCGTTGAACCTTTTTTACTAACATTTTTCATTGAATGTTTAACATTTACGGTGCGATCATTAAGCCGAGAATTTAAACCCCGTCATATGGCCTCCCAATCAGACCCAAGTATCTGCCTCGGAACATAGCAGGATTTCCAAGCAAACGTCAAACAGTCGGCAAGCTGAGATCGAGTCGCAGATAAATCGGAAGAAAATGTCGATTTGCTCGCAGGAGGTTAGCAACATATCGGAAAAATTGAGCGTAAGAGGTGCCTGCAGTTCAATAAGCGAAGCCCAAAGTGACCGACCGACATCTCCGCTGCCTGACCGCGAACTGGAAATGATCGTCAGGAAGAATGTCATGGCTGCAGCCCATTCGCAGGACCATAGGAGCTCGAAACGTTCGACAAGCACATCAATGAGCAAAACGTCCTCTTTCGAACAACAGAAGACAGTGGTAAAAACCTCCAGCTCCGAACAGCAAAAAGCAGAAACCGAAATGTGCCGTAGGCTGCTTTCGAGAGGCCTCTCGCCGCAGAGGAGCGACTCGCCCGAAATTCTGGACATCAGCAGCAAACCGCACGAGATCAAGTCGCTTTTGCCACCAGCGTGTGTCGTCAGGCCGATCACCCCGCAGCAACACGTCGTATTTCCACCCGAGTTGCCCGAGGGGATGATGTGCCGGTCGAGGTCACCATCGCCCCGTCCTCCATCTGGAAGGACCAAGAAATCGCCGAAAGAGCCTGTCGAGAAAGGGACGCCACCTTCTTTCGTCGGTCTGCCGGTAGTGACGCCAAAGCCAGGGCCGGCTATCGATTGTAAACTGGAAGAGATCGAGCGATCAGCAGTACCTGCTAGCGTCCCCATCGTCACTGTGACGGCTGAAACTGATAGTAACGCGTCGCAGCAAACGCATGGAAATCTTGAGGAAAAGACCGAAAGTGTGGAATCTAAAACATCAACAAAGATAACATCAAGAGCCGTTGAAGAGAAAAGCAAATCAGCGACGGAGATTTACAATGAAAAGGTAGAAAGTGAATCGTCAAAAACAAAGAAACAACAAGAAATGCCAATACAGGAGAGACTGTACACTAAAGAGGAAGTGGAGAAAATCGTCAAGAAAGAGGTACAGAAGGTATTCCTAAAGCAGGAAGAGGTGCCCAAAGTTGAGAAACCACCTGAGCTTTCGATCGATGATTTACCCGCTCCCATCCTTGAAATTGGCCCGATGGCCAGGGCCTTGAGTACAGCCTCGAACCGGCCATTCACTCCAGCGCCATTCCCAAAAGCCCCAGAACTTTCATTGAGGCCGAACGAGCCGAAAGAGGCGCCAAAACAGATCAAACCCTTGGAGAAATACGTCCCAGTCCCCGAACCTTCAGAACCCTATTTCCCCCCGCCTCCGCCACCACCGGATTCGGAAAACAAAGATGAGAGAACAGCAAGAGCCCTCCGGGAAGTCGGTTGCCGCTCGCCGATGACCGAAGCTCTGACGGTAGCTCCGGAACGTAGTTACTCGCCGTTGCCGACAACTGCCAAAGTTGACGTATCCTGTTTGTCATCGATGAAATGCGAAAAAACTGAATCTTGCTCGAAATCTTGTGAGAAATCTTGCGAGAAATCAGTAATAAAGTCGGTTCGCCCACCGTTGACCATCGAGGGTACAGCAAGCGCATTCAAGCCGACTGGGAATGGCAACGGTTCGCTAATCCCCAAGTCCACGCCTCTCGTATACATACCGCATATGAAAGCAGAGAACCCTGAACCGCGGATGGGTGAACGGTACGGAATAGACCGCTCTGCTGTTGCACAAGGGGGAAAAATGAAAAAGATGGTCGCTGATTTTGAAAACTACGAACTATCCAGGAGTCAAATGCAGTATGCTGAAATTGACGATGCTGAGCTGGCGGCTTTAAAATCAACAGACGTTCAATATGGCTGCGCCGTCGCCATGAATCCACCCCCAAAAGCCACGGCTCAAGTTCACAAAACTGCTCCATCTGGCTTGAGCTCACAGCAGTTGCTTCCTTGTTATCAAGTGTTTCTAGGTGACATACCGACTCGTATTAACAGATCAATCTCTCCTGTTCCTCCTCACCCGATCAAGGCACCTTCTATGGAACCGAGGCCGATGCCCACTCCACCGAACTTGATACAACGCTCTCGGACGCCAGTTTACGCCACTCCCATGACGACAAAATGCACTGAGGATCCAAAGACGTGCACCTCGAAACAAGTTTGCTCAAGGTCGGACTGCGTAGCCAAGCAAGCTCAAACCTCGAGCTCCACATCCTCTCAGTCCTCCAAAACTGTCAGCCAGACATCAGTCAGATCGAGCGTAGTCTCAAGCAGATCAGCAAGGACGACGTCTCCCCTAGCAGGAAAACCATCTACAGTTTCAAACGCAGGCAAACAGACGTTCAAGCCGGATATTCCAGCTCGCTCTTTGTCTCCATCGTGGAAAGCTGACTATGTGAGATCTGTCCAGAATCTGTCACCAATCACGGTGAGGCTACCGTCGCCTGTGCCACCGCCGACAAAACCAAAAGGCGAATTGACGCAGACAACAACCGCTAATGTAACAGTGAAGAACACGAAGCAAAAGACAACCACAGCATCTCAAAGACCCGCTACGACTCAAAGTACTAGGCCTCCGGTAGGACCATGTGGAACATCCAAGGGTTGCGGCACTCCTCCTGGATCCCCTACTGGGCGGCGGAGCCCCATAGGCCCTTGTGGGACTTCCAAAGGCTGCGGTACCCCACCTCCATCGCCGACAGGGCGCAGAAGCCCTGCTGGAGAAAGAGTCAATGAATCGTATCACTCAATGATGCAGATGGGGAGTATGAGAATTGAAGACAGCAGAGGCTGGGATTCTAATAACAAGGAGAACATAACAGCATCGGTGGTGCAAGGTTCGAAAACAGCCATGGCATACAGTACCAAAACAACTTCTTCAGCCACTACTTATGAAAATCGCTCGAACGCACACAAAAATCAGCTCGTAGGCTTCCTCAAGAAAACAATGTCCGGGGCAGATACTAACAACCGTACCCTTTCCAGCATTGGTAACCAACCCAAACGAACTCCTCTAACGCCTGCAACACTTCCAACTAACGTCACTTCATGGTCCGCAACCCCCCTACCCCCTAACTTGCCGTTGCCTCGAAACTGTGGTGTCAACCCTAGTTCATCAGGTGCCAATGCAGGTGGTGCTGGTGGTCTCGGTGGAGGGCGTAGCAGCATCGCCGGCTCGACAGCTCCGCGCAGAGGAAGAGGTGTCCTCAACGCGGCAGTCCCAGCCGGCGGACGGGTTCCACTTTGCGGGCATTGTAATAACCAAATCAGGTACAATTGCAGGATGGTAGTTTTTGTGCCGGTTGTGTCCACTTGGTGTCTACATGCTTTGTGTTTTTGTCGCTTCGTCGGCCTTTTCTGAGTTCCTGTTGATCAACGACATCCAGTTGATGGAATGGTCTTGCTTCGAGGTTATGTTTGGTGTTTCTTCACAGCTTGTAGTGTTCTGTTTAGTAAGCAGTGCTTACCGCAGTACCTCTAATCGCTAACATCGTCTGCTTTTGCATGCAGCTTGGCTCTTATTACAAGGGATCTAATGTCGGATAATTTTCTAAACTTTCATGTTCCTCATCTGTTCAAGGAGCGTGAGCGTAGGCATTTGAAGGTGCCTCACGCACGCGCAGTGCAAGGTTAGGTAGGCAACGCCCGAGCAACCATGCTTTCAAACATTACAAAACCATTCACTGCGCATGCGCAAGGCACCTACACATGCTTACACACGCTCCTGGAACAAGCCCTATGTGTTGT
This sequence comes from Nesidiocoris tenuis, assembly GCA_036186465.1. NCBI lineage: Eukaryota > Metazoa > Arthropoda > Insecta > Hemiptera > Miridae > Nesidiocoris > Nesidiocoris tenuis. The sequence continues at coordinate 4,257,409 of AP028920.1, forward strand.
CCAAAACTATAACCTCCCAAGGCCTCTGGCCAAATTTGCGTCTTATAATTCTTGTGTGACCCTGTCGTCGAATGTGTTTTCATACCCGATCACCTGATTACACCTTCTAGTGAATATTATTTTCCCTAATCGAGTGATTAATAATGTAGAACTATGTAGCAGTACTCTCAAGTTGTATAACCCGCCATTACCTGTTTTTCGTGTGCCAAGTGTCTAAAGAGAGTTTTTGCTTCTTTCGTGATGCAAAAGTGAAAACGAAAAAGAACACGAAACTAATTAAGATAAGACGATCGGTACACAACTGCAAGTGATAAGAAATAAGTTCGGGATGGAAGATTCGTTTCAAGTTTCGTCACCAAACTGCGTATAAGATTTGAAGTGACGCTAGCTGCGGTGAAGTTTTGAAGTGACGCAAAACGAAAACAAGTTTCCACAGCTGTAGGGACGGTTGATAGGTAGTTGCAATGGAGGCTGAATTTATTTTGTAGTTTTAACTTTTTGGTTCGACCGAACTTTGCAAACTTTCGCCCTTCACTTGAATTGTGTTGGTATTTCTACCTGGATGTCCATTGTGTTAAATTGGGCTGTGAACGGAATTCGGGATCCAGCCTTTCACCGATTGTTTTGCTTGCCGGACCTTGGGAGTATTTAAACCCAAAGTGCAGTCATCCATCCGTGACTTGTGAGTTTTGTTTCTCCGAGTGGGTACTGTGGATTTGATGGAATCGTTGGAAGAAGCGAAGGACCTGTTGGAATGCGGGCTCATATCGGTGGAGGAATTCTCCTGAGCCCTCGAATTGTGAAGCCGAGGACGGTGAGTCGAACGAGCCTGGGCCTAGCCGGCGACAGTCCCGACGACGAGCTGAGTTTTACGGAAAGTTCGACCTCGATAAGTTTACCGACGAGGATGTGCGATTGAACTTCCGATTTCGCCGGGAGGACATTGCCGTCCTGCAAAAAACCCTGCTGATTCCCGACGAAATCTCGATTCCAGGTGAGCGTTGTACTGTAGCTACTGCATTCTACTATACTTAGGGCTGCTTTATCAATAGTCGATTATCCAAAAAATCATAGCTAATCACCAGGCCACTAATTTCAGGGTGATTTTTGGGTGGATGCGCATAGGCTGTGTCTCCGAGAAATTTGTAGCCAAGAGATTAGCTACGATTTTTTACTTCCATATTTAAAGAGTAAATGGAAATAATGTGATCGTCCTAAAAGTCTAGAATCGGAACGGAGCTTCAGAAAAAACTTTTTCTTATACACAATCACTCAGAATCCATTCCCGAACAAGTGTCTGTGTGTCCGTCTGTGGTCGTTGACAAAAATGGCCTTAGCTCCCTCAATTCTCAACCTTTTTTCAAATTTCTTGAACTGAAATGTTTGTCTCGGCAAGACGTAACATCCTGTTTAATCGGAATTTGAATTACTCATAGTACTTCCGATATATTTGCATTTTTAGTGTTTTCTATTTTATTTTTTCCGGCCAGAAAAATGGACCGATTTGAGCGTACTTGGTCTCAAAATCTTCGTTTTACCTTGCAGAATATATGGATAATTTTTATATATTACAAAAATGTAGCGAATTTTTGTTTTTGCAAATTTTAAAATTTGCATAGTGAATTTTTTGATATTTTTGACCTAAACACCCTTAAAAACAGTCAAAATATGATCAAAATTTTTCAAATATGTACGTTTCAAAATATGGAAGTATTGTGTGTTATCTACGCACCACTGGTTGGGTAATCGACTATTGATAAAAGCTTATAGTATGAGTGACCTATATTATAGATCACGATTGCTGGATCGCACAAGTCGTCTCGGAGAGGGCTGAGATTTCCTTTTGTTACAGGCAGGGGTTACCGTGTTCGGGCAAGACTGCTCTGAGCATCCTGTTGCGTCGCTTGGCCTATCCTAACCGACTAGCGATCTGGAGTGGATCTTCGGTTTGTCAGGGCCAGCGTTGTCGACGATATGCCCGTACCTAACGAAGATTTTAATGGATCGGTTTGGCCATCTGCTTGACTCTTTACCTACGTACTTAAATGCAGGAAAACTGCAGTACTTCGCCAAGGTATGTTCCGCCATGTAATTGTCAGGATGTACTTCATAGCTTTGATACCTACCTACTGTATTGGTGAATACTTGTGAATGAGTGCTAAATTTCGACAGGGCATTCATGGAAAGGGAGCTCCCCTCGAAAACTGCTGGGGGTTTATTGACGGCACAGCCCGGCCGATGTGCTGGCCATCTGTGGATCAAGAAAACGATTTCTCCGGGCACAAAAGGTGAGTCGGTCTAATCAGGTTGCGTTTTTTACCTTCTCCGTAGGTCCAGTACAAAGCGTCAACACTCCTGATTTTTCCAGGTGAATTTGCCTTCATTGATTTTTCAAAAAATCAAAAGCTGCTCCTTCAAGACCGAGAAGGCGACCATCTTGACGAATTGACATTCCATACTTAACGGCAGCCAAACCGCCGTTATTTTCGTGGGCATTGCAGGAATTTTTGCCACCGGCAAGAAGATTAAGAAGAGCTTTATGCACTCCCATATGTTACTTATTCACCACGGAAAATGCAGAAATATATTTAGTTTCCACAGAATTTTGTTTTATTCTACAGGTAGCATTATTTCTGTGAATTTGAAGCAGTATGTGTTGGTAATCGCTGTCGATTCATTGCAGATATTGTTATTGGATTTGGCATGGCAATTTAATATCGATTTCCAAAGACATATCGCTTTGAGTTTACAGTTCCCTAGACATTCTCAGAATAAGGGCCGGTTAATACATTCAAGAGTCTATTTCATGAGGCCAGTCTTGGTCAGTCCTGGGCGAGTACCTACTGGCGGAAAACAAATTCAAGCCAGGTGATTGAGTGGATTTGCTTGGCGTTGTCAGACTAGTCCAGGACTGGCCTCATCGAACAGACCCTAAAGTCGACCACACACACATCTGATTGCTGGTGGAGGGGGTAAGAAAATCCATTGGTGTGTTTGGTCGAGTTGTCGGCGTTGAATGTGATACATTTCATTGGGTTTTCCGAGCCACGTTCCCATGTTCATCCTTGCTCTAACAGCTAGCAAACGGATAGTGTGTGGCCGTTCAGAATTCCGTGCTACACACATTTGGAACTAATTTTTCCTGAGATTCGGTCAATTAAATTCTACCTATAAACTCGACCAACAATTAATCAAATGTTTATTCTGATAGAACCCGGAAATCTCGGGGAACTGAAATTTTTGTTTTACACAAAACAATCAATCGAAACCAGTGGTGCGTAGATACCACACAATACTTCCATATTTTGAATCGTAAAATTGTGACACAATTTGATCATATTTTGACTGCTTTTATGAGTGTTTAGGTCAAAAATATGGAAACATTCACTGTGCAAATTTTAAAATTCGCCCAAAATAAAAGTACGCTACATTATCGGAATATAAAACCAGTGGTGCGTAGATAACACACAATACTTCCATATTTTGAAACGTAAAATTGTGACACAATTTGATCATATTTTGACTGCTTTTAAGGGTGTTTAGGCCAAAAATATCGAAAAATTAATTATTAAAATTTTAAAATTCGCCCAAAATGAAAAACCGCCACATTTTCGGAATGTAAAAAATATCCACATATTCTGCAAGGTAAAACAAAGATTTTAAGACCAAGAACGCTCAAATCGGTTCATTTTTGTGGCCGGAAAAAAATAAAATAGAAAACACTAAAAATGCAAATATATCGGAAGTACTGTGCGTTATCCAAATTCCGGTTAAACAGGGCGTTAGGTCTTGCCGAGACAAACATTTCAGTTCAAGAAATTTGAAAAAAGGTTGAGAAATGAGGGAGTTATGGCCATTTTTGTAAATGACCACAGACGGACGTAACGGACACACGGACACACAGACACTTGTTCGGGAAGTGATTCTGAGTAAATGTGTATAAGAAAAAGTTTTTTCTGAAGCTCCGTTCCGATTCTCGATTTTAGGACGATCACAATACTTCCATTTACTCTGTAAATATGGAAGTAAATATCCACATATTCTGCAAGGCATAACAAAGATTTTAAGACCAACAACGCTCAAATCGGTTCAATTTTGTGGCCGAAAAATAATAAAATGCAAATATATCGGAAGTACTGTGAGTTATCCAAATTTCGATTAAACAGGGTGTTAGGTCTTGCCGAGACAAACATTTCAGTTCAATTCGTGAGGTTCAGTGAATTTTAGTGTCTTGCATTACTTATATTCGAAATTCTTTATTCAGAGTCGTTTTTAATGTTAGATTTATCGAACTACAACGAATAAAGACGCAGAACCAGAAATTCAGAACCGCTGAGAAAGTGGATTAGACTCGATCTAAAAAGTTAAATGGAGAATCCTGTTGTCTGCCACGGGGCAGAAAGTGGATTTGACGCGATCTAAAAAGTTAGTTGGAGAATCCTGTTGTCTGCCACGGGGCGCCAAGAGACGAAAAACACTGCATGTTTATCTTCCGAGAAGGTTAGGCTAGATGATTCGTTTACGAGACAGTGCTAGGTTCGTTACGAAAATCGAGCTGCTGATTCGTAACGAAAAACGTCCTTAGCTCGTAACCGGAGCTAACTGTTTCGGTACACGAGCCAAGGGCGAAAAAGAAGAGGAAGAAGTTTCGTTATCAACGAGAAGTTCGTTTCCGTTGCCATTTTCGTGTTTGGTTTGTTGCATCACGAAAGAAGCAAAAACTCTCTATTGATTCGCATGTGTTTACCGTCTATTAACAGCAAGAGGCGCAGTGGTAACTCAACAATTGGAAAACGGCCACAGAGATATAACACCATTGTGCAACCAGTGCAATAATATAATTAAAAGGTAAAACTGCTGTAAAATTGCATAATTACATCAATAGGTTCGAGCATCATCTTGTTGATGAAATTTTTGATCAACAATAGTTGGTTTGTTGGGGATTTTCAACCAGTTTTATGTTTCTTAGTCGATTCTCCGTACAAGAAAGAGCTTGAAGTTTGTTGTGATTGCTTAACACACGACTTAATATTTTATGATAAAATATATCGATTGTTTCATCGGAAAATTTTCAGGGGCCCGTTCATCACCGCTCTCGGTAAAATCTGGTGTCCTGAACATTTCGTTTGCGTGAACCCGAAATGCAAACGCCCGCTTCAGGATATCGGATTCGTCGAAGAGGACGACGGCCTGTACTGCGAATTCTGCTTCGAGCAATATTTGGCACCGTGTTGCGACAAATGCCGCGCCAAAATCAAGGGGGTGAGATTTTCCGAATTTTTCAAAAATCGCATGTCTTTCCTCTGCTTAAGGGCGGCAGGGCACGCCCGGGACAACTTCGGTTATCGGGCGAAAAGCCAACGCCTGGAACGGCGGTTTACTTTTTTTTAATGTAATAAGTAATGTTCTCTGAAAATATGCTCGCTTTGTGTTGAAGGATTGTCTGAACGCGATCGGCAAGCACTTCCACCCGGAATGTTTCAAGTGCTCCTACTGCGAGAAGCTTTTCGGAAACAATCCATTCTTCCTCGAAGACGGGCTTCCATACTGTGAAAATGGTAAGTCGCCGATCCACAGTGCTGCCAACGGTTGAGCTGTTAAAGTTGAATTGCCCCGCAGGCTGGATTTTCCATTTCTTCAAACAAAGGAGGAAGTTCGACAAATTTGTCTTTTTTTTTCTTTGCGCTCTTTCTCTGAGACATCACAATGTTTTAATCGGACATTTCCAGATTGGAACGAATTGTTCACGACCAAATGTTTCTCTTGCGGTTTCCCGATCGAAGCCGGTGACCGCTGGGTGGAGGCGCTGAGCAACAATTATCACAGCCAGTGCTTCAATTGCACGGTAAATACTTGCAGTTTTCAACACTATATCCGTAAAAACGTCGAATTAAACTCTAAACAAAAAAAATTTCGTTCCAGATGTGTAAAAAGAACCTCGAAGGACAGAGCTTCTTCGCCAAGGGAGGGCGCCCGTTCTGCAAGACCCACGCTCGCTAAATCGCCGATGAATTCTATGTCTTATAACTCGAACTGTTCTGCAGCAAAGAGCCTAGTCATTTTGATCTGCTACGAGAACAATGGAACAAAAATGTAAAAACCAAATTATACGAGCGCCCGACAACTTTTTTAAGGAAAACCACTAATTTTACGAGAAATCCCGTTGTCAGTTAATCGGGCTGTAAACATTTTGGGAGGTTATTCATGATGATAGCGAAAAACCACAAGTACCTATTGTCTACCCATGTAAATGGAATTTTTTTGCGAATGATTTTGTTAAAATTCAGTTTATCGTTTGAAACCCTAGTAAATTATTGTCGTGTCCAATAACTGTAGTTCGATTTATTTATTTGGTTTTCGTTTTTTTTAGCATTTAAAACGCACATTGTCGCCTGTTCTTTTTCAAATTAAAACAATATGAACGTTTTTAACGAGCACTTTCTATTTATTCGTCATGCTGTAATTAAAGCCAGCTTTCTAACCGAATTTGGGTTTGCTGCTAACGAAATTGCAACCTAGAAAATTGGAAAGTTACCGTAACAGGTTTTTCACCCGTAGGTTTTCCTTGCTAACTAATTTTACATGTGCTGGGCGATTTTTGACAATAATTACTGCAGTTCATCAAACAATTGCATGTAGAGTTTGATGGAAGATTTTATTTTTTCACCGTTCGTGACAAATTGGGTTTGGTGGAGAATTTATCGAGTCTTTTGTGTGGCTATTTGGTGTTAAGTTTGGATTGTTGAGTCACAAGATGTTGTAACCTGAATAGATTTCGATTTAATGTAATATTATTATTTTATGTTATTAAGATACGTGGAGCATCTAATTCATTAAAATAAAGAAAAATAAATAGTGCGTAAGATTTTTCGAATTCCCTTCCAAATTATTTATGCGAGAATTTCTAAGAGCGATGACGGAATAGGATTAGGACTAGGCCGATCTACAAGGCGTAAAATAAAGGGTAGGAAAAATGCCAAATGTACCTACAAGAAAATTATGGGGTCGGCAAAAAATATAGGCTTAGATCGTTATCATATGGTTTCATTCTATGGTTTTCGTCGCTTTGCCGACCAAAACTAGGGTCACACGTTGTCAAAACATGAAAATTCAGTTACAAGGCTTTTAGGGACTGACGGTAAGAAAGTTGGACCTGTCCGTAGCTGAGTATCCTCACATTTTGTGGTGGGTTTGTCGCAAATTCGTTGGACGTCACAAATTCTTGCCAGGGGAAAAAATGAACCGATTTTGATCCGCATTTTAGTCCAGGTGAGTTGCGAGGCTCTTGCAGTTACAATTAGAATGAGAACTATTCCCCGGTGTAACAGTTTCAGAGGTACGATCGGTTTTTTGCCGCAGATATCAATACTGGATAGATATCGCAATACATTGCAAAACAGAACCATTTGGGAACATAACGGATCCTCAACCTCCCAGAATCCGAATGCGGGAAGACGGTGACGAATCTCAAAATACGAAACAGATTTCGAAACAGAAAAAGTCGCCGGTAAGTTTTCAAAATTTAGAGGGAACTACAGGGCTGTCAGCAGTGTCCCAATACCGGGTTTGCAAGAGTCCGGTTGGCAGACCTGACGGTACATGCGCAGGAAGGTTCGATTACCTGCATGATCGAAACATGCGGTTACATTGATCGCACTAGTACCAATGTTGCCTCGAGAGATATTTTTATTTTGAGTAGATCTCGCTACGCTCGCATCTCCAAGGAAACAAAATCATCCCCAATTCGACGCATCACGCCAAAGCTGATCAGGCACGTCTTATAATACTAGTGCAATCAATATCGACGGTGGAGAATCAACACTGCCCAACCCTTTTACCATGCAATCTATGGACGCGTGATATGCCACCAATCCAAATTTTGAGAAGCAGGCAACCCAAAAGCTCCTGAAAGACACGATGCTTTAAATCGGGCAGTGTTGCAGTTTCACTGTCGATATAATCGCTTGTTTCGATTATTTCGATAATCGAACCTTCCTGCGCTCTAATGCTGACTGACGCCGCTGGAGCAGCAGCAGCGTCTCCAACATTCCAGCACATTGGAGAGTCAAGCGGACTCGTACAAACCCAAATTAGAGAACTAGCTTAGAAATTCTAATATAATTTCCAGTCATCAGCGGATGAACGCAAATCTTGGCACGGTCAGAGATTCGCATTGAGCCCAACTTCGTCCGTCAAGTCGGGAAACAGCACCAGCAGTCTTCCAAGCCGGGTGCCAGAACTGTCTTCCGAAGAGAGAAAACGAATGAACGAGGAGGCGTTCAACGCTTGGAAAAGGAACAAATGCAAAATTGTAAATTTTCCTTCTGAAACGAGAAATTTAGCGGCGTAGTCGAAATTGGGTCAATAGCTTAAGTACGATTTGAAAGAAGACCAAAATACATAGGTACATTATTTCGGGAAACTTGGCAATCACAAGAAAAAATCCTTTTTCCTTGAAGGAAATCGAAAAGAAGAAGAAAGCTAAAGAAGAAGAAGAGAGGTTGCAAAGAGAGAAGAAGGAAAAGGAAGAAAACGTGAAAAAACATGTCGCAGAGAACCGTACCAGATGGTTGCAAGCGAAACAAGCACAAGCTGAAGGTAGATTGGCAATCTTAAACTCGAGCTGAGGGTGAACCTCAAACTGAAACTGAAAATCAAACTGATACTGACACACCAACTGATACTGAAACTAAAACTCAAAAGTGGAAAGTACGGTTAACACGAACGGATGTCAAACTCAAACGCATACTGATAGCCACTAACTGAAACGTATTCAAACTCAAAAGTCGGAGGGAAGGTAAACCTAAACTGAAACTGATAGCCAAACTCAAACTGAAACTCGAACGGGGACTTATAGTTAAACGCAAAAGTCGAAAGAAAGGTAAACCCAAACTCAAAAGTCGAACGAAAGGTAAACTAAAACACTAACTCAAACTGATAAACAAACTCAAACTCGAATTCAAACTGACATTCGAACTGAAACCCAAACTGACATTCGAACTAAAATTCAAACTGACATACGAACTAAAACTCAAACTGAGTTCGAGTTTGAGCATCAGTTTGAGTTTCACTTGGATATTGGGTTCGACTTTCAGTTCAAGACTGACTAACAGTTCAAGTTTTTTTCGCGTCAAACTCAAAAGTTCGAAGGAAAGGTAAACTCAAACTTCAAATTCGAACTCGAAATTCAAACTGAAACTGAAAGACGAAATCAAACTGACACTCGAACCAAATCTCGAATTGAAACTGAGACTGGAACTTCGAGTTTGAGCATCAGTTTGAGTTTCACTTTGAGTTTTAGTTCGACTTTCAGTTCAAGTTTGATTTACAGTTCAACTTTTTTCAAGTCAAACTGAAACTCAGACTCAAAAATTCGAAGGAAAGGTAAACTCAAACTGAAACTCGAACTTAAACTGACACTCGAACAAAAACTCAAACTGACGTTCGAACTAAAACTCAAACTGACATGCGAACTAAAACTCAAACTGAAACAGTTCGAATTTGAGCATCAGTTAGAGTTTCAGTTTGATATGGACATTCACTCTCAGTTCATGTTTCACTTATAGTTTTTATTCACGTCAAACTCAAAAGTTCGAGGAAAGGTAAACTCAAACTGATATTCAAACTCAAACTCAAACTGAAACTTCGAGTTTGAGCATCAGTTTTAGATTCAGTTTGAGTTGATTTTTCTTTCAACTTTTGAGTTTGAGCATCAGTTTCAGTTTGAGTTGTTGTGATTTGTGAGAGCTGACCTATCAGAGTCAAGTTGAGTTTAACTTTCTTTCGACCTTTGAGTTTGAGTATCAGTCTCAGTTCAAGTTCGATTATCAGTTTTAGTTTACCTTTTGTCGATCTTTGATTTTTAACATCAGTATGTATCAGTTTGACTTTGTGTATCAAGTATCAATTCGAGTTTGAGTTTTGGTTTCTGATGAATGTGATCAACTTGACAAAATCCTTGTTTAACATTCTGCTCGATGAGCATGACTATTCTTGATCAATCGACATTTGAATTTCAGCTGCGAAACGGAAGAAACACGAAGCTCAGATGCAAATCAAACAAGACCAGGAAGAGAAACGACAATTGTCTAAAGAAATGGTCAGCACGTGGCTGGCTGTAGCAAGGAATCGATCAAGGCCGTGTAAAGGTGGAGTATTCGGTCAGTAGACGGATGAATTGTCAACTAGGAATTGAAACCCGAACCTTGGAATTGATTGTTGAGCTAAAGGTCTGATAATGGCCGAGAGTCTGATGGCCATCGATAGTCGATAGTATCGAAATATCGATGTTTTCCTCCGATACATCGATATTTTTCCAAGGGCCGATAGTATCAGGTATTGATAGTTTGTTGCCGATGTCGTTCAATTCGTGTTTTAACATTACACAAATTCAAAAAATAGGTGGTCCCTAAAAATTGCCAAAAAATTGAGTTGGATGGAATATCGATATTCATCCATGATAATCGATATCATTGGTTTGTAGGATCGATAGAAAAATTGAAAGATCCTAATCGATAGTATCATCAAAATTGAGATTAAGAGAGAAAAATTAATGGTCAATTTTTTATTTTACTTTAACCAATATTTTTCTAAAACAATCGATAGTTTTAGGTCGATACTACCTATGATATTATATCGGCGTCGATATTCTACTGCTACTATCGAACATCGATATTTTAAGTACCGATGGGCATCCCTAGTCCAGGTCAAATCACTAACAACTAAATTAGTAAAAGTAAACAGCCGTTCTAGGCGTTGGCCTTTTTGCCCGATAACCGAAGCTGTCCCGGGCGTGCCCTGCCGCCCACATAAATCACTACTATCACACGCTCGAACCCCCGTTTCGTTTTGCAGATGTTCCTCGTATAAAATACGTCAACCCACAACCTTGGCAAGGGATCCTCAACGATTAGCTTGCATTGCGCATAGCGAAACAGAAACATGAAGATGTGAGCCATTTTTTGTCTTGGATTGGCCAGATGTATAGTCTCCGACTGGAGTCCATGGCAGGCTACCAATTCGAATGGTTTCTCAGCAAATATATAATGTGCCATTCAAAAATGATTTTCAATTAATTTTGTATTACGTCGTCATGTATTTGTGTGTATTTTTGTAATAAGGGCGAGCTCGAAATGGTGGCAGATCGTGTCATGGATTGACTTGCTCCGAATAAACAGAGGTTACATTCATGGATGGGTCTGGAAGGATAAATCTGTGGCCCCCACGTGTCCAAACGGCTGCTCCAGAATAACACCAGTTTTTTCTCTATCTAGAAAAGATGCAGCTTCAACTAATCTTAATATCGTGAAGATTTTTTGCCGAAAACAAGATAATATTATGAATTATCAAGTCTGCACCGTACAACTGCTATCGAGGCCCATATCCTAAACCTGGTACGCCCAACGAATTTCACTCACGTGGTAGCCTCAAGACCATTTTCACGATTATCTCCCCAGACCATTTTCACGATTATCAATTCATTGTTAACCAGTGGGCATCAACGAACTTTTGACACAGCAGAATTTGTAATTACGAAAAGTTGAAAAGCTGACCGTAATCGATTTACAGAGGGTTACAACAACCCATCAAGTGATCCTCAGTACAAATGCGAAGATAAAATTCGATAGTCCAAAAACCGGATCGGAGGTTCAGATAAAAATTATTCCTACTCAGTTGATAACTTCAGCAACCCGCAGTATTCTAGTTAGGGCTTCACTATACTTACCTCCGGAATCATCGCGTTCCTCAAAGTTACGCACCATGCTGTATTTTAACATACGACACACTGCGGCTCTATACAAAAACATAAGTCACACTCGCGCTGAAATGTCGGAAAAACACACTGAACACATCAGATGGCAGCGCGTCACTTATCACTTCACGTAAAACTATTTGGACCGCATGGACCAATCTTTTGGAGTCCAATGCAAACATTTGGGGTCGATGCGTATTTTCCGTTTGGACATGGCCTGGGCGTGATTCTCCATCACTTCTTTGCTAAGCGTAATAATGAACTGGCCTTTGTAATAGTTGATGATGTTGAGGGTCTGCAGCGTCGAAATCACGTCTTCTTTCTTTATACTCGTCAACTCGCAGATGTCCCTGCGCAACGAAAGATATTTTCGAATGAATACAAGGTTTATCGACCTGCTGGACACAATTTTGGGCCATTCAACTGCATTTAACGTTAGGTGCAATAGGATGTCTGTATGTGGGATGGGGACGAGAATGGTCTGACGTCTGAAGCCTGTGACACATGTCAGACCCCGTGAACTCGCCATCCCACAGACCATCTGCACAGACGGCCTGTTCAGGCGGTCTGTACAGACCATCTGCACAGATTGTCTGCACGGAATGTCTGTACAGACCGTCTGGACAGGCGTCTATACAGACCATCTGCACAGACCGTCTATACAGACCATCTGCACAGACCGTCTGTACAGAAAATCTGCACAGACCGTCTGTACAAAAAATCTGCACAGACTGTCTGTGCAATGTTTGTTATTATTTATCTATGGACCTTTGTTTCTTGGAAAAATTACCGAAGAATAGGTCCGTCCAGACTGTCAGTGGGATGGGGAGGGGGAACAGTCTGACGTGTGGTACAGGCTTAACATGCAAATTCATTGATAATTTTTCCGAGAAACAAGGTTCCATAGATAATCAATAATAAACATTGATGCAGATGAGCAAAAGTGATCACACCATCAGCCAATCAGAGAATAGGGTCTGCGTCATTGGCAATCTTGATATAGTAGATAATCAAATATTCACCAGGGAAGCTAATCCATGAAAATATCAAAACAACGCCAAACTTCCAGTACACTAAAATCGAACTAGTGGGAACAATGTAGTTCAATCCGGCCATGTACCCCGCCAAGAGAGCAAGCACATCGACCAACGGTTCGTCCAAAAGTCATCAAAAATTGCGTCTACTTCCGAAATCGAGTTGCGCGTGCGATTTCGCCAAATTTTGCCGACTCCCGCCAGAACTCGACGTCGGCACTCAGCAATACCAGCATCGGCAGTTCGGCCAGCCGAAAGAAGATTCGCTAAGGTGGAGATATCGAAATCGCGACGAAATCGTCCACAACCCCGACAACGAGACGCTCAGGGATAAAATCAAAATCGTGAATTTGCTGCTCGACGAAATCGAACACCTAACCGGGATACCGACGCAAATTTACCTGGACAACCATTCGGACCGATTGAAGCAGAATATCGACGAAATAATCAACGATATAATGACACAGGAGAAGAAGCGGAAGAGGATTTCCGAAGATGAGAGAGGGTTTCATGTATTTTAGGACGACCGACCGCTATTGAAATATGGAATTGATTTATTAGGGAATTAAAATGGCTTCTATAATGCAAACTATGCGCACACCTACTGCCCCATACTCAAAATAGGTACCTAACGTCCTAAGTCCCAAAATGTTCGAAAATAAGGATTCGAGCCTTTCTGGTTCATCAGGAGGCACTCGGTCCACCAAAATCGGCCATTTCTGCCACAGGTCAATAGTCTCTTCTCTAAGCTCGAATGAAATAACCTGTAAGTCCATAGACTTCCTCGTTTTTAGGTTATCTCACCGGTTTTTCTCGCCTCCTGTAAAATTTCCGATAGGTGCATACATAAGTACATGATTTTGAAAATTCAGGTAGGATACTCACATAATAGTGATCAACGGTCGTTCGTTATCGTCAACAGGCCTCAAATTTATGAGTATTTCGAGTATCGTCTGAGACCAATAGCTCCTGTAGGACAGCAAGCCTAAGTCTGACAATGGCTTCTCGGGCGATCCAGTCTTGCCTTCGAATTTGGACAATTCGTAGCCTGAAAACCGAAGATTAGGCAATGATGAGTGGAGAGTCGATGTCGTTCAATTGAGTTTCAGCCGATATTTTTCAAACCGATACATCGACCGTAAGTTCTAGCATCACAAAAATCAGTTAACATAAAAAAAACAACAACAACAACAACAACAATAAAATCACCAACAAATATGTGGTCCGTTAAAATTTTTTTTCAACAAAAATTTCAAGAAAAATTTTACTCACTAAATTCAATGAGAAGTTTGCCATAGCCTTTCCGCTGATAGGGAGGCATCGTGAGGATGCAAGCGACGTTGTAATCCTCCGAGGAGACTTTCTCTTTGGAGAAATATCCGACAATGTGGAATCCCCGTTCGTCGAGGACGCACATCACGTAGAAGAGGAACGGATCAGTATCGTGGTACAGGGTCTTATGGTCGAGAAACAGTTTGGCCAAAAGGCAAAGGTTCTGAGCGTAATCTTTGTTCTTCCGGCCGTCGATTTCAAAGAAGGAGATGTTCTCTTTTCTGTAGATCTCGTTGCCCGGTGGATGGCGGATGTTGCATTTGGCCAGATGCCGCACCAAGCACTGGCGACTTTTGCGATATTTCAGGCAAAACTCGCAAATGTAAATGCACGGTAGGTGGATGAGCTCCTGGAAAATGTAAAATGACGAGCGATCGGGCTAGATGTTCGGATCCGTGAAAGTTAAGGGTGGAAAGAGGGTTAACTGACATATTTATAAACATACTTGCGGATATGGAGAGAAGTACCAAGGTCGCATACGGTGGCAGCCCAGTTCGATCATTTCCACGTTTTTCATGCGCGTCACAATATCGTCATTGTGAGCAACCATTGACCCTGTAAGCCGATGAGCATTTGGCGAAGGCTCTGCACCGTCAGTCTGGAGTAATCACATGAAAAATCAGTTTTTCGAATAGTAATGAAATATTTCTGTTCATGCTCCTAACAATAAACAATGCAAACCTCCGAGCCCTGCTCGCTGTTGTTGACATTAATTGTCGTCGGGGTGGAGGGGACCTTCTTTTTCCTCGACATTTTCTTGTTCAGAGCGGCAGCGAGGACGGCATTGCCATTGACCAGCTCGGAACTGCCGCCGACCGGTGACGACGGGCGAGAACACGAAGCCGGCGTGGCTGCCTGGGGCGTCGTTGCCCCGGGGACCGAACCGGCGACAGGAACTGGGACAGCTGGAGCAGCAGCGCTCGTGCCGGCCCCCAATTTCTTGATGGGAGTGTTAACACCGGTTCCAGCACTGTTGGGCCCATCTTTCCTCGGATATTGGATCTTACGAGTGTCGAGGCGCGACTCCGTTACCCATTCGTCCAATCTTTTGTTATCTGAGCAACAGAATTCACACAGTCAGAAACAGGCGAATACACTCCCAGGGTAGCTTTGAAATCGGATCTCGAGAAGCACTAATACTTACAGTCAACGTAGTGTACGTAGTAGCAAGTCACTCCATTAACCTCTTTTATACTGACGATCTCTGCCAAAGCTGAAAGCGAATAGTTGCCTTGGTAAGTTGGATATTTTTTGATTAAGATATCTTCCATCTTCATAGAGTACGCCACGAACTCACGTATTTACACCGCTAATTAAAAATACTTACGCCATTCATCCCCTTTGCGCATTTTCACAGGCAAGCGGCATCCTTCAACAATTGTTGACTTGGAACAAAAAAATTAATAAAATTTCAAGCAAAGAAGAAAATCAAGATGGCATAAAAACGAACCTGGTTCACAAAAGACGCAAGATACAAGGCGTGAGGTTCAATTCTTGTCAGGATTACTTATCGCTTTGAACTAAAAACTTGTCATAACTCCATGTATTGAAACGGGTTTTTACCCAACTGCCACCCGGGGTCCTGCTTTGCCGTTGGGAACTGCCTCCCCTACCTATCCGTCAACGAACAGGTGGCAGTTGTCACCGCGAAGGACTAAGGTCGCTTGGCAGGGTGGCAGTTGGGTCACCATGACCCCGGTGTAGTTTACACGAAATTGACTGGCACCAGTTACTGCCTTCAGTTATGTTATGCTAGCTGGAATCGTGTAACGCATTATATTCAATCCTGCTTTAAAAAACAAAACCTCATTTTGTTCTAAACGTTATAGATCTCATTACCAGTTTTCTTATGTGAAAAATACGAACTATTTAGTTAAAATGCACAAGAGAGAAAACATGGTTATCGAAAACTTACCACGCCGTCGAAAATAGAATCCTGATCCATATCTTCCATCGCCCTCATTGTGTATTGTAGTTTGGGTAAAATTAACGAATAATTAGAATAGTGTAAGAAATCGATTCAACAACGGCATTCTCTTTCTATGGTCAAAAAACAACGCATTGTTGATTTAAAAAAAATAATATTTAGATTTAGCGTGCATGATGTTTTATGCTGTGCTAAAGATTGCCATCGTCCATTGTCATGCGGGACACAATAGTTTTTTCACTTCAATCCGCAGCGGAATTTGGAAAAAGAATTTGAATGATAAGTAAGTACTGAGGGGTTATAATAATTGAATAGAAAGTAGTGAGTCTGATGATATTAAATATCATACAAATTTTGTAGGCATTTAGCCCATATTTCTATTTACTCGGCGATTCATCAAGCAAAGTTTGGACTTGAACGACCAGTTCAGCAGAAATGTAATCGAAAGAATATATCGATAGTACACCCATCGTTAATTTATTCTTCGGTTTCTAGCTCATGGTAATAATGTATTTTTCTGACTTTCAAAATTGATACAAGGTACTACCTACTCAATACAAGATATTTTCGGAGTTTTCTCGTCGAAAATCTTAGAAAAAAGCTAGTTCTCCTTACAGAAAATGCCAATTATTTATTCTATCGATACATCGCGATAAAAACACTGTCGAGAACTATCGATAGATCGTAGCCGTTATTTCGATTATTTCAACCAACCAGCAGTGTCAACCCGCTGAGAGAAATTTCCCCGCGTAGGGAATTTTGAACATTTCGCGTTAACATGCGTTAGTCGAGTCTCCAAGCTGCTGTCAGATGATTCTTGGTTTTCGCTTCCAATGTCCAATCGTGAGTAATCAGCGATGCACCGATTACGAAAGTAAAAGAATCGGTATCGTTTATCTACGCGTTCTTTTGTTTGTTAATAGTTGTTGCATTGTTCGATAGTATGGCGAATTATTTGTCGAACTTTTTGTTGAAAATCCGTTGATCTGCCCGAACGATGGGAAGGATCCACTGCATCGAAAGGTGATGAAGCATGATGAGTAATAACACTCTTCATCCGAGTACAATTGTTTGTGAAGAAGTTTTCGACGAAAACAGTCATCCCTCCGAGGAAGGTAAGTTGTTTTTGCGATTCTCGCCGGATTTTTGCCCTTTTAGGCCGGTAGGACTTTGTAGCTTTTCCCCATAAAGGTTACCCCATTGACATTCAGTGGCTCAGCTGATTAATATTTTAGAGCTTCAAGATGGAAGAGTCAAGGGCCTTTGGTCCGTTTTCCACGGCTTTTCTGTCAGCTCTTTTTCTCCTCCGCTGGTCAAACAATCTGCTGTCCTTTCAGGAATGAGAATTTCCCTTGTACAGGAATATCCCCTATGGGTACATCATCAACTTCGAACTTCATCTTACTACCTTTTGATGTACCAGCTCTTGAGAGAAAGGGTTGTTGTGGTTGAAATTTCATAAAGAAGCCGAATATGTAATCGAAAAGTTTACTATCTACAGTCCCGCACCCAAGGGGTGGGCCGAAGGGGGCCATTGCTCCCACAGTTGATCCTGCTAGTCAATAAATAATTTTTTTATATATTTATGGTATGAGCGGGTATGGTGTGATCGAGTATGAGCGGGTATGGTGTGATCGAGTCGTCAATAACTTATTAATTAATCAATAATTGATTTTTTATGTATTTATGGTACGATCGAGTATGGAATGAGCGGGTATGGTATGATGGAGCCGTAAATAATTCAGAGAGTCAATAGTTTATTAATGAATACTGAATAATTGATTTTTTATAATTTTATGGCACGATCGAGTATGGCATGAGCGGGTATGGTATGATCGAGCTGTTCTCGCCTATCGACTGTTGCCGGCCTATCATGATTCATGTTCTGTTCATTGTTCATTACTTGTACTTGCGATAAAAGATATCAGTTGCATTATTTCTTTGCAGAGGTAATCGAATATGCTAAAAGGATCGGTATAGACCCGCAATGCGAAGCCCATCTTTTACCCATCGCTCTAAAAGGCCTGATGCAACCTCTTCCCAAAGGATGGAAACCATGGTAAATACTGGCTCGATTTTGGCTAAATTTTGGCACTAGACGATTTGTCATTGCATTTTTTACCGATTTTTTCAGTTTGGATGCATCCTCGAACCTTTACTATTACTACAACAAATTCACCAAGACTAGTCAGTGGGAACATCCTTTGGATTTTGTATATAGGAATCTCGTCAAACTTAGTCGATCTGAAGGATACAGTTCTGCCGGTATTGTAACTCCCGTCTTCTGTTTTATTGTCATAAGTTTATCAATTTTAATCGGGTCAAACGTTAAACTTTTTCCTCTGATTTCCCCAGCCGAAGACGACTCTAAAGCCACGGCGCGAGGAGAAGATTTGAAAAGCTTCGAAGAAGTTTCAGATCTATTGTTATCCACCGACAAACCGGTGGAGCCGCCCGGCGAAAATATGGCAAGTCGAGCTTTAAAAGTGAGTTTCCTGTAATTTTCGTCGCTTTCAACTTTCTGATTCTTGGTATTGCGTTGATTTTAGTTCATCGACAAATCCGGAGCCAAACCTCATCAGCCGCTGTTGCTGAGGAGGAAACAGCTGCAGAATGGAATCGAAACGCCGACGTCTGTTTCGTCGCTGCAGGTGGCCAAACTTATGAATCTCACCATGAGAGGTACGAAAGTCATTGAGGATTGGTAGAAATTGATGAATAGGGCAAGCGCGTTTGACATTAAGATTGGATATTTTTGCCAATGCAGAAAATGCCGCTTTTTCCGCCGACGACCCGATCGAGCCAACAGTGGCGCCGAAACTGCTGACTTCAGAGAAAGCGTCAAGTGTTCAGTCGACGCCATCAGCGCCAAAACTCCTTCAGCCCCTTCAGCGGAGCCGGACTCTTGATCCGATACCGACGTTCACCTCCAACCCTAACCCGGACGCGCTGCCGATTCGGGGTATCCTCAGGGAATCCTCATTTTCTGGACTTCCTAACCGAAATCTATCCAAGCCTAATGCCTTATCAGGTAAGTAATGATGAGGTTCAAAACTAGAAGGTTTTTCATCGATCGCAAAAAAATGCTTGGTGGGAAAAATTTGGTTTTAGAAGAAACGGGCTGAAGATGATGATTTTTATCTAGAAATTTCCTCGATGAAACCAATTTTGGACTTGAAATTCTGTGAAACTTATGCCGACAAGTATTTTATTCTCCAGGGGATCTAGCTGGTTCCAGCACTGAACTGGAAGATGAGAAAAAGAGATCCGTACGGTTCGATATACGGTCTCAGGTATCTGACGATTCAGATGACAGCTACTCGGTAAATGATTACAATTTCAAAATGATACCCTAATTTTAAGTCATTGGTACGTCTGAATTTCACTTGATCCGCATGTTTTGACTATTTTTGAAGGACGACGACGGCGCCCCTGCTATGGCTGGGTCATCTTCGGCTGACGAAGACCACCATTCCAATGACAACTTTAATGGTGAGACCAAAAAAATTTCTAATTTTTTTCTTCAAAATACAAAGGAAAACTTCTTTCAAATTTTTCTTCTTAAAATTTTCAACTTTTTTAAATTTTTCCGCAAAATGTTTAAATAAAATTTTCAATTTTTTTTTAGAATTTGGTTTCAACATTTTTTACATTTTTTCAAAAAAAAATTTTTTTTCCAGGTGAGCCCTCAGTTACAAAGAGCGTCAAAAAGCTGAACATCACTCCCGAACAATTGGAAATGGTCAACCAAAAGCTGAACGCCATCAACGTGAACAAAATGAAGCAGCGGTTTGTCAATCCTCACTCGGCTGTCGGGTCATTGGACAACAATTCCGAAGAAGACACAGACAGTAACAACCATTCGTTCAAGCCGCTTTTCGTCAAAACGGCCGCCAAATCGGAAAAAACCGGGCGGTTCAGCGTGTCCAAAACGGTTTTGGACCCGCCTTCGGACCATGTGAAATTGTCGGAGCCAGAGACGGTCGAAAAATGCGAACCCAAGATGGCTGCCGATATCAAGAGTTCGGACGACTTGGAACTCGACGAAATGGAGAAAATCGCCAAAAGTAAAACGGCCGAGAAGCTGGCGCAAATCGATGAGAAGATAACGAAGGAAATACAAGAGAAAATCATGATCATGAAGCTTCAACAGGTGAGAGAATTTTCAAATTGATTCTGATAGAATTTCGTTTTGTGCTCATGCTCGTTTGTACTTGAAGCTAGTTGTTGCTGCTCCTGTTGTTGTTGTTGCTTTTTGTTGTGCCTGTTGTTGTTGTTGTTGTTCCTGTTGTTTTTGCTTTTTGTTGTTGTTGTTCTTGTTTTTTTGTTAAAACCTTTCAAAATTGATAATTTAGTACGGTCTTTTGTCCAATTTCAGAGTGAAACTTTATCCAAACTGACGTCCGAGCTAATGTTGGAGCACGATGCTGAGAAAGACAAAATACTCGAGGAGCATAAAGAACGGCTTCAAACGTTGAAACAATCTTTGGACGAGGACCTTCGATCTCTGGAACAAGAAGTCAGGTAATCGAAATTGATTTTTGAAGGAAAAAAATTTAATTACCTCAAGATTATCGTTGTAAAATCATTAGGTTAACACTTCGAAAAGTATTGAAATTTCACACTAAACTTGGCTTCGAATTGAATTAGCATTTCTTCAATCTTCAGGAATAAGAACAAAGCTGAAATCGACGAGCTGATAGAGAAACTGGCTGCTGAAAGAGAGGGTTTCATGGCGGCTGCCAAAGCTCACCACGAACTGCTGTACAAGAATTCGAAAGATGATCTAGACGAGAGATATAAAGCTGAAAAATCGAAAATCGAGGCCGACTTCGAATCGCAACTTGAGGCGCAAAAAGAGAAGTAAGAAATTGAATATTTGAATTTAGAAAATTGCCTTTTCCTAATAAATCTATCTGAATTAAGCCAAAATAGCTGTCGGTGCTAATTCCTTTTTTATTCATCCCTTCAGGCTCCAGGCCGAAATTGACGGCGTCCGGGTTAGCGAGGAGGCCAAAATTGAAGAGCTGAAGGCGGAGAGTGAGAAGAAAATTGAAGAACTGAGGTCGCACTACGACAACCTCGCAAAAGAAGATGAAGCAAAGTTCAAGCGAGTTAGTTTGATTTTGAATCAAATTTTACAGTTATTGACAGTTTTGCTTCATGTAAAGCTTCAATTTTGGCAGCAGAAAATGCTCCAATTCCATCGACCGTTTTGCAGGAACTGGCCAAAATGGAGGCGGACTTCGCCACTCGACTGTCGGCCTTGAAGCTCGAAAAAGAAGCGGAACTCGTCCGCGTCAAGACGGAATGGGAAGACAAAATTACGGCCACGGGCGTCCAACAGAGGGCGGCACTGGAGAGTTTGGCTTCCGACCACGAAAGGAACATGGCCACGCTGAAAGGGCAGTTCCAACGGGAAGAGGACGCTCTGAAGAAAAGCCACTCGGAGCAGATCGAGGCCTGGAACGCCCGGCTGAAGAAGCTCATCGACAAAGAGCCCAACACTATGTCCGTCAATAGGTGAGTCGCCGTTTTTCTTGCTTGTGGGATTCTTCGAGAGGCGTCTGGCTCTCCATCTGGTGCGTCCTCGACCCAAGCGCATCTGCAGCACCTGCCTTTATCCGTTTATACCTTCTGTGCAGGGATTTCGAGAAAATGCGTTGTGAAAAACGCCTTCTCGAGGACAAGTATCGATCTTTGAAGGATAAGTACGTTCAACTTAAGACGGACATGAAAATCGCCGTCGAGAGAAAACTGCAAAGTCGAGCGCGACGGAAGAAGGATGTTTACGGGTAAGTTGACATGACAATAAATAACTCTCATCTACGATAAATTATTTGTCGTAAATCTTCAATTATTCTCTCCCCAGGCTCGACAAAGAAGTCGAAGGAGAGACAGGCGATTCGAAGGCGAGGAACGACAAGAACAAAAATAACGTCACCGATACGACGATTTCCAACGACGAGAGATTGAAACACCGAGCGCCCAAAATCAACATCGAACCGATGCCGCTGAAGGATCCTCAACGAGAAGGTCTCGAAAACGATCCGTCATCCGACGATCAGTATACGTCGCTGTCGTTAACGCTGCCCACCGATGATCAGAGAAGTACGCTCATGTTCGCTGTTATCTAAAAAGCTCCTGCTTTCGAGTTTGCGTTTCGAAAAAGTTTTCAGTTCGATGACATCATTCGCTCACGGTTTCATTTCTAATCGTTTCAGGCTTGAGTATCAGCCCAGTGAAGAACGAGCCCGACATCAGAAGACGTCATATTCGGGGGAGGTTCCGAATCGAGACGCGGCGCGAAGGTCTTTCTCCCGGGGGTAACGTTTTGGACGAAGTTCGCAGCCAACTTAAGGAACTGGAAGAGATCGAAGAGCAGATACCCGCCAACTCGCAGGGCGATACCTACCTGAGATACCCGTTTCACGGTCCTGGTAGGTGTTTCTAACTTTGCATCTCCGATTTTGATCCATGATGTAGTGCTGCAAAAAATTGTTATCGATTTATCAATGATTTCCCGAAGAATCGATTAATCGATGCCTTCTAAGAATCGATTATTCAATGTTTTCCCAAACAATCGATTAGGTAATTGATGTTTTCCAAAAAAATCGATTAATTGCTGTTCTAACTAATCGATTGGTCTATGTATTCCAAGAATCGGTTAATCAATGTTTTCCCAAAGAATCGATTAATCGATGTTTTCCCAAAAAATCTATAAATCGCTGTTTTCCCAACAAATCGATTAATAAATTGATGTTTGAATTGAATCTTTGAATGTTTGAATTATGTAAATTAAGATGTTTGAATTTTCGATTTTTTTACTAAAATAATCGACTCTTTCTACCAAAATAATCGAAAAATTGATTTAAAAAGGTAATAAAATCGATCAAAAATTCAAAAATCTATATTTTTTGTCTTTGTGTTGTATTGATGCACATTTTCACCTGAAATTGAACAAACTTTTCACCTGTGCGTTTCAAAGGTTTGAGCACGAGCGCCGAGGTGGATTTCTACCGGCACCGGGTGATAGTAGAACAGGAAGCCGTCAGAGCGGCGCGCGAATGTCTGCTCCAACAAAAACGCGAACTGGAGGCGAGGCAGAACATTCTTCGGACTAACAACAATTCCAGCAACATGCAGCAGCTTCAGCAGGTTGGATTTTTTACTTGCTTCTGATGGTGTATGAAACTCATTTTTGCCAAAAACGACGATGTGGGGCATTGCTGTGTCGCCGACCCATATCTGATACTGGCTCAGAAACACAACAAGTATCACTTTGGAAGGTTTTTTTTCAAATTTTGCTTTCTATCGCAGCAAGAACGAGATCTGACGGAAATGGAGGTGTCTCTGCATCGAACGCGGGCTCTTCTCGGCGAGAAAATGATCCGGTTGCGACTCCTCGGGCAGACGCTCAACCGTCTGGTTGACGATTCGCCGTCGCCGACCAAGCAGCTTCCTGCGCACAAATTGGATCAAGCGCTTTCTCCTGGTAAGGATCTCTCCCGAGAAGCTATTCACACTCACACGTACATAACACACCTTTGGAATAGGTACGATCCTTCGTTCCATCGCAATCTAAGTCGCGTAGTTTGTAAATTCTTTTGGATCTGGAATAGGTGGCTGCGGTCTGGCTGAAAACCCGTCGGACAATGTTTTGCACAATTTGGCCAACATAAATTCAGAAATTAGAGAAATCCGTACTCAGTTGAGCAGACGTCAGAACGAAGGTATGGAGTCAGCTTTGCCATCGGCGCACGTCGATCTGCATTCACAGCGTAATTGTGTCAGGTCCCACTTTTTGTGCTGTGTGATCAATGACGAAAATAGATTTTTTCAGTCCTGTACGGTTCCTTAGGTTTTTTGCCGCGGACTATTTTTTTACGCACGGCCGCATAGACGAAGCGCTATACAACCAGCAAAGTCTTCCGCTTGTTTACGATTTGATTTTACACCGCTGATCATAAAAAACGGAAATTGTAAATTTGCGCCACTGCTTTGTGCCATTGCACCGTTTTTATCGCACACTTACTGATCTGAAAGAGTGGGTATTATTGTGGACATTCATCTACCTTTGCTTTGTATTTAGAAATTCGGTTTGGGAGTAGAAAATACAAAAATGAATTTTCGAGAGAAACTAGAAAATTTCTTCTCAAATTCAATTCTTCACAAATCAAAAAATTTTCTATTTTTACAAACTCGATTTTTTCAAAAGCATTCAAAATTCAAAGAAGTTTTTAAAAATTCGGGAGTAAAAATTTAACAATTAAAATTTGAAAGGAACAGGAAAATTTCTTCTCAAATTCAATTCTCACAAATTCAAATTTTTTCAAAAATATTAAAAATAAAAAAAAACATCAAAAATTTTCCAACTTTGATTCTACACAAATCAGAGAACAAATTTTTTCAAAAATATTCAAAATTCAATAAAATTTTCCCAAATTTGATTCTCACAAATTCAATTTTTCACAAACTCAATTCTTCACAAATCAGAAAATTTCCAAAATGAAGAAGAAAAATTCCAAAATATAGACCTTGAAATTGTGCAATTTTCCAACAGGCGCCGTATCGGACGAAGGTTCTCACCCCAGGACGCCGCTCCAGCTGAAACCTTCCCGATCCCATCGGCGGATGCCGAGCAACAAAGCGGAAATCGAAGCCCGCATACAGGGGCTGCGGGAATGGCTGGAGAAGCCGCCGTCTGCCAACATAGATTGGAATCAGTTGACCCTTTAAACAGTTAACGTTCTAATAATTATTTCGAGGGAATTATTCGAATAATCATTTTCAACATGTTCCACCGGCCTACGAATAGAAACGTTGAAAATGGGCTTATCTGTAACGCTCGTTGAGAAATTGGCGGCGAAGAACGATTTTTTTCATTTTTGTGTTCCTAGTCAATTGAGTTTTTGCAAACACCGTTTGACGCAAAAACCAGGTGTCCCAACCCAAAAAGTAAAACGCTTCGTTTTAATTGGGTATTAGTCAAATAATGAATTCACGCATCATTAATGAGTAGGATGAGCAAAAACCTCATTCTCCGGCAGGGCTCGAACCTGACACCTCCTGCTGCCGAAGGTTCCAATTTCGAGTTTTTCCAAAGGTGATATTTTAGCCATTTCCCACTTGTTTCCATTTATGCCAATGAAATTAATTTTTTTTTTCAAAAAACTCCAAAATTTGGTCGAGTATGAGTTACCAGGCATGACGATTGTGATTGACTTCCCTTGCACTTTCGCCGATATCAGTCATTTCCCCATAAGAGGCCGATATTGGCGAAAGCGCTGCGTAAGTCCTTAATACTGATGAAACGACGTTGTGCAGGTATCTCACCCTCCCTCGACTAAGATTTAAAAAAAAAATATAGAGGCAATAATTAAATAAATAAAAAATATTAATAGTTTAATTAATTTTATCGATAACGAAACAATTATTGTTTCTTTATCAATCGAATTAATTAAATTATTGATATTTTTTATTTATTTAATTAATTCAGCTATTAATAATAATAATTCAGCACCCCCCCCCCCACCCATCAATAACCCAATAACCAAAAATATTCAATAGTTTTTTTTTTGATAAAATTTATTTTTTTGGGTCGGGATTTAACGCGTCTTCAAGCCTCTTTCCGATCATGAAGTTTTCAGTGCTCTACTTCTTTTGTAAGCAACGAAATAATTGCAGAAGTTGAAAAAAAAAATTAAATGTTGAAGATTCGAAAATTTTTGTGAAAAACTTCGGAAAGCGAGTAATAAGGCGAGGTTAAGAATTTTGACCCGTTGCGCTTTCGGCCGTGCGGCCATCTTCAAGAATTATTTTGGAGAGCCGTTCGTGCTGGAGGTCAAAATTGACACCGCTAAACGATCTATGCCCGCGGAAAATGAAGGCAGATATCGACTGTATCTTGAATGGATCGTGGCCATTTTAAAAATCCATAAATTATCGTTACACATCGATCACGCGAATGAAAGACGATGGTTTGTAAAGAATATTATTATAAGAGTATCCCTGGTTTTGCCGGGCAGCCTCTAAATCGTTTTTATGGGGGTTTTCGCAGTCTTATCTGTTTATTTATTTTGGAGCAACTCGATTGTTCAAAATAAATGTAAATTCATGAAATTTCCTCAAAAAAAAAAATTAAAAACCCTCAAGTATTCAGGCATACGAAACTGTCTAAATTTCTGCCTGTCTAACTACCAGAGCGTGGAAAAATTCTACCCATTTTCAAAATGTTCTGAAAATGGGCGATTTTTATTCCGCAAGACGAGGGCAAGAGGTTTCAAACGTCTTTTATAAAAGATAAATGAATCTCGAGAAATAAAAGTGATAATTTCGAATTCATCTGCAGCTTCTGAGGAAGGCCGTTCGGGTGAAAGCGCTCGAGCTATGAATCAAGAATTTGAGTGCAATACCTCTTGCACTCGTCTCTAACCGAAAAATTCAATTTTCCATTCGAAGACCCCAGGGAAGAATGCAATTACCAATAGACCGCGGAGAGGATTGTGCCCAGTTGAGCTGTAACTGTTTGCCCAGTTGGGCCGTAACTTTTTGCCCAGTCGGGTCACAACTGCCCCCGCTATTGCCCAGAACCGCCCCATCTTTCGATTGATTTTCCCAGTCCACCTTTACCCCGTTCTTCCCCTTGGGTCTTCATTTGATTTTCGATTGTCATTTTTTATGACATTGTTTTGAGAGTTCTTTGGATTATAATGACTCTCCTTTCCTCCTTCGACGAAAAAAACCTTTTTTGGCAGGATACTTAAACAGCGAATAGCCCTAATATTGGAATATTACTCAACAACGAAGACGATTCGCTTAGTATGTACTTACAGTACTTGTTTAACGCAATAGTACTTAGACGGTCTTTTCTATTCTCAAAATCGGCTGAACATACCTATGAACATACATTTTCCATTGTAAAAACTCGTAGTATTCATATTCACGGCAAGATTGCCTTATGAACCTTCCATTCAATAAATTAACCCTACGTTACGGTACTTATTACCTTTCAAATTTTAGAGAGCTATTTATAACATTCCATAGTATAGAATTTTCCAGTCGATCATACAATAATTATGGACTAGTCGCAATAAAAAGTTACCCTGGAAATCGTAAGAATTACGGCAATTTATTGGAAATTACGCATTTCTATGTCTTTTAGTACGTAGTTTGTAAAGTTCGAGATTGCGCATTCCCAGTGCGCGGTCGACCTAGCACAAAAATCGTGATCGAATTTGTGATCAGCCATACGTACATTGGTAATTGTTTAGTGTCTCTAAGAATTTCGCACAAGTTCAAATAAATATGGCGTTAGTCAATTATTGGTTTCGAGTATTGGTGAATGTTACGCCGTTAGGTTCGGAAGAAGTCCCATTTTCGTGCCTGTAGGGCAAAACTTGTGTCAAGCGTGTACAATATTTGTAGTTATAATTTGTTAACATTTTTCAGTCCTAAGGACTACCCGAGTTTTTCCACCCGATCTCACGAGGAACGTACGTTTCGAACGAGTGTTATTTACAAATTTATCGATTTCCAAAGCAATTTTGAACTTGTGCCATTTCACCTGAATATTCAAACTCTCTAATATATTATTGAAAAATATCCACCGCATCTTCCAATTGTGAAAATCGAGATCGCATTTATCGCCTTATTGCATCCGGCATCTGGGCTGACCTAATCCGATTTTGAAATCTGGACCCAAACCGTGTCAAATTCGAGCACGAAATTCATCGTTCAAAAGTAGACATTTCCCGTAGAAACATGAATACTCGATCAAAAATGTCTAAAATTTTTTTCCTCTTTGTAATTTTTTTCCCGTTAAAATTTCTGTCGATTTGTATTAGGTAAATCACATTGTTTGGTGCAGCTTTTCCACAATTTTTTCGCCCTCGATTATTTGATACGAGGGATTTTTTTATTTTTTTACCTTTTTAGGACAATAATATATTAGGCACTTGCACGGAGTCCAGTATCAAAATTTCGTCCGAATTTTGACTTATATCAATTTACTTTTTTGCTTGACGCACATAAAATATAAAATTGGGAAGAAAAATAACTCGTTAAGTTAATCGACTTGAACTAATATTTTATTCTAATTTGCCGTGTTTATTTAGTTCGCTAACAATTTTTTTAACCACATTTTTAAATCAATTTTACACAGTTTTACCCTTTTTCGAGTGCTTGTTATCAAATTGATATTGCACCAGGTCATTTTCCGGCCAAATGTGTTTACAAAATCGCTTGAAAAAAGGAAAATTCGTAGAAATTATTTCAACGGTATGACGCATGATATTCGGTCCAAATCCCCCCCCGAGCACGCTCCAGACGCTCCGGACCCGCCAAGGCGACTGAGTGCCGCACGCTCCGGACCCGCTGAGGCGGATGAGTGCCGCACGCTCCGGACCCACTGAGGCGGATGAGTGCCGCACGCTCCAGACCCGCCGAGGCGGCTGAGTGCCGCACGCTCCGGACCCGCGGAGGCGGCTCAGTGCTGCACGCTCCGAATCCGCCAAGGCGGCTGAGTGCCGCACGCTCTGGTCCCGCCGAGGCGGCTGAGTTCTGCACGCTCTGGACCTGCCGAGGCGGCTGAGTGCCGCACGCTCTGGACCCGCCGAGGCGGCTGAGTGCCGCACGCTCTGGACCCGCTGAGGCGGCTGAGTGCCGCACAATGGGGCGGTCTGTGGTTGTGGGTTGAGCCGTTCGTATTCGGGTTGAGCCTCCAAAAACGTTGGCATTTTTCAATATCGCATTATATCCGTTGAAATATTTTCTGCTACTGGTGAACTATTACTGGACTAAATTTTTTCTGCTTGTAAATTAGTCACGTATTCGGCCCTCGTAATATTTCTCTGAAAAATTTTTCCGGTCCTCGAGGCTCGGCCAAGATGTCGACCTTTAGAAATTAAGCGTTTTTTAGGACTGATAGAACTAATCGTGTCCCTAGTGGTTTTTCCCCACTTTAGAATCGTGTCTTTACATTTTTATAGGCTGTGATCTCTACAGAAAAGTCATTCACGATTTTGTACATTGTTATAATACTGTAGCGTTTTACGTGTTTCAAATTCAGTTGTCCAGCGAGTCGAATTTTATTTTTATAGCGTTCGTCACCGTTTGAATTTTTTTCGTCACGAAACTCTTAGCGATTTCCGTAATTTTGTTTCGAGTGATGATGTTTTTATGTCTCCTTGAATGAAAGGACACCGATACCAAATAAAGATCTCGATATTGGCATTGACTTTGTCCATCCCACGATATCAATAGACGAATTTATTTGGCTTCGTTTCATACTGCGCCCGTTTCGGTTCAGTGTTCAAGTTCAACTTGTCCGGCTGTCATCTGTTAACCATGTCGATCCTCAGTTGTCGGGATTCTAGGGAAAGTTCGATATTCTCGCTCGCTTCGGTCCGCGGCAGTTCGTGGTAGGAATGGCAAACTGTTCGATTAGTTCCTAATTCGGAGGATAGAGGTCGCTAGCCTCCGTTATTTACGGTGGGATCAGGAACCAGGTGACTCCTGAAACCGCTCATTCTGGGTAAGGCCCATGTGCATATGGATGCAACCCAAGGAACCGGTCCAAAATCCGGATAAGCAGTATGGGGAGTCTCCTGGTTCCTGATCCCACCGTAAATAATCGAGGCTAACGACATAAATTCTATCCTCCGAAGTCCTCCTGAGTCATCTTACAAGAAAGTTGAAAATTTCAGTTTCGAAAGTTGCCCCATTTTATGATACCTATAAGCATAAAACACCAAAATACATACAGGTACAGGGAAAAAGCTGTGCCAAAAAAGCTGCAATCTGAGAAAAATGAATTTTTAGATTGACATAGCGATGGCGTCATATGATAACCTCAGAAAAACCAAACTTTTCAGGAGAGACAAAAAACTGTTATCAGTGACGCAGGGCCTCCTTGACCGAAATACGAGGTTCTCAAAAAGGGCGCTAGAGAGCAGAAAAATGTATTTTCCGCCAAAATTACTGGCCGATGAGATACGAGGATTTCATTCAGAAAATGCAATATGAAAAAATGGCCAGAATTCGAGGTACGAGGTTATCATCGAGGTTATATCTGTTTCCAAACATGTATCAAACTCATTTTCGAAAAAAGGTGACGAAGCAGGATTTTTCCCTGTACCTACCCTTCAAGTCTGATCCATCTAAAAACTCAATTCCCCAATCCGAATAACTCGACAGTTTGCCATTTCTAGCACATCGGTCCGAACGTCGTCAGTCGTCACCGAATCGCCCGAAGACCCTTCGGTGTTGAAGGAGAAAAATAAATTTTACAAATCGAAGAAAAATCGACGTGAAAACGACGAAGAGCAGCTCATCATGTTCGACCCGGCTGTTGTAAAATTTTCAAAATGGAAGGCGCGATTCGAAAGGCTCGTCCAACTGAGGGAAATCGAAGAAGAAGAAGTGAAGAAGGATCTGCTTTTGAAAGCGTTGCCGCCTGCGACGAAGGCCTTAGTGCCGAATTTGTTTCGCCGTCACGAAGAACCGTTCGAAAAGCCGGCTGACGTCATTTTGGCGAAACTGGCCGACCATTACGACAAAGTGGAGCGCAAGGATCGGATAAAACGTCGGATAGAATTCTTCTCCAGTGTCCAGGGAGAGAGGAATTTCTATCAGTTCGCCAACGATTTGAAGGAGCAATTGTTCGAATGCGATTTCGCACAATTCGAAGAGGAGGCGCTTGTTACTGTTTTTATCATGGGACTGAACAATTCGGTTTTGAGGAAACACCTGCTGAAAGATGAACTTTGGTTAACCTCTCTCACAGCTGCGGTCGAACTGGCCGTTCAATTTCAGGAAGTGCTGCCAAGTTGAAGTTTGTCGAGTGATTGCGAGCCAATTTTGCGTTTGGATGAAATAAATTTTATTTATAAAGGGGCTAATTGAAGGTCATTCAAAAAATTGACGTTCCATCAGTTTAGAACTGTATTAATTACAACGGGTCGATAAAAAATAGATTTACATTATCGATATACATTAACACGTTTCTTAAAGAGATTGTAGAAAAACTCTACATTTTTATTTAAAAATGATTGACATTTTTCCTATACTGGGATAATGACTAGTAGCTTACAAGCAGTTTTACCGTGGAAGCTAGACATTTTCGTAATTTCTCGCTTAGTAAAAAAATGTTAAAAAAAAAACACCGCACCAAATCATGTCACAGCGTTAGCACTTGGCTGAATAAGAGGCGTCTCGCATTTGCCGGTTCAGTTTTTCCATTTCACAGTCTGAAAATGAAAATATCGATTCGAAAATTCCAAAAACAGGGTTTTCTATGAAAAAATGTCTGGGAGTGAAATCTGTCGGAAATGACTTGAAAAACGTTTTCTTTCATTTTTAACGTATGACTTACTGCATTCCTTAGAGTCTGCTCGGCGTAGACGTATTCTTCCGATTGCGGAGTAAGGTTGGCTTTGTAGTTAAGCAAACTTAATCGGTCCTTTTGAGCGACGTAGGTCTGTAAACCGTCGGTTAAATATGAGAAGAAAACACAAAAACTACTCTACTAGTTCAGGAAATGATTCTGGGTAAAACTGTGCGAGTAAAAGATTTTTTGAAGCTCCGTGATTTTAGCAAAATTGAAATACTTCCAATTACTTTGTAACCATGGATATAAAAATGGAAGAAAAGGTCCCCAAAAATTTTTTTTAAACACCGTTTTTTTTTCAATTCTGAATTCTGTTTTGTCGCACTTACATCAATGACGGATCTATGGCACTGGAGCTTCTTCGCTAGAGCGAGCCGCTTGTCCAAATTATCGACGAATTCGAGATATGACGTCAAAAGCGTTTTGGGAGCGCCCAGCCGGGACATGCAAAGTACGACTTCTTCCATGGGCAGGTCCGTTTTGGCCTTTTTGCCGCCCAGCCATCCCTGGAAATGTAAACCTATGAAAAATGACCCGGAAACATCGACGGATAATATATCGATTAATAAAATGTCGACAGTAACATCCATGCATGATAAATTAACAATATTTAATCGATATCTAATATATCAACGATACATCGATTTATAGTACCTACATCGACAATATCAATGTATAAGATATTGACAATGTATCATTCATGGTACGTACATTGAATGTAAATCAATGCCAACCTGTATAATTTATCGATGAATATATCGACAGTATATCAATTTATCGTACCTGTATCGACACTATTATCAACAAACTAACAAACAATCGATGATACATCGATATCTAATGTATCAAAAATATATCGATTTATACTGCCTACTTCAATAATATATTCATGTACAATATATCAATGAATATATCGACAATATATCAATTCATCGTGCTTTTATCCACAATACTATCAAGAAACTATGATAAATCGATGATATACCTATCGGTATCTAATGTATCAACTATATATCAATTCATATTAGGTACCTCCATCGACAATATCGATATATCGAACACAGTTATACCTTTGTTAAGAAAATGGCGTCGATCTCCGGCCAAGCTTGGCGTTTCGACCTGGCGATAAGAGCCGCCCATTGATAAAGTCGGTCGGACACATTATGTGCCTGGCAAAATGTCACGGGTGAATTCGCACTGGTTTTCGGCGCCTCCCAATGGTTGAGGCACAGGTCGGACAAGCAGGTGGCCACGGAGGCGCCCAAAAGTTTCCCTCCGTCGTAGCCTTCCTGCCATTCTGGAAACATTTCAGTTTTTGAATTACCCGAGAAAACAGAGGAGAAATACCTATTGATTAATTAACACATCGAATTTATCGATATCACAACTATACATTGATAACACTACTTAGAAAAATCGATATTTTATTTTACGAGGTCTGAGGTTCAGGGGATTTTACGAGGTGGTTCAGGGGGGTTTTGAGGGAATACAAAAATTTCTGAAAAACTCGTTCAACATAGTTGAAATCTAACGCTGAATACACCCATGGATAGGTTACTGGGTCTAAAATGCTTCCTCAGTGCTTTTTTCCCTAAAAAAAAAAACTTTTGAAGGTTTTTGCCCTGTATTGTCAGAATAGTGGACGAAAATCTTCAAAATTGATAAAAACCTCGGGTTTTTTGAAGATCAGTATAATATTGATACATACGAAGAATCGATAGTAGAATTTAGCTTATTAAAGATTTGATGAATCGATATCATTTATACCTAAAAGTTTGATGAAATCGTCGATGAGGTGTTTGTGTTTTGAGTCGGAGAAATGATTCCTCGAGCAAACGCGCAACCTTTGCAACATTCTCTGAGGACTGGTGCAAGCCTCCGAATACAGTTTCATCTGGAATGATATCATTTATGGAATAAATCATATCAATAAATCATTCGTTGGTGATATAATTTATAATTTAATTTGTTAGAAAAATATTTGAATATAATTTTACCTACCTATTCAAATAAATTAAAAGAACCTAAGAAACGCAAATAACTAAAATTCGATATATTTTTCAGAACAAACGCAAAAAATGAATACTAAAAATCTACAGTGCACTATCTAAAAGTGTAATACTTTGTCTAAATTTAAACAATTATTGTCCTCTCCTTAAACATAAACATTAAATTTGACAATTCACACTTACAGAGGCATCTTTACTTTTGCCGAGCATTCTGGAATGAAAAAAAAAGGAATTTTGGTCAGAGTAAAATTTAAAATGATACAAAAATACACGGAGCACTCAGCCGAATCACGATACAAAATACTGAATTCACCGAAGCGTATGCCTAAAAAAATCTTCGATAAAATTCATTTGTAGGTAATTGTATAATTTCAAAAATGGTAGGTATATCACGCAGGTCTGGAAAAAATACTCACAGTTTCTAATTTTTCGGTGGAAAACAGGACTGGAGCCACAGACAAGAAGTAATTTTTCAGATTTTTTAAAAACAAATTCTAGTTTTTTGCTGCGTTTTCACAGTATGCAACCTGCCTTAACAAAAAAGAATTTGTTGTCATACTCAAGCGTATCGGTGAGGAGCGGTATCTGTTTGGTAGTCGACAGATAGCTGGAGTAATGCTGCATAGCCAGAGGCGAGCTGGCCAAGATGTCGTGGAATAGTTTCTTTTTCAGCGTACGATTCAAAAACAGAGTCACCTGGCGACCAAAATAACAAAATGATAGATCGGAAAGACTGGTTATTATTCAAAGATTTTGCTATACGTAGCCGAATAATTAACCAAAATTTGGGGCAAGACTAACGGGAAAATACCACGGAGGTAACGAATGTTGACTTACGTTCAAAATCAGATCGCCGTCGCCGATGTTTTCGGCCGCTTTGAGAAGCTCTTTCTTCAGCCTGATGGACTTGTACAGTTCTAAACTGTAAGGCCGGCCGATGAGAGAAGCCGTCACGACTGTCTCGACATCCGGGGGCGACCACCGGCTCTGGAAATTGAGATGGAAAATTAAAATACATGAAACGGCACAAACCGATTGAAAATTCGTTATTAACAGACTGTGGAAACCGAGAAACAGAAGCACTGATGCTTAAACAGGTGCTTAAACTGATGCTGAAACAGGAGACTGATGCTGCGGAGCAAACACAGATGCCTGAGTGCTGAGTGAAGATGCGGCAGCAAAAATACAGATGCCAAAGCGCAAACACAGCAGATGCTGCAATTCGAACACAGATGCCAAAGCGCGAACACAGAAGCAGACGCACGAATTTAGAAGATGCTGCTGGTGCAGACAAAGATGGAGAACTGCGAACGCAGAAGTTGCCATAGCAAAAGCACAGAAGATGCTGCAGCACAAACACAGATGCCCAAGTACGAACAAGGAAGCCGAAGCTTGAACAAAAACGCCAAAGCGTGAGCACAGAAGCACAAAAACGGAAGATGCCGCAGCACAAACACAGATGCAAAAGCACGAGCAGAAGATGCTGCAGCTCCAACACAGATGCAAAGCACAAATACAGAAGCAGAAGCACGAATATTGATGCTACTTGCTACATAGATGCCGAACTACAAACACAAGACAGATGGGGAACTGCGAACACAGAAAATGCTGCAGCACAGACACAGATGCCAAAGTAAGAACACAGAAGCCGAAGCATGAACACAAACGCCAAAGCGCGAGCACAGAAGCACGAACACGGAAGGTGTGGCAGCAAAAACACAGATGCTGCAGCACAAACACAGCAGACACAGATGCCGAATTACAAACACAAGAGACAGATGGGGAACTGCAATTACAGAAGATTCGGCAGCACAAACATAGAAAATGCTGCAGCACAGACACAGATGCCAAAGTACGAATAAAGAAGCTGAAGCATGAACACAAACGCCAAAGCACGAGCACAGACGCAGAAGCACGAACACAGAAGATGCTGCAGCACAAATGCAGATGCCGAAGGACAAACAAAGAAGCATGGACACAGATGCCGCTGTAGGAAGTAGGTTGGCAGCAATGCTCACCTCGTAATAGCGTTTCAGCATTCGCAGCTGCTCGTCCTTTTCTGTGGCAATCGTACGCGTCAGGAACGAGTAATCTTCATTGTCGGCGTCCATAACTAGAACAGGTCGATTTCAAATTTGTTAGGAGAAACATCGCAAAAAGCAGCGGATAAGTCGCGAACGAAATTTTAAATGAAAAATATAAATTTTCCAACTTCTGCTCACGAAGAACATTTAGTACCGCTTAATCGAACTCACTCTTCTGCAGGATCCTTTCAGGGACCAGCTCGTGAAGTTCGAGGTCGACTTTGTCATCGTCGCCCTTCAGGACAAGGCCGGAGAACGATCCTGGAAAAAAATCGGATCAGGAGTTAGGCCGGAGGTTTGCAGACGGAACCCCCCGCCACCACCAGTGAGTGGGAATGCATTTTTCGGAACCTGGAAAATAAAATACCCGTAAGAGAATCGGTCGAGTAGCGATCGGGTCGAGACAATTTGATTCCAGCGTTGATTTGCTCCGAAAGTTGAGCCGTCCCTCCGACGGAAACACCGCACATTTCCAGCGCAGGAGTCTGAAACACGAGAATTTAAAAAAAAATTACTTGAAAAGCATATTTGAAGTTGACAATATCATCCAAGTAGTACTTACTTAAAACTTGAACAACTACTTAACACTGCTACTACTACTACTGCTACTTGAAACTACTTAAAGTACTTACTTTATACCACCAAGAATTATTATTTCAAAACATTATTTAAAAACACACTTGAAGTTTACCATATTATCCAAGAAGTGACTTAAAACTTGACTACTTGAAACAATTTACCTAAAGTACTTACTTAAAAACACCATGAATTCTAATTTCGAAAAGTTACTTAAAACACACTTAAAATTGACAATAATATCCAAGTAACAATAATTGTTCACCTAATTCACCTAATCAATCACATGAAGGAAGAATATTTATTATTCTTCTTCATGTGATTGATTAGGTGAAATGAATGCCCTAAGAGCATTATTTTGTATTAGAAGAAAAAACAGTCTGTTGATGTTATTAATAATAATTATATTGACATCAGCTAATTAGTTGATATTATATTTTATTCATTATTTAAATCATGAGCTTACCTCATCGTCAGAAAATATACCCACGGCAGACTTTTTGATTTCACTGTCTTCCCAGTAGTCCGCCATGATTCCACTACTAATGCTATTCCGCTTCTCTTTAATAGGTATTTGTGTTATTTTTCAACTACGCTCCAACATAACATTCAAATTTTCCATTTGTTGTTTCAAATTGTAAATCAAATTCAAAAGTGAATACGATACGTCAACAAAAATAATGCTCAGCTGATAACGGATAACCTCAATCTTATCTTATCTCAATGAAATCTACAATTGTTGTTGTTGTATGAACTGTCCATGAAAGAAGAAGGTTCATAGAAACTAACTGAATCTCATACTGACTGAAATTCTGCCTGATATTCAAACTGAAACTCGAACTGAAATTCAAACTGAAACTGAGAATTATATGAGATGCCGGATTCGATTCCCAGCTAGGGAGGAATAACTTTTTTTTAAAGTAATTAAACGAAACATTTATTTAAAACTTTTTTTTGAAATTCAAACTCTGAATAGAAAGATATTAACACAATGTGTTATGATAATATGTCATATTATCACTCGAAGTTGACTTTGAACTCGAAGTTCATTTTGATCTCGAAGTCGACTTTGATCTCGAAGTTGACTTTGATCTCGAAGTTCATTTTGATCTCGAAGTTGACTTTGATCTCGAAGTTGAGTTCGATCTCGAAGTTCATTTTGATCTCGAAGTTGAATTTGAACTCGAAGTTGACTTTCATCTCGAAGTTCATTTCGATCTCGAAGTTCATTTTGATCTCGAAGTTGACTTTGATCTCGAAGTTGACTTTGATCTCGAAGTTGACTTTGATGTCGAAGTTCATTTCGATCTCGAAGTTCATTTTGATCTCGAAGTTGACTTTGATGTCGAAGTTCATTTCGATCTCGAAGTTCATTTTGATCTCGAAGTTGACTTTGATCTCGAAGTTGACTTTGATGTCGAAGTTGAGTTTGAACTCGAAGTTGAGTTCGATCTCGAAGTTCATTTTGATCTCGAAGTTGAGTTTGATCTCGAAGTTCATTTTGATCTCGAAGTTGACATTGATCGCGAAGTTCATTTTGATCTCGAAGTTGACATTGATCTCGAAGTTGATTTCGATCTCGAAGTTCATTTTGATCTCGAAGTTGACTTTGATCTCGAAGTTGAGTTTGAACTCGAAGTTGAGTTCGATCTTGAAGTTCATTTTGATCTCGAAGTTGAGTTTGATCTCGAAGTTCATTTTGATCTCGAAGTTGACATTGATCGCGAAGTTCATTTTGATCTCGAAGTTGAGTTCGATCTCGAAGTTCATTTTGATCTCGAAGTTGATTTCGATCTCGAAGTTCATTTTGATCTCGAAGTTGACATTGATCTCGAAGTTGATTTCGATCTTGAAGTTCATTTTGATCTCGAAGTTGACTTTGATCTCGAAGTTCATTTTGATCTCGACGTTGACATTGATCTCGAAGTTGGCTTTGATCTCGAAGTCAAGTTTGAATTCGAAGTTGACTTTGATCTCGAAGTTGACTTTGATCTAGAAGTTGAGTTCGATCTCGAAGTTCATTTTGATCTCGAAGTTAAGTTTGAACTCGAACTCAATAGAAGATAATCCTCTCGGGATTACAATTTGTCTTCGCCGCGACTCGTGTACAGCTCCCCTCACCCGGTCAAATCGCCCGAGCCCCTCCAAGGGCGCACGCAGGTGAAACTCAGCTGACTTGCCACGCGCCGTCCTCTCCGCCCGGCTCCGTCCCGTTTAACGACCGCCCGGCTCGTTGGCCATTTTCATTCCTCGCTCCTCAGCCCGTCGGTTCGGAACCGCCGCGACGAGCCGCATCACCGCCCGCGATATCGCGTCTCGCACTCTCCCCTTCAAATTGTGAGTAATAATTTTATTTTTTAATTTTATTCATGCTATTTTAAATTATTGTAACCGCTTGAATTTAACGCGGACATGCAACAATTATTTGTGTGGATTTGGGCTATTTTTTTTTCAATAATCATTCGATCAATTACGAAGTAAGCGAAGAAATGAGAATTTGGTTCCCCTTCAAATTGTGAGTACCTACGTAACAATTTTAATTTTTTTATTATTTGGGCTATTTTTTATTTTTTGATTTTCTACTTCTATTTTATTTATTTATTTTATGTGTTAGGTATTATTTTATTTATTATATGTATAATATTTTCATTCAATTTCTATTTCTATTTTTGATTTTGATTTCTATTTAATTGTTGAGATATTTTCGATTTGGGCTATTTTTTCAATTATTATTCAATTAATGAAGAAATAAACAAAACAATGAGAACTTCTTTTTTTTTTCATCCATTAAAATTGTAGAGGGTTTTTTACAATGTTTGACCTTGGTGTGTTGCAAAATGCGACTGTGTTCCTCATAGTGGTAACTAACCGTAATTCGACGTTTTTAAGTGATTTTCTGGTTTGAAAAGGCATTTCCACACATTTTTGATATTAGTCTTACAAAAATGACGAAAATTGAAGTTTTCTGGGTAGAAAGGTCCTTTTTATTATTTTTTTAAATTCAATTTTTACCATAATTTGGTGAACTTTTGTATTTACCAGGCATTTTCTTAAAATAGGTTAATTATCATTACTAGTCTTGTGCAATACATAATTTTTCCGGATTTTTTAAAATAATTAACTAAACTTTTAAACTCTCTCCAAACACTGCAATTGTATTATTTTGAGCGTCAAAGCGAAAAAACCGTAAAATAATAATAAAAATAAAATTATAATATTTTCATATTATTCTGACTCCTGTTTTACTGAATAAATATTAATATTTTTTCTGAATTTGTTAATATAGGATAAAATTTAATCAAATTCGTGTATCGATTGTTTGCTAATCGATTGGCCACTTCGTGACTCGAAGTTTCGGCCACTCGGCGATACACTTGCGAAGGGAGAGGCCACGTGGAGAGCGGAAGGGACCCCGGAAAAGTTCCTACGTGCGAATAACGCGGGAGGGGGAGCGTACGAGTGACCTTGACTCGGCCCGTTCCACGTGGCGGAGGGGGAGGGAGCGCCGTGTTGACATCCGTGACGTCACGGCACCACGTGTCTAGGTCGGCCACGTGAATACACCGACGGCGAGGCAGGTTCGCACGGCCTCTACGGCCGAGGGCCGATTACCTAAAATTACACGTCAAGCATCCCCGTCCTGCGGGATATTTATTTTACAAATTTGGGTAGCGCGGATAGATATTAAGGGGGTGAGAAATTAATTAGAATTAAATTTTATTCTCCGTGAAAGCGAAATTTTCATTGCCTACTTTTATTTCATGCCTACTGAATGTTTATTGAAAGAAATTGTTCAATTTCAGTTCATTTTAATTTCACGAAATTTTTCTAGAGACCAATTTTTTCAAGATTGCCCACAAAATCCCCTGTAAACAAATGAATCAAAATCGTCTTTTAATAGCAAAAATAAATAATACGTCAAGAAGGCTATAATCGTTTTGTAAAATTCTTTCACAATCTCCGGGCGGCACGGGCGAAAAGGGCGTGACGTATTCCGCCGATCTTCGCCCCCCGCATCTCCACGTGCTGGTGGCCGGAGATACACGTGGCTGAGAAAGGGAGGGACACCTCTGAATCACACACGTGCCAACTGCTCATTTAGAAATTACACCGATTTAGGACATTTTGACATTTTTATTACTCGCTAACTGGAAAATCTCCGACGCAAACAAAGCCATGAAATAGGATAAAAAGTCTTTAGAATTCAAATAGGAAAAATACAAAGAATAAGCTCAATATTTCGCACCAAACATTCTTAACATTTTTTTCGTAAAAATTTCAAATTTGCGCAAACCGCCCGGCACGTGGTGGCCCCGATTGCCGAAAGGTGCCGCCGCGGACCATCCGAAAAAAACGAGAGGCCGTTGCACAACGAAAACGGCCCGCGGTGGGCGGGGAGGTCCACACGTGCGCGATTCGATTTGACCCGAAATTCGAGAACCGCCGAGGCGCGCAGTGGCCTCGAATTTTCAGCCGCCCGGTCGGAACGTGGCGAGGCCGAGCTGGGCGGCGGCTTTTCGGCAATTTCGGCAAAAAATACCTCGTACTTAAATGGCGCGTAACTTCTGGCGCCGTAATTTGAATTTGGTTTTTGCCGCATTAAAACCGATACAATTAAGTGCAGAAAATTAGAAATAAATTTTCGTGGATTTGTGGGGAATTTGGTAAATTACCAAAACCGGCTTATTGAGCCAAAATACGGGTTTCCTCATTTTTGAAGACCGGTCGGAAAAGTCCGGAGAATAATATTTGCATTGAGTTGCTAAATATTGAATGGAAAATAATCCTTCCTTGTCTGCCTTTTCCGTTTTCTACCTTCTCGATGCAGAGGCCGACAATTCCAATTTCTAATAATTTTAATCAAAGTCGAAATTTGGATTCTTCATAGTACTACTTATTGGCACTTGTGTTTTCTATTTAATTTTTTTTTCTGGCCACAAAAATGAACCGGTAACTCATCGAATTTTGATATTATTGGCGGGTTTTAAAATATTTCCACCGTGTTTTTTGACATTTTTGAACCTAATAGCCTCAAAATTAGTCAAAATATAATAAAATTGGATAAAAAAATCAGGTATTAAAATATGAAAGTATTGTTTGTTATTATAGGCTGGTTTTAAAATGTTGCCATAGTGTTTTTTGACATTTTTGGTCCTTATAGCCTCAAAATTAGCCAAAATATGATGAAATTGTGTCAAAAAAATCATGAATTAAAGTATAAAAGTATTGTCTATTATTATAGGCTGGTTTTAAAATATTTCCAAAGTGTTTTTTGACATTTTTGATCCTTGAAGCCTCAAAAGTTGCCAAAATATAATAAAATTGTGTCAAATATTCAAGTATTAAAATGTGAAAGTATTGTTAGTTATCTACGGGCAACTGGTTTTTGTTTTTCGCCCCCGTTTTTTATCCTAATTTGAAAAAATTTGTTTTCCTCAACAAACAACAGCTAGCGATTTATTCAATGTTGTTCCGAGAGGGACGGAATTGTTTACCATCGGTGAATAAAAATCAAAATCTCCGCAGCGATAGGTTCGCTTTCGAAATTCGACTCTCGTTCCTTATCGGCGGTGGTCGCCCTCGTCTCGAGCCGTCCCGCTTTCCTTTCGCAGTTGATCCACGTGGCCCCCTCCTTGATCCTTTATCCTTACCCTTTGTCTTGACAGCCCCCATGGAAGAAGAAAAGGAAGGTTCACTAGATAGGGGATTTTGTGCAGCACGCTAGCGCTCCGATTTTACGCTGGAAGAAAAAGTACTATCAAGTTCTTCTGGGTTTCGCCGGGGCCCGTTAGATAGCGTGCCGTAAGCGCAATATTTACGTCGACCACGTTGTCATCCGGATCTAGGAATTTTCAACGGAAGATTCCATCGCCATTGTTCTCTGGCGACGAGCCGACGACCGACGCGTCTAATTTTTATTCGTTGTTTTGTGTTCGATGAGTTCGTTCGGTCTACCCATATTTTTTGAATTGTGATTTTTGCGTTGAAGACTGCGCCAACGTTTTCATTGATCGGTTTCACAGCATTTCGTTCCATGATATAGGTAGGTAATTTACTTCGCCACGCCAAGACAGTGCTCTATCAAATGGTGCAGGCGGATGTACAACTTCGCCTGTTGCAGGTAAATGAGCATACGTTAATGTTTTTTGGCTAACTTAATTTGTCGTTTCAATGAATATTTGAGAAAATGGATGCCCCTAAGAGAGAAACGTAAATGTGATATAGACCCAAAAATTTTGTCTGGTCTGCTTTAGTGCAAGTTACCTTCTTTTACTACTGTTTGTAGTTATTAGATACTGCATTCCA
Organism: Nesidiocoris tenuis; assembly: GCA_036186465.1. Lineage (NCBI taxonomy): Eukaryota > Metazoa > Arthropoda > Insecta > Hemiptera > Miridae > Nesidiocoris > Nesidiocoris tenuis. The sequence continues at coordinate 4,299,817 of AP028920.1, forward strand.
TTTCTTTCGGGTAATCGCACCAATTACAGCATGAAGTTAGTAGCTAACCCTTTATAAAGCTGATACCCCCTTTTCTAGATTGGGAAGTGACTCCACTACGCAAAAGCCACAGCAAAAGCCCTATTACTTTTGTCCAGAGTTGTGAGAAGGCAGAACGTCATGACGAATCATCAAAAGTTGGTATGTATTCGCCTATTGGACGTTCACTTTTTTTGGTACATTATTTCCAGAAATAGTGTACTTACCTATGTAATCGGTCGGGAAAATTTCTTTTCAACACACCCAAATGTCAAAAAATTCATGATCTCAAAAATGATCTCAAAAAATATTTTTTTTAGATTTTCGACCCCTTAACCTTTTTTGATCGGGTTCCCCCGGACAATATGTATCAAGTTGGAGCAAATCACACCTTTTAGGACCAACCGCGACAAAATCGGATCAGCGGTTCTGTACGAAGTTCTGTCCACAAATTTGGCCAAGTTTTGTGTTTTTGGACTTCGTATCATACCGCTGATCCGATTTTAATATAACCAGACCTAAAAGTTGTGGTTTGCTCTAACATAATGCATATTGTCCGGGGGATCCGATCGAAAAATGTTAAGGGTCCAAATCGGCATTAGTATGGTCCATTTTTGGAAATCATACTGAACCTACTCCTATTATTTGAACTTTATTTTCTGTGATACCCAGAAAAAGAATGTAGGTACCCATGGCAGCAATCGTTTTTTATTTGAAATCTGACTAAACTATATTATAGTTGATTATTTCGATATGTTTCACTAGTTTATGTTTTTTTTTTTTGCATAAGTTGTACTATTCTACCCAACTAAAAACTAAAAGCTGATTTCATGTTGACAGGTCCACGCCGTTCTCTGTCCGTATCGTCAACTTCTGTCGCCGGTGAATTACGAGTCGTAGCATACTGCATTTACCATGTTTCTGTTTGAAGCAACGAGGTACCTACCGAATTTTTGTATTTGTTGTAGCAGTGTCAACAGTCGACATGTAAATTATCCAAGAACCAATTCAATTAGTCAACAATAACAATAAAAATTCATTCTTTGATGTTCTTTCAAGCTGAATACTTTCTGTACAAGTTAGATATTTTACATTTGTGAACTTCTCTTATGAAAGCATTGTCAATGTAAAGCTACAATTTTCCTGTACTTACCAACAATTTAATTCTTGAAATATTACAAATATTACAAATATTAAGAGTTGGATAGTAATGATTACTTTGAGTAATGATTACTTTTTAATTTACTTTTTGAATAACGCTGAGATTAATTGCAATTCCCATTCCAATTCCTGTAATGGTAATCGAAATTCCAATTACTTTTTTAATTACATGTAATGGGAATGGGTTTTTTGAATTCCCATTACAGGAATTGGAATGGAGTAATGGGAATGGAGTAATCCGATTACTCGCCTGTAATCCAATTACTCGCTTGTAATCCGATTACTCGCCTGTAATCCAATTACTCGCGAGTAATTAGAATACACTGCATAAACATTGATTTCTCTGGAGATGTCATAGAAATTCAATGTGGTTACAGTTGAAAGACATTTTTCTTTCGCCACCATGACAAATGCCCCGATCCGACCTTGGGGGAGGATGCAGTGTATTCTAATTACTCGCGAGTAATTGGATTACAGGCGAGTAATTGGATTACAAGCGAGTAATTGGATTACAGGCGAGTAATCGAATTACTCCATTCCAATTCCTGTAGTGGGAATTCAAAAATCCGTTCCCATTACATGTAATTAAAAAAGTAATTGGAATTTCGATTACCATTACAGGAATTGGAATGGGAATTGCAATTACATTTCTTCAAAGGAATGGGAATTTGTAATGGGTAATGGGATTCCTTTTTTATCAACCCAACAATTTAATTCTTGAAATATTACGAACCTCTGTGACAAAAACTTGCAATATTGAAATAGGCTACCTATGTTATGAAGACTCATTTATTATTTTTGTAAATTGCCTACTGAAAGTTATGCCATAATTTTTACTCTTTGTTTTGTAGAATACATTATTTTTATTTGGATAAAACGTGTTTTCCTTCCTAATTTTCCTAATAATCCTAAAAATCAGTACCTATTTGGGGTGCGATCGTGATGAAAACAAATATGTCTGCCGAAGCTTCGACTGAGACATAGAAAATGAAACAACTAACGAAGAAGAAGAAGCGAATAATCACCATAATCACCCGCTGAGTTGACCGCCACGCTATCTGTAGTTTTGGTGTTGTACTACAGTTTGGCAGTTTGGTTCTCATTTCTTCCAGCAAGATCGCCACTGTGCCCCCTGCACGCCGGTTAACCTAGGAGTGGACCTTCCTTTTCTTCTTCCATGGACAGCCCCTAAGGCGAGGTATCGGATTCTTAAGATGGGGGCTATCTGTTCCACTTTACATACGGAATAGGGTCGAATTTCCGAGTACCGAGAAAAAATCATGTGCTACAAGATCGTGTTATAAAAAAGCTAGGCAGGTACGCCCTATATAGCCTTTATAATACAGGGTGTCACGCAATTGTTATAAAAGAAGAAAATTGGTTGAAAGTGGACGAAAAATGAAACAAAATGCACCCAACCGAACTTTGGTACCTCGACCCGTTGAGAAATTATGTTTTTTCGAACGTTTTTTCATGATTACGCCATAAAACACCACAGCTCCATAAAAACGCGCATTATTCCGCTTAAAATCATTTTTATTCCAACTTTTTTGATCAAAATCGTCCGAATCAGGCAAAATGAAGTGCATGAGGTTCGAAATTTCATACGTACAGTAATAATTCAGTTATTGTGTGTTACCCGCTCACCACTGAGGGGGGGGGGGGGGGTGAAAAGGGGCGAACAAAAATTTATAACCGCTGATCATTCAGAACAAAGGGCTCATTGCTCTCAAGTTATCCAAGAGTTTTTTAAGCTGCTGCATGGAATTGTTTTACACGAATTTTCATAGAACGGTATCACTTGAGGCATTTTGTGAAAGTCCGAAAAAAAACGTGCACGGCTTTGAGTGCACTCGATATATTCCACAGAAAAATAATTTTTTTTTTTTGACGTACCTATTATAATACGTCAAAATCGGTTCATTAGTGCGGGAGACAACCGGGTAGACGGCTCCCTCTTATAATCTCACTTTAAATGAGGAAAAAATAATTCGAAGTGCACACTCTTTTGGTACATTATTTCCAGAAATAATGTACCTATGTAATTGTTCAAGAAAATTTTTTTTACAACACCCCCTGAAAATTTGTTCTTTCACGTTTCAGAGGTTCTAGAACAAGAATCTGCAATAAAAATTTTTTGTCCGTCCGCCGTACGCCGTACGCCGTACGCCGTACGCCGTACGCCGTACGCCGTACGCCGTACGCCGTACGCCGTACGCCGTACGCCGTACGCCGTACGCCGTCAGCAGCAAAACGCATAGAAGGAGTGGTCCGATTTCAAAAAAAAAAAACGAGCGTTTAGCAAATTTTCCTGTGACGTGCACCTCCTATAAGGGAATCCTCTGAATCAACTCTAGACTACTCAAAAACGATCAAATGTAAAAAAAGTCATGATCTCAAAAACAGTTTTTTTGGGTTTTCGACCCCTTAAAATTTTTTGATCGGATTCCCCTGACAATATGCCTCAAGTTGGAGCAAAACACAACTTTTAGGACCAACCGCACCAAAATCGGATCAGGGGTTCGATACGAAGTGGACGGACGAAATTTTGGCCAAAAATTTCGTCCAGCCACTTCGTATTGAAATACTGATCCGATTTTGACTAAATTAGTCTTGAAAGTTGTGGTTTGCTCCAACTTGAGGCATATTGTCCGGGTAATCCGATCGGAGAAGGTTAACGGGTCCAATTCGGCATAATTAGGGTATATTTTTGAAAAAACACAAAATCTCAATTTTGAAGGTGATGCCGTGGGTTTAGAATTTTTTGAGTATTTTTCCCGTGTTTCTCGCTTGATTTACCATAAGATAGGGTGGTTTTTCCGAAAAAATTCGAAAATTTGGTTTTTGAATCGGTTTGGCTTGAATTTCTTAATGCGATTTCTGCGTTTTCGCGTTTTTGGCAATTTGAGGGAGTCCTACTGAACCGATTTTGAATTTTTTGAGCTCGTTGGATTCCTTGAAGGTTTTTACACATTTTTCACTCCCTATAAGTCAAAATCGATTGGGGTTTAGTAATCAAAAACTGGTTTAAAGACTAATTTTTGACCTAAACAAAAAATATTTTTTTGACCCTTTAAAAAAAATGTTAAAATTCCAAAAAAATATTTTTGAGTAGGTTTTGGGCAGGTACATGACACAAAAAATTCGCAATTTTCTACAACTCTCCAGGACTAAGAAAAATGAAAAAAACCGATTTCAGCAGGAAAATCCAAGGTCCTAGCCTAGGAAAAATTTCAAAAAAATGATGGATTTGACTTCGGGGTTTTTTGGCGGGAATCTTTAGATATTGACTATGAAACATGAAATTTGGCATTTTTTCGAGATTTTGGTCAACAGGGTCAATTTTGGGGGCAGTGACACTGCTGAAATTGCGGTTTTGCAGTTTTCATGGGTTCACGGCACATGTTCCAATCGGTTCAAGGCGTGAGGAATACGAAATGGCGGCTGTAACATTCCCACCCTTGATCTTGGTAGGGTGGGGAAGTAGGGGACTTCCCCTACCCCTACCGGCTCTTTCGTCGTCTATTGGCTCAGATTTATTAGAAACTGAAAGTGTGAAGCTGGGATTGGACAGCTTATGTTAATTGGGCGGATCTTGATAACAGTTGTCACCTGTTAACGCGGTTAACAAAATGGCTGCCTTCTTGCCGCCAGGCCTCAGGAAATATTTCTTTGAAAGCAGCCGCCAGGTATTTTCTTTTTATACCTACCTATTTATTATCATTGTGAAAACGTACCTTTTCGGCATAATTGAATTCACGATTGACCATTACTCCACAAATGATATGATGATAAACCGACCTACTCCAACTATTTGAACTTTATTTTCTGAGGTACCCAGACAAATAATGTACCCATGTCACTAATCTACTTAGCAGCGTTTTTTGCTTTCAACGGTCCATAAGAAAGAAGAAAAATCCCTTAGGGGAAAAATTATTATCGATATTAAATATCGACAAAATTTTGTCCTCCGAACGCGCCGATTTGCGATTTTTTTCACCTTTTTCTTCTCTCTCGGACCTTCTGCCATTATAGACTCTCTCTCTCTCTCTCGGATTCCCTCAAGGTACGTCCAATCGTCAGCTCGTGGCCGCCTAGTGCCAATAACCTCGCGAACCTCCCACCTCGTCCTCGAGTTCTCCGCCCGTCAAGTCCCGGGTCGTCTTGCGACCGAAACACGAACGCAGAAAACGCAGACGAACAAAAAAAAAACATTCGTGAGCATAAAAAAAAACACGGTAATGCAAGCAGACGATTATTCAAGCAGACAAAACTCGTTTTTTACAGACATGCGATAATAATAAATAATAATACGTATGTACACACCAAATAATAATAACAATATTTTCATTAGGTCCTCAGTTTTCAAGTGTTTCTTCACATTTGAGGCCGTTCTTCATGCTGAGATATCGTTTAGGTATCAGATCATCCTTGAAAGCTGCCATTTTCGACACGTGGGACCGCTCTTACAATTTTTGACTCGTTTTGAAGTACCTCTAGCGATTTTACCGAGTAAATGGTAGTCGCTTTTGATGGTTTCTAAAAACCGTTTATTCCTTACAATTTTACTAGTAAAAATTCACTCAAAATAGAAGAGTTGTAGCGTACATGATACTACCAGCAACAAAAATGTTTGAGGACCAGGTTTTTTGTGAAAATGTTAAAAGTTTCAGCCCTCAGCATTTTCTTTTTTTTTTTTAGTAGTGTCAAACTTTATTTAGATTTGAACTCATATTTTTCTATTGTTGAGAGGCGCTATTCGAGTTCTTTCAGCAGGTGTATACAATTTTAATAATATATTATTAAACTTCACTTTGTCATAATATGACAGTTCGTAGTTTAAATATTATATAATTATTTAGGTCTATTTATATTTATTTATTTGTATCCTATGTTTATGATTTTTTGTAGGTTTTTTGGTAGTTATTTGTATTTTTCTCTATCTCTGGATCTGCGAAATGGCCGAAGCCAACTACAGAACTTTGACAGATAGGTATAGCAAAAAGTTTGTAAAATCTGCCTCCAGCGTAAAAGACTGCCTGCAGTCGGAAAGAACGAGAATTAAATCGTTTATAGTTTTAGGTACTATTAAATAGTACCTTTTAAAATTTGAAATATGTATAATACGAAGTTAGGTAATGTTTTATTTGAAGTATGACCAATTCGTCCTTAACGTTGGGGGGCTTTTCGGGGATTTTTTTCCTCACTTGTGGAGGACTCGGATTCAGGGGCTGAAACCAGTTGAACCCCCTCGACGTCGAATTTCCCTAAATCGGGGATATCCCGCATATGTCGCCGAACTGGAGCGAACACGTGTAACTCGCCCGATTTCGGTAAAGGGGAAACACGTGGAAGATGCGAAGACCCCCCTCCCCCTTCCACACCGATTCGCCACTTCCGTTCCCAACTCCGCACGAACTGGTAGGGATAACTGGGCCAGTTTACATAACACGTGGGCAAGACACGTGCATCACCTGTCCTTTCTTTTAAACTTATTTCGTCCACCTGTTGGTTTTGTCACTTCCGTTTACAAGTTGGAACGATTTTGTACGTTTTCCTCATTTTTTGTTTCCTCCTCAAGTTACGGGAAAAAATCATCAATCGTGTCGATAATTTGGGTTTTGAAATTTTGCCATATTTTTGTCCGTTTTGGACATCCTAGAGATCAGGAAATACATTGCATAAAAAACTAAATATCTCATGTTTTCTGATCAATACCCAAAACTATCCAAAAATATTATTTTTTAAATTTAAGCATGTTTTTTGAAAGGTAACAAAAATTAAAATCCCAAAAAAATAGTTTTTTGTAATATCAAAATTTGATATGTTATTTAATATGTTGTAATATGGTACACCAATCTTATGCAACTAAAACTCAATCAATTTTGATAGTCGGGGGCTGGAAAATGTCCTGTAACATACAAGGAATTGTACGAGCTCAAAAATTCAAAATTGATTCAGTAGAACCCCCTCGAAAACCTACAAACGTCAAAAAAGAAGAAATTGCAATAAAAACATTCGAGCCAAACTGATTCAAAAATTTTTTTTAAATTTCTGAAAACCCTCTATTCTATGGTAAACTCAGCGAAGAATACGGGGGAAATATTCAAAAAATTCTAAACCCATGGCTTCAAATTGACTTTTTGCGTTTTTACAAAAACAGCCCATACAAACGCCTATTTTGAGCAAATTTGGACATTTTTTAGAAGAAACCCGAAACATTTTAATCCAGCGTTTTATCGGATTATAAATACGTAGAGTAGGTATTTTCATCTTTTTCTCAGTAACCCAATTGTGTTGTTGTTGCAGGATGGCTCCCACAATAAACGAGTCTGCTGACCGAAGACGGCCGTTCACCCTTGAAGAATATCTTCAAACATCACTTCGACTAAGTGAGTGCAATTTTTCACCGACTTCAAAACGGAGGTTACTCAAGTTGACTTGTAAGGTTTTTTGCCCAAATTTGGGGACAGTATTTTCCTATCCGCCACCGGATATTTTAAGATTATGAAAGAATGCTTGGGTGGGACGAACTAAATTGTCATTATTAGTAAACACAGATTTATAGTTATTTACTACTTTATAGAAAATTACTTTTTTATCTTTTAAATTTTCTATAGTAGCTTTTGAGCTAAAAAACGCACCATATTTATTATCAATTCCAAAAACTTATTGAACATTTTTTAAGCACCGTAAAACTCATAAACTAGTTAATGATGTCTTCTAGCTACCATTGTGAATTCAATGGAACGTCTTGGTTTCGCATGGGAACCTCAATTACCGTCATTCCCGTTATAGTACGTTGAATGCGAGCGAAACAAAAATAGGGATAATGGGGCCGAAGGGGCGGGGGAAGAGGACAGCTGCTGGATAGCCTCCGATCACCTGACACGTGTACGCCCCCACGTGGAGTCAGCTGTGACCGGGGGCCGTGACGTCACGCAAGACAGAGACGAAGCTAGCGGCGCTTTCTCCCTCCTCGCGGAGGTCAGCGCGTGGAAGGCTCGCCACGTGTGCCAATATTGTAGCGGGGAAATTTCCCGTTTGCCCCGACGGATTTTCATCGAGCGGGAGGGAGATTTTCCGAAGGGGCGGGGAAAATATCCCCGCTAAGTTTGGGCAGGTCAGCTGACGAGTCCACGAGCCGTGGCCGGACCTGAGGCCACTGCCCCCGTAGAGAAAGGATCGCGTCTAAAAAATGGAAAGGCGATCCATTTACAGTGGCAAAAAAATGAGCGGTGTGACGTTTCGACATGACTTCCTTCGGCTAATAAGCCGATGAGCTTCCGGAGTGAAAAAAATACTCATTTGGGGAAAAAATACTTTTGCTGTCATCAAATTCTACGTTCATTTATGATTCCATTACGGCAATTTGCACATGGGCTATTATCTCAAAACGGTTCATAAACAGTTCACAATATAGGCAAAACAAATTATCGACACCTACCTGATATTTTGCTTTTTTGGGTACCTACGTAGCCGCTAAAATATTCCAGGGCTTGAAAATTTTTTACTGAAAAACATTGAAATTTCAATTCAGGAAGCAAAAGAGCTAACCCGGAATTCGAATCCCAAATCTATAGTTTCTATCTATCGTGTGTTAACCCGATCGTGGTAAACCCCAATTTATGCCCGAAAATGGATTTATTCAAAATCCTCGCGATGATTTTTGAATTGCCTCACATTTGGCCTTGTACTATTTCTTGTAAATATGGAGCTATTAATAAATAGCTTTTATATAGCCTTATAAGGCTATAAGTTGAGTATCAAAATGGGCTAAATTTATCTTGGCTCTATCACAGCAACGGCTGAACCGATTTTTGTCATGTGAAGCTTATTGGTCCTCATTTTGGCGCAGAATTGATAGGAATTAAAGGTGAACAAATTGAAATCCAAAGTTGATTTTTTTTTTAATTTCACTGAATCGAAAATGAATGTTTGTCGGTCGCAAGCCATCTCAGAGCCCTGCCAGCTGAAATTGTCGACCGGAAATATTTTATTTCGACATTTTCTAATTGCGGAATCGCAATTGCGAGGTGCATTAGTCACAAACGGTGCACCAGTTGCCACGCGCAGCCTTCGCCGAGGGTCAAGGCGATTAGCTCAGCCACGCGCGCCAAACTCAAAAACAAGAAAAAACACCGACAGATACGAAATCGACTAACGAGCTCGTCCGACTTACGTAAAGAGCTGTTGTTTGTTTTGAGGTCCACGCGTTTTCAAACCGAGACGTTTAATTGGGCTAATAATAAATCTTTTCCCAATATATTGAGGTGGAAACGAGGAAAAGTACCACCGAAATATTGACGATGCTTTTGAGAGTGTTTAGGGCAAAAATATGAAAAAACTTTGCTCTTTGCTCTATGCTCTATGCTCTATGCTCTTTGCTCTTTGCTCTTTGCTCTTTGCTCTTTGCTCTTTGCTCTTTGCTCTTTGCTCTTTGCTCTTTGCTCTTTGCTCTTTGCTCTTTGCTCAATGCTCTTTGCTCCTTGCTCTATGCTCTTTGCTCTATGCTCTTTGCTCGTTGCTCTTTGCTCGTTGCTCGTTGCTCTTTGCTCTTTGCTCCTTGCTCTATGCTCTTTGCGCTTTGCTCTTTGCTCAATGCTCTTTGCTCTTTGCTCTTTGCTCTTTGCTCTTTGCTCTATGCTCTTTGCTCTTTGCTCTTTTCTCTTTGCTCTTTGCTCTATGCTCTTTGCTCTATGCTCTATGCTCTATGCTCTTTGCTCTTTGCTCAATGCTCTATGCTCTTTGCTCTTTGCTCCATTCTCTTTGCTCTTTGCTCTATGCTCTTTGCTCGTTGCTTTTTGCGCTTTGCGCTTTGCTCTTTGCTCTTTGCTCTTTGCTCTATGCTCTATGCTCTTTGCTCTATGCTCTTTGCTCTTTGCTCTTTGCTCTTTGCTCTATGCTCTTTGCTCTTTGCTCCTTGCTCTATGCTCTTTGCTCTATGCTCTTTGCTCGTTGCTCTTTGCTCGTTGCTCTTTGCTCTTTGCTCCTTGCTCCTTGCTCTATGCTCTTTGCGCTTTGCTCTATGCTCTATGCTCTATGCTCTATGCTCTATGATCTTTGCTCTTTGCTCTATGCTCTTTGCTCTTTGCTCTATGCTCTTTGCTCTTTGCTCCTTGCTCCTTGCTCTTTGCTCTTTGCGCTTTGCTCTTTGCTCTTTGCTCTCTGCTCTTTGCTCTTTGCTCTATGCTATATGCTCTTTGCTCGTTGCTCTTTGCTCCTTGCTCCTCGCTCTATGCTCTTTGCGCTTTGCTCTTTGCTCTTTGCTCTTTGCTCTTTGCTCTTTGCTCTATGCTCTTTGCTCTTTGCTCTTTGCTCTTTGCTCCTTGCTCCTTGCTCTATGCTCTTTGCGCTTTGCTCTTTGCTCTTTGCTCTTTGCTCTATGCTATTTGCTGTTTGCTCTTTGCTCTATGCTCTTTGCTCGTTGCTCTTTGCTCGTTGCTCTTTGCTCTTTGCTCCTTGCTCCTTGCTCTATGCTCTTTGCGCTTTGCTCTATGCTCTATGCTCTATGCTCTATGATCTTTGCTCTATGCTCTTTGCTCTTTGCTCTTTGCTCTTTGCTCTATGCTCTTTGCTCTTTGCTCCTTGCTCTATGCTCTTTGCGCTTTGCTCTTTGCTCTTTGCTCTTTGCTCTTTGCTCTTTGCTCTATGCTCTTTGCTCTTTGAACGCTTTTGACGCAAGATACGGAAATATCCTCAGCCCCTTGCTAGGGGGTAGATCGACTCAACCTGGAATGAAACCCCTTCAAGTGCAACTTGGCGCAGTTGGTGCTTTTCGAGTGGACGAGCATTTTCGATTTTTTTACTTCCCTTTCCCCTTTATTTCTCCTCTCTGTAGGCGGTGGTGAGTCACACGGGCGTGTTGTAAGGGAGTTGTGCAACCTTGCGACTGGCGCGCCGCGTGCCATCTCAGTCATTATGAAAGTTCCACTACGCTACGATCTGATAAATGATCTTATTTATGTACTGGAAGGGTAGCTACCAAAAACAATGAGGTCCTTCAGCCAGGCCCAGGTGTCAGTCCTGATTTGTCATGGGGAAGGGGGTGAACCAAAATTGTTTTTGACGTTATTGGGTGAGATTGTATCGATTACTACCTGATAAAGTTGTCTCGAAATGTGAAGGGGTTTTATAAGATTCTTTTCACTTCCATGTTGAAAATGAAAATCGGATAAGAGGTTGAGAAAATAGAATCATTTCACCCCGCTTCTCAGAATCACTGTTTGTTTTTCCTCTTTCAGTCAATTATAAGAGTGCATAAATTGACTCCCTGAACATTTTTCAAATTTCTTAATCAAACTCTTAGCGATATTGATGTTGTTTTATTTTTTGATGATCGCAAAAATGACACGATTTCAGGTTTTCAAGTACTTCAATTTTAGACGGGTTTTAAAAATAGAAAAGGTTGTCTAATTTTCTGATATTTTTCCAAATTTATTTATCATGACTACAATCTTACATCTACGAATAGTAGCGTAGATAGTAAATCCACATTTGTTTTGAAGACTTTTTTGGACAAAAACTCAATTTAATTTTGAAACACGCTGAAAAAGCTGACAAAAACCAAATCGGACTAATTGGAACGATCTTTATTGGGCAAAATCAAAATTTTGAAAAACCTTGATAAAGCTTCTCCTCAAAATTTAATGGCCTCGTTTTTCACTTTAAAGTGAACAACGAACGTCAAAATACATACATAAATAAATAAATACATAAATACATACATACATACATAAATACATACCTTATAAATTTAGTCGAACATTTTACGCACCGAAAATTGGAAGTATACGCTGTGCCGCGTAGACGCTGTGCTACACAAGGTTGCCCTCTAGCGAAGCGTTCTGGATCCTTTCCTCCCCGTAGTACTACCGTCATCCGCAAGAAAGCGTTGTACGCTTCTTTCGCCTACCAGGAATGGATTAGAAGCTGCAGAGTGGCATTTTCTGTTGGGTTTGTCGAAGGGTGGTGGAAATGGGTGGAGGAGAGGGGAAATTGAGGGAGGAGGCAAATTTCAAACTCAAAACTTGATTTTCCACAATTTTGATTGCGTGAAATTTTGAAATTGGGTGCGCCTTTTTTACGTGCAGTCTTCGAAACGCGAGCGTCACCCATTTTTCAGAAGATTGGAAAAAATTGTCAAATCAACCCCATATCGATTGCGGCCGAACGGCCGTGCCGATTTTAACGTTCGAGGTGGCCGTTCGTTGCGGAGTTTTATATTACTTAATGCCGTCAATTGAGTAGAGGTTTTAGTGGAATTTTTCTTCAACTAATTTTTGCAGTGCTCAGGAAGCCTCTAAACCAGTCAAAATATGATTGATTTGGAAATTTCATTTACTTTTAAAGTATTGAAGTACCTATTGTGTTTACCTGCACCGTTCGGATTAAATGGCCTAAGAATATTAATGCGCATTATTGCAAGCGATATAAATTAAAGTTACGAAAATACATCTTGGTACATACGTTACCCTTAATGCGCACCTTTTGTTATTGAATCAGTGCGGTCTAGTTAACCGCTCCCTTGCATATTCCTTTCATATCAACGGCTGCTTGCTCCCGACCGCATTCATTAGTAAACGTTATAACCATTTATCAAATTTCTCGAAGCTGACATAATACGCATACCTGATTATTCAGCTTCATGACGGAATATTTTTATTTTTGTAAATTGAGCACCTGCTCGTAAAAATGTAAATAAATAAATGAAATAGCGTTTGAATTAACGCGCTAAATTTTCCTGGGAGAAAAATTGTCAACTTTTGACAATTGCGGTCAAACTGATGAACCGATTTTAACGTCCAAGGTAACCGCGGAATTTAATGCTGTGTAAATGAGCGTAGAATCCAATTATCTGCAATGCGATGCTTACAAGGTAAAAGAGTATGCACCAAAAATTTGCAGTTTTTTGGTTAAACAGGGTGATAGGTCTTGTCGAGACGAACATTTCAGTTTGAGAAATTTGAAAAAAAGGTTAAGCATTGAGGGAGATGAGGCCATTTTTTGTAAATGACCGCGGATGGACAGACATTTTTTTAGGAAGTTATTCTGGGTAGAAGTGTAGGTAAAAATTTCTTCTCAGGCTCCGATCCGATTCTTGATTTTTGGAATTAAAACACTTCCATCTTCTTTGTAAAAGCGCATAAGTAAAAATGACTCTGAGTAAAAAATGGATTTTTTGTCCGAACCTCTGATCCGATTTTCAATTTTCGGACGGGAGATTTTTTCGCTCTATTTACAGAAGTGATTGAGCTTCATTGGCATTACGGAATGAGGAAGTTTCGAGCAAAAATTGCTGACGTTATCGGTTGAGGTTTGTCTTGTGCGTAGAACCGGCGACTGGACGTCGATGGTATCGATTTTCGAACAAAACAGGCGTCCGTCGCGAGGGTTGAGTCAGACTCGTGTGCGAATCTTAATCTGTCGCGGAAATAATGTTCGTCAGAGGTGAAAATTTCTGGACTGAAAATCGGCAGAAATTCCCATTTTAGAGAGGTGCTTGAATATTCTGCGAGATAAAATACAAGTGTCCATGTGTCCGTCTGTGGTCATTTACAAAAATGGCCATAGCTCCCTCAAATCTCAACCTTTTTTCGAATTTCTTAAACTGAAATGTTTGTCTCGGCAGGGCCTAACACCCTGTTTAACCGGAATTTGAATAACTCGCAGTACTTCCGATATATTTGGATTTTTAGTGTTTTCTATTCTATTTTTTTCCGGCCACAAAAATGAACCGATTTGAGCGTAAAATCTTTGTTTCACCTTGCAGAATAGGTAGATATTTTTTGTTCCGATACATAGCGTATTTCTATTTTTTAGAATTTGCTTAGTGAGTTTTTTTATATTTTTGACTTAAACGCCATTAAAAGCAGTCAATACATAATCAAATTGTGTCAATTTTTTACGTTTCAAAACATGGAAGTATTGTGTGTTACGCACCACTGGTTGTAAATGACCACAGACGACCACACGGACTAGCGGACGCACGGACGCATAGAGACTTGTTCGGGAAGTGATTCTGAGCAAATGTCTATAAGTAAAAGTTTTTTCTGAAGCTCCGTTCCGATTCTCGACTGAACCAACTTGTTAATAATTAACAAATTATTTGACCAAATTTGTTAATAATTAACAAATTATTTTTCAATCAAAAATTTGACCAAATGTATTAATAATTAAAAAATTATTTTTCAATCAAAATTATCTAAATTATAATGAAATCAAATTTCACAACTCTCGGAATCTTGACGTACCTACCAAAATCCAATGTAGAACACGGGCATCAGGATCGAGAAGCATATAAAAATATGTGAGCTGCTCCTTTTCGACGCCAGTCGCCCATTAACCTCACTCATCGCGATTAATAGTAATTGTAAAATCGTCCCCTTTGTTCGGGCCGAACTTTTTACAACTCGGGGGTTTCCCGAGTTGATGGTGGGGCCATTAAATGAATTTCATCCGATTCCGACTAACTGGCGTATATGTCGTGGTCGAAGGTCTTAACTGCCAACACGTGCGGTCCCACCCTCCCACCTCGTCCACCCCTGGCCGCACCGAAATGTCCTCGAGATCGAAGAGAAGAGGAGATAGCGGAAGAGGAGACGCTAGCCAAGGATAGAGGATGGCAAATAGAGCTTAGCAGACCCTGAGAGTCGAGTAGGTTGGCTCGAGAAGGGCAAGGACAAGGACTATACCTCTGGGCCGAGAGCTGAATAAAATGGTTGAAAAAGCTAGAAAAGGCGGATAAGGATCTTGAATAATAACTAAACCAGTGCTTCGAAGATAACATGCAATACTTCCATATTTTGAAACGTAAAAGTGTGACACAATATTTTGTCTGCTTCTGAGGGTGTTTAGGTTAAAAATATCAAAAAACTCACTATGCCAATTATAAAATTCGCCCAAAATAGACATTTCTAAGCCATGTTATCGGAATAAAAAGTATCTACCTATTCTGCTAGGTGAAACAAAGATTTTAAGGCCAAGGACGCTCAAATCGGTTCATTTTTGTGGCTGTATCAACAGTTTTTCAAATTTGTTCCAATTTTAATTTTTGGAATTTTTGAGCTTGCCTAAAAAAACAGATCTAATCGAAAAAGTCAAGTCTATAGTTTTTTGTTGAATACTCTTGGAAAAATTGTTCATTTTGTTCATTTTTGCTAATTTTGCTCATTAGGTACTTTGGTAGGTGCTTAGGTTTTTCTACCAATAATTTCGGTTTTGAACCAGTGAAGTTCAAGCTTTTCGCTTCCAAAAATTCTCAGAATCGACCTGCGACTGCCAGATCCCTTATATTTCGCCAACTAATGGTGAATTTCGCCAACTAATGGTGAATTTCGCCAACTAATGGTGAACTAAAGGGGTGAATTTAGGAATATTCACACTATTGATGCTCAAAAATGTTGCCTTAAAAATTATGCGAATTCGCTGATAAAATCTACGGATCCCAGCCTCGATGGGCTCTACCTGGGAAACTATAATTGATCCCCGGATGCATTTCAGCAGAAGAGAAGATCGGTTGAGATAGATCGTTGAACTTGCACTAGGGGGACGGAGACGGCCTGCGCGCGCAGGATCTCGGCCTCCTGCCCTGGCTCAACATCCACAGACAATAGTTGCACTCTCCTTCTCTCTCGCGCTCTTCCAAATATTGCATTTCCTGTTTCTCTCGCTCACATTGCGAGCCGGGGAAGGGGTGTGCGCGCGCAGTAGGGGAATATTCCCCATGGCCTCCCGCGACCTCGCCCACTCGGGAACCCGTTGAAAAACGAAACGGCCCGAACCGACCACCCGTCGGGGCGTTAAGGTAGGTTAACGAGCGCGACAAATTATGCAAAAAACGAGGAAATTTCAAATTCGGCCGAACGGGGGTCGGCAAATTTCCTGCAGGTCCGTTTTCCACGTATTTTCTCGAATGGAATATACCAAGGGGTTGCCTGCAGACACGTGAAGGCACCTTGACCTTGACCACACGTGTCGTCCTGTGCCCCACCCCCGCCGCCCGATCTGCCCTTCAGGGGGGCCCCCAGTTTCGCGCAGTTGAACGTCTGGCGAAAATTCGCGCGTCTCCAGTTCACCCGTTGCGTCTCCGGCCGCGAGTACCGCGGCTGCGTTTTCAGTTCCTTTTTTTTGATATATTGACTACTCACCTAAGTATTTTTTAAGTTCCTCATTCAATGCGCGTACATCACGCAGAGAGGGGCTTCAGCGCTTGCTCCTAAGGCCTACTGTAGATATTCGCTGCGCAAATCGAAGCCGAGAAGAAGTCGAGATGTTCGTACTATGAGGTACCACGACTTTATGTAACACCAGAGAAATCCCGGGTAAAAGAAACGAAATCGGTGTACATTGTCAAATGTTTTCGTGAAAGGGCCAATAAGTGCTACCAGCGAGATTTATTTATAATTTTTGCATCATATTTCGAGTTCTTGAATTTTTAGGTTTTCCATCGAACATGAAAACGCCAACATGCAGCACATTATCGCGTTTCATTTTTTCTTATTCATGTTATGGGGGGGGGGGGGTACAGGAACGGTTATTTGGTGATCATTTCGGAGGCTATGGCAAACATGAGTTTTTCGAATGAACTTCCTCAAGATAGATGATACTTGGATATCTGCCATTTAGAGAGGCTGCCATCTCTCAATTTCACCTCCTATCGTTTAACGTGGAGTTTCGTTGTTAGGTACCTGTCATGTAGTGACAGAAGTAATGACTTCTGCAAATCAAGTTAGGTACCAAGTAAGTTAGTCAGCAAGTAGGTACCTCAAACTGATCCCCTCGCTAACATCCAGCCGAGAAATTGACATCCTCCATAAGTGATCCAGATATTATTTATCTAATGGTATTTAATTTTTGAATCTTATCAGTTTATATTATCGATCGAGTGTCCATTCATACAAAATCACAGGCCAACCAGAGGCTTTGTTATTTAGCTAATCATAATCTGTTGCTAATTTATGTGAAGTGAATTATATTTATTCAAATTTTAATTGGATTTTTTCCCATGGGTTGACGTATGCAATCTAAATATCGAAACTCTGAAAAAATATTTTGAATACGTGCTGTATTATACATATTTTGGGAACTGGTTTATATGAAGAGGAAAATTTTCAAATTCATTTTACAATAAAACATGAGACTATTTTACATTATGTCATGCGGTATTAAGTATATTCAACAGAGTATTACCAAATGAATAACACATACCTAACGACCAACTAACCAAAGATTTAAAATTTTTTGCCCCCCCCCCCCCAATTTTGAACTTAAACTTCTGTAATTTCCTCAAAAAACGAGCTGCTCTTATTTAATTCATTTATTCATGAATTTAATTACAGACTTGTTAAAAAAACTAGAAAGAACACTTTTTTCTAGGAAGCAGAGAAAACATTTTTTTAATGCTCCATTTAAAAAGCATGACTGCCTCAGAAATTAAGTAGTTACCAATTATTATTTTAAGAGAAAATATGTATTATATACCTATTTTACTCGAGCACAATTGTTTTATTGCAGACCTCTCAGAATCGAGCTCATTTTCTTTTTTTCTTCTCTCTCTTAACTTGGAAGGATGTTACAGCTCGACTTCTCAGCAAATACCTAACTTTACGACCCGATATTACCGTCAATAAAATATCCCAATTTCGGCCATCGCATTTTGGCCCCACCGAATTTCTACAAGGACATTGAACATTGTTCAATGGTTTCCCAATATAAGTTTGCTCCACAAGATTTTAAAACGATTTTACAAAATCTTCGGTACTGGAGTGGTGCTTAGATCACACACAGTACTCCCATATGGGAATGGAATATATTGTAATATGGGAATAAACGTTTCGTCTAGTTTCGAGTTTTTTGCAGAAACTTTTCGATATTTTAAAACAGACGAGCATGAATTTTTGTATAGTTACTGCTGAAAATGCCTTAACTTCATGCAATTCCGGACTTCCGAATGTTGGATGTAATTTTTCGTTTACGCTCCGCGGCTTGCCAGGCTCGAATTTTCGCCCTCAAATTTTTGCCAAGGTTCAAAAGTGGTGGGGATAGGATGGAGGAGAATACTTTCCCCTCCATATTAACGACCCAAATAGAGGTCGTTGGCCTTCATTCTCTCACTCTCAACTCTTGCGAATCTCCAATATGGCGACCTATCCGGTCGGGAGACGTTCTCCCCCTTTCAGGCAAAATGTATTGGGGTAGCCGCGCCTCCGACGAGCGGTAGCGAAAGTGTATTCTCCACTGAGAAACTATACAGTTCAAATCTTTGCTGGAATTTTCGTTAGGTATTTGACATTTTTGAAAAATATTGGTTTTGTATAGGCACGTTACGACTGTTCAGAATATTCTGTGAGGTAAGGACTCGGATTTTATTCAAAATTACGAAGGACCCTTTCGGAAAGTATAAAAGATTACAGATTCAGAGATGCGATGATTAGGTCAATCTGAGGATTGTGGATGAGCTAAGTTGCATGACTATAAAAAAATGACTAAATTCCAAAATTCATCCCTCACTTGTGCCCCTATGCTCTATGGTCAATTGGGGTGAGTTCGAGATTTCGAAATCACAAACATAGCTTGATGAATAGTGTTAATAACTCTCAATAGCTTTCTGAAATGTTACTTTCAAACTTTCCTAATCTAAAACATCCCAACCTTAGCATAAATAGACTTAAATCCCTAAATATACCTAATTTTTTCATGTTCCTCCGTGTTCAGTGTTTCACATCGCAATTTCATAATGCTGCAATATTTCAAGGACAGTTGCACACCCCTATCGTATGAAGCATAATTTTCATACGATCTGGAGTAACATCATTAAAGTGCATAAATAGCTAACTATTTTCGTCTTTATCTGTTGCAGAAGAAGGGAATGGAGTGAGGGGAACTTCCAGGCTGGCACCCAACTGCAAACATAATCTCTCGCCCTCTAAGGTAGGCAAAATCTTCCTTTTTTTGCACCTTTTTTGGCTTTAACTTTCCTCGAGCATAATCGAAGTACCATGTCCGCTGGTCCCTTAATGGTTGGGAAATAGGTTCGAAAAATTCGATAAACTTGTGCGAGATATTCGAGACCTGCGCCCAGGAGCATCAGTAATGGACTCGGGGAAATAATTATTGGTAATTTGGTACTTCTTTGGTGACTTTTTTTATCGATTGGTGGGGAAAGACTGAACCCTCGGCGTTGTCTCGATATTTTGACCAATCTTTCAAGCGCTTTCGACGCTTTTGGCCACTTCGGAGAATCCCAGTAGGAAGCTGGTGGACTTTGTAAAAATGTGTGGTAAAAATCTGGTAAAAATACATAAGTGGTAAAAATCTGATTAAAAAAAAATAAAAAATGATGGACGAACATTATTATAACGGCACTAACTGAAGGTGGCAAAAATGAATAAGGTGGTAAAATAAAAAATGAATAGGTGGTAAAAATCTTGTATCTCCCGATGAGGCAGAAATCGACGAAAGCGCTTGGGAGGTAAAGTATCATTGAAATAGGCGCTTGAGGTATATTAATGATGAGGCAAAGTCTCAGATGCCTTATTATCAACTTGATTATCAGAATCAATTGATTATCGTAGTATTGCATTTGTCGTCAATGGTCAATTTCGGTGAGGCCTCTCTTACCCCAGCCCATACCAAAAAATTATTGTCATTTTAGTTTTATCCTCCTCAGGAGCGAATTTTAATTTTTAATGAATTATTTTTAATTAATAATTTTTTTTCAGGTGAGAACTGTCATGGGATTGGTGGCAGAAGAGGGGCGGAGGGAGGGGGATTCCCCAGGCCTACCGCCCTCCGCCTCACCGCTTCCTTTTCCCTGCCCCCGCCGCAACGACTCCGCCCACATCAGCGGTTCTGAAACTCGGAAACATGGTAAGTCGAAATTGATATTCAATGTAATAAAATTTATCAAATTGAATGTCCCTATCAGTTTCACAAAGATACCTGTTCAAGATTTGTTTGAAAATTTTTTTTTAGAAAATAATTTGTGAGCGATTTTGATACGTACTTCTACGGACAAATTGAAAATTTTGTGCATGGGCACTAGAAAAATAAAAGATAAAAATTGAAATCGATAGAAGGCCTCTGAATCTGCTTTTATGCGATGAAAATTAATTAATTTATGATTTAATCGAAAAATGCTTACCAATTCACTGATGACGCGCAATTTTGTACGACTTGCAATTTTGTATGGGGCGCTCTTCCCACGTAGGTATTGACTTTTCCTGGGCCCGATTTCTAGGCGCCGCAGGTGGTGAATATTTATGAAACTCTCGCTAACAGCTGCTCGAAAAAGACCTCATTCATAACGACATAAGGATGTGCAAATTATGTTTATTCTCTCAGTTTTCCTCGATGACTTTTTCGCGCGTGTCAACCACACCTATGGTTTCTCACCTTGAGATTGCGTTATCTTCTTTACACATGCCGGTCGGCTGTTAAAATCAGGGGGTTCACCTCTGGAGCCGAACCGCATCGCGATTCCCGCTACTTAATTCCGTTAATTTGAGGACTAATTCCACACTTCAACGATTGATTGCGGCCAAACAGCTAGACCGATTCTAGACGCAAAGTGGGGTACATGAGGGTTACCGACCATGAGGGTTACGGACCATGAAACACGCTATGAAATGCATTTTTGACTATGAATTACTAAAACATGGTCAAAAAGGGTTACCCCACACAGTGCCTAAAAATGGCAATTTTTCTTTCTCCCTTTTTTGCCGATCCATAGCTCCGAAGCTGTTTCGCCTACCAAAAAATGTTATAGAAACAATTTTGTTGGAAATTTATTGTACTACAAGTAATGTCGTAGTTCAAAAAGGCGAAAAACGCAATGGGAAGGAGCTACGGGTGAAAAACCAAATAAAGTGCAGAACTGGCGTGGTTTTTCGACGATTACGGGAAAGCAAGTCAGACCGGAATACGGAAATTTGGATTATTTACCTTCTACTTAACCCAAACCACAAATCCAAAATCCCGCACGACCGCAATTTTTGGTCGGGTAGACCCAGTAATTCGATCTCTATTGACTGGACTATTAATTTTCATTCAGAAATTGATAATAACGGTGGTGCTAAGGAAACTCATCAATAAATTATGCAATCGACCTTGAAAGCATTTAAGTTTTGCGGGTTCATAGTCTATACGCCAATGTAACAATTTCCATTTACGCCCTTTTCGTCATCCGCATCGGTCTGTCTGATGGTGGGTTGCGTTGTATCGATATTTTTGACAATTTCCAGTACTTATAAAATGAAAACACAATTGTGTCTATTCGTCAATATTGGGAACTAACAATTAGCCCCAAAAGAATATCGAGAAGCGCTTTCTCTATAGCTATTTTTGAAAGGCCCAATCATCAGGATTTTGTCGAATTTCGCTGATTTTGACATCTTCGTGAGAGAACAGTCCAAAACACGTTTACTTATACACGTTTACTCACAATCACTTCCCAAACAAGTGTCTGTGGTAAAAAAAAAAAACTTTTTTTAAAATGTCACCTTTCAATTTTTAACCTTTTTTCAATTTCTTGAACTGAAATGTTTCTCTCGGCAAGATCTAACACCCTGTTTAATCAGAATTTGAATAACTCACAGTACTTCAGAAATATTTGCATTTTTGTGTTTTCTTTTTTTTCCGGCCACAAAAATGAACAAATTCCTTTAAATCTTTGTTTTACCTTGCAAAATATGTGGATATTTTTGATATTCCGATAACACGGCGTATTTTAGGCAAGTTTAAAAATTTGCATAGTGAGTTTTTTTTACATTTATGGGCCAAACACCCTTAAAAGCAGTCAAAATATTATCAAATTGTGCCCGGAAGTAGTTTATTACGAAGGTATTCAAGAGAAGACGAGAGAGGAGGGCCCATCCGTCGTAAGTGCTACTGCGTTGACATTGAAAAAATTTGTCAATCATTTAATGACGAAGATGTTGGCCCTAACCAATGGACGAATGATGATGAATTATTATTATGTTACAGAGCTGGTCGAGATGAGCATGCGCACGATCGCTCTCCTCAAACGGAATCAGGCCCTTCAAAAACGACTGACGGCCCTCCAGATCGAGACGAGGGCCTTCGTCAAGTCCGCCCTTTCCGAAGGGTCGCCGGCACCCGACGATCTCCAGTCCCAACCGTCGGCTGCTCTGCTCCAATGAGAATTCGACCTCCCTCGGATCATCCCTTCCATAAATAACCTTCCTCCATCCACTACCTCACCCTCGACCCTTACGGCTAATTCGTGTATTAACTCAGCATTGGAGATTCCGCAATCGAATCTGGCATATTGAATTCCGCCACTTTTATAGGTTTATCCGTTCGCGGCTTTCTATTTTAGCTAGATGAGTATGATAAAAAAACGAAGAACCGAAAATTGCATTATGCTGTTCATACAACACAAATCACTTCATTTGCAGACGTACGGATGTAATAGAATTTTTTTATTCTCCAGTTATTAACCAATTCCTATGCCTAACATCTTTTTTGCCCATGACGGTTTATCCTGTAGAATCTGCAGTTATATCTGATATTTTGGCTCTGTTGCACTTGTTAAAATGTCTGTAGAATTCATCAATAATTTTTCGATTGATGAGTCCGTGAGAGAGCGGAAAGAGAGCGTCTGGAATGCAGCCGCCTTCCGAACCGCCTAAGCGGCACGCTAGAGCGGAACTCGCTCTCCCTCTCGCTCGCTCTCGCTCTAACGGCTCAGGGGATTCGCCGTCACTCGAAATCATGGGTCAACCAAACGTACTTTTGGGCTAAGATTTTGGATCAGGGGAGCTGAACAGAGCTTATAATTTATTTATTACCTTTTTCTTCAAAATTGTTCAATTTTTTTAAATATTTTATTTTTTAATAAAAAATCAGGCATTTTGGCACTTGTAGAATGGCGCAAAATCGGATTCTGGGACTCCGCGATACCCCCACAAACGCAAAATAGGATCCTTTCATTTCTCAAAAAAAAAAAAAATCCCACGCTCTCTTGTTCGAGATTAAAAATCTTCCAAGGTGGAATTCAACTGATGCGATTTCGGCGTCGATAAATCGACTACATATAGTGTAGTAAAAATGGTAATAAACATGGATAAACCGAACCGAAATGTCGAGTATTCAATTACTTAATGTCATTTTAAAAATTTAAGCGACACAACTGACGGGTAATTTCGCCGACGAGTATTTAATGTTCAGTAGTCGACGAAATGGGGATTTTAAACTTTGACCGGTAAACGTTGACAGGTATTATTTTTTAATTTCATTTCTATAATGTTTAAAACGCTAAAATATCAATTATATCGACATTGAATTGATTTTTTGCTGATGTGTCTAATACTCAAAAATCCTAAATTCTTCTTACTAGCTATTAGTGAATTAGTATCATTAGTTAGATACAGGAGCGAGTGATCGACGTATCAGTACGGTTGTAGCATTAAATTGAGCCTGCCTCCCGACAATTTTGCCTAAATTTCTCGTGGAAATTTGAAAAAAATAAATAATTTCAACGCCGAATTTGAATTGAGTTTTTTGGTAAGAACCGCTTAAATACGGATTTTTTCTAGTTGGACGAAGTATTTTTTGTCGTCGTTGATAATCTACTTTTCTTATAGAAACGTATAGTTATAAATAACATTGATCTGACCTTCCAAAAAAATTACCTAACGTAATTTAACGTAGGTGTACGTTTATCGATTTATGGGTAGCCGATATCAATTGAGGCTTGGCTAATTCCGGGGAAAATTTCAAATGCTAATGTTTCCATGAGATTTTAAGCATCCATAGATAATCATGCCTCGAAATGAATTGATGAAACGGGCCCTACGCTAGGAGACATCACGCGTCGAATGTACATCGCCACAGAATAGGTACGCTAATAAATTGTCAAAACCTCATCATCACCGAAAATTTAAAATTAAAAATTAGTCGTGGATACTTAACAAAAAATTTCCGTTTTCCTAGATTTTGACTTGGTGCGGAATTCAATTCGTGGAAATTATTCTCTTACAATCCCGACAATTTGATTTTTCAAAGGACCTCATTCTCAGGCAAGTCAAGCTATCCTTAACGCCCTAAGAGCTCCTTAGGTACCGTGAGAAGTCCGAGAATAAGGTCCATATCAGTAAATGGCCGTACGTGAAATTGTAGTTTCTTAACTTCTAGCACCGTAGATTTAAGGGCCCTTTAATTTAACGATCTTTCAATTTAAGGACCTCCGTAGCGCTAAAACTACGACATTTCGCAATGTATTTATATCGTAAGTCCTTAATCATCTTGACGAATTTTATTGTAACCGTTGGTTTGAAGTTTTTGAGTTTTCATTCGATGAAGTAAATTATACTGATGTGGCTGTGTTTGTTTTGTACAAAAAATATTTGTAATTTATAGTTGAGTGTGCGTACATTTATGTGTAAATTGTTTGAGAAAGTTACTTGTAAATATACGAGGATTGTTTCAGTTGATAGTTGCGTTTTAATCGGGTACATGCATGTCACAAAAAAAAAAACTGCTGGGAAAAAGTTGCCATATATGGTAACTTTTTCCCAGCGGTTTTTTTTTATAAACGGTTTTATGATTGATTTGGAAAGAAACCAATAGAGGTAATCCACAGTAGGGTTGTCAATTTTCGTTGATGCCGTCGTTTTTTTTTTTAGCTATCGACAGAACACGGCCGAAATTCTATTGAATATGACCCCGATTTCCTTTGGCTCTAAGGACATGGAAACAAAATCAATTTTCATCCACTTCAAATTTTTAAAAACTTTATTCAACAGCGTGGACAGACAGCTTTGTAATGGAAACAATAATTCTTCGCGAAAAAATTCAATACAATATTCACATAAACTCGGGAAATGTACATAAATCAATGTTCTGACAGTTAGTTCGGCTTGATGTGGACGTACGTTGGAATCGATTTGCGGGCGGTCGCCTTATTTTGGGGTGCACTGTCGAGCACAGTGTAGATCAGACAGTAGAGCGGATCTTTGAACCGTTTCGAATGGAGCAGTTCAGCTTTCTGCGCTTCGTTCCTGAAGTAGGAGAAATGGTTAACGGCTTCGTCGGGGTCCATGTCGTCGTGGAAAGCTTGGAAATCTTCGGGATTGTCGGCGCTGTAGGTGCAACGTTTGCACGAAACTATGATAGGATGGACGGTGAAGAAGTGCTCCTTGTAGCGCGACACTTGCAGAAATTCTTCCATGCAGTTGTAGATCGGGCAGACCAGTTTTTTCAGGCCGATAATGGCCTTGAGGCGGATCGGCTTCGCCATGGCGGCCAATTGCTCCCGGTGCGCCGACCGAGCGTGCGACCAGATCGTCGATTCGTTGAGGAAAAACGCGTCGCAGAAGTTGCAGGCGAACACTTTCTCCGGAACCGGCTTCAATTCCGCCGGATAGTCGATGAAACATTTGACTTCGCTGTAGTCGTTGTGCTTTTCCACGTGGTGCCTTTCGTAGCTTTGTATGCCGGGGAATTTCGTTCCTGTACAGTAAGGGCAGCCGACGCCGTTGCAAGGCATGCTCCCCAGGCTGACGAGGCTCTGGTTGGGCATCGCCGCAGTTGCAGAAGTCGACGGCTTTGCCAATAGTTTCGACGTCAATTTGGCATGCGTCTGCTGGAGATGAGCGACGACGCCGTCTCGATCGATCGATTTGAAATTGCAAATATTACATCGATAGTAAACCGTCGTCTGTTTGGCTTGAGATTTGATCTGAACGAAGCGCTGATTACTCTGACCCAAAGTTGTCGGCTTGCCGACTATCATCGGAGCTGTAGACGGTGTTACTTTGGCAAGACTCGGACCGGGCGCGATCCTGATGAAGTTCGATTTATCCCGGTTCGGCAAATTGGCTCTTACAACGTTTTGGAACACTTTGGGTCTAGGAGTAGAGACGACATTCGTCTTGATAGGTCTTGGAGGCTGTGCGCTTTGCGAGGACCCGACACTTTTACAAAATGCTTTCAAGGGTTGAGCGCTGGTTGCAGTAACGCTAATAGCTTCCGGAACAGGAGGAGATGGGGTCGGTAAACTGTCATTTTTCAAGATGATGAATTCGCCCAGGCCGGCATCGGCCCTAATGACCTTAACACCGTTCAAAGTGACCGTATCGCAATCGAAGTCTACGGGCATGTTGACAATCGAATCTGCTGAAAGCACTGCGTTCCCTTCCTTCGATTGTTGTAATGATTCGCTCGATTGTTCTTCGAGCAATGAGTTGTTGTTTGCTCGTGCTGTCATGTCCATGATTTCTTCATCTTGTAGAGTATGCGATGATTGGATGACTAAACAGTTATCATCTTGGCTAGCCGATGGCTCTTCCGATGGAACGCTCGCGCCTGGAGGTTCTTCAGCGATCTCGGCAGCATCCGGAGGGGAACTTGCGATATCTGCATTCTTCTCAGTTTTGATCACGATTCTCAAGGATGGACTCGTTTTATTCGCAACAGCGCTCGACGGAGCGACTGCTTCAGCTGCAGTATCAGGTTGTGCGGCATTAGTAGGCAATGGCTCATCGCGAACGGCAACTGGAACAGTTTCTATTCGTTCCGTCTTGATTTGAGCCGGAGTTAAAATCGGTCGCGATTCTATCTGCAGCAAAGGCGGTTCAGGATTCGACGTTACTAGATTTTCAACAGACGGCGATGCTCCTAGGTCTTCTTCATTGCCATGCTGGGTCATAAGAAGATGGAGGGCTTTGAGTCGAATACGCGGCTTGACGTCTGCAGGTTCTTCGTCGATAGTCATGTCCACCGTATCGAGGACTGTCGGCATGGGAGGAGACTCTTCCAAAGGTTCACTTTCCACCGGTAACTCTTTGTACGTATTTTTGAGGAAATACTTCAATTGAGCCTTGCAATGGTCTACTTCATCAACGACGACTACTTTACTGCAATTGATGATCGACACGGATTTCACCTCATAATCGCTGTCCAACGGTACGACTATCACAGACTCGTCGCCGATATCGAGTTTCTGCACATTTCCGTACCTATCTCGCAGATGCCGGCTATGGGATTCGAAGTCTTGAAGAACGATTTGGTACGGATATTGAGTCGGATGTTTCTCGTAGAGATGGCGCTGCATTGAGAACGTAACGTCGAATGCCTCTCTGCAATATAGACAGTGGTACTGGCCGATACCGTGCGAGATCAAGTGATCGCAAAGTTCGCTGATATCGTTGCTAGAGAAGTCGGAGCAGTAATGGCAGCCGATGTTCAAGCCCCGATGGCCCAGAAGGTGGCTGGTGAACTTTTGCTCGACCATGGTCCCGAAATTGCAAACGTCGCAGACGAACGGCACCAGGTAATTGTGGCCGAGGCAATCATAGTTGTAGGACGCGTTCTCGAGCGGTTCGTACCCGTAAATTTTCTTCTCTTCCCCTTTGTGACAGTCTCTTTGGTGGAAAATGGCATTCGCCTTGGACACCGTTCTGTATGAACAGTAGCCGCATTTGTACTTGGTGAATCCGTGCACTTCGAACATATGCTTACAGTGACTGTGGACGCTGAACGTCGCGAACGGGCAGTATTCGCATTTCTGAATTTGCGTGCCGTCGGCGGTGTGGGAATAATGGCAGAAGGCCGACATGGGAGAGTTGGTCGAGAATTCACAACCCGAAACTTGACAATGGAACAAGTCGATTTCAAAGTCCACGCTCTTTTCCGCCACTGGACACATGGCCAAACCTCTCGCCAGATTGTGGTTCATTTCCGACAGCCTTTCTCTGGCCAGGTAATAAGTGGACCTTGAGGAATGGTATTTCGCCAAATGTTCCAACGCTCCGTCCAAGCTCTTCTGGCCCAGGGAATGGATGCTAAGCATTTCGCAGTTGGTGCACGACCAATCGACAACTTCCGAATCGCCGTGGGTGAATTTGACGTGCGTTTTCAGAAATTCTATGCTAGTGGTCAAGCATTCGTTGCACTGGTTTACGAGACAATGGTAAACGAAGACTTTGTTCCTGCAGTAGACTTCGAAAGGACCGACTTGGAGGAAATCGGGGCCGTTGTGCAGGACAGCGTCGATCACCGCTTTGTTCCCTTCGAAGATCTCGTTGTTCTCCATCACGTTGTTCGAATCTATGCTGTCGATTCGATCCATGCTGTAATTCAGGATGGGAACGTTTATCTTCATCTTGGCCATCATATTGTCGACTGCGCTGTACTTGTTTTTGCTGATAGCCTGCGCTTTGACGAGCAAGTCGTTCATTTTGGTCTTGAAGGCCGTTTCGGCGAATTGGTTCTCGTATCTTCCGTAGACCGAATCGAAGCCACCGTCGGACAGGAAATACTCGGTCATCGATTCAACTTTGTGCGGCCGTTCGGCTGACTCGTCCTCGTTGAGCGTCGGCGAGCTGCTTCGATCGCTCGTCGGCGACATTTGGCCAGCTCGCAGCGAATCTTTCATGCTCATAGACTTGCTCTTCGAGGAAGTCTGATTGGCCTCTGGCACTTCGATGGGATCGTTCAGCAGATCCTTCAAATGCTTCAGCAGATCCAGCGTCCCTCCCGGCTCGGACGGCTGTTCTTTCTCGGGCATTTCGGAATCGCTAATTTCGTAGATTTGCCTCGCTTTGGCGACCACCTGTTTATCAGTGCCGAGGTAATTGCACAGGTCGTTGAGAGAGTCGAAAATTTTCATAATAGTTTCCCGACTTTGGATCAGAGCCTTTTTGGTCGGCGGTTTGTTTTCAAGATAGTAGACGCACCTTTCGAAATAGTTGCGACTCTTTTCGTCGAACAGGAGCGCGTCGCATTTGGTGGCGAATTTGATGTAATACTTGTACAGCCTGATGTGGGCCTCCGCTATTTTTTGGGGGCTGTTTTTCATCTTGTCCAGTTCCTCAGTCCTGAGACATAAACTGCTCGCGAAGTTCTTCGCAGAAGTTCTTCGGGATTCGTTCTTTTTCTTGGGAATCGTCATCGTTGAAGCAGAGTTGAATCTGAAACAAAAAAATAGGACTCGACTATTTGGAATCAAACGCGGCAAATATTAATCGAGGGGCCTCTGGAGTGAATAGCATTCCAACTTACCGTGCCAAACAATAACAACGACGCTCTCACCAAAGGAGTCGATCCGCCTTGACTTGACAATACGTGAAACAGCCGAATAAGTAAGAATAAGTTCGCAATAAAATTTCAGAAATAGGAAGCCTACATTGCACACGAACTTGCCAACATGTTCACATGAATTACATGGTTCACCATAACCATAATAGTCCAGAATGAAATAAACATAAATAAGCCAACCTTAGAGTATTGATGGGTGGAAGTTGATAAGAAAGATAAAAGACTATACTCCTAGCAGGGCATTAAAAAACTGGTTGGGTCCAGTGTTTCCATATCAGAGTTGACTTTGATCTCGAAGTTGAGTTTAACTCGGAGTTGAGTTTGAAATGGAAGTTGACTTTGAAATCGAAGTTGATTTTGAAATCAAATCAAATTGAAATTTTGAAATGAAATCAAATCAAATTTGACTTTGATCTTGAAGTTGACTTTGATCTCGGAGTTGAGTTTGATATCGGAGTTGAGTTTGATCTCGAAATTGAGTTTGATCTCGAAGTTCACTTTGATCTCGAAGTTCACTTTGATCTCGAAATTGACTTTGATCTCGGAGTTGACTTTGAACTCGAAGTTGAGTTTGATCTCAAAGTTGACTTTGATCTCGAAGTTGAGTTAGATCTCGAAGTTCACTTTGATCTCGAAGTTGAGTTTTAACTTGAAGTTGAGTTTGAACTCGAAGTTGACTTTGAACTCAAAGTTGAGTTTTAACTCGAAGTTGACTTTGGACTCGAAGTTGAGTTTGATCTCAAAGTTGACTTTGATCTCGAATTTGTGTTTCAAGCTTGAAAGATGTTGAGTTTAAGAGTCGAGTTAGCAAGTACAGTTTGTGGGTTGAGCTTGTAGGTTGAGTTTGAATGTTGAGTTTGTTTGTCAAGTTTGAAAGTTGAGTTTGAGAGTTGAGTTAGCAAGTTCAGTTTGTGAGTTGAGTTCGTGTGTCGAGTTTGAAAGTTCAGTTTGTGTTTCAAGCTTGATAGTTGAGTTTCAAAGTTGAGCTTATACGTTGAGTTTGAGAGATGAGTTAGCAAGTTCATGAGTTTGATCTCAAAGTTGACTTTGATCTCGAAGGTGAGTTTATTAAGAAGAAAAATTCCCCAGTATTTATTCTTGTTAATAGCAACAAATAAGTGTGCAACATCCAAGTTAAACACTTGTTGCTATTGTTTATTTTTCAACAAAAAATAAATTCATTCATTCTTGAA
Organism: Nesidiocoris tenuis; assembly: GCA_036186465.1. NCBI lineage: Eukaryota > Metazoa > Arthropoda > Insecta > Hemiptera > Miridae > Nesidiocoris > Nesidiocoris tenuis. Next base: position 4,330,251 of record AP028920.1, read on the forward strand.
ATATCAAATAGGTCGTATCAATTTTTCAGTTAAGTATCCAACACTGCTGCAAGTGCTCACACTGCTCTGATTTTGAAAGGTTATGGGCCCAGCACGCTTCCACTGCTAGGACATCAATCGAAGAAACATGTTCAGCAATTTCTGAAATCAAGAGGAATATCTGTGGATTCTGACAATTCAAAGTGTGAAGCGTGTCTTTTTGGGAAGCAGCCTAGAAACTCGTTTGGCGACAGGACTGCTTATCGACCTAAAGAGGCAGGTGGACAGATCAACGTCGACTTGTGTGGTCCTATGGAAATCGAATCACTTGGTGGCTCTCGCTACTATATCCTCTTTAAGGACGATTTCACACGATTCAGACGCGTCTTCTTTCTGAAGAACAAATCGGAAGTTCCCTCATATCTCAAGCAATTTCTTGAAGAAGCGAAATTGGCAGGACATGAAGTAAAACAGGTATTGAGTGATAACGGTACCGAAATCAATAATGCTCAGGTAAAGGCTATCCTCGATTCAAGAGGAATCAGTCATCGCTGCAGCATGCCGTATACTCCTGAACAAAACGGATCAGCTGAACGTGAACACCGTACTTTGTGCGAATGTGGGCTCACGTTGATGTTGGCAGCAAAAATGAGTAAATCCTTGTGGGCTGAAGCAGTCAACACTGCAGTATATTTGCTTAATCTGACTGGGCCGTCGTCTGTCAACGATAAGTCACCTTATGAGCTGTGGTTCGGAAAACCAAATCCTACGATTGATCATCTCAGAGTATTTGGAACTGAATGCTTCGTTCAAATACCTAAATCGAAAAGAAGAAAATGGGATAAGAAATCGATGAAAGGATTCCTGGTAGGCTACTGTGACATCAAGGATGGATATCGTGTCTGGGTACCTGAAAAGAGGAATGTAATCCTTAGTCGGGATGTCGTCTTTTCGGATGAGCGTCTATTCCAAATTATTGAAGCTGACACTGCAAGTGAAGATGAAATGATTTTCAAATTGAATAGAAGCTCAGAAGATAGACCGACCTCTCCTACCTCCCAGATCTTCCCTGGATTTCCTCAAGGCCAAGAAGATATTTCCCCCGAATCGGAAATTAGAGATCCAATTCCCCTCAATTCCCCAGTCAACGCTCTTCAGGAAATCGATTCGCCCATCAGATCGATCGCTGCACCAGAAATTGAAAGCCCCATTCTCGAAACAGAGACTCCAGAAAACCGTTTCGGAATGCAGCTTCGCGACCGAGCAACACTCAAGCCTCCTGATCGACTGAATTACCATGCCATGATAACTGACTACCTTGAACCCCAAAGCTATAAAGAAGCTATGAAATCCGAAGAAGCTTCAAAATGGAAAGCTGCGATGGAAGATGAAATCAAGTCCTTAAGAGAGATGAAAACATGGGAACTTGTTACTCTCCCTCCAGGCAAGAAGATAGTGGACTGTCGATGGGTTCTTCGAGTGAAAGTCAAGGCAAATGGTGTATTCGACCGATTCAAAGCCAGGGTAGTGGCAAAGGGTTTCTCTCAAACTCCAGGTATCGACTACCACGAAGTTTTTAGTCCTGTGGTACGATACGATACAGTCAGAGCGCTACTGAGCGTTGCTGCCTCCGAAGGACTAGAAATGATGCAGTTCGATGTCAAGACGGCCTTCCTCAATGGAGATCTTGAGGAAGAAATCTACATGAGGCAACCTGAAGGATTTAGTGATGGAACTAACCGGGTGTGCAAATTGAAAAGAAGCATTTACGGCTTAAAACAAGCGCCCCGATGTTGGAACGTCAAATTTACGAACTTCATCAAATCTCAAGGATTGGTAGCCAGTCAAGCAGACCCGTGCTTGTATCACACCCAAAAGGGGAAGAACAAGATGTTTTTGGCTATATACGTCGATGACGGAATACTCTGCGGCACAAACCTGAACGAGATGACAAAGTTCATGAACAGTCTAAAGGAAGCTTTCACAGTAACCGAAGGATCACTCGAAAGTTACGTGGGAATGCAAGTCCTTAGGTCTGAAGACGGATCCATTTTCATTGGACAAGAAAACTACGCGCGACAGATCTGCGAAAGATTCAAGATGTTCGACGCCAACCCCACTGCGATTCCTGTAGAAGTTGGAAGTCAGCGTAATATTGAAGCGGAGGAAGTCGGCCAAGACGTGCCCTACCGACAAGCCGTTGGCAGCCTGATGTATTTGGCAACTGTTACTCGTCCCGACATTTCGTACGCGGTCAGTCTTGTTGCTGAAAAATTATCGAAGCCAACGACTTCAGACTGGTCATCAGTAAAGAAAATCTTCAAATACGTCAAGGGAACTCTCTCTTACGGATTGCTTTACAGAAGAGACCATAATCCTGGCATCCTGGAAGCGTTCTGTGATGCTGACTACGGAGGAGATCACCTCACCCGAAGATCGACTACCGGAGCATTGTGTCTCTATGCAGGAGCTGCTATCACATGGATCAGTCACAAACAAAAATCAGTTGTGCTCTCGACAACTGAGGCTGAATTCATGGCGGCCAGCGAAGGAGCCAAAGAAGTGATCTGGGCCAACCGACTGCTGAAAGAAATGACGCAGCTCAAAGGAAAGCCAACGATGAGGATCGATAATGCAAGTGCTCTTAAACTCGTGAAAAACCCTGAGTTCCACCGGAGGACGAAGCACATTGAAATTCGTCATTATTTCGTTCGGGAAAAATTCCAAGAGGGTGCTTTGGACGTGGAACACATCGAAGGCGAAAATCAAATCGCCGACATCCTAACCAAGCCTCTACGAAAAGTTCGTTTCGCTACTTTACGGAGCAAACTTGGTGTCGTCCCCAACGATGATACTGAGAAAAGCTGAATTTTTGGAGGAAGTATTAAGAAGAAAAATTCCCCAGTATTTATTCTTGTTAATAGCAACAAATAAGTGTGCAACATCCAAGTTAAACACTTGTTGCTATTGTTTATTTTTCAACAAAAAATAAATTCATTCATTCTTGAAATATCAAATAGGTCGTATCAATTTTTCAGTTAAGTATCCAACACTGCTGCAAGTGCTCACACTGCTCTGATTTTGAAAGAGTTTGATCTCGAAGTTGAGTTTTAACTGGAAGTTGACTTTGAAATCGAAGTTGATTTTGAAATCGAAGTTGAAATTGAAATCAAAGTTGACTTTGATCTCGGAGTTGACTTTGATCTCGAAGTTGAGTTTGATCTCGAAGTTCACTTTGATCTCGAAATTGACTTTGATCTTGGAGTTGACTTTGAACTCGATGTTGAGTTTTAACTTGACGTCGAGTTTGAACTCGAAGTTGACCTTGAACTCGAAGTTGAGTTTGATCTCAAAGTTTACTTTGATCTCGAATTTGTGTTTCAAGCTTGAAAGATGAATTTCAATGTTGAGTTCAAGAGTTGAGTTAGCAAGCACAGTTGTGTACGGTTGAGCTTGTAAGTTGAGTTGGTTTGTCAAGTTTGAAAGTTGAGTTTGAGAGTTGAGTTAGCAACTTTAGTTTGCGAGTTGAGTTTATAAGTCGAGTTTGAAAGTTCAGTTTGTGTTTTAAGCTTGATAGTTGAGCTTATACGTTGAGTTTGAGAGATGAGTTAGCAAGTTCAGTTGAGGTTGTGGTTTGAGCTTGTAAGTTGAGTGTGTGTGTCGAGTTTGAAAATTGAGTTGGTTTATCATGTTTGAAGTTGAGTTTGTTTGTCAAGTTTGAAAGTTGAGTTTCATCTGAAGTTATCTGAGTTGTTAAGTTGTTAGTGAGTGGAGTTTGAGTTTTGTAACTGATTCCAGCAAAGTTCCAAAGCAATAAAATAATGTGGTTAGGGCTGGTTAGGTACAACAAAACAATACGGCGGTTATAGTTTTGTATTTTACAGTGGAAATATTTTTTCAGTTATTAAACAGTTTTTCATAATTAAAGTCCATGGAATTTGGTAATTCTTCAGCCGGTTCATCTCTGAAGGTCATCAAGATTTTCAATCTAGACGCCAATAACAGGACAAATCGAATGGAGGAACTCAATTTTCTCATATGCACTTTATTTGAACACAAAATTGAGCCCGCGACCGGTGGCACAATTTTTGGTTATCGCAGCGCTGAATTTTCCAAAAACCGCCGAAACTCAATAAATCGATGGTGAGGGAAAAATTATGGGATGATGATGGTAAATCAATTCAATCTAACTTTGTGCGTCTGACTCTGAGAAAAACACATAATTACGAGACAAAATTTACGCATTAAGGCAGGTAACCACCTCCGAGGTTGGAGGCAAGGCAACTACGACTGGTAACTTCCAATGTGAAAATAACTAGGCAGTTCAGAAAATGGCCATGAACTCAAAAACTCACTATTACGCAGATACTATCGATGATCCTATTTTATGGATACGCGAAGCATTTTAGCCAAGGCTCTTCGCCTTATCCGGTTCTAACTTCACTCAACCAGCCATGGTCGTCATGCACAACATGGCTTGACCCGTTCGAACGATGGCGGCCACATGGATTTTGCTGGCGATGAATAAGTTGTAGATGAAGACGCCAATTTTCGACTGATGGTTTGGTGATTGCGTGTGCAGAGGTATTTACTTTTTGAGGCCGTCGAACACCTGAAACGGTGAAAATTCGAGTGAATACAGGTGGAGAATTCTTCGTCGATGGAGGCGATTCTATTGTTATTGATTTTGTTGTTTTATTTTGTTATTTTGCCTGAAGCTTATAATGCGCCAGAAGCTTATAACGCACCTGACGCTCATAAAGGGACTGACGCTCACAACGCGCCTGACGCTCAAACAACTACAAGTTTTTGAAAAAGACCAAAATTGCAGATTCCTACGTAAATTTGTTTTTGTAAACCAAATAGGTTGGTAGTAACAAATTCATCAAAATCTCAAACCTATAAAATCACAAGGTAAACCCAAGAGAAGAATATGACTGAATAATCAGCAAATACGTACAATATCATATTTGCCCCATTGCTTGTATGATGTTAGCAAGGGCCGTCCGCGCGTCATTCTGTTGGAAGCTTTCTAAACATTCCAGCGCGTTCTGCGAATGCTGGCGTTGCAATTGTTTCGTCAATCCTATACCAGGCCCTTTAGAAACGGCACTGTGGATCTGGAAAAAAATCCGTAAGAATTTTCTCATAGTGTACCTATGAAATTTACTTGTGCAATCAAGTAATGAATTTTAAACAAACATATTAAATTAAAAATTATTCCTTCTACTTTTTATAATACCTTTGCATAATCGACATCATAAATCGTGTCCAATCCCTTGTTGATTTCGTCGTACAGTGAAGGGTCGCTTTCCAAATGGAACATGACCGGAGCGCTTGTCAGGTTGAATACCGTACTTGGATTGAATTGGGCATTCGTGAAGGGCTCCAGTTCCAGGCAAGCCTGCGAAAAGAATTGGTTAGACGAGTGAAAAATTTTTTATAACCGGAAGCAAAACGTTTGAGAAAAAAAAACCAACAACCACGTTCTGCTACCGTTTTGACTTTCGTTGGGGGACCAATGACTTTTTCGCAATTAGAAAATTGGAATCTTACTAAAAATACTGCAACTTCAGATGCAGTGAGAATTGGATGATTTCCAATAACCTCAACTTACCTGCCAGCCCAAAGCTAGGTGTTTTCCAAATTTATGCCCCTTGTCCTGCATAGATTTCGGGTGCCCAGCCAAGTTCAGCGTGGCCTCGCAGGCGTTGCCGAGGAGACTTCCCGACGATAAGACGCTCCTGTGCGTCCAATCGGCTTCGGCCGAAACGTTTTCGCTCTTTTCCGGCAAAGGATTGTTCTGCTTGTCTCGTATGCCGACGAATTCGCTGAGGGCCTGATCTCTGACGGCGCTTGCTATCAAATCGATGACCTGCGGAGCGAAAAAATGAAGATCGAGTTAAATATCGAGTAAATTTTGGGCTCAAGAGCTCTGAATTAATTGTTCAAAAACCCAAATTATTACTTCGTTATTCCGAAGAGCGGCGAGCTCGCTGCACGAGGTGGTCAGCAAATAGTCGCCGCTCAGAAGAGCGATCTTGTTACCGAACGCCATGTCCGACAGTTCCGCTGAATCCGGATACTCGTTGGGGAATATGTTGACGAGCCCTTTATGCACCAAATGGCTGGTGCGGATCATTTCTGTCACTTCTGCGAGTGCTCTTTGGCTACAATGACACAAAAAAAGGTTAAATCAGAATAGTGAAAATTCATTAGGAACGTCAATCGTCATGGAGAAAAAATAGATAATCAATTTCACCTGTATAATACACCAGCTGCTTTGTCTTCTTCAATATCGTCCACTTTGCAATGGCCGGCCGCCTTCGATATGAGTAGAACGATGAGGCCCCAGGCTTGCATGTTGTTCCTTCCATTGTAAATTAGGCTCCTGAAAAATAAATTGAAACAATTTCCACTTATGAGATATTGACAGGAAACTGATCCCAATAATCGAGAACAATTATTATTGATAGGCAAAAAGGCGTTAAAGCATTCAGGGCCGGTTGATTGACCAAATTTATCCATCCGATGCCCAAGGAAGTTCCCGATACAAATTACCAATGAGATTTTAACGTAGAAATTTTGGGTGAACACCACCGTGAAAAGTTTATCTGAAGCTTTGTTGGATATCGAAATAATAAATTTTGTCAATTAACCCTCCCTTAAACAGCGTGTTATATTGATTTACCTACTTATGATATCATGTTTTCTCATTCAGCGAATACTCCTCATTATTGTTGCAATGAACATTCATCGATAATATGGATTTGTACATAATATATTATAATTTGGCATTTGTTTCGCCAGAGTTGGCAAGTTAATGTTGCCTTCAGTGTTTTGACAACAAGTTGGCCAGCAAAGAGGCGGAAAAGTGTTGTCTTCCCCCATGTGATTCATCACAACCTTGAGGTGAACATTGGCTGTGAATGGTAATAGACAGTCCAAGACTACCCATCCCCTCACTGCATGCAAAATCCCAAAACGCAGATTACAAAGCCAACATTTTACAGTCACTTCTGGTATTAATTTGCAGGCTATTCCGAGTAAAGCGGCTATTTATTTCGATTGAGCCAATAAATTAAAGCAATGTAAATAATGAATTTCAATTTTTCAGAGATTGAAGATTCAAAAAGTTCTAATAGGGGGTTCTGAGCTAGAATAACTATTTAGATGGCTAATCTAATCTAGCAAGACGAGGAAAAACAGGTGTAGTCAGACGAGTTCTAGACCAGTTTTTGGGGGGGAGTTCGTGACGCAACCACGTGCAATATACGTTACTCAAGGTCTACATCCTCCGATTACGAAGTTGGGTAATCGGACCCGATTCAAGAAGGTCACCGGCCACTACAATTCAGCAACTTGAGGGGTAAAAAAGCTCCAAGCACTTTGAAGAGAATACGTTTTCAATCTCACTCGAATTACCAAAATTCAACTCAGTACAAAATTCCATTTTTCAGAAGTCGATATTTTAACGTTTCACTGAAGATGGAATAACACAAGTGGGCGAAAGAAAAGAAATTCCAGTTTTGTTTATCCTAGGCATGGGTTGTTGGGGATCTAACGATTACTCGGTTGTAAAATATATAAAAAAAAAATTAAAAAACAATTTCTCCATTCCAAAGCTGTTTCTAAAGAGTTCTAACGGGTTATGGGCCCAGAACGCCTCTGCTGCTGCTGGGCGAAAACCATCGATCCTTCGTTCATCGGGGCTTTCATTCCAGATGAATCGAAAGGATGATTTTTCCATCCTAGAAGAACAAGCTAGACTTGTAAAAAATACAAGCATCTATCATTTTATGTCTAGAGCAGCGTAGAATAGCCGTTTAGATTGTTAATTGAGTCAGAACGGGGCTGACAGTAACACTATAACGAAAATTTGACTGGCTCCTGGTGTGAGTACAGTTTGAAAAACGAATAGATTCTCCTACCAGTGATGCTACCAATCCACCATTGGCTTATCGATTCATCATTCTCAATAACTGACCACAGAAAGAACAATTCGAATGTCCAGAGCCTCATACCAAGTATCGACGGAAGTATCTGGGAATTTATTTTGGGTCGAAATTTCAACCGACAAATTGTGAGGCGCGTTCAAGCGGTTCAAACTCGAAAATCTTATTAATCTTGGCCTTCAGCTATCTGTTCACAAGCACTGTTATTGTTCGCACGGTATTTTCACTGCGAGAACATTTTGAGAACTCACTTAGCAGTTTTGAGCAGAGGATGATTCGAGCCGACCAGCTTTCTCAGATGAAGGGCGACGTTGGCGATTTCGTCACTAAGAAGCCACCTGAGACTCAAAAACGACGTAGGGTAGCCGACGATTTTCTCCGCCTCGGACACAGCTCGGTTCCAGTCGGGACGTTGGTTGTACTTGGCCGGCGCCACTGACGACATCCGGCACAACGACGGCAACGCGGACGATCCGAAAGTCAAACGCGAATATTTGTACCCGCATTGGGCCAGGTGTCGGATATGGGGTGCCATAACGGAATTCGGGAAATTTTTCGTAATAGCGGAATTAATTTTTCACCAACAGTCGATAGGCGATATTGTGGAATTTTAAAAAATAATATAAACAAACACCTACGAAAGTTGAACGTCGTATTACGCACAAAACGAGGCGCCTTTTTTGAAAGCGAAAAGGAGAAAGTTGTACTTCCTCCAGCTGGGACTTCGGAGGTAACGCATTTTGTAAGACAGTCAAGCTTCAAGGACTCGGGTCCCCCACTTTACATCACAGGCAGTGAAAGTCCTTCAGGAAACCCAAAACACACGGCCAAAGGACGCAGGATTTCGCCCCACCGGTGACCATCAGCCTCAGAAAGAATGGAGAGCCCCTACCACGACATCTCATCACGATTGACGACTCGTCGATCGACATCGGGTTTCCATCCTGGAGACGGGTCAAAACGTGAAAATTGAAATAACGACCGATTTTCAGCTGATTCTACTCACTGATTGTTGACAGTCGATTGTGCAAACTTGGCGATGGAAATAGAACTAGGAACCTCGTGACTAGAAAAATTCCTTGACGTAGAATTGTGTTTTCGTCTTGGCGACGGCCGATGGAGGGGCGATGTTGTTTCGCAACAACAGACATTCCGCACTGATGACTCCACCAGTAATCGATGATAAATTAGATATTATAAATTTTCCCTTTGGTCGAGAGCATAGTAAGTATCTAATAATAAGGACTTCGAATTTAAGTTATTTTAATGCTAGATATAGGTATTTGAAGAAGAATCACGAAACCGAAAAATCACGATAAATCATGCACGCTGATAACTGCTATCTATTATCGCTATCATCTCAAATTAGCCTTCTTCTTTTTTAAATATCATTCATGATAGACCTTCCTTTGTAAAAGCGCGTTGAGCCATTCCAAGAAATACTGTGAAAATCGCTAGTGAGAACCATCTAATATCTCAACATTTTTATTCATTTATGTCATTTTTCGTGAAGGAAATTAAATTTGGGTGGGTGTTGTTTCTGTTATAAGTTTTCCCAGTACCCACGTCGGACACAGAAATAGATCAAAAGCTCGTGCAGACAGTGTTGCCGGGGAAAATTCCAAATTCAGTCGGCAGTGGAACGTCGAATGTCCATACAATTTCAATATGGCTCAGTGGGGGTGTCTTTCTTTTTCTCGGGTGGTGAAATTTCGACGTATGATTTCCGAAAATAATGTTTGTTAGTTGATTTTTTGTTTAGAACTGCTCATCGGGCGCATGTTGTGTTCATGGTGTAGCCACGTATCATGGAAAAGGCCGAAGGGAAGAATCTGGAGAACCATGTATCCTCCGTCGACGCATCTAGAACGTGTATCAACGAGAAAACTAACGAAATCCATCGACCATTGGAAGATTCAAATCGCAATATCACCATCATCCCGTCGAAGGACGACTTAATTCGTACTAAGCTCGATGTAATACAGAACTGTGAGACCAATTTGAAAGAACTCAGTTTGAAAAGTCCAAACGGCCTTTGCAACGGTTTGGACGGCGTTGAACCTAAGGACCTAAGTTATTCTAGTGCGTTCAATTGTAGTAGTGTTACTGATAGTTCTAGTCATTGCGGGAATGATGGACCCGACTTCGAAATAGACCATGGGAACGTGGACGGCTCCGTTTTGGGAAACCAAGGCGCTCCACCTGAGCAGCTCCAGCTAGAAAATGCGTTTTCCAAAGAAACAGGCCTTAGCATAAAGGACGGATTGCCGTCATCGTCGGCAGACGCATCGGCTTATAATCCGCTGCCGGTTTCCGAATCGGAAGGAGAACTGCAATACGTATCGTATGTATCCGAACTTCAGATGCCCGACATAATGAGCCTTATACAGAAGGATCTTTCCGAGCCTTATTCGATCTACACGTACCGCTACTTCATACACAATTGGCCTCAGCTGTGTTTCTTGGTAAGTTGAGGATCGAGCGTGTTATCTTTTTGGTGACTTATGGATTGGCAGAGTGATTAGAAAGGCGAGGGTTCTTCAGGGGTGACTGGGCATTTTTGAACTCCTGAATCTGAACAGGACCACCTACGAGGGTTAGCTAAAGGTCCCTTGTACATTGAACATAGGTCGGGCTTGGTTAGACTAGCCCCGAGGTTCGAGTGCAGGAAAAGGCTGTGCTGCTGTTACTAGGTCTGGTACTAGCCAAGATTCTCTAGTTACTTGATCCACTATAAAATTTTTGGACTGAGTGGAGTGTAGGCTGTGACAGTCTGTTTTACCGAAGGTGTAACAATTTCTTGAATTGCTACTTTACTTCTTGGATGGACCCACGTGAGAAGTTTGGTGGGGCCTGGAAGCTGGAGCCCGTTAAGTCCTGCCCATCGTATTCTCGATAAGTGGTATGAGAAGGCTTCAGCTTTGTAGCTCCTCTGCTCCACGGCCCTCAGAAATACGTAAGCATTCCGCCTCCGTAAGGTAGACTTGGCCTCCTTCCTGGCGATTTGGTCCTTTCTAAGGGTTTCAAATTTGAGTGATGATGATTTCAAATTTCCTGCCCTGGCACATTGGAGACAGATTGCCCTGAATGTTGAGGCCTGAACTCTATAGAATAGATTCATTGCTGATTGAATTCAATTTTATTTTCTGTTCACAATATTTCCAATCTAAAATAATAATTGTAATTTCTAGAGAAAAACTTGTTTTTGATAGGCATTACAATTTTAGATTAAAAAACCCAGCCTCTATTTTTTCAAATCATTCATTGCTTTTTAACTCTGGTCCGATTTATTGTGTACCGGGGGCTTACTGGTAACTCAAATTTTACCAGTTTCCATCCACGTTCATGAAGAAATCCTTTCCGCGGTTGTGAGGAAGTGTCGCTTGAAACCTGGTGCGACAATGTTTATAATGCGATAGCTCTAATCTTCAGCTAAACGTTGGAACTACGTATTGTGCAATCCTTTGTCCACTTGGCTTTATCGGTCATATATTTCAGCGGAGATTACGGTCAGATTACGCATGGTTCGATAAACGTGGTACCTTAGTTAATACTTGTATGATCACGTTTATAAACTTTATTTTGACTTACCATTCCCATCGCCATTTTTCTAATTCTGAATTTCTTCGCTGATTAGATTAATGGTTATACTTTTCAAAAAAAAAAAAAAAAATTGTAGCGGATGAAAATTGGAAAATTTTCTTTTGACTCGCCTAATTAAGGGGTTTGGGGGATGTTGGTTTTTTAGAATCATGCAATAAGAATAAAAAATTGTTCAAATGATTGGTTTAGCAGCAGTATTGGTTCACAGTGAATATGCCTTTAATGGTCAAAACTGGATACTTCAATCATAATTTGAAGAAAATCCTGTTGCCTGTTTTACTTGAATCAAGTTTGGAATACCTAATTGCCCGATTCCAACAAAGTTGAGCCTCCTTGTTAAGAAATTAATTTTCTTTCCAGGCGATGGTCGGCAAATTGTGCGTTGGAGCCATCGTCTGCAAGCTGGACATGCACAGAAAGGTCGTCAAGAGGGGATACATAGCAATGCTTGCAGTTGATGAGAAGTACAGAAAAAAGAAAATAGGTAATCAACGTAATTTTGGACTTGACATGTGTTGAACACATTGTGTTCAGTTTTTCTTTTTTCATCTACTCTGATTTCAAAAAATTTCAATCTCTCTTCCATCTTTTGCAGGATCTAATTTGGTTTTGAAAGCTATAAGAGCCATGGTAGCGGATGGGGCGGATGAGGTATGTCGATGGACTTTGTTTGGTTTTGAATTTAAATTTTAAAAAACAGCGATTTTTTCTACTTTTTTCCTCATCGGTTTGATGGTGCTCTCCTGTCTTCCAGGTGGTTCTAGAGACGGAAATCACGAACAAGCCGGCTTTGCGACTGTACGAAAACCTCGGATTCGTCCGGGACAAAAGACTGTTTCGGTACTACCTGAACGGCGTTGACGCCCTTCGGCTGAAACTCTGGCTGAGATGAAAATGTCAAGTTGTGCCAACCCATTAAATTTCCTTTTTTGAATCGATATTCAAATAAAAGTAAGCATCATTCGCCGGAACGGGTGCGTCGTCTTACTTTGCGGCCGGTAGGCTTGTGTGTTCTCGTATTGTTTCCCATTTTCGGCGAGCGGCTGTTCCGATCCAGAAGTTTGTTGACTTGTTTACGACGTTTTGTTTTCTTTTCAAACTAGTTCCACGTAGAAAGTCACGAGATCGGTTCGCTTTGCAGTGTACAGTTAACTGGAGAAAAATTGCCAAGTGCTTTTACATAGTGTGTAGGTCCCAATGGTCTTGCGACACTAAAATTTCATAGACTACAGACGCTGATCGTGGTGCGTGTGACGGTTTTGGCTTAGCAGAATTGGAAATTTTCAATCGTAAGTAATGTTGTTTTTTCTCACTATCAACGTGAACAACTTGTAATACGACTAGCCATGTAGCATCTTGAAAAATTACCAATTCAACAAATGTAATTTTTGGTTTGGAGCTGAAGCAAAATATTTTGTCTGCGATTGAAGTTCAGGAGACGTGAATTGTTGCAGTATTTCAAACACAATTCAAGGTTAACCATACACTTGGTTTTCCTTAAATTGAGTTTCAACTCCTGGACCGATTTTTGCCATTCAAGGCTTTTACTCTTCTAATCATAATTCCATCGATAACCTAAGAACAGAGCATATCCTTTGATTTTCTTTCAATCTCTTCAAAATCCTTTTTGGTTCATTTTTCTTAAGAAATGAACCTTTGTAATCGGTCAGGAAAAAAAAAATGTTAACACCCCCTGAAAATTTGTTGGTTTACGTTTCAAGGGGTGTAGAATCCATATCTGCAATAAAAATTTTTTGTCCGTCCGCCGTACGCCGTACGCCGTCCGCCGTACGCCGTACGCCGTCCGCCGTCCGGGGTTTTTCAGGGGGAAGGAGTTATCGAAAAATTTTGAAATTTTTACCAAAAATCAAGTTCCGTATCTAGTTGGTCCTAACGTCTCGACAGAACCCTACCTTAATTTTAAGGCCAGTAAAACAGCTGTTGAAGTGGTAAAAAATTCGTGCTTTTCTGGAAATTTGTAACATAGGCATGTGACGCATCATTTTCTATAGATTTTTCTATGCCGAATCGAATGAGACCATCGCCACGGCGGTAGCTCTAACCGTTTAGGAGTTATTGCAGTTTTAGTGAGACATTTTTGAGTTTTTTAAAATCTCTACAATTCTGAATAACTCGAAAACGACTAGAGCCACAAAAATCGTTTTCCACTCGTTGGAATCCCGACAAAAACTTCTGTCCTCCCGATATCTTCAATTTAAAGAATTTGGTCGCATTACACAAATCAGCAAAACAAAAATCGAAAAAATTTGAGAATTTGGCCTCGGCTCTTAGATACGGTTGATTGATCTACTTACGACCACTAGCCTATTACACCAACAAGGTGACGCACTCACACTACGACCAGTTGCGCTTGGCAACATGAAAGCGAGTCAGGCTTTAACAATGGCTCTGAGGCATTTTTGATTTCATTCATTATTCAGAGAATTTAATAATTATTATTATTCAGTTAATAATGAAGGTGATTAAGAATAGATTAAATGGTGAATTTAACGGAATTAAACGATGTGCTGCGTTGAAAAGATAGATAGGTAAGTAATTATCAAGCAAAGAGGATGATTATTTTTTGCCGGGTTGAAAAAACGTTTCTCTAAATCCCCCTCTAAAATACAAATTTATACTGAAATTATAGAATAATAACAACTAAATTCTGAGTTTAAGGAGTACCGATATATCGTGAAGTTTGTCTTAGCAATCGAAAAATGAACCCCTGTGCAAAATTTGCAGAGTTCTTCGGACATAGCGAAAACTAATCTGCGTATGCCACTGATCTACTTAGCAGCGTTTTTAGGTTAGGATTGAGTACAGGGTTACCAAGATGCCTCCTTGATAGTTCATAAATATAACCCAAATGTGGCCTCTGACTATCAGATTGCAGGATTCTGTCGTGGGGATAAACATGGGAACGTGGTTTTGAACACCAATGAAATTTGAGTTGTTTATTGAGTCATCTCGACCAATTAAAGAAATGAATTGTCTTGGCCCCACGACCAGCAATCGGATAGTATATGGGCACCTTAAATCGTCCGAATTTTTAATAAGAGATTTTTCTGGGGGACCAGGGCAAGAATTGTTTGACCACTTCTTTCGATGTTTTTATTTTGAGCCTTTGCGCTTTCTGCCGTTCGGCCCTCCTCAAGGGCTCTGACTTAAATCTCGTTAAGAGAGCAAAGGGGCCAACGATGCTCTCACTAAATTGGAGTTATGTTTTGAAAATTCTGCTCCGCAAGTCGTAACCGTCATCGCACCTTGTGATGATCAACTGTTTCTGTGATAAATCTCGTCAACTTTTGTTCGTGTTCGATTTGAAAAAAATTCCCTCCTCTGTTTCTTATCAAGGTTTCCCGAGTTCGCCTACATCCAGCCCCGACCTTCCCCGAATCCCTCCTTCCCCCAGGGACTGTAACAAATGGACAAAAGTATAATAGCTCGAAATACCCGGAAGTACAAAACTTCAATTTAAAGAGCGCCGTTTTTTGTATATAATACAGTAAATTATGGGCAACTATGACTGTAAAACGATTTGAATTGTGTGGTTTTCGCCTTTGAAGTTATCGTCTTCGTAAAACAATGGACTAACGTATTTTATGTACATTTTTTAACCATTGTATATAGCGTTCCTCTCTCCCCTCTGTTTGCTGCCAATATTTTTCTTCACCCTGACGCTTTCCACTTCACAGACCTAAAAATCCGTAACATTTCTTGTGCCCAACTTATTTTGTATTGATTCCCAGTCGCCGCATACACTGCTCAGCATATTAGCGTTAATTATACCGAACGTTCTCTTGCCTAACTTGAGTTGATGTTACCCTCGCTCTTCGACCTTGGTTTGTAAAGTTGACATTTCGACTGTTTGAAAAACTGACGAATTTCAACCTCAGCTCAATGCTGTTCGCCCTGAGTCGACAGTCCTCAACGATTTGGGTCGTTCCAGCAATCGGACAGTGGCTCAAGGTTGTATCATACGAACGGCTCATCCGGCAAATGGAGCGGCGCCAGCCAGGGGATTCAATGATCGAATCTTTTCCGCCGTTTGTGGGCGGATCGCGCTTCTGATTGGCTGGGTGTCTCCAACCTCAGTGACGGGGTGGTCACGGTCGGCTGGAAAGGTTCAATAGTTGAATCTTATCAGCGGTTCGGTTCCGCACCGCCTTGAACATCCCAAACACGACTCAAAAACTAGTGAAACTAATGAACCGGGTTCGATTTTGCTGGAACAGACCTGCGGTCCCACAAAAGGAATATTTTATTCAACGTTCAATAACCTTAATTTTCTGAAAATCTGAACGTTTTCTATTCATTTTGTACACCGCCATGTTTCAAGGTTGATTGCTACAAGTTAACTAACAACAAGTGAAACTAATTTTTGAAAATAGTAACATCGCACATCTGCCATTTTTAACGCAAAAAATTTATTCGTTCCAACTTGGCGGTCTTCATTGATTATTTTTGGTGAGCAGCATTAAAAACGCTGATTTCCGAGCCCACACTAACAATCCCCGATGCAATTAAAATTCCTTAGATTCTTATTGTAAAAAACTATGAAGGCCATGCCTTCGAATTAGTTCAT
Source organism: Nesidiocoris tenuis (assembly GCA_036186465.1). NCBI lineage: Eukaryota > Metazoa > Arthropoda > Insecta > Hemiptera > Miridae > Nesidiocoris > Nesidiocoris tenuis. Next base: position 4,346,376 of record AP028920.1, read on the forward strand.
TCGTCTATCTGTGATGCTCGAGTTTCATATTCAGCTGCGCGTTCATTTAGATAGAAGTAGCAGTAAGGTTATCAGCTTCGACATTAGCATCCTGTTAACCGGTCTCCGAAGAGGTTTAAGGTCTTACGGGGGCCTTATAAGGCCGAAGAGCCGAATAGAAACATGTGTTCTCATTATATTTTCATTGTCTGTTTCCACCCCGAAAAAGGCGGAAGTGGTTCTCTACTGCTATGCAGTTATTGCTGTTCTGAGGATTTTGTCATTAGTGGAGGATTTTTGGAATACGACCACGGTCGAGATAAAGTTTGGGAAAAGTGAGGCAAGAGTGTGATTTGTGTTGGTAAGAAAGTGTTCCCAATCAGGATTATCGGCGAATGGTACCACGATCATGGTAGTTCGAGGCAGTGCTGAAAGCTCCATCCTTTAATGACGTCATATGATAACCTCGTATCTCGAATTTTGGCCTTTTTTTATTGAATTAAGTGTAAAATTTTTCTGAATGAAATCCTCGTATTTCATCGGCCAGTATTCGAATTTTGGCGGGAAATACATTTCCCTACTCTCTAGCGTCCTTTTTTGAGAATCTCGTATTTCGATTTTCAAGGAGGCCCTGTTGGATACTTCAGTCCATCTACAGCTCAAGGCGGTAAGGCAATGAGCAGTCGTATATACCGCCTTGAAGGCGGCAGGGCACGCCCGGAACAGCTTCGGTTATCAGGCAACGCCTGGGTTTAACGCCTGGAAGGGTTTACTTTACTTAACGCAAGAGTTCTGGAACTGCAGTTTGGAAAATAGCTGCAGCACCGAATCGAATCTTTTGATTCTGACTCGCTCCCCTATTTTCATTTAACAGTCAAAAACTGACCCGTTTTTACCACGGTCGGCCCAAAAGATTCGACAATCGAATCTTCTATGGTCGGCTAAAGAGCCGTGGGCGTGTCCAGCCGTGGCGATCGCGTCTCTGATCGATGCACGTTTTGGGACAACGGTTCCGCCAAGAAAGGGATTGTTCTTGAAGGAAACCCTCCTGAATATCTTCACTCATTTGCTACTGGAGTCGTACCTCCAAAAATCCTCTACTGTCTAATCCAACTTTCTGAACATGGACAATTTTTCAACTGGATTATGTACTTTCCTCGTTTTTTACAGTAAGCAACTCCCAAATTTTGGCTCATATTGGACCAAGAGCTGACATTCTCACCTACCATGGATTGTTTTGAACAAATTGGTAACCCTGTTTGTAAAGACAAGATTATGACGAGTCAAAGGGCGGTCCCCTGACAAATTTATTGCACTTGCCCCCTGGCTGGCACGCGTGTCTCGCATGTGTTCTGGTCATTAAAATGAAAGTTTTTCATCTCGAGAGACCTATCACTGAAGCATGTTCTCTCTTGAAATTCAGTTGCTTTTGGTTGCCAGCATTCTAGTGACAAAATGAAACGTTGTCTAAATCCGATTGAAATAAATTATGGATCAGATATTACCCTGGAATTGCTTTACTTTCCTCCCGATCTGACACCATCAGTGAACGGTTTTCGTGGCTGAAGAAATTGGAGCTCAGAATAAGATTGCGAGAAAACAGCATGAAATAGGTGAAAAATCATTTTGTAAAAACTGAAAATATTTATTTACATTTTGAGTCTTATGGATCAATTCGTTCGTTTCCCTTTTATAGACTTAACGAGGCTTGCTAATTCGGTGTTCAATTTCGGCTTATCAGCGACAACTTCGGGTGACTGAAATTAACAAGAGCAAAATATAGTTAGAAGGGTAAATTGGGAGGTAAGGTAAGACACAACAGCCTGAGACGATTATAGATGATTAAATCATCTATAAAATTTTTATAGAGGAGGCATCGGAATAAAATCATAACCCCTCAAGAACGAGAGGCAACTCGGTTAATATTGTTACCGTGTTCTTCCCTACCGTAAAAAAAATCAAAAACTCCTCCCAAAAAATCCTATTGCATTGATTACCTAGATCAAGCACTCTTGACCCAATTCGACATACGCATCAGGCGGTTTTGTAAAAAACGGAAAAGTGTAAACATTCATAAACAAAAATTACCTCTCCTTTGTCGAGTTTGCGCCTCTTCTGTTTCTCTTGGATTATCTTTTCGGCGGCTTCAGTCCGCACAAAGCGAGGATCCGCCGGGTCGATATTGAAATGATGGGACGTGTACAAAGCGGAGAAGCGACTGTCGTTGACGTCGATCTGTCGATTTGGAAATTCGATTAGTCACACACAGGAAAACTTCGGAAAAGTACAAAAAATGACCTAAGATCAACCGAATCGGCTAGCAGTTGAGGAAGCACTAAATCGCACAGGGTCATTTTTTGGCCTGGTAAACAAAATAGGTTATACGTGGAAGCACTGCGGGTTGCAGAGATTCTATCTTAACATTACCTCAAAATTATCTTCAGCGATTTCTTCCTTTCTATTCTTTTGGAATTTTCGCTTCTTCCTTTTCCGCTGTTCTTCTTTTTGTATTTCTTTGAAATTGAAATGCTCTTTTTTGTCCTCGTTCGGCACGTCGTCGGCCAGCAGGAGTTCTAATTCGGCGCTCTACAAAATTCGGTCAAGTCGTTGGAATTTTGAAAAAATCAGCCATGGAAGAAGTCAACATACAGTTCACGGATACTTTATTTATCACGTATGTTTTCTAGTTGATTTCCCTTACCTTGCCATTGTCGGCTTCGGATTCGTCCGCTTTTGTGGCACCTTTTTTCAACTTTCCTTTCTTCTTTTCCTGTAAACGAAAAAAAAATCAATTAAGGAAAAATAAGTTGGCAGCTGGGTGCACGCATGTGTCTGAAATTCTAAAAATATGAAAACTGCCTATAAGAAAATACAATTACCTTCTTAGGTAGAGCATCCTCGGTATCTTGTACGTCGCCTATTTCACTTCCAGAATCGTCGCGATCCAAGCCGACACCCCATGATACTTCCAGGTCGACGTCGCTTTTGGATTTTTTCTTATCCGCCACCGTACTCAGCAAGGCTTTGTACTTAGCTATGGGATCGTCACCGGTCTCTATCGTTTGCTTTTCGTCAACTTGCTCGCTATCGTCTTTTCCGCTATCTGAAAGTTTAGGGTAAAATGTGCGAAGAAGCAAAAATTGGAAAATTCTCGTAGGTAGTCGCATGGGTAGCCGAGCCTAAGTCAAAAATACTGACCTGCCTGCCCAAGGATATGCAAAAACATGTTTTTCAAATCAATTTCTTTGAACTACCTTCGTCGCTGTTGTCGGATGGGGCGGCAACGTAAGCGCGAAGATCGTCCTCAGTCAAATTTCCTCCGCCGGTCAATTTTTTCGTGAATTCGACCCGATTAGGATCAGTTTCGTCCCAAGTCAGACTGACAGTACCCTGCATCAAGGCCGAATTGACGAAAAGCCTTGGCCTGTATTTTGTCACGTCGGGCATCGAAGTGCAGGTATCCTTGGGCTCCTAGAGGGGAAAATAAAAGCCTCTACAGTTTACATCTGGTTTCACGGTTTTCTGAGGTTTAGCGCTTTTTTGAGCCAAAATATGGGTACCCTAGTGAGTGGTGAATTGAGTTGATCAGCTATTGGAGCGCCAATTCTGTACTTCACAGAGAAAAATGGCCCCATCTGTGTCCATTGGCAATTTTATCAGTCGATTTATTCCACAGATTAAGGGCCGGTTTATCAATTTTTTTATAGCTAAATTTATCCAAGGACGCTTGCACTACATGTCACCTAGGACATTGACCGTCATGCTGAAAATTTCTTGGAAACTAGTTAATGCAAGCGTCCTTGGATAAATCTAGCTTTAAAAAAATTGATAAACCGGCCCTAACTGAAATGTCTTTGATACTTACATGCTCGAATTCCATATCGTCTGGAATGAAACGAAGATCCAGTCGGGTCGCCGAACTTTCGTATTCGATACCGTCGCATTCGGTGTATATTTTATTAGCAGTTTCCGGGCTGTCAAAAACCATAACCGCGTAATAGTATTTCAACCGGTTCAACTGGTATTCGCGTAATTTCTCCATACAATACTGGCTCCCTTCAGCATGCTGAAAATGAAAATCAGTATGGGGTTATTAGTTATTAACGCTCTGTATCCATTGTTTAATACCTGCGACCACCTGTCACTTTAAAATCTACGGTAATCCAGGTATTTCGCACCGTCTTTAGCAGAATGATTAATTTTTTTTTGTTTGGTTGGACATAACTCTACATCACCTCAAACTACATGTCCCTACAACAAAATACTTGATATAATTTTACAATAAATTCGTGCTCCCCAATCATCGCTCATAAAACCATTTGCCTACCGAATCGGTGAAATCCTCTTCGTCGAATGCGGTAACCTTCTCTTCGAATAATTCTTTCGGTCCGTTCGTTTCCTCTTCCTTCATCCGTTCGAGGCCGAACTCCGATGGGTAAATCTGCCGATCAAGGGGACGAATTGAAAATTTTTTAAACTAACCATCCGAAGAGTTGAAAGTTTTGGTCGAATCGCCGATTCCTTGGAAACATCATCTCCCACGACAGGCAGGTAATTCTGAAAATTCTTTGAAACTTTTTTTATTTTAGTACAACTTACTGTAACTGACTTCACGAAACCTTCGGCGGGCAGAAACGAACTCATCAGGACGAACAAATCTTTGGCAGTGATGCGATCCCAGTCCAAATTGCAGGCAGCCAGGCGACTGGTGACGTCATCTGTTCGCTCTGCATCTTTATCCAATTCACCCCAGGGATGGACGAGCTCGTCGCTGGAGTCTAGAGAAAAGCAAGTCCATCCAGAATCGACGTGAGAAAATGTAAAAAAAATCGGTCACGATTACAAAAACTTTTTGAAAGTAAACAATTTTCCTAAATTTTAGGTTTTTGTAAACTTGAGATCTTCTGAAATTAAGTTTCTCAAGTTCTTATCAAAAACCAAAAATGGACTCACCGTCCGAGGGCGATTCGTCCGAAGAACTTTCATCAGTGCCCAGCGTGCCGATGCCTCTGGCGTAGTCGACCGTCATATCTTTGAGTTTTTCGACAACGTCTTCCTTCAACATTTCCTTGTGATAGTTATCGACCAGTTTTGACCTTCTTTTCAATTCTTCCTTCTGGAGCAATGCCTTGGATTGGGCAGCGCTTGACGACGCGCTGTCCGAGTCGCTAGCTTCGCTTTCCGAATGGCTTCGGTCGGACTTTTTGGATTTTCCAGGAGATCCCTTTACGGTTGGTTCTTTTTTGACTTTACCTCCGTCAACGGCGGATTCTCCGTCATCAGCCGACTCTTCGTCGTCGGCAGATTCTTCGTCAACTGATTCCTCCTCGCTGCCAGATTCGTTTTCATCGGCCGATCCTTCGTCTTCAGCGGATTCTTCTTCATCGTCGGCCGAGCCCTCAAGATCGACATCGATTTTTCCTTTCGGCTGCGCTTTTCCCTTCTTCAACGATTCTCCTTCGCCTTCGGAGTCGCTCAATTCGTAATATTTTTTCAGATCGTCCGTATGCGTCTGATTGACTCGCTTGCCGCGCTTGTCTACCGCGTATTCGAGTTTGAACCTGTCATCGGTGAACATGGCTTTGAACCTGCTGTCGATTTTGACCTTGCGTTCGCTCCTAGGCACTTTACGGAATCGTGGATCGGAGATGACATGTTGGAAACGTTTGTCTTTCCGTACAGGATCCATTTAAAACCTGTAAATTCAATAAGCAAGAGGATGGAAAGGGTAGTTATTTTTTGAATATTCGTTCGATTTTGTCGGGCTTCCTCAAAAACTTGGAAATTAAAATTCTCTGGGCTGGGAAAGAAAGAATCTAGTTCTCTCCAAGTACAAATAAATGAAACTTTCAGTAACCACCTTGAGGGTACGGATATTTAGACGCTTTTTGAAGCTGCAAGTCGGTAAGCAGTACCAATTAATCGTAACTGTACTTACTTTATGGGTGATTTTTGGAAAAATTAGAAAAGGTGCAGCCACGTATTAGAGACGTGACAAATTTATGCAAATCGTTCTTTTGTGTAACGATTACATTAAGAACACGGTGATACAAGGAAACTTTAAGTAGATAATTATTCGCATAAGAAATTATTACGATAAGTAAATAAATTACAATGTAAACAATTGACTAACGTGACTTCGAATTCATATCAATTCTTATCACAACGTGGGCTGAAAAGAAATAAATATGCTCGACGTTTTCTTGGATGGAACAAATAATTTATGTACGAGCTTCCCTCCCCCCAAAAAAACCTCCACGGTCAGGTTATGTGAGTTGTCAACTTGTTTGTGTTTCTGTCTCACTCTGAGGTCGAGGCATGTTTCTTTGACAGCTGTGAGTTTGTGACTTCTGTGGAGAGAACCTGTTGTCGAAAATCGCGTAAGTTCTCCCGGATTTTTTGGGTCTCATTGGTTAGTGCAGGAATTAATTATAAGAATGTCGAACCTCGAGGGCAAATCTACCCAAGAGCTGATCGCTCTCGTCCAATCGCTGGAAAAGGAGCTGGCGGCTGAGCGGTCGTCGAAAAATCACGTTCGTCCAAAAATCGCAGTGATGACGAGCGAAGTTGTCGACAGCAACCCGTACAGTCGACTGATGGCTTTGAAAAGAATGGGCATCGTCGAGAATTACGAGAAAATCCGGACGTTTTCCGTCGCTGTCGTCGGCGTCGGTGGTGTCGGCAGCGTAACGGCCGAGATGCTGACCCGTTGCGGGATCGGCAAGTTGATTCTGTTCGATTACGACAAAGTCGAACTGGCTAATATGAACCGTCTGTTTTTCCAACCTCACCAAGCTGGATTGTCCAAGGTTGAAGCAGCATCGCACACACTTTCCCTCATCAACCCCGACGTCGATATCGAATGTAACAATTACGATATAACGACGGTGGCGAATTTCGATAAATTTCTCGACACTTTGAAAACGGGAGGCCTGCAGGGCGGTCCTGTGGACATAGTTTTGAGCTGCGTCGACAATTACGAAGCTCGAGTCGCCGTGAATACGGCCTGCAACGAGTTGAACATCGAATGGTTCGAATCTGGAGTGGCTGAGAATGCTGTGTCAGGCCACATTCAGCTCCTGATACCTGGAGAGACGGCTTGTTTCGTCTGCGCACCGCCTCTGATGGTCGCTTCGGGTGTCGACGAGAAAAGCATCAAAAAGGAGGGCGTCTGCGCAGCCAGCCTTCCGACTACGATGGGCATAATCGCCGGATTCCTCGTTCAGAATACTCTCAAGAAATTGCTCGAATTCGGCGATGTGACTCCCTACCTCGGATATATCGCGCTCAAGGATTTCTTCCCTACGATGACACTCAAGCCCAATCCAACTTGCGACGATCCGTACTGTCGAAAAAGGCAGCAGGAATTCCAATCGAGGCCCAAAAAACAGGTTAGAGAGGATGCCAAAGAAGAAGAAGCCGTGGTGCACGATGACAACGACTGGGGCATTACTCTTGTCGACGAGACGCCTGCCGAAGATTCGTCCGGGGGCAAGGACGCCCTTCTGAGAAGCCAGTGGCACCAAGAGGCTCCTCAAGCCTCGGCCCCACCTGTTGAAGCTGAAAGTGTCGTCTCCGGCGGCGATGACGTCAAATCGTTGATGAAACGGCTCAAGGAATTGAATCAAAGCTGAATCATGGGAATTGGTTTTTTGTGGGTCCTCAAATCAAAACTCAGGAAAGGTCCCTGCTGGAGCTGCTGTTTCTGCTTGCACACGCAGCCGAGCTTCTTTCAAAGCGCTTGGATTGATTTCGGTAAACCATATGCGTAACTTTTCAAGCAAAGTTTAGTATTCTTCGACGTCTCGCGGCAATTGTGGGCAATTTCTCAACTTTTTTCTCTCTACGACCAAGTACAACATAAGAAGACATGATTTCGTTATCATACCATCGGCCTGACGAGGCTCCGAAGTCAATGTAGGGACCTAGGAAATGTCAAGTAAATCGAAACCTTGAGTTTTGGATCTAAACAGGGTGGATTCGAGGATTGTTGGAAATTTTATGATAACAAAAATTTTTATGAAACTCAATTTGATTTATCGATAATATTGTCGCAACGCATGTAAATCGATGTCGTTTTCGCTTTACCCAAACTCGATATGAGATGAAATTTGAATCATCTGCCCAAGTGCCCGGGCCAAAACGCATACCTACTCAATTGGGTATTTAAATACTGTTACAATATACTGTATATATATTTGATGCCCTTCTTTTTTAATTTCCTTTATCTCGGAAACGATGAATTGTGGCGTTTTTGAGGAGGGACGCTGAGTGTTGGTGGAACGAGGAAGCTGGAGCTTCTCCGTACAGTTCACACAGAGTTAGGACCGGTTCCTTGGGTTGAAAAATATCTTTTAGTCCTAGTGGGTTTGAAATTTGACTGGAAGCAGCCAAAAAGATATAAATTTAAACAATTTTCCCATAATTTCACAACTCTCCTTACACACCCTTCCCTGGCTAGAGACGTTATTGTGATTGACGATTTGCTACCTCGGGCATTATTCGCGTATGAAATTTAAAGTCGAGTTAATATTATTTATTTAAATGTAGAATCAAAATCAACTTATAGAAATTAGCACAATTCAAACGATCATTTCAAGCTCCCTCGCGTACTCCAGAGTTTGGACGACCAGTTCTTTTGACGGCAAGGCTTCGTCGCTCTTTTTCTTGTCCATCTGAGCAAATTGGAAATAATTGTTGGGGCCGACAACCCAATTTTTCTGAAAAAAAGAAGTTCGATGCACTTACTTTTCAAGAGTCATAGCAGGTATATTTCACTCAGATATACTAATTTCAGTCACCTTGGAAGCGTAATTTCGGAGAGCGTTTTGATTGCCAAGATTCAACATTCGGTCGGCATCAGCTGCTGAGATTTTCTGGTAAGCGACCTCGACGCAACCAGCGATCTCGTCTCTGATGGTTTCCAGAAGAATATCAATGAAGAAATTGTAACTCGCTGCAGGGACGTTGCCTTTTGCGAGGAAAATCTGCAATAAAATATGGTACACCATTTGAAAAAAAACTCAGAAAAGTGGAGTTACAAATAGTTTGATACAGCCGGATAAAATTTCAAAATAAAGTATTTAGTATAAAATATTAAAAATCCAGAAAAATTGAAAAAAAAATTGAGCGGGGACAATTTGACCATTTTAATACTTTACCTTGTTATAGTTCCCTTCCATCAAATACTGTTCCAGTGAGAGAGGATGTTGGATGTACGGGTTGCTCTGAATTTGATCAGATGGCAGAAGTTCAAGTTCCGTGTGGAACTCAGCAACCCGATTTTGGGACAGCAACAGCAGGAGGTTCAAGCCCAAAAGTTGATATTTGAACGTGGACTCTTCCAGCTGGTCCCTGAGTAAACAATGTTAATAAATAGGTCACATCGATTAAGAAGGAATTGACATATATTTGAAAATTAATTTCCAAGAAGTAGAAATCCAGTTTTTGACAAAAAATATTTTCAAGAAATTGTTCAAATCGAAAAAGGAAGGTTCATACTTGTAGTCCAAGTAATAGCATTTCAATTGAGCCATGTAGCGCTCGAAAGATGGAATATCTCTGGCAGCTATACTCCATTGTGCGCCGATTTCCAAAGTATCGCCTGAAAAACAAGGCATACCCAAATCCGTAGGAAGCCATATCCATGAAGATCACAGTTAAGAATCACAGTTAGATTATAGAAATAAATCTCACGGGCAATCAGAAGCTCCTTCTTGGACGCTGTAGTGTTGGAAGTAGGTAAGAACATGAGTTTCGTTAAAGCAACCTGTAAAAACGCCAATAGCATTAACTAACGTTGAAATAATTGCATTAATTAACGTAGAGCCGAGAGCAAATGTTTGAAGCGATCTGAGAACCACCACAAGATCATAGATTGACAAATTTTTAAGTGCACCCAATAAAAGCCCACAGGCAAAAATCAAAATTTGTTCCCAGGAAGTCGCCAATATTACCATAAAATTAATGATCTATAATTATTTTATTTATTAGGTAAAAAGTTTCATGATATCAGACGAATGAATAATAACGCACCTTCAATTCGTTCAAAATTTGCCCACAAGCTGTTACATTTGGACTTTTTTTGCCCCACTCTGCTTTGAGACTTTTATGCAGAGCTACGACGTTCTCAAGATCAGCCATGGTTGAGCGATTGGAACGGTCGACAAATCAGTTGAACTGCTCGATTCCACTCCCACACACTCAAAAAAATGCTAGAAGGCCAAACTGCCAAAGAATAGAACCAAATTCTATCGAAATTTCACAAAAAAATTCCTACCCAAAACACAGATCACTGAAGAAAACGCTAGATGACGACGCGAATTGAACCTTGTTATTGTTTCTTCTACGTGCCCCCATATTCGCTGTGATAGACATGTTGTGCTTTTAATGTTCCATTACAAATGAAATTTGTATGAAATTTCATTGTTTCAAAAAAAACCCTGCTATTCAAATGGATTAAGTAAGTAATAATATTGTAAAAGTAAGTAATTATGCGTAAGTTGAATTTTAAGAGACGGGAGAACGAACTACGTGATGGTATCGGCAGTGTTGGCCGAGTTCATTTTGTTCTCGACTTTGATCTCGATGTTGTCTTTAATCTCGAAGTTGACTTTGACCTCGAAGTTGACGTTGATCTCGAAGTTGACTTGGATCTCGAAGTTCATTCTGATCTCGAAGTTCATTTTGATCTCGAAGTTGAGATTGAACTCGAAGATGAGTTTGAACTCGAAGTTGAGATTGAACTCGAAGTTGAGATTGAACTCGAAGATGACTTTGATCTCGAAGTTCATTCTGATCTCGAAGTTCATTTTGATCTCGAAGTTCATTTTGATCTCGAAGTTCATTTTGATCTCGAAGTTAATTTTGAACTCAAAGTTGACTTTGATCTCGAAGTTCATTTTGTTCTCGAAGTTCATTTTGTTCTCGAATTGACTTTGATCTCGAAGTTCATTTTGATCTCGAAGTTAATTTTGATCTCAAAGTTAATTTTGATCTCAAAGTTGACTTTGATCTCGAAGTTCATTTTGTTCTCGAAGTTCATTTTGTTCTCGAATTGACTTTGATCTCGAAGTTAATTTTGATATCGAAGTTGACTTTGATCTCGAAGTTGTCTTTGATATCGTAGTTCATTTCGATCTCGAAGTTGACTTTGATCTCGAAGTTGAGTTTGAACTCGAAGTTGACTTTGATCTCGAAGTTTTCTTTGATCTCGAAGTTCATTTTGATGTCGAAGTTCATTTTGATGTCGAAGTTCATTCTGATCTTGAAGTTAATTTTGATCTCGAAGTTGAGTTTGAACTCGAAGTTAACTTTGATCTCAATGTTGACTTTGATCTCGAAGTTGACTTTGATCTCGCAGTTGAGATTGAACTCGAAGTTGACATTGATCTCGAAGTTGAGTTTGAACTCAAAGTTGACTTTGATCTCAAAGTTGACTTTGATCTCAAAGTTGACTTTGATCTCGAAGTTCATTCTGATCTCGAAGTTCATTTTGATCTCGAAGTTGATTTGATCTCGAATTTGACTTTGAACTCTAAGTTGAGATTGAACTCGAAGTTGAGATTGAACTCGAAGATGAGTTTGAACTCGAAGTTGACTTTGATCTCAAAGTTGACTTTGATCTCGAAGTTCATTTTGATCTCGAAGTTCATTTTGATCTCGAAGTTAATTTTGATCTCGAAGTTAATTTTGATCTCGAAGTTGACTTTGATCTCGAAGTTCATTTTGATCTCGAAGTTGAGTTTGAACTCGAAGTTGAGATTGAACTCGAAGATGAGTTTGAACTCGAAGTTGACCTTGATCTCAAAGTTGACTTTGATCTCGAAGTTCTTTTTGTTCTCTAATTGACTTTGATCTCGAAGTTCATTTTGATCTCGAAGTTGACTTTGATCTCGAAGTTGACTTCAAAGGGCGAATGATAGTAACCCATAATGATCAAAATATCTAATAAAATAATCATTTTTAAAACGAATGTTGGAAATGAATAAATTTCTCACAAAATTATTTTTTTTTCTAATTTTGTAAATCCTCTAAATTAAAAAAAAATGCTAGAATCAATACATACCTACCAAATTATAGATAAAATTAATTTAAAAATTTAAATTATTATCTATTCTAGTTTAATGAGATTGTCTATTGAGGCTTTTTGTGAGGGCTTGACAATCATTATTCTCAAATCTAATGGCATGGGCCCGGGGCGGATTTCAGTCACTTTTGTACCACGATTATTCAGGGTTCAATTACAATACCTACAGCATTTAAAACAAAAACTTTAATATTGTTTCGAACAAGACGCAATAGGTACATAAGATTTACGGGACTCCCCGCTCACAGGATACTGTTAAAAACACACAACACTTGAAAGATCCTTGAAAGGCGGGCACCCCACAATTCAACAAGAGATTGTTGCAAGGGATTGTTGCCCTATTGTTTGTTGCTTTTTAGACCTTAAAATTCATTGTATTTACACACAGTTGTATTACAAAATATTCTCAATTTGGTGCGACTGGAAATTCAATTTTATCGCTAGACAAAGAGGAAAAATATTTTTACACTTTGTACATCGACTGCAATTGCGTGAGATTGGCAGGTCACTCCATTGGAAAAAAGTCAAACACTTTCACATCTCTGGGCTTCTTAGAGGGTTTGGCAGTCATTTGGGATCTCCAACTAAAACCAGTGCAAACATAACACATATTTTGAACCAAATAGATTTGATTTTGGAGGCTTTTGGATCGAAAAATGTCAGGAAAATACCCGCTTAAAATCGGAGTCAAGTTACCGGGATGAGAAAAGGTAAAACCGACTTCTTACGACCAAGAACGTCCAAATCGGTTCAATTTTGGTTAAAAAACGAAATAGAGAGCACAAAAGTGGCAATTTTCTACCGTGCAAGTCAGCGGTACCATCAGATTCCCCGTGGAAAAACCAATCTAGTGATACCAATAACTCATTTTTGCAAAAAATCGAGTTAACCACTGTTGCAGGCAGAATGACGATACACGAATCATGAATTGTTAGGCAACGTAATACGTTTGCGACCAGCTTGGATCGCTTGACTGCCGAAAACAAAAAAAACATTATACGAATAATGATCCTGCAAAAGTGGGTAATAAATGACGCCAAGAGGAAGTCGTTCTCTTGCCCTCAACTCATTCGAAACATTGGTGAAACAATGACAATGGTAAACGTAAATTTCATCGATAATTTACCTAGAACCTAATCGGATGATAAACGATCGGAGTGACCGCCTTGAACTCAGCACCGGATCAGCTGATATTGCTAAACTCCCTGCAAACGGTTGGACGATAATCAACGTTGAACATCTGGCAATGATCGGTTTTGGTCCGAGGGGAAAGGTTTATTAGGTTAATCGCGAAGGAAAGCCCGAGCTCTGGCCGTGATCTTGCGCACCCTCCCTCGGCTGCTGATGCTGATCGAGGGCTTCGATCTCGACCGGTTCGAACTGTCGCTGGCCGACTCGTCTTCCGTGGCGCTGTCGTCGTCCGACGACAATTGTCGCGACGATCGGACCGACGATTTGGGCCGGACGATGTCTTCGTCCGAATGAGGCTCGACGTAGGTACGGTTGGCCGCTGAGGCCCTGGACGGTCGACCTATAATGATTTCAGTGAAAGAAGTTTTGAAATGTGATCAAAATTTGGTTGAGTGAAACATACCAACAAAAAGCAGTAAAAAATCCCTAAAAGTCAACCTGAGTAATCCGTTTTTTTTTTAGTCGGTTAAATAATTCAAATTTTTAAAATGAATTACCTTGAGCACCTTTCGCATTTTGCTGAGATCGGTTCGGCCGGAGACGAATCCCTACCGCCTCGTCGTCGTCGTCGTCCTCATCACTTTGAGATCCGGGGTCGTCATACTTTTTCAACGCGCCGCCGACCGCCGTCGTCCGAACCGGCCGGACAGTCTGGACGGATCGACCGCCGGGCATTCGAGTATTATCGACCTCGTCGTCGCTCGTTGACGCGTCTTTGTAGACCTTATCGTTTGTCCGCACGACACGACGGGCGAAACGGGACGAACTGTTGTTTGAACTTTGTGAATCGGTGGCTAGAACAATAAAAGTCGGGGAAAAATTCAAAATCAAAAAATCTTTGAAACATGGAAAAATTGAAAAAATGGATTTTTCGGCTCAAAATTTATTGACAAAACTTAAAAAATTAAGAAATCAACAAAATTTTGAAAATTTCAAACTCAAAAAAATTGACATAATTTGAAAAATGACTTATTTATTAGCTCAAAATTTGGAAAGGGTCAACACTTGAAAAATGTAAATTATTACCTCAAAATTTGGAAAAAAATTGAATTAATCGGCTCAAACTTTTGAGAATTCGCACGATTAACGGCAACGGTGTACGTACCGTCATTGTAGCGTTGGACCGCGGTCGTTTGAGCGTTTCGCCTCGGCCTTTGACTTTCGTTGCCGTGCGCGCTATCTTCGTCGTCAACTTCGACCGCGTAGTTCGGCCGTTTGATGGCGCGCAACGTCCGCGAGACGACGCCGCCGGCCGATCCGAAGCTGCAGACGTCGTCTTCGCTGTCCGAAGGGCGCCGCCGACGTTTCGTCCCCCGAATGACCGGAGGCGCGGTCGGGTTGCGCATTACGATCACTTTCTCGGTCACTTCTAGTTCTTCTTCCTCTTCGACGTTATCGTCATCCTGGAAACCCATAATCGACGAGGGGGATGGATAAAAAATGCAGGAAACGATAAAATCAGCCTTTATCTCATGTTTTACAGGATTTTAAAGCCGATATAAAAGTAAAAATCTCTTTAAAAAATCTACAAAGTAAGTACCTAAATAAAATATAAATTCTAAAATTAAAAAATGAAATGTATTTTTCATAATTTTTTATTTATTTTTCATTTAATGAAAAGAAAATCTAAAAAGTTGTTTTCTCTCAGCTTTTTTCTTCAACCCTTTCCCCCCACCAATACTCTATTTCGATAACTATCGATTTCTATATCAACAGATAAATTACCTGCTCGGATATCGACGCGGAGACGGAGTCTTCAACGCTAAACGTATGACCGTTGGTCTGCTCGTGTCTGGTGACTTCGACGTCATCGTCATCGTCCGTCGACGATTTGTCGATGTAAAGCGAGACGTTCTGTGAAATATTACGCGACGTCCGTCCTCCAGTATCGCAGGAGATCTTCCCATTCAACTGGGCGGCCGTCGCCTTGGAAATGCGGACGATATTCAGACGCGGCCGTGACCTATCTTCGACGTCGCTGTTACTATTGGAAGAACCCGACGACGACGACGACGACGACGATTTGTGATTTGTCGTCGAGTTCTGCGCAGCTGCTCGCCTGACGGGTCTCAGCACTTTTATGTGGCCGTTTAGCGTCCCTGAACAATTGTAAAAATGTCATTTTCAGGGTAAATCGAACATGGTCAGGGACGGGATCAAAATTTGGTCAATTCAGATGCCATCTTCGAAATTTCAAATAAAAAACAAAATATTAATTACATAGGTGACGCACGAAGCTTCCATATTTTGAGGAGAGAACTTCCTAGAAAAATTGCTGGACCTTCCAACGTTTAAAATAATCAGATTCACATGGCAAGTATGGAAGTCAAACTTGACAAGAAAAGAGGACAGCCACAACAAAATCTGATTCTGTCATGCAAATTACACCATGCCATGCAGAATTAGTAGCGCATTTTTGACGCAATGTTAGTGACCAATTGCTGCAAAGTTATTTTAATTGGATAAAATAGGAAATTCATGGTATGCTATGTACTACATAAAACAGCCCCCATGAGCAGTAAGGGGAAACAAACCAAATGAACTCAAAAAACCGCTAAGTATTTTAAAAAATTACTCAACAACCAATTATTTTAAAACGTAAGTTTTTATAAAATTAGAAAAAAGGAAAAAAATAACAACAAAATTAAAAAATTAGGAAACCAGTGGTGCGTAGATAACACACAATACTTCCATATTTTGGAACGTAAAATTGTGACACAATTCGATCATATTTTGACTGCTTTTAAGGGTGTTTAGGTCAAAAATATCTAAACTCTCACTATGCAAATTTTAAAATTCGCCCAAAATGAAAAAACGCCACATTTTCGGAATACAAAAAATATCCACGTATTCTGCAAGGTAAAACAAAGATTTTGAGACCAAGAACGCTCAAATCGGTCCATTTTTGTGGCCGGGAAAAAATAAAATAGAAAACACTAAAAATGCAAATATATCGGAAGTACTGTGCGTTATCCA
The DNA here is from genome assembly GCA_036186465.1 of Nesidiocoris tenuis. Taxonomy (NCBI): domain Eukaryota; kingdom Metazoa; phylum Arthropoda; class Insecta; order Hemiptera; family Miridae; genus Nesidiocoris; species Nesidiocoris tenuis. Next base: position 4,362,610 of record AP028920.1, read on the forward strand.
AATTCCGATTAAACAGGGTGTTAGGTCTTGCCGAGACGAACATTTCAGTTCAAGAAATTTGAAAAAAGGTTGAGAATTGAGGGAGTTATGGTCATTTTTGTAAATGACCACAGACGGACTAACGGACTAACGGACACACGGACACACAGACACACGGACACACGGACACACAGACACACGGACACACGGACACACAGACACTTGTTCAGGAAGTGATTCTGAGTAAATGTGTATAAGAAAAAGTTTTTTCTGAAGCTCCGTTCCGATTCTCGATTTTAGGACGATCACAATACTTCCATTTACTCTGTAAATATGGAAGTAAAAACGACAAAATAAAATTAAAAAAGTTAAGAAAAAATAGCTATTAAAATTTTCTAAAACAATTTTTAGGAAAAAACATCTTTTCAAGTTTTCGTGAATGATATTCACTAAAAAAAATTATTAAAATAAAATAAAAACTAGAAAAACTAATTAAGGAAAACATAAAGAACAAACTGGAAAAAATTAAAGAAAAAAATTATAAAAAATTTAACAGTAAAAAAATATACCTACCAGAAAAAATAAACTTTTCATACACAAATTCTTCTTGAAAAGTATTTGTTCTGAAAACAACCAATTATTTTGAACATTTGAGTTAAGGGTTTCTCTTCTAATAAATTCCTTTCAAGGATTCATCAATGACCTAAAACCCTGTAAACAATAACGAGTGGTACCCCAATCTATTAGCTGGATAGTCCGAAAAATCTTTTTTTTTTTTTTTCATATAATGTGCACATGCACTCCCCCCCCCCCAATATCAGGGCATTCCCTCGTACATCATTCCGACACCAGCTAAGGGCAGATGTGCAATTGCCTTTCATAATACCTTCGATAACGACCTGTGAGGCGCAATTAGCCACACGATTATCCCTCGTTATTTTCATACGTTTCAATTGAACTTGAGGATTATATTCAAGCGAATCGACTGGAAAATGAAGCAGTTTGATGGTTAGGGTTGCTCTTCAAGTAATCTATTGTACCTATGCCACCCCAGCAGAATAAACATGTTTTGAAAATATAAAGTAGTCAGTGCCACCAGAGCCAACGAAAAAATATAAAAATGCGCAAAAATGAAAAATTTTCCAAGCGTGAAAAGCCAAAATCTATTAAAACGCCCAAGCAAAAAAAAAAAAAAAAAAAAATCGGATGCGAATTCCACAAAATTCCCAACGTACAATTTTTGGTCGGTTCGTCAGACGAGGACGAAGACGAACCGAGGGCTTCCTTGTAGTTGTGCGTCGACGCTACTCGCCTGTTGCCTACAGCTGTCGAGCTGGGCTCTTCAAACACAGAAATTTGGAGAGAAATTCAGAAAATTGAGAGGAAGAAACGGCTAGAGATTTTCCAAGCGACAATTCAAAAAGTACAATGAAAATACAAATTTTTTACACCGAGAAAGATTTTTTACCCAAGAAATTTCGCCCGTACTTCGCCTTAGAATTGTAAATTCCCAACAAAATATTGCGTTAATCGATTTCGACATTTCTGACATGCTTACGTGAAGTTACGGCCATGAAATATGGAACTAGATACATGAATTTTGAGCTGGATTCAGATGGTGGGCAACGATGGTGACGATGATGCTTCACTTTTTCACAATTTAAAAAAAACTGTTCTGGGCACGAACCAACCCTAACGAGATATGAGCCAGGTAGACATTTAATGGCAGATAATAGATATTTTAAGTGTAATCGTTAACAATATTTTCATGCGATAGAATAGAAAACCACTAAAATATCAAGATGCCGAAAAGCGGCTAGTTGTTCTGATGTTATCTATCGCCATAATCATCTTATTCTTCTTCTTTGCAGTCGAAGTCAACTTTTTCCAAAATCATATCAGCCAATCGGATTCTTTTCTGCTCACAAATTCAATGCTCATCATTGCCAACCGTCTGAATTTTCAGATTCTGTGTGATTTTGAAATGCGTTAAAATGTGACTGAGACACTTACGAGAAGTGCCGTTGATACGATGATTCTGAATTTCCCCTCTCGACGATGGTCCAGCTGAAATATGGAAAATTCACTGTTTTATTCGCATTTTTGTTGTTGTTTTGGGTTGTTGGCCCAAAAGGATTTTACAAACACACGCATCATGTCGCAATTCCTGTATAGCGTTACTACGGCGATTCCATCTATACGATAAAGATTAACTTGCAATTCGACACGATCCCTTCCTGGCATAGGAATGAAAACTCTCAAGCATACCTACATCATTTTTACTTTTAAATGCACCCAAACATTGCAGGTAAATGAAAAATATAATATTAAAAAAATTGCAATTTACTTTTTATTAAACTTAGGAGGGAACTTGCTAATTATTAGTAAATTTTTTAACAGCGATTAAGAATTTTTTGTTTTCTACTTTGTTGAATCGACCTGATTTCAACAACCTACATAAAATTCTTAGTAAAACAACTATTCAGTCCGGAGAGAGTAACATGCAAAAACAGTTTACCTTCATCCTCGGATGAACTATCGGAACTTTGAATTGCACGGCTGGCAAGATGAGATCGGTTACGTAGTCCTGCACAAAACGAAGAACAATGCCTTTAAAACAGCGTTAAAAAATCAAAAAAATAACCGAATTAACTTGATAAGGTAATTAACAATAATTTATTAATTATTAATAAATTATAATAATGTAATAATTATCTAATTGAAATTATTATCCTAATATGATATATTAGGTATGTACCGTTTATGGAAGTTTCTCCGCTCTTACTCGAAGATTCTTGAGGAGCTTTTCTCTTTGGTCTTGAGGCTGAAAATCGGCAACGATTGCGGTATAGCTAGAGTTTTACGTACAGCAAAATTGTTAAAATAGTAGAAACCACAACAATGTATTTACATCTGAATTTTCAGGTATCAATGCATAGGAGGTTGGTAAAAAAAATCAAATGTTTAAAAACGGTTGAATAGTTTAGACGCAGTTCGAGAAAAACCTCACACTTTGCATTTCCCTCAAAATGCGTCGATGCTACTGCACCGATTTTGAACGATCGAGGCTAGTTCCCTTCGATGGTACTCTCAAAACATACCTAATTAATGCACCTACAGTGCATACCTATTAATATAATTATGGTATACGTTATTTTTCAAATTTTTTAAATAGGTACCTAGAAATCTTTAAAATTTTAATCTTTTGTGAATTTGATTTTTTTTGTAGAAAATAATGAGAAATCGGCAAAAAAAAAAGCATACTTACGTTTCTTCGTATTATAATCAGAATCGCCATCTTCAGACGAGGAACTTTGTGTGGACTCGTTGTCCGAGTCATTTTTCTTATTTTTACGTCTCCGCGCAGCCGGTTTTCGAGGTCCTGAACGCAGAAAAAAAACCATTTTTTTATTTATCACATTTCTGGAAATAATGTATAATAAATATGGTAATGATTTACCATAGAATAAGGGTTTTTACGGAAAATTTTGTTTTTTAATTGGTTTAGCTTGAAATTTCTTGACGCGATTTCTCCTTTTTCCGGTTTTTGCCAATTTGAGGGAGTCCTACTGAACCGAATTTTTTGAGATTGTTCGATTCCTTGAAGGTTTTTACACATTTTTCACTCCCTATAAGTCAAAATTGGTTGGGTTTTAGTAGTCAAAACTGGTTTGACGACTAATTTTTGAAATAAAAAAAATTTTTTTTGAACCTTAGAAAAACATTTTAAAATTCCAAAAAAATATTTTTGAGTCGGTGCTGGGCAGGTACATGATACAAAAAATTGGCAATTTTCTACTACTCTCCCAGACCTAGAAAAAAGAAAAAAACCGATTCCAGCTGGAAAATCCAAGGTATGAGCCGAGGAAAATTTTTCAAAAAAAAATGATAGATTTGACTTCGGGGTTTTTTGGAACGAATCATGATGATGAACCTACCTACTGCAACTATTTGAACTTCATTTTCTGTGATACCCAGACAAATAATGAACCCATGTCGCTCATATACTTAGCAGACTTTTTTATAAAACAATTGAATAGTATAAGAAATTGTGTTGATTCCTAATCTAAAAAAAATAATTGCAGATGTTTGAAGAAACAAAATTGATAATTTATTGATAATAACTACAAGCGAGTATTAATCAATAATAATCGATGACGTCTTTCGCTTACCTTCATCAATACGCAGCTTCCGCCGCATTGCCGATTTCCAAAGGCTGAGTATCCGCTTCATGTGCTCCTCAGCTAAGGCGGACAAGCGGACAGTCATCACGTAAATCTGAAAAGAAAAATGGATTAGGGTAAAAAAAAATCCACAACTCGATTGCATTAATCTATCATGAAAACTTGGTGGATATGTCAGCACGAAGTTAACCTAATTGAGCTGTTGGGCCGAATTCAAGACAATTCCTCGGGTTGTTTTCTCTAGCTATCCAACAAAAAAAGTTTTTTCTCCAAAAAAAGTTACTATCGAATCAAATTTTGCAATAAAACAATCCCCATGATTTTGTTTTTGTGGTTCGTTCGCTTGTTTCTTCGTGTGCTGCTAGACCAATTTCAATTTTTGGGTTAACTAGAAATTTTTTTAAATCTTGGGCCCAGGAAAAATTATCGATTATTCAAACACGTAAGCATCGATTAAAAAATAATTGATCAATTGACGAATTAATGAAATATTTCGATAAATCGATTCCCATCCCTACAGGTTGCCCAGTTCAAGGGGTTAAATTTACTTACTTTCGACCGTTTGTTTGTATTGTAGCTTTTGGAATTGGAGAAAATCATTCGAACGTCTTTACAAAATTCGGCCGGATTGGTGTAGTTTCCGCCCAGAAGTTCTTCCTTGATGGTGCCCAAATCCATTGGCGTATCGATGACCTTATCGTAGTCCGGATGCTCCAATCGATCGACTGGCTCTCTGAAATTGTACGTAAACGGTCGTAATTGTTATACAGAAAGCCTGAGTTGATTTTTTGAATAGATTGCTTCAATTTTGAGGATTGAGAGAGGTTGAAGGGCGCGTCTAGGTTTAAAATGAACGTAATGTCTACATGATGCAAAAGGACGGTGGTCATCATGGCTTGACCACGTAAATACCGTCTCTAAGCCTTGATGAAGGTGTTATAATGCGTCGAAAGCTCGGCGAAAGAGGCAGTTTTCTTACGGTGACCCTACCCCTGATCTGCTGAGGGCCGATCATTCACCATCAAAAGTGTTTCCTACCTGAACGGCTCGGAATCCGCACAGTTGAACAGCAGATCCAACAGCTGGAGGCAATCCCTCCTCCAGTCGGGGTTCCGCTGATGCGCCCGGTTCATGGCCCGAAGCGAACGACTGGCGGCGGCACGTTCGCGGCGCGGCACTGCGCCTGCGCCACCTCGCGACGTCGAAGGACCTGGCAGAGGTTCGTCCAGCTCGCTAGCTGAACTGTGGTAAGTGTCGAGGAGCTGGCGGTACAGCTGAGTCACATCCACGCCGCTCGTATCCCTGAAAATAGATAAACGACATGAACAACAACGAAGACAAGGCTTCAATCGACAAAAGAGAGCCAAAATAATAAAATTAAAAAAAAAATCTTTGGCTTCCTGCTCATTGACTACCGATAAATAAAAATTACCTTCTCGAAAAAAAAGAGGCACTCACTTGCAAATCCTCAGGCAAAGATCCGTAACGATTCTCGCCTGTTTGACTATGGAACTGTGCGGCTCGTTGTACTTCTCCGCATTGGTAGCCAGGTATCGAATGTCAAACTGGGCAGCTGTCACTCGACGATAGAAACGATTCTCGAACCTGGCCTGGAAGGAGGAAAAATCAGAGCGGCGGATTATCATCTGATTCACTATAATGAATGGTGGTATAATGGGTGCTCCAAGTACGGCAATTGCTGGGCGATGCCGGGTGCGTGCAGCACCTCTCTGCCACAGGAGTTGAGCAGAACAAATCCGAATTCGCGAGAGGCCTGGAATCCGTAACCCGATCCGTGGACATGGATGGGGCGCTGAATTCTTCCCACAACCAGGCTCCTAGAAACGCTGGATCCCTCGAGGCTACCTCGAAAAAGAGCCACCCCTCCAAAAGAGTTTTGGTCCAGGTGCGACTGGCTGGTGACAGGTTCTGCCGCATTTCATGGCAAGGCCTCACGCAAAACTTCTCACAAACTGATCCATGTCAAGTATGCAATCTCGGCTCTCAAGATACTTCATGAGCGATTGCACCGTGTTTTTGTCCCAAAAAACCCACAACAACAACTTCGGCTATCGTGCGAAAAGCCAACGTCTGGAACTGCGGTTTACTTTGCTTTTAATAAGATCGTCTATGTATTACAGCAACTAACCTTGATCGTCGACAGGTCGATGGGAAATTCGACGATATAGGAGTACGTGGGATACACGGCCGTATCAACAGGTACGTTGAACTGTTCGGCTACGGCCAGGCTCATGATACGTTCGAGACCGACCAGTATCCGTTGGCAGGCGATCTCCCGATCATCTCCAGGCCACTCGTCGCTTCTCGGATGGTACAAGATGGCCGCTATCTCTTCGGGCAAGACCGGCACTGAACCACCTTCGACCTCCGGTTCTCCTGAAGCAAAAAACCGAATTAACAGTCAAATTGGTAGAGGAGCAAGCTGCTACATCAGCCGCTCTAAACGTACACCATTCTAAGCCGATCTACTGATTTACTTACGAGAGTAATCTATGGGCTCCATGTCCCAGGGGCTCATCGCCTCCGATTCGCCGTTGTCCCATTTTATGCTGTAGCCCAGGAACATTGAGTTCGATCTAGTTCTAGATTCGATAGTACCCCACCACCAGCCGTCATCGATCATGCTGCGGAATCGATCGCCTGAAAAGAGTAATTTTTATTACTCACCCGAACTTTATGGTTGTCAGCTGAAAACGTAAATACTCAGGGACGTCCATATCTTGCAGAGGAAGGAAGTCAAAAGTCAGATAACAACAGTCAAATCTGATAACAATTGTGCGCTGAATGCTTTAAAACTCACTCACCGACTTTCCATTGGCGCTCCATGGCTATGTCGTACGTCTGTTTGAGAACGAAGAAATCTATCACGTCCGGTATGTCGTGATATTTTATGGTGAACCGGTCGGACGTCAGTTTCCCGTTGGGCTTCATCACGGCCAATCGAAGGCAGCACAACCGAGGCGGTCTCAGCTCGTACTTGATGCCGATGATTTTCACCAATTCCGGCTCCTAAAACAATTTTTAACGTAGGCAATAAAATCATGGTGGTGCTGCTGTAGAGGGTATCGTGATATTTAATTTTTTTTAAATTGGTGGTTTACTTCAGTCATCTACCGATTCGGTAGTTTGGAAGCAGTTCAAGGAAAACCGAGAAGAAAAAAAAACTCGAACAGACAAGTCACCACCACGATACTCACCTTTAGCTGCAATTTACCCCAAGGAGTCCGCTGAGTGCTCGATAGAACGTAGACGCGTTTATTCATGACTGCTTTCAGGTACAATTCGTAGCCTTGAGCGAAGAACATAACTTCATCGCCCATCTGGGGGTAGTAGGGGAACTTCTTGGGAATGACTTCGGACAGCCATTCAGACGGTTTGTAGGCGTCGGGTATCTCGACAGGCAACGACGGGAGCTGCAAATGAATGTTTTAAATGCGAGAGGTTGAACCAAACTCGGGATTTCCTGGAATCGTATAAAGTGTTGCTTACCGGAGCCGTCGAAGATGAGGGAACATTGGAGCTGGAAGCGGCTGGAGCTGGCATAGAGCCGACTCTTCTGGTCGACGTCCGCGCCGCTGACGGGATCGGCTTTTTGGCTTTTCGCTGCCGACTCCGTTTCGGAGGCTCCAGCTGTAAACTATGCTCGGCAACCCAATCCGAATATTCGGTGCTGGCAGAGTCTTCCGACGATTCAGGCGACAGCGCTTCAGAGTCGACGCTGGAATCTTGAGCGTCCTCGGGCTCTTCGGGTTCGGGGGCCTCGTTCTCCTGAAATGACAGAATTCGGACGTTCATCCATGGAATTTGGGCGTTCAATGAAAGAACCTGTGCGTTCGATCTCAGAGTTCTGACGTTCAATATCAGATATTGGACGTTTGACCTCGGAATTTCGAAGTTAACATTTGAAACCAGCGAACCATTGAGTAACTCACTTGTTCGCTGAGCTGCTGTCCTCGTACGGCTCTAGTGCGGTAGGCTGGGGGTGGACGGCGTCCTTGGCGTCTGCTGGCTGTCGGAGCGGCGACTTCTTCCACGACAACTGGAGGAGGAGCTCTCTGCGATTCTCTCACGTAGATCTCCAACTCGAGTTTGCCCAACGCTTCGCTGGAATAAATTCAGAATAAATTCAGAAGAGACCATCGCTAAGTACTGAGAGTAGACCCAATGGTTGCGTATGGTACAAATCGGTCACTTGCGATTGCTGGCTGTCGGAGAGGGGATGAACATGGGAAAGTCGCTAGGAAACCCCAAGTTCACTTTAGGGGAGAGAATACATTCAGCATGATACTCGAGAATGTGAGGAACATAATTAATCCATAAAACAAGATTTACACGCTATAGGAGAACGAAAAAGCATCTAAAACTGGTTTTTCGGTTCTCCTGAATAGTAGAAAAAATGACGATGATGGGTATCAGAATTCAGTTATCCGATATTGGTCGGAATAGAAGGGATTCCACTATCCCTAACTTACATCCTTTGCCGGCGAGCTGCCAGGGCTCCACGGCTCAAAGGTCGGACGATGATTCTCTCCTTCCAATCCAAAGTCACGGGTGGTCTGTTGCTTTCACCCGTTGGGCCTCCTGTCAAGAAGAAAAGTTACATTTTGACAATGTTTCAGCCAATCAAAAACACCGATTGAGAGATTTTCAAGAAATTTTTTCGAAATTTCGTTGGTAAATTCTTACTGGACGAAGGAGACGAAGGCGGTGGTTGTGGAGCTTGACTGGGAGACCCGTTCGCCAGCGCGAGGATCATTTCATCAATATTCGACCGTACGCTCACACCTTCTCCAAGCACAGCTTGGTGCCCTGCGAATATCAGATAGTTTTAGATATTTTTCTGCACTGAAAATCCCTCACATTTCCGGAACAACTCCAAAAACCAAAAAATGTAAACCTTCCTAACCTATTCAGGCAAAAGATTAAGGCAAAATAATCCAACCACAAAACCTTGTCGGACATACCTGCAGGTGTAACGTACAAATTAGGTACGAGCTGTTCAAGAGTGCAATTGTCACGCCCTGGCACGAGTCGTTGGAAAGTTGGAGGATACGGTGATCCTTCGATATCAACTAGAAACGGAGGAGGCATCAGGTGAGGAGGCGTTTGTGTTTGTTCGTCGTACAACGTGTTCGTCACTGCGTCACGAACGATTGTCCTATAGTCCGTGTGGAAGAACAGCTCGGTAGGGACCTAGGAATATAACAACAATATATGGCAACATAGACAACAAACAACAACATATGACAACAAACAACAATATATGACAACAAATCAGAATAAATGACAAAAACGACAATATAAGACTTCAAACAACAATATATGACAACAACAACAATATTTCACATCAGGCCGATGCTTTGGGACGACGAAATGTTAAGGTGGGTACAATATTTCAATGTTTACAAAGAAAAAAATCAAACAAAAAGCCTTAAATATCAAAAATCTACACCAAAAAACGAGAGAAATTGACACAAAGATAGAAAAAACGCTAGACAAAGAGGCCTTATCAATTTGATTACATTTTTATTAATTTTTTGGTTCTCACCTCTTTTATTTTTTCGCTCAAATGTGAAAACCCTAGAGTGAGGAAGTTCCCGTTGGAGTCTGAAGCAGCAACCATGGTCCCGTTGGGTGACCATTTGGCGTCGAAAATGGCTCCATTGCCAAGACCTTCTTTGTAGTTTTGGAAAGACGATAAAACCTCGCCGGCAAATATGTCCAGAATGTGGATCAACCCGTCGTGGCCGGCGCTCATGACGATCTGAAAAATGGCATTTCTCGTTAGCTAAATTATTGTAATTTTTCCTGACAATAACAAAAAAACTTTTTTGGCTAAACCATTAAACAATGTTCCAACAATATGTTTTACCCTCGGGTTGTGCGGATGATATTCGAGCACGTAAACGTCAGCTTTGTGTATTCTCAGTACGTGAACCAATTCCCAAGAGGCGACGTTCCAAATTCGTATCGAATTATCATTGATTGAAGTGACGAGGTGGCTATCGTCCACAGTCCAGCAGACCATGGCTAGGAACAGTTTTTTCTTCTCTTCGGTGTCATCTTTGGACCTGTGGGCAGAGAATTTTGGGCTTTGAAACGTGAGTATTACCTAATTTACAGCCGATTTCAGAAAAAAAAATTTTTGAGAAAAATTAGCAAACTTTGACGTTTGATTAGGGCTGAACGGCAAAACCGATTTTAACTTTCAAGGTACTCGATCGACGTAGAATTGTATTTAGTTTAATTGTGAAAAGAGCAAAGTTCCATGTAGGATGCGTAGTTTACAAGATATAAGCCAAAAACTGAAAATTGTGCCAAAACAAATTACTGTTTTGATGAGCATTGGAGACATAGAGCCAGAAGAATCTGGCCGAAAAGAGCAAGCAGAGCACAATCCCTAGGCAGCCACAAACCCCATGGAAATTCCGGAAAATTTTCACTCTCAAGCAGGACTTGAACCTGGCACCTCCAAGTGTCAGGAGCGGGAGGTAGCAGGTTTTATTCCTACCGAAGCGTGAAATTTATTATCATTTTTTACTTTATTCCATTCATTTTCATCCTTACCCTTTGAGGTTGGTGGCCATAAGAAGTTTTCGGGTCGCCCAGTGCTGAGATTCGTAATGCCATATGTAAGCGCAGCCGTCCTTGCTGCTCGAGACAAATTTGAGACTCCTGTTGGCCCAAAGAATTGTGTCGACACGGTCCGTGTGCTTGGCCGCTTCTAGGATCCTGAAAAATGGAAAAATTCGAATACAATATCTCAGGGTTTTTGAAGACAAATTTGAGGTGTTGGGGGCATCAGTAGGTAACCTCACCTATGAGGAACATCAGTATCCATCCGATAAACACGGACGTGATGGTCAGCACTGCCGGCCGCTAGGAACATGCCGCCGGGTGAGAATTCTGCACACAACATCTGCGCCTGTCCGGGTCTCAGTTTTTCATGATATTGCAGCGGTTTCGGCCTGCATCATTACAAAAATTACAGCAAAAAATTTTGAAATTGATTTTTTTTGAAATTCTAAATTAAAAAAAAAATTTTCAAGTATCCAGAAATTTTTTTTGACTAAATTGAGGTAAAAATTTCTTGGATGCCAATACGTGACAGCTTACAATAAGAAACTAAACTTTGAGTTTTTAAAAAAATTTGAGTTAAAAAAAAGGCAAAAAATAAGCTATAAAAAATTTTAAGTTTAGAAAAATCCTTTAAAAAACTGGGTTATGACAATTTTTGAAAAAAAGTCGAGTTGGAAAAATTCTGACAAAAAAAACAACTTTTTGAATAATTTTGGAAGAAAAATTAGTTTAGAAGATTTTAAAATAAAATTTAGGTAAATTTTGAAAAATCTGAGTTATGGAAAAACTTTCAAAATACCTACCAATTTTGAAAACTTTTTTTTGCCCTAAATTGAGGTATATTCAAGGCCAACATACTCGAAAACGTGTTGACCGTCGATTTTTGCGTAGCTCCAAAAAGCCACCGACCCGTCTGTACTGGTCGACACCAAATAGGTGCATTCGTTCTTTATGTACGGGGAGAAGATCAAGTTTGTAATTGATCCGGAGTGCGAAGCGAGCGTTGCTACCTGCAAATTCGGATGAAAATTGCGCAGTGACGGTCAGCCAACATGAGCTAAGTCGAAAAGGTAATACAAACAGCATGAAAATGATCAATTTACCGGATAGCCGTACTGGAGGTTCCAGACTCGGATGATCTTATCAAGGCTACCAGCAGCGACCAACGTGTTATCGTAACTGATAGCAAGGTCGGTGATTTCGGCTTCGGCGCCTCTGAACGAATTCAGAAGCCGACCGTCGACGACGCTCCACACTTTGACAAGATCATCGTCAGCACCCTGTGATAAATATGTACATAAAAAATGTTATATCGGAAAAATTATACGCACTGAAATAATCACAAACTAGAATTCTTGTGTTCAAACTTTTGAGAGAAAGCGTTAAACCACAAGTTTCAAAATACTACAAAAACGTTCTTTTTTTTAACGTTTGTTGTTGGTATTGACTTACTGTTATCAGGTAGAGTCCAGATCTATCGAACAGGATGCAGTAGATGGCGGTGAGGTGGCCGGTCGTCCGTTTTATTAATTGAAATCGAGAGTAGGTTTTGGGCGGCACTAAATGCCGACTTGACGATGGGCCAGAGATCGTTTGTCCAAGTATGGAATGAACTGGAAATCGAGATATTGGATATCGGCATTTTTAGGTTTTTCATGCGATAGCCATGTCAAGATCTAAGAATGGCATGGAACAGATTTTTAAAATATTGCTCCAAAAATTGTTCACGAAGAATCCTGTAAATTGTGTTTGAGCATTCTTGGTCTTAAAATCCATGTTTTGCCAAGCAGAATTTGCGGATATTTTTTAACTCGTAGTATTTTGATTTTAGGCGAGTTTTGAAAATTGCATGGAGCGCTTTGAGAAATTTTTGATCACCATAGCCACCAAATTAATCAAAATTAAATTGCTTTGATTTAAAAATGTACGCATTAAAAACAAAAGTATTGAAAGTAATCTACGTGCAACCGGTTTTTTAATGTTACAGTGGCTTAGGAAATTTATTTAATTTAGTAATGCGAGCAGAATGAATGCGCAAATATGATGGGTGTGTATCTGTGAGACGAAATACACCCTAAGCCGTCGGTTTACCTGTTCATGAAAGCCTTGTGTCGACCACAGCGTGAAAAAACAAAAGACCAAGGTACCTATTCAAAAACGCGTTGAATCCATTGTCCAACGGGATTAGACTGGACAAGAGATAGCTTCCATTTCGGGACGGTCAACCGATTCGCCTACCTGTTACCCGTTTATCCCTGTCACTTACCAACATTGTGATTGCTTATAACGTTGCTGGGATCGACTGACGCTCCGTGCCTTCGCAGGACGAAATCCAAGACGTTGTAGGCGCGTTTTTCAAGAGCTGCAACACAATAAATTCGATATTGGCTCAGGAAATGTAAGAAATGTATGCTATGGGAAAACAACCAATGTAAAAAAATGGGATTTTCAGGCGAACGGAAAAACTGTGCACGGCAAAGCTTGTTTTTATAGAATCATCGAACGTTTGTACTGCTATAACGCCTGACATATGATTGGAGAATTACCTGTTGAATTAGGTACCGAAACCACCAGAATGCACTGAAATCTGAATTTAAGATTTTTTTTTTTTGTAACGGACTCTTTAAATGTTTACGAATTTGACTTACGTTTGGTACGCAGAAGAGACTGTTTTCCTATCCCTAGGAGAGACGGTTTCAATCCGGAGACCGTAGGTTTGACTTTTTCGTCCAAAAGTGGGGCGAGACGGCCGCATATCTCTTCAAGGTGGTTGGGCTGGATGTGCGGATATTTCTTTTCCTGAAAATTGATCATTTTGCGAATTATCTTTAAATAAAGGCAGAATAAACAGCAAATTTTAGAGAAAACTATAGTAATTTACCATATCGCTGAACGACTGCTCGTGCTCCTCTCCTTCCCAATCGAGACGTCTCGGGACGAGCTGGAAAAACAATTTCCTTCAGCTGTTACAAGCGAAAATCGCATTAAAAAAAGCGAAAAAAAGAAATGAAAGGAAACGTACCTTCTGCCGTTCAAGCTCATCTTGAAGAACCTGTAAAACAATTGAAGTCGAGAAATTAAGACATATTTTCTAAAAAGTCGACCGATTGCGAATAATCCTTAAAAATTCTTACTAACCTTGGCTGCTTCCTTACAAGGGCCATTTTTCAAATATTTCGTGATCAGGAAATACAGCTCTGCAACGAAAAGGAAACGACTCAGATTAAAAACGTGTGGGCTGTAAAAAGTTGGCCATGATGACGAGGAAACTGACAGAAGAATTATGGACAAACAAGAACAGTTACCTCGCTGTAAGTCGTTCACGTTGGACTCCATCCGCTGATTTCAAAAATGCTCATAGGCACGGACTGAGAAAATTAGAGGAACGTTCCATCGGAAAAACTTGAGCTGAAAATACAAACGGTAAGATTTACAGATAGAAAGCCTCCTTTCTTTCGATAGCAACTGAACCCAAGTACACTGACTACGGTTCTATAAGTAAAGAAAATAATTATTAATATTAAAGAAAATGAGCACTTGTGCCAATTAACGAACGTACTTGATATACGAGAATTTTTTGATCAATGATGGTTTTTGAAACCGTCAAAAACTGGAACAAACTAAATTTACGCATAGAAAAATGACTTCACCTACAGTCCCGTACTCACGTCGAAACGACGAATACGAAACGGACTAGAACGAAAACCAAAATGGATGACGAGCTAAACAAAAAATTACATCAAGGAACGTAAACAGAAACGACACAACTCGGCGATCACGGGACAACTGCAGTCGAATAATGTTACGCGATGTTGCTGTTGTTGTTAACATTCTTTTACTTTTTTGTCCCAAGTTGAGTGCACGTTTTATAACAAATCAAGCTACGGATGCTCAACAAAATCAAGATAACGAAAAATTCAAGACATTCAAACAAATCAAAGAGAGGATACATTGGACAGTTCATAATATTGATAAAAGTAAAAATACATTCTTTAACTTATGGGAACTTTCACCTTATCTTCAATGGTCGATTGAAGGAAGTTTCAAACTGCCACCCTGTTAGCGTTTTCACCCAAAGGCCACTTCATTCCCGCTTTTCTCCCAACTGCCACCCAAGGGTCTGGCTCA